>WNWU01000001.1:14091424-14147119 GCA_012654045.1 Ptyas mucosa | reverse complement strand
CTTCAAGGTATATGTGCTAGTTTAAATCTTCCCTTCTTTTTGATATTGGTCTCTAATATCTTCTAATCTAGCACAATCTTTTATTAATGATGTAGAGGTCCTTACACTTGCCTTACAAATATAAGATTACTGGTTCAAAACCTAGAACAAATTAAAAAGAAATACAATTTTTCTTTCCCTGAGGTACCTACATGTCTCTGTCCTTTTTTTTAATAAAAAAAATAACTATAATGCACTGTTTCTTAATTCTTCCAGTTGCTGGAGTTTTTACTGTATCTTCAGATTTATTTAAAAACAAATAAATAGATAACTCCACGGGTACTCTTCCTCTGGCAGTAAATTTATTTCACTGATTTAAATTGCTATGTTTAATACAATGTTTTCTTTTATACTTATATTAAATTTGTGTTCCTCTCTCTTTTCAATATCCCATAGCATCCTCTGTGCATCCCATCTGTTGCCTGTTTTATTAGTTTGTCCATGTAATGTTTTTTTCCAAAGTTCTCTACATGTTTTCCGCTGGCTTGAGTTTTTTTATTTATTAAATTTGTATGACTCGGCAGTTCACCAATAAATTCATACTTTATGTAAAATTATATGTAGGAGAATATTTTAACAATTAGGTGTGCAGGGCATCAGCAGTTATTTTGAATTAAGTTAAATGAGAAACAGAGAGACCTCCTACAGCCATTCAAAGTAACCCACAAGGACAATCCACAACTATATTTTTGTGGCTAAGTGCCATATTCAGTCATGCAATATGCCGAAAAGCCAAGTTCAAAGAGCTGGCAGGGCCTGGAGAAAAAGTAGGTGGAACTGGAACTAAAAAGGGCTGGGCATAAATATTTGATAAACGAAAAGCATCGACAACAAGCAGTAGCCAACCAGATTCTTCCAAGAAATAGTAAGAAAGCTTCAGCAGCTGGCAGACCACACATTCTTGTATATATAAACATATACCATCCCTGAAATGAAAGTATATACATGCCTACATACTCTGTCTCCCTCCCTCTCTCCCTCCCCCCACTTCCTCTCTCCCTCCCCCCCCCCACTCCCTCTCTCTCTCTGAGAGAGAGAGAGAGAGAGAGAGAGAGAGAGAGAATACAGAAGGCAAACTATTCCTGTTTAATATTATAATAATATGTTACATAAAATCAATTCCCGAGACTTGAACATGTCCTTGATGTTTTTCTTTTATTATTCCCCCCTCCCTTTGTCCTTATTTTGGCTTGCATTTTCCCTGTGCCCAGCATGGAAGGGGGTGTGCCAATGTGGAAGGAGCTTTGGGATTCACACAAAATCTTCTGACTCCGTAGATTGCAGTTTTCAACACTCCCCACTAGCTTGGCCAACACTGGGAATGGAGCTTAGCTCTATATCAGGGTAACGTCAACCTATACTATTAGGGCAGCATTGGCAACTGCCTATTATCCTAACTATCTTTTTAGAAGTCTTTGGAGCCTATAAATGCTGAAATTGATGGTGGTGTTTCCTACCAAAACTCTGGAAAGGAACAAAAAAAACTGGCTTTGTCTACTTGAGGCACACCAGCTTATCTACTCTGTATTATCTCTTCCTGCCCGCAGGCCAATTTAGACATTATTCCCCTTAAATGTTCTGTGTGCCTCTAGAAAACAAAAGTTTGCCAACCTTCATATTGGAATATTCATAGGTTTGTGGAGTAAGAGAATGAGAGTTCCCTAAAATACTTGTTAGCAACTGACAAGGTTGCATGAAAAAAGTGCTTCCGTAAGTAAATATTTTCCAAGTAGCTTCAACTTGCTACTTAATACTGTTTCTATTCTCAGCAGGTGATTTCCAATGGACTTTGGCTAATTTCAAAATACATTATACAGGATTGGACCTGGTTAGGACTTAGCTGGAAAACCACCAAGAAGAAACCCCAGGGGTGTGTGAACTAGAGAAAAGAAATTGAAAATGCATTCCAGAAGAAGACCAGGGCAAGCCACGTTTATATTGCTGCCTAGGGTGCCTTCTTGTAAAATAGAATAGAATAGAATTTTTTATTGGCCAAGTGTGATTGGACACACAAGGAATTTGTCTTGGTGCATATGCTTTCAGTGTACATAAAAGAAAAGATACGTTTATCAAGAATCGTAAGGTATAACACTTAATGATAGTCATAGGGTACAAATGATACAAGCAACAAAATTACAGTCATACAGTCATAAGTGGAAGGAGATGGGTGGTGGGAATGATGAGAAGATTAATAATAGTCAGGGGTGGGTTCTAAAATTTTTTATTACCGATTCTGTGGCCATGGCTTATTTTGTGGGCATGGCTTGTTGGGGGGGGTAATGTGACTGGGTGGGCGTGGCCAACTTTTTTTTTTTTTACTTTTAAAAGCATTTTTTCTACAACCTTAAGAGGTTGCAGAAAAAAATGCTTTTAGAAGCCTCTGATGATCAGGCAAGTCAGCTGGGATCGCCAGAGGCTTTTAAAGACATTTTTTCCCTACAACCTCTTCGGCTGAAGAGGTTGTAGAAAAAATGCTTTTAAAAGCCTCTGAGATCCCAGCTGAGCCATGCAATCATCAGAGGCTTTTTTTTTAACTTTTAAAAGCATTTTTTCAGCCGAAGGGGTTGTAGAAATAATGCCTTTAAAAGTTAAAAAAAAAAAGCCTCTGATGAGGGGTAAGCGAACGGCGACTGGGCCGAGGACCGGTTCGGGGGCGTGGCCAGCCAATGTTTTTACCGGTTCTCCAAACTACTAAAAATTTTTACTACTGATTCTTGCAAACTGGGAGCAACCCATCACTGATAGTAGTGCAGACTTAGTAAATAGTTTGACAGTCTTGAGGGAATTATTTGTTTAGCAGAGTGATGGCATTTGGGAAAAAGCTGTTCTTGTAGTTCCCTAGACACAAATTAGATTCCAGGGAATGTTACTTTTAAAATTTAGGTCCATCAAATAAGCTCTGCTACAAAGAAATTGAAATCATAGAATATTATTGCCTATTTAATCATTTAAATGTATTTATTATTTTATTATTGCACCTAATGGACTCTCTTCAGCCAATCTTAGTTGTTCTCTGTTACCTAAACTTCTTAATGTGGTATTCCATTTGTCTGAAATGGTATAGGGCTTCCTGCTTGAGCAAGGGGCTGGACTAGAAGACCTCCAAGGTCCCTTCCAATTCTGTTATCTGTTATCTCAAGGAGTCCTGTAGAAAAATAGCAGGTCATTCATGCTGCCTCTGTGGAAGACTGGTTAAACTATTATCCCCTTTCCCCCTTAAGATTCTTCAACATGCTATTAAAGAGACAAATGGATGATTGCATTAAATGTCAATCATTTTTGTAATCAAGTGAAAACAGCAAATGTTTGAGAGGAAACAGCCTTCAATAACTTACCAAGGGTTGCGGTGAAGGCTTACATTCCCATTCGTCATCAGAGGAGGATGAGTAATAGCCAGTTGTTGCTTGTTTCTTGGCAGGTAGACCTTTAGATCCTAAAAGAGAATCAAACGGCTCAATGACATTTATTGCCTTTATTCTTTTCTTAGGATCCGACTGCAACCGCTTATGCTGCACCTGCTCATGGCTTCTCAAAGCTAGACCGAACAACAATTTGTAAACCTGATTACATTCATTACATTTTGGCTACTGTTCAAGGCCTTCACTGCCTGGCAATCCTGTGCTCATCCTCACAATATGAATATATCAAATTTTATGTGCAAACAATGGCTCACCCTATATTAAAAATTAGGCCTGCTCTTAAAATGCATATCACAAGTTAGCCACGTTATCTCACACCACGGGGCATAAATAAATGCACCAAGGCTGAGCCAGCTCTTAAACAAATTACTCTTATGTGGCTTGTAGCATCTGGCACCCATTTTTCTTCTGTGACATCTGCTCAGTGTAAAATAGCCGGCGTCAGAATGTCTGGTCATATTTTAAAAGAAGTCACAAATATAATCAGAAGCAAATGGACGCCTTGATGGAGGCTTTATCACTCAGCCTTCTGCAGCATAAATATTTCATTAATGAGATCTAAATAAATGTCACTTATATTTTCACTCTCTCAATCTCTACCACAGCAGGTATTAAACAACAGTTGATGTTTATAAGCACACACATTGCAACACTGGAGAAAGCTTGATGGGAAAGGAAGGAGGATTTCTGAGAATAACTTGCATTCCATGTTGATTTCATTATTATGCCCTAACTCTACTTGTCACCTAAGTCATCAGCATTATGTTTTAACAGGAACTGAACCTGCCCTCCTAACAATTTACTTGTCTAATCCATGTACCCCTCCTCTTGAAAAATTAAACAACAGAAGCACAAGGAACATCTGCTACTGCACTTAATTTGCTGCAAGATTAATGATTAACACCTGGATTCACTTATGTTCAGGGCATGAGTGACAAAGACACATTGTTTAAGATGATTGAGAGCTTCTTGCTTAATTTCAGATGAGTAAGTGTGAATTTGCTGTAACTGATGGCATAAACGCATGTTGCACAGGCATAAAGAAATGTTCCTTTGCTTTGGAGGGACAAAACACTATTTGGGAGGGCTTAGCCCACACAATGGAAGGTTATGATCCAGGAAAGTTATTTTTCAATGCGCTGCTGTCAACAGGTCATTCTGCTACTGTGCATTTTAAGCCAAAGAGAGCATAAAAGAGCAGTACCCACCATTAAGGCCAGGAGCCATAGCTAGAGAAAATGCCCTGATAATTCACGGAGTGACAGAAAAACATATCAGACAAAAACTGCAAAGGAGAGCAAAGTTCCATATTACAGGTTATGTTAAATAGGACCCTGACTCACACATTTTTAAGGACGACGGAGTTATCCAAATAGAAGCAGAATATATTTTGTATTCCTGCGGCTTACGGCATGTTAAAATGTGCAAGGAGTACTGAAGGATCCTTGAGAAAAGGCAATTCCCTGCAACAATGCCATTTTTGAAATGCATTCAAATATATTTCATGAAAGAATTCCATGAAATCCAGCTGGAAATAAAATCAAAGTTCATTAATCATTTTAAATCAGAATCCATTGGGGGTAAATTTGCATTGAAAGAAACTTCAGAGCAAAGTCCAAAATGAGAAGGAAGTCAGTGTCTTTTTGTGTGTACACTCAAAATGGGTTTGACTTAGCAATCAACTTTAATAGCACTTGACATTTCTTCAGAATCTCAAGCAATGCTAGAATTCTAGGGTAGGGGTTAGGTTATACTAACAGAAGAGGTTAAAAATCAGGATCAGGCTACAGTAGTAGATATTACTACAGCTATAGTCCTATCACATAATGCTACAATAACCACTGAGCCTAAAAATAAGAAGGATCCCCTCGTCTGTCTATATCCTGTGAATGAGTCGCCCCTCCTCCTCGCCCACAAGCAACTGATCCATGCCCAACCTAATGATTCCATGAGATTATTAGATAGCTATTAGATGAGTAATAGTTAAGGGATGCAAGAATTTAAATCATTTGTCATCTTCAGAACTGAAAGAAAATTTGGGCCTGTATATTTTCTACTAAACAAAGATTACTAGAAATTCTCTGTCTCTCTGATTTTTCTATATCATTCTGCATTATTTTGTATTATTATGCATTTTTATGATTCCCGTTCCATTTCATAGAAAAGAAAGTGCTTTCAAATAAAAGAAGAGAAAACATCTGAAAATCTTTCATTGTCCTGTATGGAGTTCTTGCGTTTAATTTAAATATGATGAAATTGTCAGATTATTCATGAACTGGCAGAGACATGGGTAACAAGGTCAGCCAATGAATAGGCATGGCAACTAAGTCAGCTAATGGGAGTTGAGATAGACCGGAGCCAGGGTGTGCCTTAGTCTGCAGCTTCTGAGTCTGTGAAGAGAATTGAAATTGAAACTAAGCTTTCTGTGCATGCTGTCTGCTCTGCTGAAATGAAACTAACTCTTCTCTCCTGTCTTGTGTGAACTTGTCTGCTGATCTTAGCTGAAATGAAACTGTTCTCTGCTGTTGATATTGTATATATATTCTTGTATATAAAGAAGTTTCTTATTTAAATCAATCCTGCTGAATCAGTCTACCTGTGTGTGCTTTCTGGATTTAATTTCTGCAACAAACTCTGACAGAAATTGATGGGTAAATTTGAGTAGCCTGACTTTCAGCATAAGTTTTGGACAGTCTGCCATGTTAGACCACTACGTGTAACATTACCACTCTCCATTATTTTCTTTATAAAATGGGCCTGCAAACCTCTCTAACTTCCTACATTTCAATTATATCTCAAAGGAAGACATCCGAGAAAGAACATTTTCTATGAAGAAAGTTTCAGTCTAGGACATGGGCAGTGAAGAAGACTGCAGAATGCTGTATAAATATGAAAAAAGTGATCACGAGCCAATCCTCTGTTCCCTTTCAAAAATAATGGAAGTTCAAATGCAGCATAAAAAGGAACTGTAAAAAACATTTACAAAAAATAACAGTAGCACTTAGACTTATATAGCAGCGCATCCCTCCCCCCAACCTTTTGGGTACCAGGGACTGGTTCCTTGGAGAGAGGTTTTTCTACGGACTGGAGGGGGCATGTTTTTTTGCAGTCTGCATCCCATGGATGGGACTTCACTTGTTTGCAAGTTTCTGGCAGACTATGAACTGGTACCTGTCCATGGACTGAGGGTGGGGGACTCCTGTTACATACCATTTTACAGTGCTTTACAGCCCTCTCTAAGCAATGTCCAGAGTCAGCATCTTGCACCCAACAATCTGGGTCCTCATTTCAGTGACCTTGGAAGGCTGAGTCAACCTTGACCGGGTCAGAATCAAATTGCTGGAAGTCGGCAGAATTAGCCTGCAATACTGCATTCTAACCACTATGCCACCATGGCTCTTCTAAAGCAGGGGTCTCCAATCTTGGCAATTTTAAGCCTGGTGGACTTCAACTCCCAGAATTCCCCTGCCAGCAAAGCTGGGGAGTTGAAGTCTGGGAGTTGAAGTCCTTCAGACTTAAAGTTGCCAAGGTTGGAGACCCCTGTTCTAAAGAACATTCTAAAGCAACCCTGACCTAAAAATCCAGAATTTCTTTCACAGGGAAAATTGGAGGACAGATCCAATGTAGTATAATAAAATGCAGCATATGTTTCAAGTGAATAATATGTCATCCTTAATTTAAAATATTTCTAAATAGCATGCTTACCCAAATATTCTCCTTTGGAAGAATCACTTAGTACTTTATCAACATCAAAGATGGTAGTGGGAGACACAGCTGGCATTAACAAAGGGCTTTTAATGTTGTCATCTTCTTTATTCCTCAAATTGCTGAACAGATTCCACACATTGTTCCTCTGAACTGGACCATCTAGTATAGCATTATCACTTTTCTTTTTGTGCCTTAAAGATGGATGCAGCATGCTCTTTTCATTACAATCAATATATGACTTCCGAGCGTTTTCTTTAAGGGTAAATCTTTCTAAAAGCGTGGGAACATCAACTTTGTTAGAATAAGAATGTCCGTGATAAGTACCCCTGGGTGATGTCAGATGCACATCGTATTTTGGGAAATATGAGCTTCTATCATCATACCGAAAATCTTCAATTGAACCGGAAAAATTAGAGATAACTGAACTCCTAGGTTCAAGGCCCTGTTCTGTAGGATTCAACATAAATAACTTTTGCATTTGTGCACTGGAGTCTTCCTGATACTTAGTGTTTTTCAGATTTTCAGGATGAGCCAGGTTATGAGAGAAATTAAAAGTATTTTCCAGAGAAAGTTTGTTATGTACATCCTGACTTTTTTCCAGACCTTCTAATATGGATTTTCTAATGACATTAGCCATTAATTTCAGTGACAGTTTAGGCTGATCAGCAATGGGACATTTATCAACATATTTTGGAAATTGCTGCTCAGGGTCCCAAACTGGCAAAAGGTTATCTGAGAATTCAGGAGACCTAGCATAACTAGGTTGCTTTGGAATGTGTTCATCTCTACTAAAATACGGATTCTTTGGCCCCGGAATTCCTTGGCCTTGGTGAGCAATTCTTGTCCCTTCTGGTTGGGAATTCTTCAGAGCACGGGTTAATTTCCTCATTATTTTACTTTTAGCTTTGTTTAAGGGTTTGCCTTGCTGTTCCCTGGCAGGCGCCAAAGCAATTTTATCTCCTTTGCCAAGGTTTACGGAGGATGTATCTGAGTTTTTTGTAAATAGTCTTGAAGTCAGTTGCTGACTGTTTACTGCCTCATATCCTAAATATTGTTCATCAGTACCACAGTGGTTGATGCCAGGTTTAGGAGAACTGGGAATGGTAGCCCAATCAGCACGAGAAAGAGATTCACTAGGTGCCACTGGATAGCTATCTACACAGCAGAAATGAGGAACATAGAAAGGAATTTGTCCAGGTTCATTGGTGCTTTTTTCTTTGCAGTGAAATTCTGTGCTGTGAGGTTGGGAATGTGCTTTCATTTCTGGAATGTTGTTGGGATATGTCAGCTGTAAGGAATGCATAAAATGATTATTTTTAGAGGAAAAATGTAGCTCCTCAGCCATGCTTCTATCTGGGGAAGATTTTGAAACAAATCAGTTCTAAAAATGCACATATAAATATCAAGGCAACAGAGAGAGTTGAAAACCATTGGAAAGATGAAGACCATTCCAATAAAAACAGAAAAGGAATGGTGTTGATAGTGATGTTAGCCAAGGTCCCCTGAGACCAATAAAAATATTTGTGGAGCTGTAATTGTAGGAGTCTTTATTTGCAATAGGCTGCCTCATAGCTAGACAATACACAGCCCTCCTAATTGTGTCTTCCAACTATACCTCATTATTAAGAGATGCTTATTCCTCAACGGCATGGCTCAACAAACACACAACTTGTCTAAAGGAAAAGCTGGCCTACATTGAATGGATGGATGGATGATGGGTGGATGGATGGATGGATGGATGGATGGATGGATGGATGGATGAATGGATGGATGGATGTGTGGGTGGGTGGATGGACCTTAGCAATTTTCTGCTGCACTTAGCTGCAAAGGTCTGAAACAAGAATCTCCAGACAAATTGAAGTAGCAACAAGAACTGTGAATTATGCAGTATGGTTGAATAATCAATAGTATCTCTTTGACCCTGACTGGACGGGACTATTGGCCAGGTGAAATTTAGCCCACAACTTTCATTTTTTATAAATTGATTAAAAGCTTTAATCCCCATAACTTGGATTCTTCCCAGTACAGAGTGTTCTTTTTTGAACTTTGGAAATGTATCATTCACTAGAGGATACCCAGCAGTGAAATGGAGGATAGAGAGGAATCTTCCTAAATTTCCTCACCAATTCCTCCAAAAATCTGCTCTGGAAGGCATATTTGGGGGGGACTCTGTTGCTTTTCTTAATAGGATCCCTAAGATATACAGCTCTGCAAGTATAACTATGGCAGAAAAGAGATTACATATATAGTTTTCTTCCTGCTGTAAAAAATCTACAGCAAGTTAGACATGTATGGACAAAAGAACATTGTTCTGTGCAACTCTGCTTTTTCATTTCTGGACTAGCCACTCATATGAAACCCCATAACCTCAAAGCAGTCCTCAAACAAAGCTCAATGTTATCTGAAGTCTGTCTAGCCATTGTCAACTTCTATCACATCTCATCCTAATGGGCCCTAATTGTAGCAGTGGAAGAAAAGGTATTTTAACATAGAGCATTTCCCTTTTTTGCCACCTTATTGGATGATTGTATGGAGGCTATACTGAAGGAGATCAATGAAACGTGGGATGTGATTAACTCTGTTCCTGTATCTATTCTAATAGATATGGTCTATTCTAATAAATGGTCGTAAGGAAACATAACGGATGCCGTTTCCTGCATGGGAATGTTTTGCAAGGCATGTAATATAGAAATATTTAAAGAATTAAAATTATATTTAGATAAGAGACATCAATTGGCAGTGGCCCCCCCTTAAAGTCAATGCTTGTTTGACCTTCATTTTCAAGAAACTAAAAAGTTTATAGTTATGGCCTTGTAAAAGCAGAGCTCATGTTAAATATCACATCTGTTACCATACCATTGAGATAGGATATATGTATTTTATTAACTGAAAAATGCAGGGGACATTTTTTAATTCATTTTTTTCATGATTTTTCCAGTGGTGAAATGTAAAATTTGTTACTACCAGTTCTATGGGCGTGGCTTGGTGGGGGGTAATGTGACTGAGTGGGTGTGGCCAACTTGTTTTTTCTTTTAAAAGCATTTTTTCTACAACCTCTTCTAAAAGCATAGAAAAAATACTTTTAAAAGTTAAAAAAAAAGGCCTCTGAGGATCGCGCGGCTCAACTGGGCATGGGGTGTGGGGGGGGGCAGGGATTTTTGCTACCAGTTCTCCGAACTGCCCGCTGCCATCGCTACTAGATTGGGCGATCCAGTCATAACTGGGAGCATTTCACCCCTGGATTTTTCTATTTGCAGTACATTTATTGTACCAACAAATTTGTTATACAAATTCTGAAACAACTACCAGGAATTCTGGTTGCAGAAAATTCTATTGAATGAGACTATTCCATCTCCAAGTAACAACTTGCAAATTGTTCTATTTGAATTTTTGTTAATATTTAATTTTTTTTTCTGTGATGAAATAAAATGGCTTTCAAATAGACACTAGAGCTTGGCTTGTTAAACCTGGTACAGTTGACAAAGTCAGAGGCTATTAACAGTGTCCAGAATTTTTCAAAGGTCATTCTTAGAAAAATTATCAGGCAATATAATGATGCCTTTCCTGGAGTTGAGACATGGAAGAAAGCAACGTCATTCTGTTTTTGTATACTTTTTTCATAGCCTGCCCACCCTGAGTGCATCCATGAGAGTGAAAACAAAACAGAACAAAAGCAGGTTTGCTATCCTGCTGTTTTGTAAGATAAGCTAGGCTAACCTTCTTCACCAACCTTGTTGGAAAGGTGCCAAACTGAAGTGGAACACACTCGCAGTTTGGGAGGAGGTGTGTGTGTGTTGAAGAATCCATCAACTACTGTTGCAAATATTTGAAGGGGAGCAGCTGGAAACAGGAAAAAAAATGAAGAAAAAAAAAGGATGCTAATGCCCAAGAACCTCTGGGAAAATAGAATGGAAAGGATGGTCAGGAGACTGGAGAAGGAGGAAGGGAAATAAAGGTAGGGCTGGAAAGACAGACAGACAAGGAGGGAGGTGAATTTGAGAGAAAGCAGCTGAAAATATGATGGAGAAAAAAATGGAAGTGCAATAGTGGGTGAATGGGGTAGAGAAGGGAAGGGAAGGGAAGGGGAAGAGGCAGTGGCAGAGGTGCAATCAAAAGTCTGCCCATTTTTAACGTGCATCAGTACAAACCTGGGCAATGCTTTGATTGGACTGCTGCAGTTGCCATCTTGTTTTTTTTTTTAACCATACCCTGTGGACACCCCTGATATGGGGCGAGGGAGCATAATGGGCAGAATCTAACCATTTGTCGTTGGGTGCCAGGTAGCTGTGTAGTTACTAGGCATAGAAACGAGCAAGTGAAAGGGGAAAGCCACCTGTGAACTTCGACAGGGAAGCTCAAGGGATAGTTATTGTTTTTAAAAAATAGTCTGTCTAAATTAAATCCACACTTTCCCATCCCGCATGAGACGGGAATAAATAAACCCTTCTGCTTCCATGATCTTTAAAAACAAGCCTTAGGACAGATGGGCAAGAGTCTGCAGTTGTGGCCCACCATACTTGTGATTTGTTTGTATTCCAAGCATATATCTGTAGCATAATTGGCTTGGTGGGGGAAAGCCCCAGGACCAGGGGTGAAATCCAGCAGGTTCTGACAGTTCTGGAGAACCGGTAGTGGAAATTTTAAGTAGTTCGGAGAATCGGCAAATACCACCTCTGGCTGGCACCAGAGTGGGGTGGCAATGGAGATTTTGCAGTATCCTTCCCCTGCCATGCCCACTAAGCCACACCCACCAAGCCACACCACGCCCACCAAGCCACGCCCACAAAACCGGTAGTAAAAAAAATTGAATTTCACCACATCCCAGGACAGAAGTATACCCATACTTCAACTGAAGAGAGAGGATGAAGCTGTATGAGATGCAGAAAAGGAGGCACTAACAGGAGCTATGAAGGGAAGCAACACTTCAGAAGAAAATTGAATGAGGAAGCAAATGTAGTGGAAAAAGAAGGGCTATGGTTTTATCCTCACATCCTCCTAGCCCCACATGCTATGAAAATGCCCTGATAATGATGTTTGTAGGTCACATCACTGAAAACATTGCTTTTGAGTCATTCTCAGCCCACCAGAGAGACAGCTTGTTTAGCTGTTCCTGCTTTGGCACATGCACAGAGAGACCTGTCTCACCTATCATTTGGGTTGGTAACATAAGTGGAGGGAGCTATTTTTAAAAACATCCTTGTTCTGTCCCACAGATCTGTGTTTAAAAACAGGGCCTGTGCAGAATATCTACTATTTCCTGGGAAGCCCCCACCAGTCCTACAGACGAACACTGCTGGTCATCCATTAGTTCGTGGAAAAGCAAGAGAACAAAAGTCGCCTACTTTACCGACTCTGCAGATCATCCACACCTGGGATGGATAAATGCTACCTAATAAAGGAAGAGGGAATTGACTGCTATACCAAGCAGAAATAGCTCCTCTACTATGCATTTGTTAGTCATATATTGGGAACAGGTTTTGACAATCACAACCCTGGATTTAGTTGTCTGTCAGAACTTGTTTCTTCCTTGGATACCACTAGAAAAATCCACTGACATTTTCATTAAATTGTTTTTTTGCCCCTTCCTAGCTTTTTCTCCACAAGTGCATAGTCTGCTTTTTACAGATCAACAATGGTGTTGACCCATTAGTTGTGACAAGAGTTGATTAATTGGCTTGTCTCCATGGGCTGAGAGACTCACTGGCCCAAAGTCATCCATCCGGCTGTCATGCCTCAGTCTTCTCAGTCTAGCTATTGTTTAACCACTAGACCAAACTGGCTTTCATTAACCAAACTTATTTTCATTAAGTTGTTGTGCATTAAAATAAATTTCTTAGGACAGTACCAGAGTTTTTTTCATTGCTGAATAAGAATAGTACTTTCCAATGGGAGTAGCACAAAGGGCACCAGCCTTTTTTGTTGTTATTGTTGTTCTGTCTCATAAATCAGAGTACAGCATGGACTCAGGGATGCTGGATTATACAGGGAGTCAGACTGTATCATCCCTTCAGTCCCTTCCAACTTTATGATTATATAATTCATATTAAGGTATTTGGAGAAAAGCATAGTAACATTGGACAACCAATATTGTCCAACTATTGGTTGCCCAACCAATTAAGATCAGACAATCAGTTGTCTGAAATGGTATAGAGCAGTGAGGGCTAACCTTTTTGCCATTGCGTGCCAAAAGCGGGGGGAGCGCAGGTGGGGGTCGAACACATGTGTGCCCACATCCATAATTTTATGTGCCCCCACCATGCTCCCCCTGCTTTTGGCACATGATGGCCCGGTGGGCCTGGTAGGCCCATTTTTCACTCTCCCCAGGCTCCAGAGCCTTTCTAGGAGCCTGAGGAGGGCAAAACAGCCTTCCCCATCCCCTCAGAGGCCCTCCGGAGGCCAGAAACAGTGTGTTTCCTGACTTCTGATGAGCCCAGCAGGCCTGAAAATCAACTGGTCAGCACACGCATGCATGCCAGAGCTGAGCTCGCGTGCCCACCAATATGGCTCCACGTGCCACCTGTGGTACCTGTGCCATAGGTTCGCCATTATGGGTATAGAGTCTCTTGCTTGAGCAGGGGATTGGACTAGAAGACCTCCAAGATTCTTTCCAACTCTATTGTTCTGTTATTAAGAATCGCCTATCTGACAGGGTTAGAGATACGGGGTTGAGGAGAGATTCTGCCTCACTAGAACTCAAAACAGTGTTCAGGCTCTTGCAGGATAAAAGGCTTTAAATTTTCAGGGAAGAAGAGCCTGGATCCCTGAAGGCCAAGAGCAGATGTACCCTTCAAGAAGTTAATAGAAGAGCTATAGTAGTTAATTACTCACTCTACAAGCAATTAAAACAAATGTGTGCTGGGGGACTGATTGACTTATGAAGTGTCCCTGTCTGCTAACATCAAAACTCAGGGATGTAAGAGGACAATTTCCAACATCTCCACTGAAATGTTTATAGTCTGCTAATTCATGTATGACAAATGATACTGCAAGGAACAGTCATTTTCCCTTTCCAATACCATATTTCAAGTGCACTGATGCCTTAGCTGCACAGCACAAATGTTGTAACATAGATTGAAGCTTTCTGAATAGCAAATCTATCTCACTGTGTTTTAACATTGTTCACTTAAATGTTAAACAGTGTATGTTAACAAAAAAATGATGATGATGATACAGCAGGTTCAAAACAGTATGCTGCCCTCTTTTGGTCACCTACCTCTGGCTTAAAGCAACTCTCCTCAAAGTCTTGCTGAAGACTGGCAGAAGCATCCTTTGAAGATGGTCCACTTCTCTTGTTGTACAAAAGAGGAAAATCTATAAAAGGACAAATGAGTTGTTCAGTTAAAATGATGGTGGTGGACATTGCTACTAAGCATGTTTAATCTAAAGAAGAGAAAGCTAACAGGAGAACTGATAGCAGCCTTCCAAGACTTGAAGAGTTGTCAGAGATTATGGATTTATTCTTTAGGGATCCCTAAATGAAACAGATGGTTGGAAGATTTACAGAAGGAGATCCCATTCAAAAGAAGGAAGAATCTCCCAATTATAAGAACGGTTAAGTAGTGGAACAGTCATGGGTGTGCCATCACCAAGGTTTTAAATAAAAAGACTGGACATTTGTCTTGGAAAGGATGAGAATACCTGTCCTGGGCAATGGGTTGCACTAGAAGGCTTCTGATACTACTACAGTGAAGTGCTTCTGGATTGAATGGTGACATCACAATTGCCTGGGGGATGCCCAATTGGGGGGGGGTCCTTTCATATCCCCATTAAGTTGCCCATTGAAGTGATACCCATTTATCTACTTGCGATCATGCACTTTTGAACTGTTGGATTGGCAGGGTGTGGAGCGTATGACAGGAACTCACCCCATCCTGCAGCAGCAAACTGGGTCTCAAACATGAGCCTGCCAATCGTCAGCCCACCTTAACCTAATGAGCCACCATGCTCCTACAAGACCTCCGATGATTCTAGGATTATGATTATGCCCTTAGCTCTGAAATATGCAGTAGAGTGCATATTGGTTACGCATATTGCCTTTTAGGACACATGGATATTTCATGGAGAAAAATTCTCTGAGAGGAAAAAAGACCAGACTTTGTATTTTTCTGTACCTGTTTCTTTAAAATCCAATGCCTAGTATGGCTACAGTCCTAACATGATGTCATATGCAGACCATCCAGCCACAGTGTAATGGTTGGGCAAGATTATTCTCTCCTATTGTAAATCTACAACAGCCTGTCATGCAGGCATTTATACGGCTTCCTCTCCATATCCCTTTAACCCCACCTTAAGAATTGTGGAGCAGAATTTTCACTGCTGGCCTGCTTCCCACCAACCTTCAGATTTCTTCACAATGGAATTCAAGGCCAGGCAGCTCTTCTCTTTATTGACTGAATGGCTCAGCTCAGCTCCTGGTGGTGCCAATTAAGCTCAGCGGGGGACACAAGCAGCAGCTGTCAAAGACTTGTTGTCGTCCCCCCCTTCATGCACCAGTAATGGTGGAAATGTTTTGTTCTCTGCAACATGGGAAGCAACGGACCCTTCACCCTTTCAATAGGAATTCTTGGCTCATGTACTGTTTGTTAGTGGAATAGTAAATGCCAAAAATATTTGTCCAGATTTGGATGCGTGCAACGCTTGTACTGCTTTTTGAAGCAAGTGACATCATTTCAGCTGAAGCCTGCCCAAATTATCTCTCCACCCCCTTGTCTCTTGTTTTTTTTTTCTTGTCATATACTCAAAGAATATCCCCAGGTCCAGTATTCCAGGTGCATCTTTAATGTATTGAATACGTATTGGGGGAAGTCGAAAGAAAATGGGGCTAAATACGATGGATATTGACCTATCCATACATCCCCATGCAAACTAGTTCATAACAGCAAGGTGTGCACCAGGGGTGGGTTCTACTTTTTTTTTTTTTTAGATTTGATTTATATGCCGCCCTTCTCCGGAGACTCAGGGCGGCTTACAATGCGTTAAGCAATAGCCTTCATACTTTTGTATATATTCAAACAAAGTCAGCTTATTGCCCCCATAATCTGGGTCCTCATTTTACCTACCTTAGAAAGGATGGAAGGCGGAGCCAATCTTGAGCCTGGTGAGTTTCGAACTTACAGTAATTGCAGACAGCTGGTCTTAATCACAATGCTTTTAGTCTGCTGAGCCACCAGGCCCTTACCTTTACTACCAGTTTGCAGCGGGGCCCCATGTGCGCACTCACTTCGCTCGTGCGCGGGCACACTCTTCTGCGCAAGCGCAGAAGTGTTTTGATGACATCAGGATCAGTGGGCAGAGCCTCCTGCCAGTTTTACTACTGGGTCTATAGAACTGGTGCAAATCGGGGGCAACCCATCACTGGTGTGCACCACTGATTCAGTGGTGGATTGCCCCTGGTTCAGACCGGTTCGCAAGAACATATATAAATATACAAAAGTATGAATATACAAAAGTATGAATATACAAAAGTATGAAGGCTATTGCTTAACGCATTGTAAGCCGCCCTGAGTCTCCGGAGAAGGGTGCCATATAAATAAATAAATTAAAAAAAGAACCGGTAGTAAAACCGGCGGGAGGCTCTACCCAATGACGCAGATGTCATCAAAGTTGATCTGTGCATGCGCAGAAGAGCGCACACGGGCGTAATGCGAACCAGTAGTAAAGGTAAGTAAAACCCACCCCTGCACTGATTTCATTTTCAAGTGCCTCCTGTCTTCTCCACCTAGGAACATCATGTAATTCTCCGCAACATACC
This sequence comes from Ptyas mucosa, assembly GCA_012654045.1. Classification (NCBI taxonomy): domain Eukaryota; kingdom Metazoa; phylum Chordata; class Lepidosauria; order Squamata; family Colubridae; genus Ptyas; species Ptyas mucosa. The sequence goes on along the minus strand of WNWU01000001.1, from coordinate 14,130,202 downwards.
TAAATCTGAAATCTTTAAAGGTACAATTGTTTTCTGAATTGAGAGCCAGCACTTAGCATATTGAAAGCCATATTACAAAAAAGATAAAAATGCAAGTAAGACCAGGAGAAAACCGAACCTAGTTATCTGATAATTTAAATATAACTAAACTTACATACAGTGAATAAGCCATGTTTAACAATTTGCTTCTTTTATGTAGGCTTTGGGATGGTTCCCAAGTTCACCCTGATTTAAAGAGAATAATGCAGTTTGTACTTCCAAAAATTAAAAAGAGTAACATTCAAATACTAAAACAATGGTGTATTTTGAAATTCTAGAAGTCTAACCATTAGGATTCCTGGTTTTCACCCAAATAAAATATAATTATTGAGTTGGGCAGAATATTTTAATCGTAGGTAATAATTCATTCTAGTAAATAGATTAGCTTGAACATGTTAGCATTCAATACCTTCTTCCCACAAGCTTTTAGCTCCCTCTGGAGACGCCTCATCAAACACACAGGGGAAATTTTTTTAAAATACAAAATGACAGCAGAATTAATAAGCAGCATTTTAAACACAGACTTAATTGAGAAGAACAAATTAAAAATGAGGTGGCGGTAGATTTGCCACCTGCCTCTCTCTCTCCTTTGTAAAAGCATTAAGATTTTTGCAAATTGTTTATTCGTTAGTTCGTGTGCTAATTGGACAGCTAGGGCAAACACGGTTTTTTATATCTAAATGTAATACAAAAATGTAATCAAAGGCACGATTACCAATAAAGGAAAATATTTGTAGATACAAATAAAGGCACCGTTATTCATTATTTGTGGAATTGCCTTAAAGTGAACGTGCATCATGAATTCAGGAATAAGCTGCATGTCAGAACATGATGTCAAAAGCTGGGCTTGCCTGCTAGAGCAAGGCAGTAGCCTCTGGTGGCAAATGTTTGATGATGGGAGGGTAACGGAAAACGAAGCAGGGTCATAATTCAGAAATGGTGGTCGCTTTCTCGTATTGCACCATGTGACCTAGAAATAGAGTGGCATGCCCTCCTTCCCTAACCTGAGCTCCAGAGTGCTTCAGAAAATTAAGTGTGCAATGGGTGACATAGGTGGGAGAGACCTGTTGGGGTAGAAAACAGGCCCAGACTTGCAGGGCCCCTGAGGGACCAGAAGCGAAGCCCAGGGTACCTCCGGGGAATAGGGCCTGTACTAAGTTTCCCAGGGCCTCCCCTGGGGCCCCTGAGGCACCTGTGCTCCACTTAATGACCTGCACATTTGTTTAACAATCCAAACAGCTATTAACATCTTCCTGCACTTAGCGGCTATCTAACTGTAATGAGCAGGAGCCATCCCAGTTGAGTCAGGGAGGAAGTAAGGGTAGTTCATTTATGTTGTATGACAAAGGGAATCTGGACAGGGTTAATCTGCAAGGCAATAATCAGAAACGTGATTGCAGAAATATTATTTTTTAAATATGTATCATTTGAAGGTTAAAAAAATATATGTGATACTTGTCTGCATTTCTTTAAACAAAATGTGTCTTTTCACAATCATGTAATCACAAGGTAATGCAGGTGCTACCTTTGTGTACTTGTGTGCTCCAGATGATATACTGTAGAATCATAGACTCATAAGGCTGGAAGGAACTTTGGAGATCTTCTAGTCCAACCTGCTCCCCAAGGCAGGAGTCCTTATTCCATCCTGGACAAATGGTTGTTCTTCAAAACTTCCAATGATGGCGCACCCATCCCAGAAACAAGCTGTTCCATTGATTAATTGCTCTCACTGACAAGAAATTCCTCCTTAGCTCCAGTTGAATCTTTCTCTAATAAGTTTCTACCCATTGGGTCTTATCCTACCGTCAAGTCCTTTGGAGAATAAGTTAAATCCTTCATGTCTGTGGCTGCCTCTTAAGTATTGGAAGACTGCTATCATGTCTCCCTTCTAAGCTTCTCTTCTGACCAGTTCTGACCAGTTCTGACTAGTTCTGACCAGTTCTAGAGAACTGGTAGCGGAAACTTTGAGTAGTTTGGAGAACCGGTAAGTACCACCTCTGATTGGCCCTATCCCCATCTATTCTCTGCCTCCCGAGTCCCAGCTGATCAGGAGGAATGGGGATTTTGTAGTAACCTTCCCCTGGATTGGGGTGGGAATGGAGATTTTACAGTATCCTTCCCCTGCCATGGCCACCAAGCCACACCCACCAAGCCATGCCACACCCATCAAGCCATGCCCACAGAACCGGTAGTAAAAAAAATTGAAACCAACCACTGGACTACCTGTACTGGCTGCCTAATCTAGGTTGCTTTTCAGATACAGGGATAGCTACTCCTCCCCTTGCTAGTATCAAAGATCTAAGTATCGGTCCAGAACTTTCCACACCATTCTTCAGAAGGTGAAATAGATAGTAATTTTGCCTCAAGCAAAACATGTTTCCAGCCAGCCTTTTTTGAGACGTCCAAGATGCTAAAGATGGTACAACTTTTTTTTTCTCAGCAGTAAGAATGGAACTCAAAAGAGCTGAGACAGATCAGACTGCACAATAGGTGATTCCCAGGCCAGGTGCAATGGAGGAAAATGAAGAAATCTCCTATCTGAGGGTAATGTAAATGAATGTACAATGTACTTTAAATGTAAAGATACATTCACAGTGTTTTCCCCAGCACTGTGAATGGGCTCAAATGCTTGCTTTGTTGATTGAGGCTTGGGAACAGCTGAAAACTAAAATATTTATAATATATCAAAGAGTCTGTCAGTTCTATTTATTCTACAATAAAACTTATACATTCTTCTTGCTAGGTTAGACTTATGGCCAATTATTAAGAATACATTGAAAAGAAAGAGGAGAAATAAAGCAAATCAAGAAGACCCATGTTAGTTATCCAGTGCAACAGTACTAAATAATACTAAATAAAATACTAAATAAAAATAAAATAAATAAATAAAATAAAATAAAAATACCTAATTTTGCGAAGCTTCTTCTCTGGTAACATCGAATTGTTAACTAGGGCATACAAAACCTTTGCCAGACCAATTCTCAAATACAGCTCATCTGCCTGGAATCCACACTGTATATCAGACATTAATACAATTGAGCGGATCCAGAGGTATTTCACAAGAAGAGTATTCCACTCCTCTACTCACAATAGAATCCCTTATGCCCCAGGCTTGAAATTTTGGGCTTGGACAACCTGGAACTGCACCACCTGCGGTCTGATTTAAGCATAGCACACAAAATTGTCTGCTACAACGTCTTACCAATCAACGACTTCTTCAGCTTCAATCTCAATAATACACAGGCAAACAATTGATGTAAACTCAAGGTAAACCGCTCCAAACTCAATTGCAGAAAATACGACTTCAGCAACAGAGTGGTCAATGCCTGAAATGTTCTACCCGACTCCATTGTTACATCCTCAAATTCTCACAGCTTCAACCTTAAACTGTCTACTGTGGACCTCACCCCATTCCTAAGAGGTCCGTAAAGGGGGCATGCATAAGCGCACCAGCGTGCCTACCATCCCTGTCCTACTGTCCCCATTTATTTGTATTCATTTCCTTCGTTCATGTCCATGTTCATATTCATACCTGCTATCTTGTACATGTTTGACAAACTAATAAATAACTAAAATTACTAAATACTACAAAATTCATATTGCAAGTATTACAAAGTCCATCCTACGTGGTCCTCATGTCTTTGAAACTCTGATGAGGAAAAACTGCTTTACGAATAGCCAACAGGAACAGGGGAGCAAAATATTTTTTTTAAAAGGATTATGTGGCTTTCCCACATGTTTTCTCTTATATCAAAGCCATTTCCTTAAAAGTAATTATAATCAAGTCATAAGACTAGGTGGACATCACAGGTAGTTCTCAACTTACAACCATTCTTTTAGCGACTGTTTGAAGTTACCACAGCACTGAAAAAAGTGACTTACAACTTGTCCTCACACTTATGATTGTTGTAGCATCCACATGGTCATGTGAACAAAATGTGGGGGTTTGGCAACCATATGTTGCAGAATCAGTTGCAGAATCCCAGGTAATCACAGTTTGTGACCTTCCCAATTGAATTGCCACAAGTACACTCAACGGGGGAAGCTGGGTTCAGTTAACAACCTGTGATTCACTTAATACAGGGGTGTCAAACTCAATTTCATTGAGGGCCGCATCAGGGTTGTGTTTGATCTCAGGATGGGTGTGGAGTGGGTGTGACCAGACTGGGCATGGCCAGCTCGATGTCACTCAGGTCAGGGGCACCTGTGGCAGCCTGAGTGCTCTGCCAGCGAAAACAGGCTCCCGAGTTCCATTTCCGGCTGTGCCGACCTCCTGAAACCCTCTGCCAGTGAAAATGGAGCTCAGGAGGGCCACACACGGCCTTTCCAAGCTCCATTTTTGCTGGCAGAAGGTTTCAGGAGGCCGTCACAGCCGGAGTCAGCTTTTGCTGGCAGAGGCACCGCAGGCCGGTCCTTCACTGTTTCCAGGGTGGCCCCATGGCCCAGTTCTAAGCACCCCACAGGCTGGATCTGGCCTGCGGGCCTTGAATTTGACACCCCTGACTTAATGCCTGAAGTGATTGGGTTAACATCCGTAGCACAAAGGTCGCAAAATTGGCATAAATGAAAGTAGAACATAAATGAAATTGTTGAATGGGAGAATGTAGCTAAAGGAGTAATTGCATTAGATGATTTAGTCAGATTATATCTTACTTGATTGAATTTTCTTTTTCCAGTTCTGATATTTTTTTGATGAAGAAGAGTCACGAAGACTGTAAGCTCGTTGTAATGCTAGAGGGGAAAGATAGGGAAAAAACAGCTACAAAAGGCATTTGTTAAAACACAGAAAGTTCCAAACCTTAACAATAAACACACTGAGATTTTAAATTGGGATTTGTTTTGCTTGGATATATGTCTTGGAGTTATACTCTCTTTACTCTCTTGGAGAGTAAAATTTGGCATCCTACCCCTCCTTATCATCCATATTTGACAAAACCAGCTGCAGTTGATAGCAATAAAAAATTCAGTCAAGTCTTCACAGAACAGTTCACTCAAGAAGTTTATATTTCAGGTAGAAGAGTTCAAAATTATTATTTTTCTAAGGCAATGACACCTCACCGTTTTAAGTGGACATATAAATATTTAAAAATCAGCCACTAGGGGGCAGTGTTCTCCAACCTGTTTTTCCCTTAGAAAGGCCATGGCTCAGTACTTTAATTCTTAATTTATTCCATTTTTGTAGAATGGTACAGTATAGCACGAGAACTCATTTATGCCCAGCCATTTCTATATCTCTATTGTTTCTCTTGCCTGTGAGGTTTTTTTTTCCCCCACTCCAAAACGAGGGAGAAAATGAAACATTTGTTTTTCATTGGTCGAAGTTATATAATTCTCACAACTGACTTCAAGGGAAAAAAATCCTAGTGATCAAGCAAACAATGACAGTGCAAAACAGAGCAATGTGGGAGATAGAAAGCTAAGGATAAGGGAGGCCCCAAAGGGGAAAGTACCTTATGTACCAGGGAACTCTGTGGATCACTTTGGAAAAAAGCAGTGCCGAAGCTAAAGTGGTGGGCCGGGGTGGGGAGGGGGAGGTAAGTGTCAGAATTTGTTGCTGCACACACAATCAGACAATTCAGCAGGATTCAAAACTTCTTTATATATATATAATAATACATAAGGCAAATATACAATACCCATGCTGGTTTTTCCAACGTGGTAGAGAAAAGAGATTGTAAGTAGGTACAAACACAGGTCGGGGACAGCAGAGATAAGACTTGTCCTATATACAGAACAGTTGAGCTAAGCTACGCCCAGGCGCCAAACTGTTTCAGTCACCAAACAGCCCTTATTGGCTGACCTGTTGCTATGCCTATTCCAGTTCATGAATATATCTATACTGACAGTAAGGAGGGGTTATGACTCTCTCTGTGTGTTTCTGTATGTAAAACACAATGTGTTGGAGAGGGAAGATGCATGGCTGTTACTCCATGGGAGTGACTTCAGTGAGATACTTTGCATCTCATTGCTGTGCTTTTCAAAAGCTTTTCTTTAAAAAGAGAAAATTTAATTTGTACAGATTCTTGGCTGCTGTACGGGTAGTCCTTGACTTAACAACAGTTCATTTAGTGACCGTTCGAAGTTGCAACCGCACTGAAAAAAGTGGCTTATGACAATTTTTCACACTTATGACCGTTGCAGCATCCCCGTGGTCACATGATTTACATTCGGATACTTGACAACTGACTCACATTTATGACGGTTGCAGTGTCCCGGGGTCATGTGATCACCTTGTGCGACATTCTGACGAACAAAGTCAATGGGGAAGCCAGATTCCCTTAACAACCCTGTTACTCAGGGGTGGGTTCTAAATTTTTTTACTACTGGTTCTGTGGGCGTGGCTTATTTTGTGGGCATGGCTTGATGGTCATGTGACAATTCTTTAGGATTTAGCAGTGGTACTGGTCTACCAGGCTTTTAACTGCTTGCAGAGCTGTACCGGTCTACCCATTTATTTTTGCAATCACTGGTCTACTCATTTATTTTTGCAGGCACTGGTCTACTCATGTATTTTTGCAGGCATTGGTCTATCTAATTATTTTTGCAGGCACCGGTCTACTCATGTATTTTTGCAGGCACTAGTCTACCCATTTATTTTTGCAGGCACTGGTCTATTCATTTGTTTTTGGAGGCACCGGTCTACCAGCAATCTGCCTTTTACCACTGATAAGGTGTAGGGCGGCATCCCTGCATCCACAAGTGAATTTGTTTAATTCAACTGCATTTCTTTTCTTTTCTTTTTCTTTTTTGACCCTGTAATCCCTTGATTTGGGATGGAGTCAGGGTGACTGAATGGAGCTGAGCATTTACTGGCCGGATGCCCTTCCTGATGCCTAAGCGGAGTTCACAGCAGATATTTTCTTTTTGCGTCCTGTTAGAGAAACATCTGTCACTACCTAGGATTGCACTCTCAACCTTCTGAGGTTGGGAGGTGAGCATCTTCACCTCTAGGGCACCACGCCACTCAATTCAATCACATTACATCTTCTGAACCTCATAATACATTGTCAATGGGAATGTCTTGAATTGTTTCAGTGCCTTTTGGTGGAATCAGAGAGATTTGGTGCTTAGAGAAACTTACCATTAGCAGCTTTGGATTTTTCAAGGCGATCATTTCCCTTCTCCAAATTTGTGGTGAACAGTGGAGATCTCTTTGAAGATGGGAGACAATTCCAGACGGGCTTAGGCAATGGCAGCGTTTCTTCTGAGGATGCTAAAATGGCTGAATTTCCAAAAACATCAGATTCTAGATCTGAGCTAAGAATCAAAGAGTAGAAAGATATGGTTGTCTTAAACATGACCAGCAAGTGGTACAAAACAACTAATCAACAATTATGGTATCTTTCCCCTACGTAATAAGCATCATTGGTTGACTTTGCTACAGTTTTTCTTTTGACAGGTGTTCTCCAGGTGTGTTGAATTACAACTGCCATAACTCTCAGCCAGCAAAAATGAAAGAAAACAACACCCTCTCAACTCACATTACTGAAAGCCTATCAAGTTATTGACAATTCTTCAGAAAGAAAGAACTGCTAATGACGGAACTGGAAGGATAAAAGTTGAAGAAACTCAGTGCAAAGGAAACCAGGAAATATATACTGTATACTTGTATTCTACAAGCTTCTTTCTTGAAAACTTCAATAGCTATAACATACTGTAATTTTTATTGCTGTTGTTGTCAAAGATAATCCGGATTTAATCCCCCACCCCACCCTGTATGACTCAGACTGTGTGGGATGCAAAGATTTCCTGCCAGTGAATCATATGCCCACAAGATCTTTGTGCAAGAATTGAGTGTTCCTAGTTCATCAATCTTCTTCTCTCATATTGTCCTTTATTTACTCTGATAACTGGGTTCTATCATTTCTGGATCCTGTTTATTCAACGAAGTAAATCTTCATCAGGAACCAATACCTGCTTCCATCACTAGTTACCACGACTTGAACTGCCAGAGGTTTGTGATGAGCTTTTTCTTCTTCTGGGGTTACTCTGACCAAAGTCCATTCAGAAGAGGCCAAGGAGCTTCTCAAGTCAAGATGGGGGATATTCTTGCACTTCTTCAGAGACATGGAGTCATCTACTGGACAGTTGTAATACTCTAGAAAAAAATAAAGAACATGAAAACTTGCCCCACGTCAATTTAGAACAATAACATTGTTCATTCAGGATGCCCAAAATGTGGAAAAGTCAAGTCAAGTCAACCATCTTTTAAATACAGTTTATCTGTAGAGGAAGATATGCTTAAAATTAACTTATATGTCCATTGTTTAAAAATGCCCTTCCTTCAATATGAAGGATGTCCTTCAAATATGTCCAATGATAAATATTTTTGCTGCAGTAACTGGAACAAAATAGTTGTCCTCACTTCTCTTTGACTTTCTCATGTAGCAGAGAACTGAAAGGTAACAACCAATAAACAAACTACGCCTGAATTGGGGTCCGGGGTCCTGCTGCTACCTGCTTCTAGGAACAACGATCAAACATTCCATTCTTCCTGATTGTAGCCTTGTCTAATGTTCTCCACTTGAGCTACTTCTGTTATCAGGACCTGCAGGATTATCCACCTCAAACAGACCCTATCTGTTCAGTTTGCATATCCTGTGTAGATGCTGAGGGTCACCCCCCCAATACATATTTGTGGAGGAAGGGCCAGAAATCAGTACCTCTCACTTATAGTCCTTAAACTCAGGAACAGCTTTATTCTAGAAAACTCTAATATATCTTCCCTCCCAGTATTTAAGAAGTCAGTAAAAGCAGAGCTATTTAGAAGAGCCTTCAATAATCATGTTCACTTGGGAGATACCCAATGCAATTATTAACTAATTAGTTAATTATGAGATACCCAATAACAAGATTAATTTTAATTATGTGTAGTTTTACAGTTTCATTATAAGGTTGAACATTTATGATGTAAGACTTAAAGAGGCCCTTGGGATTGTGGCAATACCGAAACAAACAAACAAACAGACAAACAAACACACAAGGAGTTCTCTCACCTAAAGACCTTTCCCTTGTTTCACATAGATCTGACTCTAGTTTCTTTTCTGATTCTCCCATCAACTTTTTAAAGAAAAGAATCAAAAATAGAACTTGGCTCTGCAAGGCTGTCTCTGGAGTTCACCATAATAAACAGCTTAACTGCAGAAAGTGCCTTGGCCATGAATTTCCATTCCCTGTGGTCAAAAAGGCTGACATACATGGCCATATGTTGTCCCTAATGGGAACAGGGATCAGGATGGATGGTGGATGGATGCCACTGGTCCAGATATACTTCAACTTCACGCTTTGGGAGAAACTACTCGCAATCTTACAACATGTGGCAACGTCTGCGCTACTGTACTTGGGATAATTCACAGGTTCTCCCAGATTAAGATCATCCTGCACAACCAGATTTAGTTTCTGGGCAATGCAGCCAACATGAATTAACTGAGTCTGACAGGTTGCTATTTATACATTGGGTTCACTGTCTCTGACCACAAAGCCTCCATTGAGATTTTTATGCCCAGTCAACTCTCTAGCATACAATTTTCACAGATTCATTAATTTTTTAAATGAACAATATCTAGCAACTTCTCATGAAGCCACACCAACCTATATTTGAGTGCTTCATCATTGGATGCATTGGTGACTACAACAGCAGCTTCCCTTCATTTTCATCCTATTACCAGCATTCCACAATGAATAGCAATTGCAATTAAACTTATATACTACTTCATAGTGCTTTACAGCCCTCTCTAATCAGTGTACAGAGTCAGCAACAACCTGTCCTCCTTTTACTGGCTTTGGAAGGATGGAAGATTGAGTCAGCCTTGAGCCAGTGAGGATCGAACCTCTGGCAGTGAGCAGAGTCAGCTTGCAATACTGCATTCTAACCACTGCGCCACCACAGTTCTTTGAAGGAGAGATGAGAAGTACTTACTCCTTACATTCTCCTCCTTGACTGGACTAAATACCTGAGATGAAGGATTGAAGCTTGCTGTTTACAACGTGATGGCCTAGAAACCCGTAGTCCATGAGTATCTAGTTTAGGCATAGAATCCCAAGGGGCTTGTTCTTTCTCAGCTGAACTCACCTTGCAAGGTTATTGTTGTGGGGAAAATAGACGGCACGAAGAACTCTGTTGCCCTATTAAGAATGGAGCATGAGGGGTTCCAATAGTCAGGGCTTTCAGATGGAGAAGCCCCCAAACTCCAGTTTTTTCCACCAGCTGAATGGCTGGTTATCTAAAGTCAGCACCTGCATGACAGCACATGTTACATCTCATCCTTTTGAACCTGCCATATGCCAACTGATGCCTTTTTGAACCATTGCAAGGAAAAGAGCCGCTTTGCCACTATAGTACCTGACAGAGGTGGGTTCTACTTACCTTTACTACCGATTCGCAACGGGGCTGTGCATGCACAGAAGCTTCTATGCATGCGCAGAAGCTTCCTGATGATGTCGGGATCAGTGGGAGGAGCCTCCTGCCGGTTTTACTACCGGTTCTATAGAACCGGTCCAGACCAGGGGCAACCCACCACTGGTACCTGATGCTGCCAGAAAAGGAAAAGATACCCAGAAAAAGCCTAAACAGGTACTTGAATACCTTTGGCATTGAAAGATGGCTGAAGTTCCTCATATCCCAACTGCAACTATGCCATGCAGTGGTGGCAAAAGGCACAGCAGGGTTCTGGTCATTTTCAAGTGCTCCTATACTTGCCCTGGTTGCCCAGCATGCCAATTTGATAGTAATGGATGGTCTGCCTGGATCTTCACAACCATCACATGCCACAAACTAAGATTTTGGAAAGGGCAGTTCGTCTTGACCCTTGCCTTCAGCCCTACAGTGTTGCCAAGGGGAGGGACTTTATTGCCTGACGCATCCATATCTTGAATTTTGCATGAAATAATAACTAAAAATCTTTGATGGTAATAGTCAACCCTGAGGACTTCTAGCTGCTTTGTGGCTTTATACTTTCTCCATGGAAATGTTTCCCTCTGGAGTTTGGGTACAGCTTTCACAAAACCACTTGCTGAGTGTCCAAAACATGCCCAGAATGGCCATTGCTGCCACGTGCTACGCAACATTTCATTTTGTGCAAATCAATGTAAGCAAAACAAAAAGCAATTGTCTTGCAGTCTCCTTGATTAACTTTTCTATTAGTCAGACTTTGGGGGCTTCTTAACAGAAGAAAAATGTTGAGGATCACCCATTTCGATGAGTTTATTTCCACTGAAATCAGCGGAACTAAAACGGCATTAAGTTCAAATTCTTCAATTTGTTCTTCCTTCAGCATGTTTATTCAGGATTTTCTGCACCTTAAAGCAGACTAACTAAAATCTCCGTATGGAATTGTATGTTACTCCCAGAAGCTCTCATTCATTTCAGGGACAACTTTTTTTCAACCAAAATATGACTCCCACACATTTGAAAGTTTAAGCATGAAATGCCAAAAATATTAAGGAAATCCTATCATTATAAATATCTATAATTTATTCCATGTTGGTTTTTATATGGAAGTGATTTACCATTGCCTCCTTCCAGAAATATTCTCCTCCCCCCCAAATATCCCGGTCTAATCTCAGTTTTACAATTTCTTGATTGTCTCCCATTCAGTTTTCTTGCCAGATTAACATTCTTTAGCTTTATGAGAACAACCAGCTAAATGGCTAAATTTTAATTACTGAGTATCCTGATTTGGGAGATCCTGATCAGCATAAAGCCAACTTTAGAGATCCAGGTACAAACCTTCTGTTTTCTAAAGACAAAGTCCAGAGTGTAATGCCTCATCTCTATCTCTCAGATAGGCTGGTTTGCTGAAAAAACCCCAAATTCCTTCTCATCTGCAAATATATTTTTCTGGTTGTTGTTTTTACTTTTTAATAGTTCTCTTTTCTATCTGGGAGTTCTCTAAAATGAAGAAGGCTGAAAGAGTTTAAAGCAAACATTCAGGTTTAATGCTGGGGCTTCTCACAGGAGGAAGGAGGCATTTCATCTTTGGCTCACTCACACAACACTGGTGGGACATGATCTCATCTGGGGTTGCGATTCAGGGACTTCCTTTCCCATAATTACAGGCATCTGAAGCTGAGCGTTGGGCTGCCAGATACCACACAGAGTTACAGTGTTTAGTTAGAGGATTGTTATGTATGGATCAAAGATTACTTTTCAGTTTTTATAAAATATTTACTTGTAGTTAAATCTAACATCTGGCTTACTGTATCAAGGAATGTCCTCAGGGTATGCTTAAAAAAATTAAGATGACTGACTACAATGGTGCAATCAAAGCTCTGTCTATTATGTGTGACATAAATAACAAAACGGGCAGAGTTTCAACGGTGCCATTATGGCCACCATTTTGACTTTTTCTTTTAACCACAGCCTGTGGACACTCCTGACAATATCTATTACTTCAAAGACTTTAATCCAAATAATGCTGTCTTCTTCTAGATTTTCCTAAACTCGAGCCCTTTTTTACTTTCAGATAGATTAAAACTGAAACAGTTTGGGAGATGTTAGCCCACATATAGCATATCACTGTGGCAGTGAGCACAGGCCGAAAAGTTCTCCAAGATCAGCCAAGCGAGATGCAACATGCTGAAAGTCTCACCTTACTAAGAACATCTTCGGTAATGCTTTAGTGGTCTGAAAGAGTAGTGAAATTCATTTTTTTTTTACTATCGGTTCTGTGGGCGTGGCTTGGTGGGTGTGGTGTGGTTTGGTAGGCATGGCAGGGGAAGGATACTGCAAAATCTCCATTCCCACCCCAATCCAGAGGAAGGATACTGCAAAATCCCTGATCCCTTCCTATTCATGGGGGAAGGAAATTGCAAAATCTCCATTCCCACCCCACTCAGGCCAGCCAGAGTTGGTATTTGCCAGTTCTCCAAACTATCCAAAATTTCCGCTACGGTTCTCCAGAACCTGTCAGACCTGTTGGATTTCACCCCTGGTCTGAAAGCTTTAAAGTGCTTGGCTTTGTATCAGAACACATAATCCATACATCAAAGAGCAGAAAAGGAACAGGCTGTTAGAGTTTGACAGAGCTCATATGTGGAACAATTCTGAGTGACCATTTATGCATATCATTATTGGTGCTTTCTTTGTACCTTTTGTGAGTGCCATTCTTTCAGCTGGCACATGTTAATTTGGTTTGGAAAAAGATGCTCAGCTCCCCAAAGAAATTTGTGACAAGGCCACCTATGAAGAAGTGCAGTTGTCCTCCAGATCCAGGCTGGTCTGTGACCATAGTTTGTCCTTGCAATTGTTCTTCCCTAATGCTGATGACCAGCTTCTATTGACAGACAGGCTGTGATCACAACAGACTCTAGTCCAGTTATCCTAGCTTTATTTTCAGTAACCTCACACAGCCTCTTTGTTGCAAGTACTGAAAAAGACAGCAGGTAAGAAGACACTAAACAACTGGCATATTTATGTTACTCCCCTTAAAAATAAAAAAGACAAGGGTTGGGGAAACAGCCTAAACCTGAAAGTCAAAAACCAATACTGAGCAGCAACAGAAGGGCTTTTCAAGAAAGCAATAGCTTTCTCTCCTCCAATAATGATCACACACCTTTAGCACCATTGCCAAGCAGTAAAGTGGCATGATTGTAAACCAGAAACAATTAAGATATTCTCATCATCAATGGATTCATTTAAATGTTACTGGTGCACTTCAGTTTCATTTATTCATTGGCCCCCAAATGTACTTAACATCGTCTAATTGGTCTGGGAAGCATATTAAAGTATTACAAACTCATGTCCCTGAGCATCATAATATCATAATAAAAGCTCCATAATATGGAGCATATGTGGCAGAGTTCATGAATTTGAAGATGCACAAAACTGAGTGTAAAAAGCCTGTGTCCTTAATTTAAGAAAAATAAACGAATAAAACAAAGTCAGAAAATGTTCCAAATTATATGTGTAGCTAATGTACGCAACACTCTGTCATTGATTGAGGATACACTCACACTGCTGGAAATGTAGGAAAAGCTGCTGAAATGGTGGGAGGAGGAGAAGGAAGAGGATTGGAATTATTCCCCTACGAAGATTATAACATAGTTGGAAGTGTTTTAGTTGAATAACAAGAAAGTCAAGATAGAGAGTATCAAGTGAAGCACAATGCAATCAATCATTCAGTCAATCAATCACTCAGCCTTGCTCCCTTTCTTACCCAGTATAACTTGATTGACCCAGTCTATAACACTACAGTAATGAAATTAAGTTCTTCATCACATAGAATTCATTGCCACAATATAGTTTTAATTCATTAGACAAATTCAGAGAGGATTAGCTATTCATGATGGATGTTCATAAGGAAATGTTCAGATTCAACATCCCCTGACTGTCAATTGTCTGAGAACAGTAACAGGAGACTTTCTTCTTTGGGACAACCATGACCTGGATGACTGAGAATCTCTACAGACTTTTAGCAGGAGAGAGTCCCTTGGGAGTTGGGTGGCATAGAAATATGATTAATTAAATTAAATTAAAAGACAAAGCTCATTGCCTTTGTGCTGGTTTCCTGAAGAATAGAATAACAGAATAACAGAGTTGGAAGGGACCTTGGAGGTCTTCTAGTCCAACCCCCTGCCTAGGCAGGAAACCCTACACCACTTCAGACAAATGGTTATCCAATATCTTCTTTAAAACTTCCAGTGTTGGAGCATCCACAACTTCTAAAGGCAAGTTGTTCCACTGATTAATTGTTCTGACTATCAGGAAATTTCTCCTTAGTTCTAGGTTGCTTCTCTCCTTGATTAGTTTCCACTCATTGCTCCTTGTCCTACCCTCAGGTGCTTTGGAGAATAGCTTGACTCCCTCTTCTTTGTGGTAGCCCCTGAGATTTTGGAACACTGCTATCATGTCACCTCTGGTCCTTCTTTTCATTAAACTAGATATACCCAGTTCCTGCAACTGTTCTTCATATGCTTTAGCCTCCAGTCCCCAATCATCTTTGTTGCTCTTCTCTGCACTCTTTCTAGAGTTTTACATCATGGCGACCAAAACTGGATGCAATATTCCAAGTGTGGCCTTACCAAGGCATTATAAACACTGGTATTAACACTTCACGTGATCTTGATTCTATCCCTCTGTTCATGCAGCCTACAACTGACATTTTACCAGCTTCATCACTAAGCTCGTTTTCTTTTATTCTCCTCCAAAAGTTTGATTAATGGAACTTTGATGGGACATTATTGTTTTTCATATGAGACTTTCTTGTGGTGCCTCCAGATGTACTGAGACGAGTTTGTGCAGGGCTAGATTAATTGCATTCTGTTTAGACCATGATAATAAAGTTATTCAAAACAGTTGGACTGAGCAAAAGCTTTTTAAATATGGGACATATTACAGCCTTCTTTAGAGATCACAGAAGCTCTTCCTCACTCCACAAGTGTTGGTTATTGTTCACTTGCAGTCTTCTGCCATCTCATGGGAGGTCTTAACCAGCTACAAGAGCAGGAATCCCCTCTCAAAAATGGTGGAATTACACTGTAGAGTCTCCAGTGAGTCTCAGGAAGTCTTCACTTCCTTAGACTCACAGGCTCAAAATTACTCACAGGCCCAGTTTATTTCAAAGTTGTGGCCCCAATCATTTCTGTTTGTATTGTCCAACTGCTCTTGAATTTCTTTTCTTGGTCAAAGGCTGCAATAATGTTTTATGCCATTCAAATGTGAACAATTTTTCCTCTAAAAGGAAGCAGGTTTCTTAAAAAGGATAGTTGGATGGCATTCAGCCAACAATTTTTTTATAGCAACTTTTCCTAAAAGGAAGCAAGTTTCTTAAAAAGGACCATTGAGTGGCATTTAGCCAGTACAATAAGGACCACAAAATATTTATTTTTGCTGTTAGGCTATCCACTCTGTAAGTTTGAATATGACTCAGACTCAAACATAAATCTTTTTCCAACAGTGCTCTATGTTTCTCTGTCACTCCTCCATTACCCTCCATTTCAATATACTATTCTGGTACAATCTGGCCCACTCCCTGGATGATTCTTTATTCCAGAGAGTGATCACAGTGTCAGCCAAACTGCTTACCAGATCCTCAGGAAACTCCCCAAGAGCCATCTGAAAATCCACAGGATCTATTAGATACCTGCAGTAGAAGGACTCAGTCTAATAGATCCTTCCTCTCTGTGGAGGGGATGTTGCAAAGAATTATCTGTCCATGATAAGGGACAAAGTTCAATGCCTTCTCTTTTAAAATCACATTTTGTCTGCCCTGAGCTGAAGATTTAGTATATGGCCTTTAATGTGTTCTGGGTCCTTGATTCACATCTGTCATGGTAGCTATGACCTTCTGGATCATTCTAGGCCCCTTACTGTGGGAAGGTAGATTGATGTCCCCAACACTACTGGCTGGGGAACTCCCCCACCAGAAATCAGCTTAAGTAGCCTGGCAGGAATGCCACTGAATGGCAGTGGGGATGGTACCCAAGCAGCAAACCCAACTGATACTTCTGGCTCAGCTCAGGTCCAAATCACTACATTTATTTATTTATTTATTTATTTATTATTTTATTAATCATATTTCTATGCTGCCCACTCTCCGAGGACTCTGGGTGGCTTACAACAATTGACAGTATACTAAATAGCATATTGCCCCCAACAATCTGGGTCCTCATTTTACCCACCTCAGAAGGATGGAAGGCTGAGTCAACCTTGAGCTGGTGAAATTTGATCTGCTGATTTGCTGAACTAGCAGTCAGGTGAAGTAGCTGCAGTACAGCACTCTAACCACTGCGCCACCTCGGCTCATTACATCAGATTATTTGTGACATAATGCCTTTTGATGCCAACAATTTTGGAAATGACAACAACCCCCCCTACATATTTTATATTTTACCAAATCTAGAAAAAGTGTATATTTCCCCCAGAAAATATACACCATGTAGTTCCAGACAGCAGAAGTATTATAAAATGAGATGAGGTTTTCTGCTAGAAACTTTAAATAGGCTTTATTGCCTATAGAAAGGAATATCAGGAGCCCTAATAAGAACTATAAATAAATTAGCAAGGATAATTCCTTAAGGAGACAGAAAGCATAAAGCTGTGAACATCTTGGTCACAGCAAGATAGAAACTCAGAAAATAATTGATTTTTTTTTTTACAAAGGATGCATAATTACTAAAAATTGAATACATTTTATGCAGCCTTGCTTAGTAAAAAAAACATATTATACATCAGATGGGCTGAAAGCTTCTGAGTCACAATCTTTCTTATCCCTCCCTTATTCCAGACGTTGCATTAATGGCCAAAAAAAAAAAAGTCTATGAGTCACAATCTGTCTCTCTCTCACACACAGATGTATATATCAGCACATATGCATATAATAGCTTCCCCCAACTTTATGTATTACTAAGGGTGTGGAACTTCACACACCAGAATTCCCAGACAGGCCAAGTATGAATTGTGCGAGGTAATTAAGCTCACATTGGGAGGCAACCAGCCTGCAGAAAGCTTCCTAGAACAATGGGAAATTGACTAATTATGCCTGGAGATCACATAAGTGCAGACTTCAACAAGTCAACTTCAGCTTCTGTTCACTGTCTTGATACAAGTTTTTAGCTATAATCTGGGCATATTATATCATTGTTTTCTCCTGGGATATTTTTCTCAACTTCCAATTTAGTCTACAGCCTTGGGATTTCCTGTAGTAATCAGTTTCATCCCTGCTAAGCGTTTTTGGACGTCAAGCTAAGGGTTGACCTCATAATATCCTGCAGAAATATTAAAGGACAAAGCTTATTTAAAGAATAATTTTTGCTTAATATTGTACAGAGACAAAAGAAATCACACCAAACTACAGCAAAAGTAGAAGTCTTCCAGTATGTTTACCTATATTCTGTAACAAATTCCAAAGATCCCCACCGTTCAAAAACTACATCAGTATGAAGACATTAGATCAGTGGTGGGTTGCCCCCGGTTCAGACTGGTTCACAAGAACCGGTAGTAAAACTGGTGGGAGGCTCCGCCCACTGCCCCAGATGTTGTCATAGGCTATCTGCGCTTGGGCATGTGCGTGATCCCATTGCGAACCAGTAGTAAAGGTAAGTAGAACCCACCCCTGCATTAGATATTATGGAAATATAGAAAGAAAGATATTTGGGAAACAATCTCCCAAAATTAAGCCAAACAATGGAAGGAAGGAAGGGAGGAAGGGAGGGAGGGAGGGAGGGAGGGAGGGAGGGAGGGGGGGGAAGGAGGGGGGAGGGGCAGGGTGATTGAGTATCTGGTGAGCAGGAAGGAAGTTCCTGTGATGCACAGTAAGCACATTACCTTCCTTATTTCCAGCCCTCTGTCTTTCTATGCTTTATGAGGAAGAAAGTTTCCTTCCTCCTCTTTGTCATTGCTTAGGCACATTCCTTTGTCATTAACTTAAAAGAGCTCCATTACCACCTTTTCTAATGACCCTCATTCTATGTCAAAGCAAACCCAAAACACTAATTCAAATGCTGTAGGCAGTTTAGATTTCTGTAAGTCATTATGACTAGCAAAGAGAATATAAGTAGATTTTTGTGGTTCGCTAACTTTGAGATGCCATTTGGGTGCCTCAAGCGAGGTGTTTATTATGCAATTGTCCTGTTCGTTTATAAAATTTAATTTGGAAAGTGAGGGATGGGTTGACTAAGTATCATATTCTTTTGCTTGTGACTGTCTTAGTCTTCCATATTCTCTACTGCTTGAATATTCTTTATTCTTTCTTATTTTTTTAAAAAAGGAAACTGAATCTGTGCAATTTTCTGACTAATAACATTAGCTGCAGCAGGCCTATGTGGCTGGATGTGGGATAACAGGATGTAATGGTTTGTGTATAATTGAGTGTCAAAGGAAACGTGGTGTCTGTACACCTTGAGTGTTTGGAACTCAGTTTACCCTAAAGGGGTTCATTGGAGCACCACTGTATTTCTGTTGCTAATACACAAATCTTCTTTGTGTAGTTAAATAAAACCCAAGCATATCCACCCATAACAAATCATAGCAAAGCATTTCCTTATACAGAAGACTGTACTTGGAAACATTAAAACATACCCTATATATTATTCTCATCAAAAAGTCATGTTTATATTTTACTTCACCAGAACTTAACTTCATGAATCTCCTATAAAGGCATTTTAGTACCATGAAGGATTGCAGAGATTAAGGTGCTATATTCCCCCAAATTTGCAAGCCATTTCTAATGTAGAGGAGAAACCAGAGAGAGAAATAAAGAGACTTTGAGGGGAAAATCACATTCTACTGACATCAAAATGCATAAGTGCATCCTGGGGCACAATGTCCTCACACCCAGAACATCCTCAAAATCTGCATGAAGAATGATTGATGAGGAAAAAGTTCCTGATCTCTCTCTCTCTCTCTCTCTCTCTCTCTCTCTCTCTCTGCTGTCCATTCCCATCACCCAAACTCTCATAGTAGAACACAATGCCATGAGAGAAGCCAATCCCACAAGTGACCTTAAGCATTAGGGAGATTGAATTCCACACATTGGAGAATATTGGTACATGTTCTAAAAATTCCTTTTTCACATTTCCTTTAGCCAAAATCCACTCTGAAATTAAAAACAGATTGCAGGTCTGCTCTCTTGAATGTTCCAACCCTTGTCACCTGCTGACACCTTAAATCTGGAAAAGGGATACCAGAAAGACTCTTCTTTGTGAGACAACTGGCTCCACAGGGAGCCTCTGGGTGAGATTCAGGAAATGGTTATTAGCTATCAAAGCTCTTTGTGGCACGTGGTCAGCCAGGCTATTTGTCTCCATTTTTTGTGGAAAACTTCATCAGATTGGTCAGGGATGGCATGCTCCAGATGACTTCTGTCAATGTCATTTTCCTGGAGTAGGAATCATGCCTTCCCTGTGGTGGTGCCTGCTCCAGAGAGCAGCCTCCCTCCAGAAATCCAGATGGCCCCAACCCTATTAACTCTCATAAAGGAAATTAAAACCTGGCTGTTTCCCCAGGCATTTGGATTGTTAAATGAGCTTTGCTATGAGTTGGCTGATTGATTTGATTGCTCTGGTAAATTTTGAGTTATTTTTCTTGATCCTGAACTTTGGTTATGTGGATTATTGGCTCTTTAATGTTCTTGTTTCTTGTTTTTAATTTCTTATAAACTGTTCAGTCATTGCTATGAACAGCCCTGTCTGTCTGAATGTACATTCATCCATCTGATCAATCTTCTCATGCATTAAGATGCAAATTATTTTTTAAAAATTGCATAGCCCATTCTGTTCAATTAACATGGCAAAGAGAACTAGAGAATCCAAAGAAGGTATTTAGCAAGCCAAGAAAACTTTCCGCTTTCTTGGAATAGAAACAGAGCAGTGACAAAGTAGCTGTTGGGTTTCTGTGAACATTGCCTTGCAGCCAATTTCTAAGCATTTCCAGTACTTGGGCTTAATTATTAACTATATTTTTGCTGCAACCAAAATAAATCTAGCTAGACAATAGCCACTGGTCCTCCTTACATCCAACTGCTGAAAAGAATATTTCAAATTATACATGTATGCATGTGATTCACTTCATAATCTGCTCATTGAACAAGCAAAAATGAAAGGCCAAGGCAAAAAAATGCCTAGATGGAGAAAGGAATGCCACACCTAAAATTCTTAGGACTTATCTGCCAGTGGAAATTAATGTCAGTGATGATGAAAACAAGTTTGGTTCTGCTGAATATTTAAAGTATTCAGCCATTTATTCAAAGCATCCATTATCTATAAAGGGGTTAATTTACACTACCAATTATCAATTTCCTTTCATTTTCTGGTTAATGAACCTACTACATTAAGAATAGCCAATAATTCTTAGGAGAAATGTTTAATTGGTCCTGGAAAATATAAACAGGTTGTGAAGAATTGGGTTTAATTCTTGTGGAATTAAACATTCCAAAGACACACTTAGTCAGGCACTCCTTTTTTCATCTCTAACTTAGCACTAATATTTAAAATATGGGTCTATGAATCATATGCGTGCATGTACCTTTGAAAGAAAAAATATTGAAATGGATTTAGTCAGTTTTCCTATTAAATATCAAAGTTGTATCTGAAACCAACCAACCAACCAACCAAGATAAATATAATATATCTGATTATGAACAACAATCATAATGACAATATATCTCCACCTCCCACATTTGAGTCAGATATACAATTCCTAAAATGCAGTTGTGACATTTTCCATAATCTTTCTCTTTTGACTCATCCTTTGGAGATACCATATTGTTGAATAAAAACAAGAAATTTTTGGCTGGATAACTCCAAAAGAAAGAATTATGTGCTAATCAATCACCAATTACTGTATTTCCATATAAGCTAATATGAAATTGCATTCCTTCAAAATGCACAGTTTTGATACAGCCAGCACTTGAGGTATTATCCTTCTTCCAGCCTTAGTCACACTGTTTCATTTACAGAATTTTAGAAGAGGCCAGATACTGTTTATTTCCATAAGTATTTTTCTTCTGCATTCCTAACACAATTTCCTTTCTTTTTCTTATGAAATAAATTATCTATCATTATGCTTTTGTTCTGGAGCCTGGCTTTATTTCCTATTGTGTAATTTGAAGAAACCTTGAGATGTGAGACATGCCATGAAGATCTCAATGCCCGTAATTAAAGATGTTATGATCATATGCTGGTATTTTAAACAACAAATTAAGTAAGTTGTGGACTCTGGAAATTGAAATTCCAAAGCAGCCCAAGCTCTTGTCCAGGGCTAAATTAGCAGCCATGGAAACAGCTAACATGGAAGACTAGGTCTGCTGGTTTGTGTAGCTTTGGTTTCTTCTCTCAAGTGCATCACTGACATCTCTTTAGAAAAACTTTTGGGATAGTTTCTGCATGTCTTCTTGTATTTAAACGTTGCCCTTCTCCTTGCTTCGTGATTTGTAGAAGCTAAGCTGCATGCTATCTACTTAATGCTTGTCTTTAACTGTATTTGAAATGGTTCCAAGCTAGCAACAGTAATGCAGAAGCACCTGCTTTGTTGTTTTTTTTTACTTCAAACAAATATAAAATTTGGTTTTTAACTTTAGAAATGTTTATGCAAGTAGTCAATTAGTATCCATAGGATGCTGTAAAATCCTGTCCTACCATGCTATTCAAAGATCATATTATTAACAAGGTGTGGGCAACATTATTTGCATACTGTTGCTTTTATCTTGATGTCCTCCAGCTTCTATTCTGTATCCAAACTTAACTCATATTTTTACAACAGAATATACAATTCTCAAGATTCTACTTCAACTAATTCCAAGTTTTCTAAAAATACAATTTTCTTCCCTCCTTGCTCCCTCCCGCAAATGGCCAGAAACGGAGTTGCCTCCTTTCCCTTAAAAAGCTTACCTGATAGTGGTATCTTCTTGCTCCTTTTTGAATCTTTAGCATTTGATTTTCATTCTTTTCTCTATGAATATTTAGGGATGAGTTCCCCGCATACACGACTGTGAACAACCATTTAATCTTGCATATAAGAATGGCAAAATCTAATTTGTCTACTAAAAATAACTTGGTTTTTTTCCCCTAAAAGTTCACATTTTAGAAATGTGTCATTACTTTCCAGAAATATATATATATCCTCTTTGATATGCTTGCCTTCTTAGATCTTATCTGTTAAATTTATGCAGAGAATTCCGTTGTAAAATAGTAGAACTATATTCTTCATTTTAGCAAGAACATGCGAATATATGCCAATGGATAATACAATAAAAATCATCCAAATAATGCTTGGCCTTCTTTCTATTCTCAAAATTCTGATGGAGAAATCTCATTCCAGTAGAATTTTCTTTAAGTCTGTGACAACTTGGTGACACAACCACTACTAGCCCAACATAATGGGGATGTCTAGCTAGAACTCTTTGCAGCAGAATTCAAGTATCATGGCAGTGGGATCAAAGAATATAATAGCTTCGGACCTCTAGCAACATATTAAATACATTAAATATCTTGATAAATATGTTATAAAGATAAATGCCTTTAGTTAGCTGTTCAAATGATGGAAACCCTACAATAAACTGAGCACATTGTGACAAATGCAGAAAGGACATTGAATCTAATTTTCAGTTTGATTTCTCTCAGAGACTTATACTTTTGCTAAAATTCTAGTTCTGTACATCATATGCTTTCATATTGTTTTTAAAGTATGTCCCAAAACGCATACCCAAATCAGTAATTTACCCAAATGGGCTGCCAGCCCATATTTGCCAAGCAGGCATGTTTGCTCTATAATATTGGCCTGTCGTGCAAAAATGGAAAGAGGAGGCATCTTCCCACACCCAGCAATAGCAATAGGACTGAGATATATAAACTGCTTTACAGTGCTTTATAGTTCCCTCTAAGCGGTTTACAGAGTCAGCATATTGCCCCCCAACAACTTGGGTCCTCATTTTACCCACCTTGGAGGGATGGAAGGCAGAATCAACATTGAGCCAGTGAGATTTGAACTGCCAAATTGCAGGCAGCTGGCAGTCAGCAGAAGTAGCCTGCAGTATTGCACTCTAACCACTGCACCACCGTGGCTCATGATATGAAATACCCTCAATTGGTGCCATGTGGCAGTGGTCTATGAAAAAACTATTTGCCATGGCTTCCTTATGCAAGTCTTACAAACTCTAGTCTCCTTAGCAAGTTAATATAAATTCAGGAAAAACTGTCCCTTGAGAATGTGACCTAGATATCTGTTATGACTGAAAATTCGATCAGTATAGTATACTGGGGCCTTTTCATATTGCAGAAAATCTGGTTATCTCAGGTGAGTAGGAATACCTCAGGTGGGTAGGAATTCACACATTAATTAAATCTATTTTGATGTCTGATGCAACTAAAGCAACCATTCCAAGGTTTTTAGATACATTGGATAAGAATTATGGACCTTCTAGTTCCAAAACTCTGGAGGTCACCAGGTTGAAGAATGCTAATCAAAAGTTAGTTAATGTTGTCTTCCATTAAATGCAACTTTAGTCTGATCGTAGAAAAGGCATTGGCTGGAATGTTGAAAAACATTTTGCAATAAGCTCTATCTCATGTATTCAAAGTAATCAGCCCAGGGGAGGATCTCAGTCTTAGCTTCTTTGTGAACAATACAAATGGCAGTAACATGACATACGGTACTTTCATCTGTTAAGAATCACAGACTGTAAAACATATGTTAGCCCATCAAAACCTTGCAGAGAAATATTCATCAACATAAAGCCCATTTGATAGTATTTAAACTTAATTAGTTACCCAAGATCACCCCCTCCTACCCCTTTGCAACATGTTAGAAGGCAGAACTTGCTGAATACAAAAATATAGGAACATCTAAAATGTGTGTGAGAACTAAAAGTGTGCTATTAGAAATATAAATAGTCCTCAACTTATGACTACAATTGAGCCCAATGTTTCTGTGAAACATTTGTTAGGTAAATTTTGCCCCATTTTATGACCTTTCTTGTCCCAGTTGTTAAGTGAATCTGGCTTCCTCATTGACTTTGCTTGTAAGAAGGACACAAAAGGTGATCACATCACCCCAGGACACTGCAACGGTCATAATTATGAGTCAGTTGTCAAGTTATCTGAATTTTGATCACATGACCATGGGCAAGCTGCAATGGTTGTAAGTGTGAAAAATGGTCATAAGTCACTTTTTTCAGTGCCGTTGCAACTTTGAAAGGTCACTAAATGAACTGTTGTAAGTCAAGGACTACCTGTTAATTCTATATGATTTGGAAGTGTGTTAGAACCACCTTTTGTTAAAAAATAAAATATGACACTCAAGAAGTTTGGGGTGTTCTAAGTAATATTCTCAAAGTGGCTTTCTGTGAAAGAAAATGAACAACATTATACAGTTTTCAAATAATAAATACAGGCCTGCAGAATAATACAAATGTAATAGAAAGTGCTTGTTAGAATAACTTTTATCAAACCAAATATAACAGGCAATTATTACTTTATGTCAAGAAGTTGTTATTTTAATGTTTCATGATAAACTATTAAGATCACCTTTCTGGCGCTTTCAGACACCAAATAGCAGGACATAAATACAGTAGTAAATAAGGATTTGCAACATTTAACACTATTACACTAATGGCAGGTATCCCAATTGAACATACTAGCAGTTTATTGTTAAAATATAAAAAGAATCCTTCCCAAATTGTAAGTCACTTCCGAAAATCCAAGGCAAAAATATGGTTGTATGTTTATATAACCAAAGGTTTAAGGGTGGAGATGTTAAGGTTGGGTTGGAAAAAGGGAAATAAAGTCATTGTGGAAAGAAATCCAATATACACCAGAATTATTTTCCTCTACGGTGTGGTCTAATTCAGGAAAAACAATACCTAAGAGATAAAAACCTATGAATGTTTTGACAAAAAATTGATTACATAAAAAAGGTTAAAGCTCTCCAGATGTTTAACCACCCTGTGTTGCCCTTGCACAGCTGATTCAAATAAAAGGGTTGGCACTGCACCTAGCAAAGCTTTGTAGTCCTGCAGAGTCCTGGGAATGGAGGCTTATTGAAAGAAAAAAACAAGAAAGTCTTCAAAAGACAAAAACAGTCCAGTTGCCTCCAGAAAAAGCACCTTTGGAATAACCATGACCTGGATGACTGAGAACCTCTACACACTTTTAGGCTATTGAAAGGTTTGAACAAACAAGGAAGATCTCTGAGTAAGTACTGTACGAAACTGGAGCTCTTCTAATTAATACTGTTGTATGGGCACTGTTTTAAGTACTTTAGTAAGCCAGTAAGGGCAGAGCAAGAGATGGTAGGTTCCCTTCCTCCCCTAGAACTAACCAGGGATCATGATGAACTTACTCAAAGGGACGAGCAGCTCCTGTAAGCTTAATATTTAACTTTCCTCAACATTACCGTTTTGTAGACAAAGGAATGCTCTGGTCACCCATTTTGCTTCTCAAAATAAAGTTTGGGGAAGATAAGATACTCTTAATCTAATTTCTTTTACTTTGTTGGCTGATGTGAAAACGAGATACTCAATTACTAGTCAGTATCTGAGCAATAATTAGCTAAGAAATCTCAGCACTTCTTTCTGGCAGGCAGGGACTGTTATGTTTGGGCTACAGCAGGGGTGTTAAACTCAAGGCCTGCGGGCTGAATTTGGCCTGCAGGGTGCTTAGATCTGGCCCGTGGGGTGGCCCTGGAAACAGCGAAGGACTGGCCTATGGTGCCTCTGCCAGCGAAAATGGAGCTCAGGAAGGTTGCTGCTGCCCTCCCGAACTGTTTTTGCTGGCAGAGGGTTGCGGGAGGCTGTTGCAGCTGAAAACAGAGCTCGGGAGCCCATTTTCGCTGGCAGAGTGCTTGGGCCACCACCTGCGCCTCAACATGAGTGATGTTGAGCTGTCCACGCCCCCCCCAGCCCCCCCAAGGTCAAACACTATGACCCTCAATGAAATCAAGTTTGACACTGCTGTACTACAGGCTTGCAATACAGAAGTGCCTTTAGCATCATGTTGACTAAAATTATGAAAACCCGATACCCAAGTTCTCCTTTGTTTTAGTTCTACAGTCAGAAGACTAGATTTCTGAATTGTGGGTCATTTGCTTAATTGATCATGAGAATCTGAGCCCTTTGAGCCTTAGTTTCTCAAACACATTTTCTGCTTCTTAAACACAGTAAAAACTTTATTAGCGCTTATAGTTGCAATTGAAACCAATCAAATTCTCTCATAGCTAAACATGGCAGTCTGAAGCTTTCATTATCTATTTTTTAAAAAAAACAATTTTACTTTGAATAAAGGAAAAAGAGATCCATTTAGTGAAAGTGAAAAGTTAGAAATGTTACCAAAGCCACAATTTCTCAAAATTCAGATGAAATTTGTCAGAGTATATTCTATAATTACACTAAAGGCTTCCATTTCCAGATAGGAAGAAAGTGCCATATGATAGATTTGAGCACAACATTGTAAAATGTTACTACTCATACAACAAGGTCTGCAAATATCAGTGCACCCACCAGGTGGCAGGGTTTTGTGGCTTCTTTCTGCCATGTAGTGGTTGCAAAATTTTTATAGCACATACAGGTAGTCTTCAACTAACGACCACAATTGAGCCCAACATTTATGTTATTAAATGAAACATTTGTTAAGTGAGTTTTGCCCGACTTTTCTTGCCACCGTTAAGTGAATCACTACAGTTGATAAGTTAGTAACCTGATTGTTAAGTGCATCGGCCTTCCCCATTGACTTTGTCAGAAAGGCGCATCACCCACGGATCATGAAACAGTTGCCAAGCATCTGAATTTTGATCACATCATCATGGGTATGCTGCAAAGGTCGTAACTATGAAAAATGCTCATAAGTCACATTTTTCAATGCCGTTGTAACTTTGAACGGTCACTAAATGAACTGTTTTAAGTCGAGGACTGCCTGTATTTTGTAGTCATTTGGCAACATTTTAAATGTCTTTCAGGAGCATAATAAGAAAGCCCACACTGAGTGTAAGAAGCATTGTACCAAAACCAGAAGAGCAGCAAAGGTGAAAACTGTCTGTCTCCAATGCAGTTTGTTAAAAAGGAAGAAAAGATGCAACTGTATTTAGGAGAACTGAATTTATTTCTTAACAGCCACATTAGAAAGTTAAACATTAAATCTGTGCAAAATACAAATTTCCATGTGAAATTTTTATATACACTTTTTTTTTAAAAAAAGAAGTCTAACAAAAATGCTTAATTAAGTTCCAGAAACATTTTAAGTGACAAGGAGTAGAGGAAGAGAATTCCCACTGGTACTGTTTAAGAGATGAGTAGGTCTGCAATAGAAATAAGTAAAGCAGAGAGAAAATTTTCATTCAGATGTCCCCCGTACCCCAAACATGCAGAGAATTTTTGTTAATCACAGCAAAAAAAAAATCATTCTGTTAGGGCATATCTGCAACCTTTCCTAATCGTTCCTTTGGTAATCCAAAAGAAGAATCTTTTTCAGATCCTTCAAGTGGTATTTAAAAGCCTTCACTGATATTTTTTAAAAGTATCTTTTTTTTAACATGCTGCGGAGCCCCTAAATCCTTCAGAGTGGGAACTAAAGCAACCAGTATAACTCCTAGAAGACTGAGGGTCAGCATATTTAAGAACCGAATTATGATTTCTGTACGTGCTAAGCTTTGAGTAATTCCCGATTCGTTACAAAACATTAAGCATTAAGATCATTAAAAACCAGCAAAACTCTACATTTTTAACAAAATCCAAGTTGGATATTGTTCTGCAGCATCAAAGTAAGCAGGAAGAGTGATATAAATTTCTAAAAATTCTGAAGCCAAGAAAAACAGATTTTGTTTAGCATATTTAAGAGACTAAAATCAGTCTCTTTGGGAAATAGGAACATGAAACATAGTTGGATGAGTAAGAATTTTAATAGCATATGATTGAGTTTGGGATTCTCTATTCAGAAAGTATCAACTAAGTCATCTGCAGTGCTCTTTTTCTTAGCTTCTTTGTACTATCCATTACTTTTATGAATCATAAAATCAGACTGATTCCTTCCAATTCCAGAATATTTAGAATTATTCTCCCCCTGAACAAGCAGAGAAATCCTTATTTCTGCTCTCAACTCTACCAATGATTAAAATAAACCTGGTGTGTTATCCAGCTCTGATCCATCCTTTCAGACTTAATAAGGCTGGCAGAAGGACAGAAAAAAAGCCAATTGTAAACAAGAGAACCCACTAGCAAAGGGCAGAATTCTTCTACCTTTTCTTATGAAAATAGCCTTGTCTCCTAGAGGGAAAAGACACATTGCAAATACAGTTTCTCCTCAGGATAGGAATGGTAATAATTCTGCATAGAACGTCTTTATGTTTCAATGTTCTGAGAGACCATTTTGAAAAAAAGTAAAGTAATATAGCACCGTATTCGGTGTTTAAAATACGTTTCATAATAGCTTTCTCAATTCTTAGAATTTTAGTGAGAAGAAGATGAAACAAGTTTGGGAGGGGGAATACATGGGAGTGGGAGGGGGCTGTTCTGTCTGTTTTGTCCTTTAGGGCCTTTACATTTACAAGCAAAAGCTTGCAAAATATATAAATTATGCTGATGTCACAGCAACATGAATCTGTGTATCAGATAAATGCATTAAAATCCCTTAAGGAATGAAATCTGTATCTTTCAATTTCTGGACTTTACTTAAATCTTTGTATTTGTACCAATTGAATGTTAAGAAACAATCAGGGATTCATGTTTTAAGATTACTTTCTATATAGTTATTGTTAAAGTGATTTGTAAAACTAAAAGGCCATTTCCCTGATCATTTTTTCCCTTAATATTTACTAGACCAACAGCTACAGTTTAAGGAGATGCAGGTGCCTGAGCAAAACTTTAATTATTGCAAAGAAGGAATTAAAAACCTCATAGAAATGCTTTATGATTCAATTTGAATAATTTCTTTTTAAAAAATAAGTTTGGAACGCATGCAAAGAGCTACAATGCAGAGAGGGAACATTTGAAAAGAAGCAAGCCAGAAGTTTTGACTGTCAGCTACAGATCAGGGTAAGTGACCATGCAGATCAGGGTAAGTGACCATGCAGATTCTTATTTTGTATTTACCGCGCACACAAACACATACACCTCTAGTATGTCTAAACCTAGTAGGGAGTATTAGGCATTCATCACAACACGGAAAAAAAGGAAGCATAGAGAATAATAATCTTACACCAGAAATGGTTCAGCCAGTGAGGGGCTGTAGCACTGGAATGTTGAAATGAACTAAAGACAATGTAAAATATTGGAAAAAGAAAGTAGTCAGAACAAGCTAACTGTAAATCTTTGGTTACATAGCACTAGATACATTGCACTGATACTGTAAAATAGAACAAATGAACAGTAATTCGTCTTTCTGATCAGCCAAAAATATTAAATAACCACATTTATTAAATTTCAAGTATCAAATAATAGTAGCTATCAAAGACTCTGAAATGGCAACAGACTTCAAACAATCAATTTTGAATATGACTAAGCGAAAATAAATGATTCTGCATTTATCTGAGACTGAATTTGGATTTACATGCACAATATATTGGTCACATCTTCTTTTTTAACCCCAAAGCCACCTCTAAAGCTTTCTTAAGAAACCTTCATTTAATGTGCAAAGTACAAGGAAGTAACAAAATACCGTAGCCAAATAGAACATGGTTATTTGTGTACATGTGACTGGACATAACTCAAAAGAAAATTCTGGCCTTTTTACAGTGATCAAACACACCTTGGGAAATGGTTGGGAAATAAGTCCCTCCTAGAGTGAGAAAAACAACTGGATAAACAAAATTGTATTGTGTAATGATTATCAGTGGCTTCAAACAATGTAAATGGACCCTCCTTTTCTATGCATTGCATTCAAACTATTAGATAATACCGGAAGGGTTTGAAGAGTTTCATTTGTGATAAATTTTTGATACACAAATCAGTTGAAGTCGTAATACCATGTTTCCCCGAAAATAAGACCCTGTCTTATATTTTTTTGAACCCTGAAATAAGCACTTGGCCTTATTGCCATGTGCTCAAAAGCCCGATTGGGCTTATTATCAGGGGATGTCTTATTTGGGGGGAAACAAGTAATTAACTAATGATTGTGCAACTAACAAGTCAAATTATAGGCAAATAAAATATGAACATAATTTAATAAGGTTGAAACTAATTTTTTTTCAATGTAAGATACACTGAAGCAAGCAGTGCAAAACATATTTGTGTTCTGTTACTTCTTCACCGTTGAAGTTGCCCTAAAATCATTCATAGCAAAGCGCCCAATTTTATTCAGGTTCAACTTGTGATATGGACTGCAGAATTGTATCCATTAGCCAGCACGAGATGCTACTAGATCAAATTTCCCTTCTCTTACATCTTCTTAAGTGAGAATTGGATACTCTGAAAAAGGCATTGGGGTGGGGGGAGAACACCGAAAACTGTTGCATAAGCAGAAACTATGTGCTAGGGAGACCTTGAAATAACTACAGAGAAATTTAATTTGTTAATTGAAAAAAAGACATTCAATTAAATATGTGTGTGTGTGTGTGTGTGTGTGTGTGTACACTGTATTTTCCGGCGTATAAGATGACTCCCTATTTTTCCTATTAAAATATAGGGTTTGGGCTATACTCGCCATTTAAGACTACCCCTCAATGTTGTCGGCACTCCTGTAGCGTCATCGGTCAGCGCCAGCAACTCAGATTCGGGAAGCTGTGCCGATCTCGTCAAGGCTGCATGCCGCTGAATGCTGGACCCAGCTGGTTGCTGCGCAGAGCTTCCCCCACTGTCCCAGGCATCCAGGTGGATATTACTGACGTTCCAACTTCCCCAGACAGCTGGGGCTTGCCATCATTGGGGGTCAGCTGGGGAAGTCGGAGCGTCGGTAGGCTTATACCCGGCGTATAAGACGACCCCCAACTTTTGAGGGGATTTTCCTGTGTTAAAAAGTAGTCTTATACACCAGAAAATACGGTCTATTGTTTCCTAATGCAGGAGATTTTTATGGGGGATGGGGAAAGAAAGGGTGGGTTCACACGTTTAGAGCTTGCCCATCATAAATTGATAAATGGGAGGGCTGCAAATTTTCAAGGGCAGGAGGAGAAATAATATATAGACAGCTGGGGAAACATGACTGGGGAGTAGAGGAAAGCCAAGCAGGAAGATCATGCTCAGATAGGCAGATCAGGGGTGAGGAGAGGGGAGCCATGATTTTACTAACTGGGAGGAAACAGGCAGGCTTGCCCAGAGCCAGGCTCAAAGCCATGGTGGGAAAAATGAAGATCCCAAAAACTGGTCTTGCAGGAGAGCACTTTGAAAACATAGAGTGCCTCAGTACGCGGCCTTTACAAGTCTATATGGTAGGCTGCTCTCTTCTTAAAGAATACCAAGAAAAACATGGCAATCAGGGGAAAAGGAAATTCAGTAATGCGGCTGCTGGTATGTTGAGACAGACTAAGACTCAAATTTGTAATCCCAGACAAACCTGAATTGTTGCCAAATACCATCTTACTCTGCCTGGGCAAATCAGTGGCCACACCATAGGCAGTACAATTGTATGGCAAGAGGGGATAGTAGAGTAGTCTCAAGAGACTAGTCACGTGAGAGTAGGAAATACTGTTTACAGCTTCCCTACCTCTGCTGCTCATCACTGCAGAAGAGAGGTGACCAGAAAGCCTTGATCCCAGGTCCAAGGGATAGAGGATGGAGATCCAACAAGCCTTTCCATTGTTAAAAGAAGCCTTGTTTATTGGTACAGCAGTACTCTGAGTTTCCACAGTCCACACTGGCTTCTGATAATTCAGCTCCCTTTTCCACCCTGTTTTTCCCTGGATCTAGTCCCTTTCTCCATGGTGCAGACATCTCATCTGTCAGATGATGTACATTCGGGCATGCTTCTTAGGAATTGAGCACCTAAAAGCACCATTGTGCCTAGACAAGCTAGCAGCAGAACTGAGTTCTCAGCGGATTCTGGCTTTCTGTGCACCTAATGGCACAATTACTATTATAGCGAGGAGGAACTCATTGGTTTTATTCATGGAGGGGTGTCACACAAACCCCTCTACTGTTTCAGGGGGTTCACAATATCACAGCATTTGAGTCGGACCACCTAAAATTCTTACATGCAAGCAAATCATCAACAGAGCAAAAATTAACTCTCTTTTAAAAATAATTTTAAAAGCTCCTTTCATCATCATTGTTCATTTAATTAAACATTATTGTCATGTACTGTGCTTAGCGCTACATCTCTCCATTCCAATGAAACAAATAGGACAATTTTCAAGTAGGAATCCATGAGACTAAAGGTGAAAATAGAACAGCGTGTATATTTAAGATAATTCCAATGTACCAGTTAATCCTTTAACTGGCTAGCTCTAAATTAAATCTTTATTGATGGGTTTTATGAAGTTGCTTTTATTCTGTTTAATGGTAAGTTAACATTACATTATACAAATAATATTTATGTAATTGAATAGCCGCAGGATGGGTATAGAGAACCAGAGATATATTCCAGAAGAGCTATTTTTCTATCAGCCAAAAGTCAAATTGGTTTTAATTTCAGGAGCCAACAGCTATGATCATCTGAACCTTTTATAGAGTGTACAAGCCTCATAGCTGGACTTTATTTTTTACAGCTATTTCCCAAGACTTTGAAGAAGCATGTATTCTTCAAAGATAAATTAGGGCAATAAGACAGTCAACTAAAAGGATCCTATTAGTTATTTTTATCTTAAATTTATCCAGATATGTGGATAAATCTTCTATAATGGCAAAATAAATTTAAGGCCCTATACCTTTTCTCTTTCAGTCAAATGTGGCTTTTATATCAAGTGAATATAATTCTCAGCCATATCCTAATTTCTATGAGACTCTATGATGTCAAAAAGTTCTATGAAGTCAATAGCAGAAACTGAAAAATTCTCCCCCTTTCTCAAATTATTCCATTTTTATACTATTCTGATCCTTACAACTTTCAAAAGATTGACTGAGAAAAAGTATTCTAACATAGATACATCTTACCTTCCATATCAGCTCTAGGTCATCTCTAATATAAATTAACAAAATTGCCCCTTGATTTGAGAAAAAATAAATATAGGCTATTGTTGTACTTTGGTTTATTTTAATTAATTAATTAATGTCTAATATTTACTCTTTGAATTCATTCATAAATATTACAGAAAATGCCCAGTGTTCACAAAGGGTCTGTCAAAGAGACGTCAAGACAACTATTATGGGCTAAGTATATATTTCAACTTAAAAAAAAACCTGATGCAGACAGTAGCCCCATAGATAAAGCAAAAGGTAGAAAAAGTATGTGCCACATTCAGTTTTCAAAAAAAACCTCTACATAGTAAAAATTTGCTATTGCCCTATGTATGAAAGTTCTTCCTTTCACAGTCATTAAAATAAGAATATCAAAATGTAAACATAGAGGAATATCTGTTTTTTAACTAGAAATAAATCCGTCATGTCATTTTTTAAAAAAAATCTATAAAACTATCCTTCATAGCGTCTCCATGGTTGGGAAATGAATTCGGACACTAACATTCATGATCCAATAATCATCATCATAATAAATGATTTTACAATTGCACCATGGAGCTCTGGGCTTATTTAAAGCACCTACTGAATTGAAATATTTATATTTGTGCAAAACCCCAAAGCTGTTTGTTTTGGAAATCTGAAAGGCACAACCAAGATTCAGAAGAATTTTAAAGCTTGAAAAATTTCTTCACCAATTCAAGCATATCCTCATATGACAACTCCACTTCCCCGTAAAAATTGCCAAGTAACTCCTGAAGCACAAAAAAGAATGGCATGCTAAAGCTTAGGAGTTCATACAAGTAGATATAGTTGTATGCATTGTCCCTGAAATGAAGTCTGGTTGCGTGCAGGAAACCATGCATCCAGTTAGAGAGGCGTCTTGGAAGGTCAAGCAGATCCCTGGTCACCTTAAGAGGCCAGCATAGAGTTTTCCCAAAGAATGAAGGCAGGATACCTGGCGACCGGTCTTCTGAACTGCTACTAGTAGCAAAAGCACTTTCTGAGCTAGTTTCTTCACACATGGGTTCTTGATGCCTCTGAAATCCTGCTTCCTCCTTTAAAGAGAAATAGATTAACAGGATGCTCATCTTCAATATTTCAAATATTAAAAAAAACCCATTTATTTATTGTCTACATTTGTGCCCTGCCATGATTCAGAGACTCTCTAGATCAGTGGTGTCAAACTCAATTTCATTGATGGCCACATCAGGGTTGTGTTTGACCTTGGGGAACTGGGTGGGCATGACTCATTCATGTTGGGGGCACTTGTAGTGGGCGGGCCTGGGGGCATCATTGTCTCCAGAGGAGGAAGGCGAGACCAGGGAGAGAGCCAAACCCTTGTCCTCCAGAGGAGCCTCGCTGTCCCTCTGCAACCCTCTCCTGCAACCCTGTTTCGTCTGCAATGGCCTCCTGCAACCCTCTGCCAATGAAAACGGAGCTCCTGCAACCTTCTGCCAATGAAAATGGAACTCGGGAGGACCATTTTTGCCTGCAATGGCCTCCTGCAACAGTTTGGCAGCAAAAATGGAACATGGCCCTCCCGAGCTCCGTTTTCGCTGGCAGAGGTGCTGCGGGCTGGTCCTTCGCTGTTTCCAGGGTGGCCCTGTGGGCCAGATCTAAGCACCCCTTGAGATGGATCTGGCCCATGGGCTTTGAGTTTGACACCCCTGCTCTAGATTGCAAAATATTTCTTGGCAAGGAGTTTTGGGTAATCTCCAAAATACAATTTACTTTACGTCAGTGCTTCAACTTAGAAAAGCATCACCCTGATGGCCAAGTAACTCCAAAATAAGTAAGGGAATATTTTCCATTGAGTTCAAGCTATAAACAGATATCAAATTGTCAGAATCAAGGTAGACATAAAGGTCATGTCTTATCTCTTTTCTCTCGTGTCTCCTTTCAAAAACTAATAAAAAGCCTTTAGGGAGGCTGCAAGAAAGATAGAATGCGAATGCAAAGGATATTTAATACTTTCTCATCTTGATAAACAGAAAAATGGCAGCCCAGGGAAAGAAAACATGTAATTGTGGTTAGTTTTTTTCCTGCTTATCATCATATGCACCATATTTTCCAGTCAAAATTGAAAAGGCATTAGAATGTATTTGATATGACTAGGCTAGGAAAATAATGTAGTTGGGCTTGTTAAAATAATGGAACCATCAGAAATCTCATTGGTGCTTTGAAGTCCAAAGAACAATCATTTGCAATTCTTACATATTTCAGCTCCTCCTGTGGCACAAAGACATACCTTGATATAAATTTTTTAAAGCTAGGGTGGCCCCCAGACTGAGCGAAAACATTTCTGAATGCATCAATTCAATTCTGCTAAGTGAGACAACATTTTGGATATTCAGTGAACACCCCCATGTAGTTTTAAGTACAAAGGAGTCTCTGCTAGAATAACATAGATGCTTTCCCTTTTATGTATCACTTCCAATGAGCTGGAATTTGTCTTTTATAATCTTCCTACACTCTATCATACTTTAGTAGAAATATATATACCTTTATTTCCACTCTCTTCTTTCTGTGCGTATTCTTTGTTTTACATTGTGCAAAATGAAGCTTGCAGTAAAAATTACCTGAAAAATAAAAGGAATGCCATTAGGTTTTGTCCTTTCCCCAATGCAATCCGCCAGTTAGTAAACCTGACAGATGGAATGGGGGAATGTAAAAGGTAGTATGCCTTCAAATTTAAGTCATTTTAAGTGACTTTGTTGAAAACCTTTTGGAAAGCAGTGGTTTCATTAAAGAAAAGTCCTTTATATGAGGAAAGTTTATTACCTAATTCTAGCAACTGAATGGTCTTATCTTGGGATACCGAAGCCTTAGTAAAGCGGCTAAAATAACACGTGTTATTTTTGCTATTGATAATGAAGATGCTATCCTTGCTTGGTTTCATATAACTCACCCTTTACCATTTAGTTTAATCTTATCTAGGATTATACAATCAAAATATGCCTAGGGTACGTCGTCTTGGCATCAATACATAAATATTTCTGAGGGTCCTTGATACTCTCTGAGCTTGCTTGCTTTTTTTTGCAGATCTTTCATTACCTAAAATAGGTAGCATCATCAGTGCCAGTCCTACTATCTGACTATATAGTCCTTCTAGTCCTACTATCGAGGGACACGGTGGCTCAGTGGCTAGGATGCTGAGCTTGTGGATCGTAAGGTCAGCAGTTCAGCAGTTTGAATCCCTAGTGCCGCTTAACAGGTGAGCTCCTGTTACTTTTCCCAGCTTCTGCCAACCTAGCAGTTTGAAAGCATGTAAAAAATGCAAGTAGAAAAATAGGGACCACCTTTGGTGGGAAGGTAACAGAGTTCCGTGTGCCTTTGGCATTTAGTCATGCCGGCCACATGACCACGGAGACGTCTTCAGACAGCGCTGGCTCTTCAGCTTTGAAATGGAGATGAGCACCGCCCCCTAGAGTCAGGAACTACTAGCACATGTGTGAGGGGAACCTTTACCTTTAGTCCTACTATCAGTGTGACAAGCACTGATGATGTTACCTAGTTTAGGTAATGAAACGCCTGCAAGAAAACAACCAAGCTCAGAGAGCACCAAGGACCTCTCATTTCAACCCTGAGCTACAAATATTCTCCTTTATCGATACATTAAAAAATATTTTATTGTAGATCTGCATTACCTTCTTGTGCATCAAAGGTATATGTAGCTAGGCGGAGAGTGGTCGCACATATGACACATTTGAAGCATTCTCGGTGGAAGAAGTGGCCTTCTGCGCTCAATTGTTCCATGACATAAACTCTTTTCTTACAGAAATAGCAGGTTTCGCTTCCACCTATTGTCTGAGGAAATTCTCTTTTCAAAGATCCCTATTGAAAAAAATTAAGATATATTGGTAGTATCTGAATAACGTTTGTATAACTCATTAATTTCACCACAAAAATAGTTCTTTCAGAAGGAAAGTAAGAGTTTAATCAAGAACAGCCTCTCTTGAATTGCTTGACGATGATTTATATTGTTACTTACATATTTTTTTAATCAGAGCTGTTTTATGTCATTTTGCATTTTCTTGCCAATTAGCTACATTCTGCATCCTGGCAATATACTGTACATTTAAATGGTATACAGGTAGTCCTCAACTTACAACCATTTGTTTAGTGACCATTTGAAATCACATATGACTATTGTAGCATCCCCTCATGATCAAAATTTGGACACCTGGCAACTGGTTACCTTTTTGATGGTTGCAGTGTACTGGGGGTCAGGTGATCACTTTTTCAAGCCTTCTGACAAGCAAAGTCAATGGGGAAGCCAGATATGCTTAACTACTGTGTTACTAATTTAACAACTTCAGTGATTCACTTACTATTGGTGGCAAGAAATGGGGCAAAATTCACTTAACAACAGAAATTTTCAATTGTAGTTGTAAGTCGAGGTCTACCCATAGTGTCATGCATTTAGTGGGCTGTATTTAGACTGCTACCATATAGAAATAGTAGTAATTCAGTAGGTCTTATGGCTAAAGGGTGGAGCAGGCTTTCCGTATGTGGTGTGAGTGCCCGTGTGAAGCTATCTACAGCTAGGGATAAGACCTTGGCAATAGAAGAGCCAAAAACTCTGGAATTAACTCTTACCAGCAGCCTAATCAGCCTCTTTGATATACTGCCAAGAAAAATCTTCAAACATACTTTTATGTTCCCACTTTCTCTCCACAGTAATTTGCTGGCAGATTTTAATTGCTGGTGCCATATTTTATGTATTTTCAGCTACTTCCTGGTTTAATATTTAATGTTTATGATGCTTGTTCGTGACACTAGCTGGCTTTATTAAGGTAGTATGGTAAAAGATTTTTCAAAATTCATTTATGGTGCTGGTTCTGTAATCAGTTACATCGTCTAATTCTCTTGGATGACACAGCAACGTAAGGTTGTTTTTCACAGCATCTTGGTAGTGCTTGAATGGATGATTATCGAGGTCTCTTCAGTCTCCAGTTCACTATAGAAGAATTGACAAGGCATACAGTGGTCCATCCATTTTGATGATTTATCCCACCTACTACTCTGATAATCAGGGACTTAATGTTCATGGATCCACATGATCCAAATCTCCAGGTTTTGTCAACAAATGCCAAGGCTGGAGTGGAGGGCACAAATATGAAATTTCTCCAATTGATTGATGTGTTGTCAGTACCGAGTCCAAGATTCACATCCGTATATGAGAGAAGGAATAATGATAGCTTCTGTAGACTTTCAGCTTTGTGGAGATATAGATCTTGTGTTGTTAGATCACTCTGTTATGCATTCG
>WNWU01000001.1:14046482-14091024 GCA_012654045.1 Ptyas mucosa | reverse complement strand
ATAAATAAATAAACAGTGACTCAACATAACCAGAGAAACATAATTCAGCATTTTGATGTGCTTTGGAAAAGCCAATACTGTTATCTATAAAAAGGCTCTATTGTTTTCAATCCTTCAAAAATGGATACATTTAATGGATAAGATATTAACATTATCATCTTCATTATAACGAGTTGTACTCAATTATGTGTGGGTTAAGGCTTACCAATTGCAAAGATGCAGGTAATGGATTAGGCTTGTGATCATTCCTGTAGAGATTGACAAGGATTTGTGCTACAGCATCTATTCCATGAGACACCTTCCCTACTGTCATCTAGTATTTAACAAGGCCCGAAGAAGAGGAGAGGAAAGAGAAAAGGTGGAAAATGAAGAAATCTTACCTTAGAAATTACAATTTAAGGAAAAGCAAAGCAAAGCAAACAGTGAAGCAAAGGGGTACAAACTTAAAGTAAAAAAAGAAGCAAGCTTAACTACGGAATGCCAACCCCACATAAAATCTAAACATTTATCTGTTACTATATAAAATCTAAAATCTGTATAACACCATATGTTGACAATCTGCCACATCTTTAAAATCTAAGATTGTATGAATATCTTGAACAGGTGAGTTTGTGTGTATGCATACATTCAAGCACACTCTTCTTGACACAAAAGGCTAGAGCCGTGATGGCGAACCTATGGCACGTGTGCCAGGGGTGGCACACAGAGCCCTCTCTGTGGGGATGCGCAACATTGCCAGCTGTTCTTCTGGTTTCTGGCATTCCAGGTAGGCTTTGCGCATGCCAGAGCACCAGAAACCCGAAGACTAGCTGGCTGGTGTGCATGGTCCAGTGTGCACCCATGCGCGCATGCATGGGTGCACACACGCATGCATTCTGGTTTGGATACTCAGTGCCGAAAAGATTCGCCAACACTGGGCTAGAGAATTAAGTGAGAGCTGCATTTAATTCTGGGCAACTTGTTAAATGGCAAATGAAATGATGAAATAATGAAGGTAAA
This sequence comes from Ptyas mucosa, assembly GCA_012654045.1. Taxonomy (NCBI): domain Eukaryota; kingdom Metazoa; phylum Chordata; class Lepidosauria; order Squamata; family Colubridae; genus Ptyas; species Ptyas mucosa. Next base: position 14,090,025 of record WNWU01000001.1, on the reverse strand, counting down.
ATATTAAGATAATGTTAGTGATAATGTTATAGTTGCCAACACATATTCCTTTTGACTTCTCAAAAAGGGAATATACACTCATCCTTCTCCCACTGTTTATAGAGGGGGATGTTACATGATTACCATTTTTTTCAGTTCAAGTTTTAAAATAGTTTATTAAACAGGATAAGTCAAGTTCTGGTGCTGTTTTAAAATTCTTTAATACCCATTATTTTAGCCTTTTTTCAAATGAAATATAGCACACACACACACTGTTCTCTTGCAATGTTAGTGAAAGCCAATGGTACGCAGGCTTTTATTCTGACAATATGAAGCTGAGAGAAACCTGTTAAAGAATACCTTTTCAGAAAGAATAGCAGAGTAAGCAGAGTTTATAGATGAAGAGGAAGCAGCTGAATCATGAGATGGCAGACAAGCGGGAGATGGGAGCTGAGAATGAGAGAGACCTTTAGTAGGAAGTGGATTCTGTGTAAAGCAGAAAGAGGAAAAAATGGTCCCAAATTATTTACCTGCAAATGCATGTTAAAATTATGGAACTTGCCAACATGCATTAAATTACTGAAGAACGTTCTATTACAGCCAGAAGAAAAAATTATTACAGCCATAAACTAAGACAAACATATCGGGAGGGAAATCGACATGTTGAAATTGGCCCTTATCACTTTGTGACAGATTATGAGCAAATTTTCATGTTTCTTTTTTCACATGTAATGAAATGAAGCAAAAGAGTTATTAGCCATGAGCTAGCCCTCTTAACCACCAACACAGTTCCCCACCAACTTTGCATTCTCTGCTTATTTATTCACCTTGGGGATGTCAACACAACCAAACAAGGAGGCCAGATGAGCTGCTTTCTCTTTAATGCTCTTTTTATGAAATTCTCTATTGGCTACGGACTGAGCTTTTTTCTGTGGCAAGAACAGCAAGGAGAGAACAAAAGTTTGAGTTAGGTAGAAAAAGTAGAAATAACAGTACAAAAGGTAGCAGTTTGGAGAAAAGAAGATTAAGTAACAAAGAGAAAGAAGGCACAGAAACCCAAAGCGCTGTTATGTATGCATGAAGTTACAGTATTTGGAATAATTAAAGAGAAAAAAAATCATGTGGGATTCTTTATGGGAAACTTTGTGCCTGATGTCACCCCAGTGTGCATTTTTTTCTGGTGCATCTCCCCAGTTGATGAGCTATGCTGCTCTTCCTTTTAAAAACTGTAATGTGCTTTTTTTTTTAAAAAAAAAAAGACTTTTTCCAGGGATCACATTCCATGAATTGTGTATGCACAGCAATCTCTTAGATATCATGACTGCATCCCCAGTTCCTATAGCTTGACTTTGAGATGTCTAGGTTTTTTTTTTAAAAAGGGAGGCAAATCTTTGATTGATAAATGAAATGATCAAATAGCCATGCAGGACTTAAGAAGTAATGGAGACCTTGATAAGCAATTTGGCTTAATTGCTTATTACAACTGCCCCCCCACCCTCCCAAGACAGAAGGAAGGTAACTTTCTAGTCAAGGTTCTCCCGAGTTTCATTAATCAATCTAAGGTGTGTACAATGTCGGTGCACTGTAGAAAACAAATTGTAAAAGGATGAGGGATCTGTGAAAGGAACAAAAAGTATGTTTCATGGTTAGAGCAGCTAGGATTCCATTGGTTCAGCACTGTCCTATATGATTGAATGTGTTTTAGCAGCACAGGAAGAAACCAGAAAGGAAAAAAGAAGAGGAAATAGAGGAAAGAACGTCACCTGATTAATTTTTTCCTCCACATCCTGAAGGCGCTGAAGCACACCAGAAAGTGCAAGGGCAGCAGGACAGGAAGAGGCAAGAGTTTCGGAGATTCTAGATTTTGGATCGCTTGGTTCTTTGCATCTCAAAGACTTGGCCAGTGGTTGCTCATCAGACAAAGGCTGCAAGGGTTTCCTGACAATGCAGTCCATCTTAGCTATGGCCTGAGCCTGGGAAACACCGCAAAGGAAGCCAGTGGCCTCTCTTCCAACAAAGGATATCTGTTTTGAAATTGGCTAAAATAATCAAAATGTATCCATGCAAATGGGCACCTAATCACCTAAACACAAGGCAAATAATTTATTTGGAACAAAAATTCGTGTTACCAAATAGTCATAAACAGCACACATCTGATTATTATAAATCAGATTTCCATTGTCCAATTCTATAACTAAAACGATCCTTGAAATTATTTTGCTTTTTCTGACATTCACCCAGGATAGGGAATAATAATGGTGTGAAATTTTGTTAGGAGCCGAGCATTGCTACCTACTATATCACTTCTTCAGTATATTTCACATTGTGTTGAAATGACTTTCTAGTGTTTTGGAATGTATTAATGGATTTATTGCGAGCATCATCCAATCATGGTCTCCAGCAATCAAGGGTTTCCCTCCCCCCTTGAAGAATGCCTACCTGTTTCTTTGGTGGAGATGGCAGATTATGGGTTGTCTCCTTGGGTTTAGCAAAGCGAGGATTTATAGGAGATTCAGAGGAAAGAAGCAAGCCTGGTCTATTTACCGGCTCCTTAAATTAAAAAAGTGGAGAACAGCCCGAGAAAAGAACATTTTAGAATTAGAACAGAAAGGTAGCATGAAGAAGAAGAAAGAAATTTTAAGAAGAACCACCAGCAGCAGCATTTTAAAATCTGTGAAGTTATTATAATTATATTATAATTTCTATTTATTGCAAATTTAATAATATCCTCTAAAATCAGATGGGTACAAACTGGATTGGTAGTTAGTATTAAAAGTTATACAGTGTTAGCTAGGACAGTGGGAAGGAGAAGCTTAATCTTTCTTCTCTATTCAGGTCTCAATTAAAATCATTCCCCAAAGCCTCTATTCACATAAATATGAAAGACAATGGAATAAAAGTCTACATACCTAAACAAATTGGAAGCGAATTGTTTTCAAAGCACTTATGTGGAATATTAAATGTTTTGCTTTAAACAATAGAACAATAGAACCTACAGGACTTATAAAGAAGATAAGACTGAACTATCAACATCAACTGAAAGTCAGCTGAGCAAATCATAAATTGAACTCATAGGTTTTCTGTTGAGCTCACAGTTTGTATAATCTTCATCAGTGGTGGAATTCAATTTTTTTTACTATCAGTTCTGTGGGAGTGGCTTGGTGGGCATGGTGTGGCTTGGTGGGCATGGCAGGGGAAGGATACTGCAAAATTTCAATTCCCACCCCACTCCAGGGGAAGGATACTGCAAAATCAGCTGCCTGCAATTATTGCAGGTTCGAATCTCACCAAGGCTCAAGGTTGACTCAGCCTTCCATCCTTTCTAAGGTAGGTAAATTGAGGACCCAGTTTGTGGGGGCAATAAGCTGACTTTGTATAAATATACAAAAGTATGAAGGCTATTGCTTAGCGCATTGTAAGCCGCCCTGAGTCTCCGGAGAAGGGCGGCATATAAATCAAATTTTAAAAAAAAATCCCCATTCCCTCCCCACTCCTGGGGGAAGGATATTGCAAAATCTCCATTCCCACCCCACTCTGGGGCCAGCCAGAGGTGGTATTTGCCGGTTCTTTGAACTACTCAAAATTTCCACTACTGGTTTTCCAGAACCTGTCAGAACCTGCTGAATAGCACCCCTGATCTTCATATTGAAAGCTAAACAGAAACCTAAGCAGACTGAAAATCTGGCCTGATGCAGGAGTCCCCTGAGTGAGGTGCTATTCAAATATCTAAACTCAGGAAACTTAAAAACATCTAAAGAGACAGGATAATATTTATAAACTACACACAATAAGCATTGACTCTTTAGACTTTTCACATTGATGGCCATTAGGAATATCATCACTATCTCTACAATCAAGCCAACTCTGTTTCAAATATGATGAGTTCTCTCTACCATACGTAACCAGCATTTATTGTTGGAATAACCAATACATTTTCTTCATTTGAACAATAAATTTTTCAGAATTTTAAAAACCACAATATTCATTAGTCCTTTTGTATAGCAAACTACAATCACAATTGAGCACATCATTGATAGCATTTCACTAGCCCAATTTTCAAATTATCCTAGAATGCTGTGTATAGAAACATAACCAGGCAAGTATGTTAATTACTGAGAATATATGTAACCTTTTCAACTGGTGTGGGAACATAAAAATTAATCTATGTAGTTTGAAGAAAAAGGAAGAAATAAACAATGAATAAATAAACGAAAAAGGAAATAAACAATGAATCTCAGTCGCCTTGATTTAGTCATCATTTTCAGCCAGTACCTAAGTTAATCGTAACTTTGAAATTTATATTTATTTATTTATTGTGCCTTTGAGTCAGTGTCAACTCCTAAAAATTGTCTGGACAAGCTTCTGAAGTTTTCTTGGTAAGATTTTAGAAGTAGTTTGCTTGATTCTTCTTAGGGCTGAGAGTGAGTGATTGAATACAGAACAACAGAGTTGGAAAGGACCTTGGAGGTCTTCTAGTCCAACCTTTTGTTCAAGTAGCAGCAGGAGTTCAAGCCTTGTACCATTTCAGACAAGTCGTTGTCCAATCTCTTCTTAAATGGCTCTGGTAATGGAGCACTTGGAAAGCAAGCAGGACTGATTGTTCTAATTGTCAGGAAATTTCTCCTTATTTCTATGTTAGATCTCTTCTTGACTAGTTTTCCCCCTTTGCTTCTTGTCTTGAACTTAGGTGCTTTGGAGAATAGGTTGTCCCCCTCTTCTCTGTGACAGCCCCTCAAATATTGGAAGACTTATGTCACCCCGGTCCTTCTTTTCATTAGACTAGACATCATCAACTCCTACAACTGCTCTTATGTTTTAGCTTCCAGTCCTTTAATCATCTTTATTGCTCTTCTCTGCACTATTTTATATAATTGTATACACTGAATTTATGTAGGATGTTTCAAACAAGTGTTTATGCTGGACGTTTAAGACCAAAAAGCCCAAACTGACACAAAAGTTTGTCTTGCTTTCTACATGTAATCCTATACTAGAAATATTTGCACATAGTTAAACAGCAATTGTCATGTAGTATAATGTTTCTAGAAAATCAATTTATTTAAGTAATAATAAAAATGTGTAACAGAATTTTCACCATCTTGTAAAATTTAACCAAAATATTGCTAACTATCTTAAGAAGCACAAGAATATACAGCTTTTATATTGTTCTATTAAATTATGTTACATACTAAGATAGCAACCTGATCCCATGTCATCAGATTATTTCAAAAACTTTCAGTAACAAGGAAGGAAAGCATTATACAATTACGTCACACTATCTACTATCTGAAAGGGACTTTGTTTATCTTGGATTAGGAGCAAATGTCTATGTTGCATTTTCATCATTATACAAAAATACAAAGACAGGAGGTATTCTGAGATGCTTCCTTTTAGAATGCCAGCAATATTTATATTATCTGACTATCTGACTATAAATGTGTATTTCCTGTATATGTGAAGATTCTGAAACTAATACTGAACTGCATTACCCAGAATCATGCTTTTTGAGAGTTGATCAATATCAGTATTCCATGAAATGCTGTTTGGAAGCAGAATAAAGTTTTAGAATCTTTCTCCTTGTACTCAAAACTTAAGATAGTAATTCAATGCATATATATTCAGAAGGCCTATGTGCCAATACCTCAAAATAGCTGCTTATTCCTCAGAAAGATTTGACTCCATTTCCAAATGTGAGTTTTACTATTTGTACTGGAAACAGTAACAAAGCAGTAACAAGGCCAAAGGAACGTCTAGTAACTAGTCAGATCAAAGCTGATTAAACTAAGTAAGACAGTAGATTCATTTACTCTACAAAGCAGAAGATGTATACAGAAGATCTAAAAACAAGCCACAAGGAGAGATCCAGAACATGTAGGCATCATCATCATAGGAGTTTTGCACAATCAAACATGGAACTTCTGCTGTAGGCTTAAACAGGGTATTAGGAGTCCAGATTTGTTAACTGCTTGACACTATGAGGGAATTCCTCTTCCTACAAGATTTGTGTCTTAGATGTTCCCTCCAACTTACTGCATGTACTTTACTGTATGTAATTCACTTTGCTGCACTTTCCATATTCCATAGCATGCAGAGGAGAGAGACAGGAAGAATTCAGCATCTCTATCTCATCTCCATCTGTTTTTGGATAACACGGTCAGTATAGACTTAGTCCCATTTCTCAACTAACCAAGATGGTCTGCCCCTTGTCCTGCAATTGCTCTACCTTCTTCTCATCTTTATTTATTTGCTTATTCACTCACCTGTCTCCTTAATGAAACATTGGGTGCATTTTCTTCGAACTTGGCTAAGAGCTGTGTTGCCATTGATTTCACTTTGTTTCGATTTATTGTTCCTTTCATATCCCTTGGTCGATTACTAGAATTTCTTTCTTGATTAAAATGATTTGAAGACTATAAGCAAACAGATGGGGGAAAAAGTATATGTATTTATTCCATAACATTAAGGACTGCCATTTATGTAAATTTTTGATGTAGATTTAAAAATCTACATAAAATGGTTACCTTTTTTAATAAATAACTCAAGGTAACAAGCTTACTTACTCCTCGTTCCTACCTCTTTTCCCCACAATCGCTCTGTGGGTTGAGAGAAAGTGACTGGCCCAAAATCACCCAGATGGCTTTCATGCCTAAGGTGGGACTAGAACTCATAGACTCCTGGTTTCTAGCCTGGCACCTTAACTACTAGACCAAATTGTTCTTTCTTCATTACGTTTGTGAATTTGAAAAGCGTTCTGTCACTCATATTAGAACAATGCATCTGTTACACACCACAGAAGTAATGCAAGCTTTTGAGTTTTAGGGATCAAGCATGATAATAAACAAAACAGAAAGTGGGTGCAATGGAATGTGGGAATGGAATGTGGGAATGGAAGAAGGGGTGGGGAAAGATGCTTCCTAAGGAACAATCAGATAAAAGGGAGAGGAACCCACAAATGAGTAACAGGTAGAGAACTCAATAGCACTTTTTCATATGGCTGTTGACAAAAATAGGATTGCCAACATGATTGACAATATGATCACCAACGTCTGATGACGGATATGGCACAACAAGAAGAAGATACTTAAAGTACAGTAGTGGCTGCCCATTTATTTGTGCACAAAATACAGTTAAAGCCCTACACAGCTCAGGTCCCAACTATTTGAGAGAAGACCAGTTTCTGTATGAATCTTTATGACTATTGAGACATGAAATTTTGTCCAAACCAGTCCCTTAGGTTTTGAAGCCATGATGTTCTTCTTCTGCCTGTGTACAGTAGGCTAAATATGGACTGCTCATAATCCTTCTGAGACCAACCCGACTGCCTTGTTTTGTTCCAAATAAAATGTTCATAGATACAAAAGTAAACCTGTGTAGAGCCTGGAAGTTCCTAGGATATGTATCATTAATATTAAAACCATTGTCTTCCAATGGGTACAAATTCTAAAATTGATAAAATGTGCTGCCGGCCATTTCTTCAATCTGTTCTCAGAAATAAGAGATAGATCCAAGTCCAGAAATACTCCAAACTAACTCTGTATCTTGCAAGGAGAATGCAATCCTGTTTAAAATATACATTTCTATGCTTCTTTGGAATTATTGCCTTTCAAAATAGCATCTTCTGCTTCACCTTGCAATGAATTATCCCTTATCTGTCTCACTGCAGTCTGCAGGCCATTCAGTGGAGTCATACAATTTCTTGAAAAGTTTATAGAAACATAGAATTGGATGTCAGAAGGACATTGATAAATCCAACTGCATATCTCCAGTGTTTCAAGATGATATCAAATATTACTGGGGACAGAATAAAGCTGTAGACTTTCTTATACTTCCTGTTTTAAGGATCTGTGTCCAAGTAACATCATTTGAAATTTATCTGAGAGATGGGAATGGAACTATTACAAAGCCATGCCACCTATTCCTAAATCCCTCGAATGATCCAGGTGGTTAATATCTTTACTTTTACTTTTACTTTATTTGGGATTTATATACTGCCCTACTCCCGAAGGACTCAGGGCGGTGAACAGCTAAAAGATAAAGCACACATAATACAAAATTTAAAAAACAATGTAAAAGCACATTAAATAGTTTGGCTCATACAGATTAAAACACCCCTATTGTTTTAAAAACTGATTTAAAATTAACAATTAAAAGGAAGTTAGGCCAGGCCAGCCTGTTGAAATAAAAAGGTCTTGAGGGCATGGCGGAAAGTGCATAAATCCGGGATCCTCCGTATCTCCGGGGGGGAGCTCGTTCCAAATAGCAGGTGCCCCCACAGAGAAGGCTCTCCCCCTGGGGGCTGCCAGTCAACACTGTTTGACCGACGGCACCCTGAGGACCCCCTCTCTATGGGAGTGTACTGGCCGGTGAGAGGCTACTGTGGCAGAAGGCAGTTTCGTAAGTATCCAGGTCCTAAGCCATGGTGTGCTCTAAAGGTGGTAACCAAGACCTTAAGTGCACCTGGAAGACCACCGGGAGCCAGTGCAGCTCACGCAGGAGACGTGTTACATGGGAATGCCACATCGCTCCCATAACCACCCGCGTGGCCGCATTCTGGACCAGTTGGAGCCTCCAGGTGCTCCTCAAGGGGAGCCCCATGTAGAGAGCATTACAGTAGTCCAGGCAGGAAGTGACGAGGGCATGAGTGACCATGCGTAAGGAGTCCTGATCCAGAAAGGGACGCAATTGGCGGATCTAAATCCACAGAAAGGCCCCTAAGAAACAATCAAGTCAATTCTATCCTTGATATCTGACACTTGTCACACTACAAGTCTTCAGAGAAGTTTGGCTTCCACTGACAATGACAGTGGCCATACAGATTTCCAACCACAGATTTGAAGAATCTAGTATTATCTGAAAGAAGCTAAAGTAAAGTCCTGCTTGTTCAAAGCAGGTTCCAAAACAATATTATTTTTCTTTTTGCAGACATTGAACTGATAACAATGTGGGAGTTATTAATAGCTTCAACTATGGGACAGTTTAAACCTTTTAATAAATAAATAAAATAATGCTACCCATGCCATGACTTGTTATGGTCAATTTTAATCAGCTAAAAAGCTGAATGTGAACTCCTTAATACTTACATTTTGTAGCGGAAAACAAATTTTGTTATACAATACAAGCATATTTAACAATGAAATGTATTACCAACCTCTTCAAAACTGATGAGACTTTTACGTCGCCTTTTACTGGTTTCATTTTCTTCCACCTGAAAGCAATGAAATCAAACTAAGAAAACATTCACAACTGTAAATATATCAAAAAATTATCTATTTAATAAAAGGGCAAATGAACATGCTACGCGTTAAAAAATCAAATTAGTTATAAAAGGAGAAAGGGCAAAGAGTATAATTAAACCATGCACCAGGTACAATTCAAGATTTCATTATGCATCTTTCTACAAAGAATTGACTGGAGGACTAATTTTAGGGCACTTTTAATATGTTATAAAGCCAGTTGATGTTAATGTTTCTTTTTCTACAAACACCAACCTATTCTCAGCAAATTTTATTATCTATAATCCAAAGTAGACTATGTTTTTTTCAGTCTCCTCCATTCTATTCATAAGCTGTAGAATTTGTATAATCTGATTTTGATGTGAAAACCACATATGACTGATGCAAATAAAAGCCACTTTGTCTTCTGCCATACTTCTTTGTATTATGTCAGCACGAGCACTTTTCTCATTAACAGCTAAAACACCAAAAAATGCAGGAGAAGCGAACAACTACCTGAATTAATAGATTTCAAGGCATTAAGGAAAGCAAAAGATGAAGTTTCTTATTATCCTTATCTATATCCTATTTTTGGTACAAAAGCAGCACACACATATCAATCTATTTGGATTGTAGATTAAACATATAAAATGATTTATTGTAGCTATACGACATCTCGCAATAACTCAGGAATCACACAATTCCAATGTCACCATAGTAGCTCAGAAACCCGCCAGGAAATAATCTGGTTCTCCTGATTCAAGGTTTTTGTGCATTATTTCGGGCCTAAAGATCTCAGCATTACACATTACACACTTTTTATGACACCACTCAGGAGATTATGTATAATTCAGGTCCTGCCTAATTTAGGTCCTAGATAAATCACCAGCTATTCTTTATGTAAGGAAGACAGATGTCATCAGTGATATGAATTAATTTATATAGCTTTCTACCACTAGAAAGAGGTAGAAAGTATCCTGTGAATATTTCAACATTATGTCACTTCAACAATATTTTATGCAAGTGTGAGTGGCATTGCTGATAAAATTCAACACTCTCTGGCTGAGCTTGCAAGCCACATGATTTCACATAATTCATATATTTCTTTTGGAATTATTTTATAGCTATGTGTACTCTTCTAAATGATGGACAAAACCACTCTTAGCTCTCCTTTCCAAAACACTGACAGATGTATAGTTCTAAAAACTGCCTTAAAAGTTTTCAAAGTTTTTATTTTGAATCAGACTATTGTCTGTCTAGATAAAAATCATTACTAATGGTCACATGAACCAGAATTACCCTTCTGCTCTTGGAAGAGGCTATAACAGAAATTCCTACTACTAATAGAAACCAGAAATTGTTTTTACTCTCTCCCTGCCAAGCTATTTGTGTGATCTCCATTCCCTGTGAAGCAGGGAAATAAGTAAAAGAACCATTTATGGGACAGCACTACAAGTACAGTTCCTGTTACAGATTTGTAGAGTTAATCCATTAATCTTTTAAAAACTAAGTTTCTGAGCCTGGTTTTTAAATTTTTCATATCTCACTGTTCAGTTGGGCATTTAATAATAATAATAATTTTTGTTTGTGTAGCTGAGGGCAGAAAAGCTGGCATAGAATAAAAAAAACGGAAAAAAGTTATGTCTTATTTATGTTGACTTGCGAGACTGTAAAAGTTACAATAAGCAACATCGTGAAATACACTATATCAATATTTTAGCAGAGGAATCTATTGTAAACTTGTTTTGGAAGTTTGAGCATTTTTGTCTTATTTCTGCCAAACTGGATAATTGGGTTTCAATTGAATAAACACACCAGTTCTGTTTGCAAGGCTGAATAAAGAAAGGCTGTTTCCTAAAAAGGGCATATGACTACTGGTAGATAGCTTAATATTCACATGATTTGATGGTATTATTTATAGAATGGTTGGCATAAGAAGAATCTTACATTTTGTATTTGGAAGGCTCTATTAAACTTTATTCATTGGCCTTCAGAGTTGATACAGCTTTAAAAGCACAAAATGCACTCATTGTTTTTAGTTGCTAGTTATTGAAGCTGTTGACCAAATATTTTTGTATATTCTCTTACTTGATCAAGCAATCTCCATAAAATGCTACATGCATGCTAATGTCTCTGGAGGCATTCTAGGGACACGTAAATAGATGTAGGGATAAAATGTAGGGGGGAGAAAAGGGGGGGGAGTAACATCGCATGAATGAAACCTTCTCATATACTAGAGTGAGCCATTGTTAGCTGACTTTTCAAATCATTGCAGCTAATTTGTGGTGGTGTAAGTTCCACTTATCACAGGAGTAACTAAGTATAGGTAGATGGCAATTTTAACCAACATACACTCAATCAAACAGTACTTTATGATGGAAGCTGATAGATGAATGATCTAAACTACAGCAATTTCATTATTAAAATATTGGGAAGTTTAAGCTTATATTTGAACACAAGTAGTATTATGCAAAGCTTTTTTTCCCCATACATAAGAGATATGATAGGCTTTATCTCAAAGATCAAACGTTTAATTTTCATACGTAGGATGAAATTTAATTTTCTAAATGTAATTTAAATTTAATTCATTTTTTAAAATTTAATTTTTAATGCAGGTTAGTGTTCTGGAGTTGTATCTCTATATAAAACCCAACTTCTTCCAGTTCTGGAGCAGAGTATTTCTTGTACTAAATATAAAATTACTAGTGGTAAGTAACACTCTTTCTTTCATTATTAGTGACACCTGAAAACTCTCACACTTTCTTTTATTTTCCTGCTGCTGTGAAGTTATACCATAACTGTTCCAATGAAGCATCAACCGGGGGGGGGGGGGGGGGGAGAACAGTGATCTCTTTCAGAAATCAACAGAGAATACTGGCCATAGATAAGTAGATTTTCTTTTGAAAACTGTAAAGTAGTTTCCTTTAATATTAGGTCAATTTGACATCTGTAAATGGGAAAGCAGATTTACTAGAGAACATTTTTCAGTAGTCGTGGGAATAATTTGGCTTTAGGAGATCAAAGGTCAATTTCATACTGACCTCAAATGGCAACCAAATAGTCCAGGAAAATTTACAAACTTTGCATGATAGAGAAAGCATACTCTGTTCACAGTGTGAATCTAAATAGCATGTAGATAGCTTAATTGAATACTGTCCTATGTTTAACTTTTATTAGTTACACAAATTTATAACCTTGCTGTTTATTTGTACTATGCATGCATTTATTCCTTTATCTAAGGATGGGGAGGAAGAAAAAAGATATGTAATTTTACTTTTGGTATTCTCTTCCTTGGAAATGTCAAGTTTATGTAATTATTACAGCCGAATTTGTATGATTTTGTTGAAGAAGGATCAATTCTTTCTCCATTTTGCTTTACCATGGTACCTGTTCAAACATAAAGAAATAAAGTAAATTAAGGCATCATGTATTAATTTGGAAATCACGTGAAGCAAGCCATTTATACTTTCAAGTATTTTTCCTATAAAACTACATCTATAATTCAGTGTTAACTTCAGAAAGTCTTTCATTACAAAAAAAAAATGAAACACTGAAAAAGCAACATTTAGTCTTCAAACTAAATGGTACAGTCCTGTACTCTGAACTTAGAATAGACATGGACATCTCTCATCACATTCAGCTTCCACTCAAACACCCTAAACTTCACTGTCAAAGTTAATAACAAAACTGCTGAATTTCAGTAGCCCTTAAAAAAAACCATTAAAAATTCAAAGTAGAAGTGGTTTGTCTCCTGTTCCTGGTTCCATTTTTATTCCCCACCATAACAACCCCAGAAATATGAAGTTGTAAAAAGTTGAACATTTTTATAATCACCTCTGTAACTGTTCCTCTAACAAATCTGGGAGAAAGACCCAAGATGAGCCTGAGGAATGGGATATTAGGCCACTGCTTGGATTTTAGGAAGTTTTATGGGTGGGGATGGAAGTGATTTGTTCTCAAAGGCCTACCTCTTCTATTTCTATCCTTAACCACCACATGAAAGGGACATAAAATTTGGCCTTGTTCCTTCCAATGAAGTCATAGTATCATTAGATGTCTTTCTGTGATCGGCCAGAAAGTTGGGAGGTGGATTTAAAGCCTTCAACCACTGAAACACTGCCAAATGCTGACACAAAAATTATAACACATTGAGCAGAGCTGAGTCGAAACATGACATATATCTGAGTAAACCAGTTACGATCAGCAGATTGTAATGAGTACTTTAAATAAAAGATATTTGTGCATGCCTAAAAGCTCTTCTACTATACAAATTTTAATGCAAACCAGAGTCAAGAGTTGTCCTTGCCCTCTTTTCCACATTGCCATTTTGCCTATAACTATGTGAAAGGTGCAAATGTATACTGGGTTATGTAGATTTCTAAGTATTATTGATTCATATCATAGCACTTGCAAAACAATATATCTAGCAGACAAGGTTCTCAATTTAAAAAAATCTAATAAAATGGAGACAAATTTGAAAACCAAGTGCAGAATCAGCAATTTTAATGAAACGTATGTGATCAACTAACCAAAATAAGTAATGGCAACAGTGTCTTCTGGCTTTCCAAAAAATAAAACCATCCACTTCCCCCATTTTGTTATAAAACCTGGTTGACATAGCGAAATATAATTCACTATTTCAAAGCAGTTACCATTGCAAGAAACCTTGGGCTCAGGTTTCAGGCCAAACCCGAATGTAAAGTAATAAAAGCTTGATTTTTGCTCAGAGTAAAACCAACAGAGCTAACTTACCCACTGCTCTCAGAGGTGTCCCCCTAAATAGCTCATAGAATTTTGACAGATACATGACCATACTGAGTTTATCAGGCTCTCCAGCAGACACCATTTCTTTCCCAGTTGTGACAGGAGGAATTTCAAATTCACGTTCAGCAATATCAAATGCTAGCTGGTTGTTTTCGATTGCGTCTTCTTCATTCAGGGAATCAAAGTCACTTAGAATTAGGGAAAAAAAGTCATATAAGTACAGAAACATCTCTTAGAGTAGTCTGAAAACTAAGCCTTGGCAACTAGACTTATTTTCTTGCTTCTCATCTCGCATAGTACTTTAGAAAATGATTTTCTCTTTACTAAATCTTTTTGTTTTCAAAGTTTTTCTAAAACTTTGTGGAAAAAAATATGTGTTGGTATCCTTGATAAAAATTTAATTTAGTGCGTATTCATACCTACTTACTCTCTTCCACATTATGTTTTTGCCAGAGTGGAATACCACCATCTCCTTACATTAAGTATACAAAACAATAGTCTATAATTATCCCTTAGAACTCTGAGAAGCACCCACCCACCCAACCAGCCAATAAAAGAAATCCTGAATAAATATATGCTATAATAGAATAATATATACCAAATCAGAATATGCAAATGTTCAAATCAATTGTCTTGTATCTTACAGATGTTCTGAACTGTTATTTGAGTACTTTCTAGAGACTGCAACTAGAAATTATGGGAAGTTATGTACATAGATATGGAAGTCATTAGGCATTAGGAAGAAAGTTAGCATCTGTTCGCATAAAAATATCCTTATTCAAGAGAATGGTATTTGCTAAATAAGTATGATGTAATTACTAGTTCCAGTATGAGCCAATTTGGTATAGTGGTTAAAGTGCTGACCTAGAAACCAGGAGACTGTGAGTTCTAGATCTCTATTAAGCATGAAAAACTGGCTGAATGACTTTGGTCCAGACACATAACCCAACTCACTTCATAGAGCTATTTTTGTAGAGAAAACAGGAAGTGGGAGCATTAGGTATGTTAACTGCCTTGAGTTGACCAACATATGTAAAAGACAGGATAAAAATCTAATCATCATCATCTCCAGAATTCTTGGGGAACTGGGATAGGAATAAAGCATACAATTTATTTTCCAAAGGATTGACATAATGTCCTTCCACAGATGCATTAAGATAGACAGGCAGGCAGGCAGGCAGGCAGGCAGGCAGGCAGGCAGACAGACAGACAGACAGACACACACACACACACACACACACACACACACACACACACACTCTCTACTGGCATTTCAAAGAGCCCTAAGGACCTGGCTCTTTGCCTAGGTTTTGGTAAGGACAATTGATGCCCCTTTCTTCCTTTTAGTTGCCTTCAGGGTTTGTTTTCTTTGCTATCATTGCTCTTTTGTCATGGGCTGTTTTTGTATTTTTTTTCCAGACATTATAACAATACAGATGGCACTCCTCAATTCTGAATAACCTCTCCCCACATTTGCATGTGAATATTACTCAGCACAGAGCATTTAAAAGAAAACACTCTAAAATAACAAATGCTATGAATTCAGGAAGAAATACAAGCATAAAAGATATCAACTTCTATAACACAAGCAAAAAACAGTATGGTTGAAACTCGAGGAGTTCTTTGAATCTGTAAACTTTGTATTTTTTTTAATATGGAGCCAAAGACACCGAGGGGCAGAATCTGAACAAAAAGATGCAGAGAATTGCAAAATAGATGTTAAAAAGAGAAACAATCTCTCTTTACTGTTTTGATTGGCCTTATTCAAGTCTCTATTTTAAAAGGAATCTGGCAATTAGCAAGCATTACATACACGTATAAAAAACTTACATGAGGTCAGGTTTGAAGCGATGTATAACTGCACATAAGGCAAGGCCACTTTTCCACGAACTGGTGAGATCTGTGACGTTCACATTCTTGTATCCTTCGGTCTGTTTCTGACACCAGGTTAAAAGTTTGTTGGGCCTTATGTCATATTCTGAAAGAATAATTTTCTTTTTTAAAAAGACCCGGTACAATCTTTACGACTTTCAAACCCTCCCAGTATATGGTGTAAAAAAAGAACACTAGTGAAACTTCTCATACCGCGTTTTGAAAGGCCAATAGATCTTCTAATGGTATTTGCTCTTTCTAGCAGGCACGGCTGCAGCTCATTTGTAATATATAAATGTTTCACCTAAGGGAAGATAATCAGCAGTTGAGTTCAGAATCTTCACTGCTCAAATCTGATTTATCATTCAATTATCTAAACTGACAATGGATATGCAACGTCTAACTCACCCCAGTTTATATGTTAATTATTATATTTATATGCTACCCTATTCCAAGATTCCAAGCATTTAACAAACATTAAAACTCAATAAAACATCATTGTGTTAACTTACAGATAAACATCTAGGGGAAATAAATCTATCAAGACATGCATGCAAAACAGGCAGGTCTGCATTTTCTTCATGATCATCTGAGTTTGTTTTCATATTTTATAGATCAACTATTATGCAACCATTATGTTTATGGCAGTCAAAGTTGAACAGAAACATTCTAAAAAAAACCAACCCAACCTTCCTAGTACCTCTTTGAATATAAAGAGTTTTATTGTTTATATAAAGGTAAAGGTTCCCCTCGCACATATGTGATAGTTGTTCCTGACTCTAGGGGGCAATGTTCATCTCCATTTCAAAGCCAAAGAGCCAGCGCTGTCTGAAGATGTCTCCGTGGTCATGTGGCCAACATGACTAAACGCCAAAGGCGCACGGAACACTGTTACCTTCCCACCAAAGATGGTCCCTATTTTTCTACTTGCATTTTTTACATGCTTCGAACTGCTAGGTTGGCAGAACCTGGGACAAGTAACAGGAGCTCACCCCATTACGCGGCACTAGGAATTCGAACCACAGAACTGCCGACCTTTCAATCGACAAGCTCAGTGTCTTAGCCACTGAGCCACCATGTTTATATCTTGGCTTACCTGATGAGGTCGAACACAACTTGAGTTCAAATTCGGATATCGTGTGGCAGGGTCAATTGTGTATTGGTCAAAATTCTTAGTGATATTTTCAGGTGTTGTCTGAGGTAAGAGTCTATAAATACTTTCCCTGAAAGACAGCAATAGAAAAATGCCTGTTTGATTTTAAGAGGCAGGCAGTTTTCGCCTTTACCTGATGTGCACTTACTTTACTTAGACAATGAATTTAGATTTGCCAAAGTATGAAAAATGCTTAAGATGACAACAACTCAGACAGAAAAATATAGGTCTTCCTAAGGCAGAAAAATAACTACAGTGAGGTAAGATTACATCATCCCAAATCATCTGGCTTTAATTTTCCTTTCACACAAGAAACAACTCCTCCTTTAGCCACAAAACAGCAGTAGGTATAGATTTCACAGTCCTTATTAGTCAGCCAGGTTTCCATTTACAGCCTGTGCTGTCTTTTGCTTTCCGCAAACATGCTTTCTCAGCCCTTATATGACCTTTTTCCAAATTCAGACACTTGACTTCATCATTACCATACATAACATCTACAAAAAAAAAAACACCCTCTCAACAACTCTCCTTTCCTCCTTGTAATTGGGCAAAGATTGCAGTGAAACAAATGAGAAACAAATTGATAACAAAATAAGAACAAGAATAGGATAATAGAAGTATTATCAAATATGGTAGAACTAGGTCACCTAGATGCTACTGAAAGACACTGTAGCAACCAAGTGTCCAAGGCCAATAGTAAGGAATGATATGTGGATGGCCAGAGATTCTTCATCCCCACTTTGGATCAAACTGGGATCAATTTTTGCTCTGTGAAAAATGGAATTTACTCACTTCTCTGCTAAATAAAGACAAGCACATATAGACTTACCTTTCTGCTAGGATATCAAGAGGGGACTTTCCTTGTGCCCAGCTTTTCACCATCCACGCTGTGTCAAATGCAGCTAGGAATCCTCTTGCACAACCAGTACCCATTGGCCAGAACGGCTGTGACAGTGAAACACATTTTTGTTTTAGGTAACATCTAATATAATTTAAATTGAAAAACATTCAAATTCTTTATTATAATCCATCCAGCCACCCTATTATGAGAAGAAAGCAGAGGATACAGATAGGTAAGCAGTTTACACATGAGAGAGAAAGTGGAGGAAAAACAAACACAATAAGAGCCCTGGTGGCGCAGCAGACTAAAGCACTGTTATTAACATCAGCTGCCTGCAATTACTGCAAGTTCAAATCTCACCAGGCTCAAGGTTGACTCAGCCTTCCATCCTTTCAAAGGTAGGTAAAATGAGGACCCAGATTGTGGGGGCAATAAGCTGACTTTGTATAAATGTATACAAAAGTATGAAGGCTATTGCTTAACACATTGTAAGCCGCCCTGAGTCTCCAGAGAAGGGCGGCATATAAATCAAATTAAAAAAAAATAGGCAAAAGCTGGAGTATCGGTCAACAATAATAGTAATAAAAAAACCTCTTGGTATAGATTGTGAATGCTTCTGAAGTTCTTACCATTTCAGTCAGAGAATAATATTATAGCATTCATAACTGCAATATTTACTAGATGTTGGTTCATAAAACTATTACAAACCAAATCACTTTTAAAAGCTATCTTAAAAGAAATGTATATTTCATCCTACCTCTACTAAACTGTCTCCAACAAGAGCAACCAACAGTTGATGCCGATGCCTCTCACGTATTAATGCAGCATTTTCAGAGGCATACATAGAAGTAAAATCAAACATGGCCACATCTGGTTGTCCATAGTGATTAATTGCAAAATCTAAGGCAGGCAATTGATAATCAGTCGCAAAGTCGGCAGCTTCTCTTGCATAGGACAATAGATTGTCTTGGTCTACATTTTCCACACACAGTAGCATTTCAGTATCAATAAAATCCTAAATGAAACCACAGATGTCTATTGTTAGAATTCTTGGACAATCCAATGAATGCTAGATAAAACAAATAATTACATATAACAATACAGGGTGAAGTTATAGGCATACTGTATGCTAGCAATTTAATTTGCTCTGGAGCAGCGGTCTCCAACTTTTCTGCCTTTGTGGACTGACAGCAGGGGGAAGAACGGATGGTTCTGGGTGAGCGCGCGCAGAGATATGCAGCTCCATTTGCAACTCATAGAAATGGAGTTTCACATGCGCACATGTTCACCCACTGCTTACACAATCCAGTTCTGAATGGTACCGGGTCATGGCTCAGATATTGGGGACCCCTGCTCTAGACCATTGAAAGCATGTAAATCAAATATATCTGTACCTAATTTTAAAAAAATGATTTTTTAAAAAACTGAAGATTTTTTTTTTTGAAAAGTATGAATTCAGACAGTATGTGGAACATAGAATAAAAGGGTCGGAAGAGACCATGCACCTCTCTTTAATGATCTTCCACTTGTTACTGCTTGTCCTGCATCCAGGTACTTTGAAGAATAGGTTGAACCCCTCTGCTCTGTGACAGTCCCATAAGTATTGGAAGACAGCTATTGTGTCACCCCTAAACCTTCTCTTCAATGGGCTAGACATACATAGTTCCCTTAACCATTCATCATATGGTTAGGCTCCAGATACCTTATCATCTTTATTGTTCTTCTCTGCACTCTTTCTAGGGTCTTGGCATCTCTTTTGTATTGTGGCAACCAGAATTGGATGTAATATTCCAAATGTGGCTTCATTAGTTCAGTATAGAATGGTACTATCACTTCTCATGATCTTGATGCTATCCCTCTACTGATGTAGCCTAGGACTGCATTGGCTTTTTTGGCAGTTGCAGCACACTGCTGGCTCATACTTAAGTAGCTACTGACTATTCTATGAATTTATAAAATATCTCAACTGAGATACAACAATTTTAATCCAGGACATGGCCTAGTTTATTAGTGCTGCAATGAGTCTTATGCCTGCATGTTCCCTCTCCATCTTCCTTGAACCCTCAATTTCAGTGAAGTGTTCTTGAACACTTCAACACAAATTCCTGTTATATTTCAATTTGAAAATGCAGTTCAGCTTTTGTCAAATTGTAGTTCGTCAGATGTTCTGTGACTGCAACACTTAGAATTTCCACCCAGTACTTTGGGAATACAATGGCCATTTGGCTGGGAATTCTGGAAATAATCTGTCTCAAATAATCTGGAGAATCTGGGTTTTAAGATTCTGTTGAGGCTCAGCAATCAGAATGTGTACTATTATACAGAGAAAGTAAATATACATTGGATACATACGTTAATAATGACACCCTTATCCAGAAGGCTCTGTTTTTTTGCAGTCATCACAAAGTAATGTGTGCTATCTTTATAGTAAACAATATTTTCTAGGTCAATTCCTACAGAAGAGCAAGACATGTTTTTGGATGAAAACTCATATAATAAAACAGTGTATATTTCTCAATTTTTTTATTACTTTAACATTCAACAAATTTGGAAAAAAATATTTTTTAACCTCCTAAATTTTGAATTCAAATTCATTCATATTGTAACATTCTCAACAATATATTTAATTAAATTCTAACATGATGTTGACAGTAAAAACAACAGGATTTTATAATTTAAAGATGAACACATTAAACCATGTGTGTTCATAGTCTAAAATCCTATCCTAGTTAAAAATTATGTCATATTAAATTTGTCAACAAACAGCATGTTTCAGGGAATTCAGTTTCTCCTTGTATGCATGCAAAGTGTTGAAAAAATTTTGGACCAGAAAATAATATGAAAAAGTAAAGGCTGAGAAGGTTCTATTTTCGAAAGTCATAAAACATTTTGCTATTTTTATTGCATTGAGTAGCACCTTCGAAATAACTATGACTTAGTTCATACTTAATGCTATGACCAGAAGTTCATAATCCATGGTCCTGATACACAAACACCCTTGAAAACTTGCAAACAACTTACATGGGCCTACAGAAATTATTATCAAATCAAAGTTTTTATTGTAAGAGAAAGATTAAATTTCTAACTAGACAGCATTCATACTCAATTCCAATTTAATTAAAACAATAAATGAAATCAAATCAGTTTGTTCTTCATCCTTTATATTCCTACATACACAGGAAACGGGTAACCCACAACCTAGAAAAAATTGCACATTACTGCACAAATATAATGTGGCAAGATTGCTTTTGATTTAGCATGATGAGTGAAGCTGTCTATTATAGATTTTTGTGTAAATCAATGAACAACAAAATCTTAAAGAAAATGAATTAAAGTGCCACCACCGATTTTATACTCCGCTATTCAGTTTGGTTGCCAGCTTGCTGTATTCTGCCATGTTTAAAAGAATACCCACCTGTTTCTTCTTTCAAATCTTGGAAGAATTTTTGATTAAAAATGAAAGCAACACCACTAATCTCCTCCACTTTGGCTTCTGCAGTGGTATTTTTATTTATAAAGTTGGCAGTAATGGCGATAGCTAGCTTTCCACGAAATTCCTTTCTTTTAAAACCTTACAAGGAAAAACAACAAGAGTTGATTAATACCTTTTTCCCATGAGAAATTTTGGCATTTACCCAAGAACTCAGGTGGTGTTACAAGGATTTAAATTAATTTGGAGCAAGAAAATTCTCAAATATTTGTTCTTCTCTCCTAGCATTTTTCTGTTATGTCCTCTTTTAATTAGACCACATCTCCTCTAACTATATAATTTCGTGCATCAGATTCTTAAAACTGACTCTCTTCATTTTTCCACTGGACAGTTCTACATATTTCATATCCAGTGCAAACATTTATTTATGCTTTATTTTAAGTTTCTCGCTTGGATTACTGCAACTCCCTCTACATGGGGCTGCCCTTGAGGTGCACCCGGAGGCTCCAGCTGGTCCAGAATGCAGCCGCGTGGGTGGTTACGGGAGCTCCCCATTACTCCCATGTAACACCTCTCCTATGCAAGCTGCACTGGCTACCAGTGGTCCTCTGGATCCGCTTCAAGGTGCTGGTATTAACCTTTAAAGCCCTACATGGCTTAGGTCCAGGGTATCTGCAGGACCATCTCCTACCCGCCTCCCACTGTCCTGTCCGCTCACACAGGGCTCACACCATCGACCAGACAATGTCAGCTGGCGACATCCGGGGTAGAGCGTTCTCTGTGGGTGCTCCTGCCCTCTGGAACAAGTTACCCACCGAGTTTTGGACAGCGCCTGACCTCTGCTCCTTCCATCGAGACCTAAAGACTTGGCTGTTTCAACAAATGGGTTGATGCTGATTCCTGGGTTTTATTATTGTTGCTGTTTTAAATTGGTTTTAATTACGTTTTCTTTTATTATTGTATGTTTTTAACCTGTGTTCGCCGCCCTGAGTCCTTAGGGAGAAGGGCGGCATATAAAAATAAACAAACAAACAAACAAACAAATAAATAAAAGAGTTTACTTGTTTTGCTAAAAAATTCTTGGTGTTATCTGTTGTGATTATTCTACCACATTCCTCTGGTACCTTGCAATCTCAGAATTCATCATGTCCATTAGATGTACTGGTTTTTTTTTCTCCTAGAGTTGGGTAGGCACAACTTTCTGTAGTGATATTAAGTTCAAATGTTCTAACATAAAGTCCAGTAGTTTCAAAGAGTTAAATGTGCATCTAATTAAAGCCCAATAGGAATAGGCATAAAAATGTTTGGTCATATGACATAACCCAGGCTATTTAAGTAATGTTTCACTGGCAAAAGCCAACTTAGAGTTGTGATATTATTATTAAATTCCTTTAAAAATATTTAACAGCTAATACAACAGGATCTTTCTCTCCTTCCATTTGGTTATTCTATGCCAAATTCACAATGATTATCTTTTAAGTCAAATTATTGCTTCCTAAAGTAAATACATAGCAAGTATTGTGCATATTCATTTTGTACCCCCTGCAGAATTGTAATCCAAATATCACAGCATGCCCTTACTGGAACAATGAAAAGTTCTGCATTAGAGTTTGCAATTTAAAAAGTGCATGTCTTTTTCATTTGCTAATAGCCACCTACATTTTTAAAAGATAAAAGTATAATAATTTTTAAAAGTCTGATCTACTTTATTGTTCTTCATAAAGAAAGAAATGAGCAGGCTCTTTATTTCCATTTTAGATATTTGTTCAATTGAATTTTGATTCTATTTATAACATACCTTCCAAACTATTTCTTCGGCCATCAGCTCCAATTATGACATCAAATTCGAATTCTGATAAGGGATGATCCATTGGGAAAAATTCAGCTCTCCAACCTATTTCTGAAAATAAGAGGTTAGTCAGCAAATGTATGTTAATAATATGTATAATGCAAATCATGTTAAGAAAAATTTGGAAAAACTTCCCTACTTTCTTCTAGTTGATTTTTTAACGATTCAATTTATTAAAAATATGTATCATAAAAAATACAGATAAATTGTGTTTCATAAGAGAAATATATACTATGTTTATAATTTGTAAAAAAAATTATATATTTATTGCAAATTCTTTTACAGTTAAAACAATCTAAAAAATGGGACAGACGCCATTATGATTAAATATAGATGATTATATCCATCCATACCACTTCTGTGTTAAACAATAATCAAGCAATACATGAAGAAAATTTACACAAATACAATCATGAACCTAGAGGGAGTTTCTATAAATCTAACATATTTATTCTACTCAAAAATGTATCATGATGTAACAAACATTTATAAGCAAGAAAATTTCATTTTTATGCTAAACAAAATTTAATTAGTTGCTAATTAATTAGTTAATTAATTCCT
Organism: Ptyas mucosa; assembly: GCA_012654045.1. Classification (NCBI taxonomy): domain Eukaryota; kingdom Metazoa; phylum Chordata; class Lepidosauria; order Squamata; family Colubridae; genus Ptyas; species Ptyas mucosa. The sequence continues at coordinate 14,066,367 of WNWU01000001.1, read as the reverse complement.
GAGAATTTAATTAGCTTCTTTGTTCAATCCATCCTTAACTTCTTTGGAAAAGATTTTCAGAGTCAATCCTTCAGTTTGAGAGAAGGAATATGGTACAACATCTGCTCTAAAACTTAACTTTAGTCAAAATAAATAAAATACACAAAAACATGAATTTATTCAAGTCACATATTGAGATACACATAAAATGGAAAAATAATTTTGTTTCAAATCAAAACAAACACATACTGTTTCAGAAGTTTTCCTTAACTGTGGGTGGACAGTTGTTCAACAACAGAAATCCAGAAGGATTTCATTATTTGAAGATATGGTTGAGACAAACTTTTGAAAGGTACTAAGGGCTGCTCTCTCCTCCTACTCCACATAGCTTAAGCCAAACCTTTCTTCTCTGCTTCTCCTTATGCTGCTTTTGAAGCCAAGGATATTAGCATTGGCAGCTAAAGGGAAATGGGGAAAGAAAACATTGGAAAAGATGGGGACAGAGAGGCTGGTTGTGTATGCTGTCCTTGAAGTCAGGATGAGAGCTACCCAACCAGTCCTTCCATTGACTTGACTTTTCTCATGCCTTCCTTTACTTAGCAATCATGTATTACCATTAACTTTGGCTTTCTCTACAAACATTTCTGCCCAAAACACAAGTTTCCAACTGTGCCTAGTTCAAGTTACAGAGTTTCACTACAGATACAAATAAAAAATACATATTATGCTCTGGACACAGACTAGCCACAAAGAATGCTTTGCACACCTCTACAAATATAATCACTTGTGCCAAAAATAGTATCCTGTTTTTAAATTAAAATTAAAAAAATTTGTTGTGAAATTCCTCCTTTCAAAGAAACACAACTTACTTTGATTTTCTTGATCTTCAGGAGGTTCCAAAACTTTCACAAATTCTAAGTTCACATGGATTTCAACTCCCAGCAGCAGTGCAATCTTGAAGAGGGTAAGCTGAAGTTGTCTAATGCCTATGAAAAATGTTATATGTGTTTTTGATCATAACACTAGCACTTAGACTTATATACCACTTCATAGTGCTTTTACAGCCCTCTCTAAGCAGTTTACAGAGTTAGCATATTGCCCTCAACAATCTGGGTCCTCATTTTACCGACCTTGGAAGGATGGAAGGCTGAGCCAACCTTGAACTGGTTAGATTTGAACTACCAAATTGCAGGCAGCCAGCAGTCAGCAGAAGTAGCTTGCAGTACTGTATTCTAACCACTGCGCCACCTCAGTTCCTGCATCATACATTATTTACCATGTATTTTCATTCTGGAAGATATTTAGGAAGTTTTTTTAATGGTTTTCTTTTAATGTTAAGAAAGGATCTACTCCTATAAATTAGAATCCCATTCCTGTTTTTTATGATGAATAATCCAGATTGTAAATGGAGGCTGTAGTTGAACTCTCACATATACATCAAGTCCTACTGAATAATTGTATGATAGCATATCAGGAAGAACTGCAAATCTGCATGTCATTAACTATTCAACACACTACATCTACATCTTGGTATTAAGTTGCAGCTAATATTTCTAAATAAAAAAATATTCTCCTTTTCAGAAAGACACAATGATATAATTATGACTTACTAATGTGATCAATCGATCCGGCACAAAATTTGCCATAAAATTTTTTAGCTCCCAGACTTCGAAGATCATGAATTGTAAACGGCCAGAGGTGAAGTACATTGTTTCTTGAAAAAGTATCTCGTTTTTCTACGACGACGACTTTGGCTCCAAGAAAGGCAAGTTCTATGGCAGTTCGCAAGCCACAGGGACCACCTCCAACAATCAAACACTGGAAAAAACAAAGAAGAGGAAAATTGCTTATATTTAGGCCTATAGGAAAATTAAAATGTCCTGCACAGCCAGCAAATAATGAAAGACACATCTAAAACCTTGAGAGAAGCTCATCCTAATCACTTATGTTGGGAAAAGTCAAGAGCAAAATCAATTCATATCAGGGTGGATAAAAATTGATGATTTAAAAAAAAATCAGATTTTTTAAAATTTAAATCAGTTTTTTATTTAAAACAGTTTTTTTCATCAAATTTATTTTAATAAAATGGTTTCGGAGTAAAAAATCTATCTAAAGATAGTTTTATATTTAAGATACATTAATAGTTTATTCAGCATGAAATGGAGCTTAGTTATGTAGCATAAGGCTGTATATTCTGCAATATTTACATTTTTGGTAAACTCATTGAATGAATCCAAGCTCTGCAAGCTATATAGGAAACCTTCATTTTGTTTGCAAATAATATTATTAAAGATTCTAACTACCAGAAAGAATAAGTCCTTACATTTAAAGAGCACCTATCATTTCAGATCCATCGTGGCAGGGCCTGTTAGCAGGCATCCACTCACCTGCTGCCTGCCATGTCCCTCACCTTGTTGTGTCACTGCCGCATCACCAGCCATCCCATTAAAGTGAATGGGACTGTGGGTGAATCAACAGCGGATCAAAGGAGGAGCTGCTGAGGGACAGAGATGACAGTTGCTCTTTAAAAATTATGATTTAAATCGAGTTGATTTAAATCAAGCCTTTTTACTAATGATTTAAATTGACTTGATTTAAATAAAATCCACCGTGATTCATATTATGTATAGGATTTGAAATATTAAGACTGAGCAACCTGGTTCAAAGCCACACTTGGCTATGGAAGTTTTCAAAGGGACTGTGGGCCAAAGTCACTCTCAGCCCAATGTATTTCACAGAAATGTGATTGTGTGAAAACTTTGGAAGACAAAATGTTATGCCTACTGCCTTGAATTTCTTGATTTATAAAGTCTATCAAAATAATAACTCCATAAAAAATATACTTCCTCAAAAACCTGCCATTTAATTCAGAGGTCGTGGATCCTGTGTGGTTGACTTTCCACCAATGGCCCAATTACATGTTCTTAGTTGTTTTCCTTCATTAAAATAGTTGTATACAACCGTAATCCAGATACTAAACAGTAAACAGCACTTTTGAACACAGCAGATGGATATATAGGTGGAAAATAACTCACAGCTAAGCCCTTCCTCAATTGCTTTCCCTTCACAAGTAGTTAGGTCAAAAACAATTTTTGCTTCAAGCTCTACAGTACATTCAATAGTATGGCATATATCAGTGAGTTTTATAAATGTCTATTATTTAAAATAGTACAGCTATCTTTCATCTTATTTAAAAGTGTGTTGTGCAGTCTCTGTAGAAACCTTCAGAGCAATGACCTGAATCAAGTAGCAAACCCAGAAAAACAACAACACAGTGGTAAAAAAAAATTCATGAGAACAAGAACACACAATGTTGGACAGAATAAATCAAGTTGTAAGCATGCGTGCCTGCTTTATAAGAACATACCAAATTTTTCATTCTGCCATTCTCCGGTATCCCATGTTTTTGTCAAAGTAATGGTTTATACTGTATTAAAGTTGCCCAGATCCTTTGAAAGATATTCTTTGCAAAGCATGGAAACATGAATGAAGCATCTCTCTTCAAATCCTTAAAACAGCTGCATCTTTTTCAGGGTTATCAGTTGTCCCTGTATGTGGGTGCATGTAAAACCTCTTTGGTTTGCTTTCTTTTCAGCAAAATAATTATTCTTCATGCAAGGTAGCTTAAAAAACTTTTTGGATGAAAGAGAGATGGAAGTGGTTCCTTAATGCTAACCAAGGTGGGAATATTATCCATTTATCTATAGCAAATTCTGTCAGTCAACTCTTCTCTTTTCACACACTGATTTTTTTTTTGCTGCAAGTCAGCCAAGGCAAAAGCGCCAGAGCAAACCTGATAACAGCCTTAAAGTAACCATTTACTTTAAAAAAAATAACTCTCTCCTTTAGATTCCGATTTTGCAAACAGAAGAATGAGTTAAACGGAAGGTATTTCATAAACCAGGCATAAATCCAGAACTGAAGCTAATATAAGCTATTTGTCAGTCTATGAGCCCAGAATGACGCTATTGGGTCTGTTTTTCTGACTGTTCTCCTTATTGAGTCTTTGCCTAGCACTTTGTGCCTTATTTACTCCCTTTCATCATAAATGGATTAACTAGATTTGGAAATGGAGAAAAAGTCTGGAATCAGTATGTAGTACAAAGTTAGGTCTGTAGAGATTCTCAGGCATCCAGTCATGATTGTCCCAAAGGTGCTTATTCCCAAAGTTCAGTTGTCTTCAGAAAAAGCACCTTTGGTACAAAGTTAGGTGTTTGTACTGTATATTAAATGGTTTTTCTTTATGTATCTTCAGATTTCAATGTAATTGAGAACTAATTTGTTCAGTCTCATTCATAATTTGCTAAATACAAGAGTCTAAACACTACATATTGGTTTTTGTCCTCCAAATATTTTAATGTGAATGGCAAATAACACATGTATTTTGCATTTTAGTAGGAAATCTTGATAAACAAAATTACAAAGCAAGTAATTTAATGTAAATATGTTAGATGGCAATCTCTGATTGTGGCATAAAACAGTTGCTAACCACATGCCTCAGAGAAAGTAGGTGGTGTTTATCTTGCGACTGCTCAAAAGAATTATGTTTTAAGCGATAAAAGAATATTCCTTGAAAAACCAAAGTTTGAATGAGTCACTTTTTATAACTGGAATTGTTTGTATATATGCACACACAGATGCATACGCACATCTTTGCCTGGCAGGCCGGAATAGATTAAACCATTTATGGTGTGCATGTGTTGAGTACTGTTAAACTGTGTATATAACTCTTTAGCAATGTTTGTTAGAACTCAGAGTCCTCATGTGAATCATAACAAAAATGTGCTGACAAATCATATAAACCTCTGCCAACTGTTTCTTCAATCTCGATAGCATCTGGATTAGATAATATTGATCCATATAATTAGGTCAACTGAGCCAGTTTTATGATAGCAGCTGACACAAAGTACCTTTGTAGCTTTATCTCAGCCCTTCAAGGTAGGCTAGACTAGGAAATCAAAGTTTTATGAATGCTAATACTACTTTTATTATAAAGTTACATTAACAGAATTTTTGAGGTCTGAATCACTTCTCCTATCCCTTTATCTTTGTGAAAACTAGAAAGGGCCATATCTAAAATACTTTTTCAAATTACATTCCTGTTCCAGTCTCAGATTTCTCTTATCTGACCTTTGTCTTGGTTGTGGCTCTTCCTCTTGTTAAGGTTATTCCTTCTGCCTATTATACTTTAGTATATGCTTAATCTAGCTGGGAAGAGCAAAATTTATCTATGAAGAAATACTTACCTGCAAAGAATGTGTTGGGTTTCATAGAGGAAAGTAAGCATAGGTTGTTACATTAGTACTTGGGGTTTATTTTCTGTTTCTTCTGCCAGTGATAATAAGAACTGTTTTAACATATCGTGTGTGTTTGAGAGGTGGGGGGGGAGAGAGAGAGAGAGAGAAAATGTTTTCTAGGTCAGAATCCACCTCCACCACTCTACAGCCAGGTATATGAAGCATAATTGCCTTATTCAATATGCATCTGATATCATACAGATTGATGCCTTATATTTACATCCAAGGAAATACTTTAAGTAAGCACAATTTGTTCCAACTTATATAGCAGATGTTATCAGATAAATTTATCTCACTCCTGATGTGAATTACAAAGGATTGTTTTAAAGCAATACTGCAGATGCCAATGTCCTTAAGGAAAAAGCTCCTTTGTTCATATTAGTGCACAGGAATGCAGGGAAACATACCTCCAAGTTATTTTTGAGACAGGAACAAAGTCATCTGCTGGGACACTGGACTGAATAGATTGTATTTGGTTTGGCAAGTAAATTAAGCAAGTTGTGTGCATTTCTTATTAAAAGCTGTTAAGAAAGCTGCACTCAGGATTCAGTACTCCCAAGTTTAATAGGACTTTGTTCTAGGAACCTATACATAGGATTACAGCTATGCCCCCAATTTTTGTTTAATATAGAATTTGGGCCTTTTTAAGACAAAGTTTTAAATCTAAAAATAAAATCTGTGTCAAATACGTTTAAGTTAAGCACTACCAGATATTCTGTGCCACCTATCAGAGTGACAAAATAGTTTAAGAGTTTTATTAAGAATGGTTATAAATTTTGCTCACAGGTAATTAACATTCTCTTTAAGTAATTCTGAATGTCATTTTATGTTGATAAAAGAGCTGTTTTGCTTCACATTACATTAAAAAGTTAAACATTCTCATTTAACAGGCTTGATCCAATTATATATTTTAAATAAATGTTAATACAGCAAAATTAATGTATCTTTTCTAAACTGTAGATATTTTAACTATTGTTGGGCAAAGTATTTTGTTTCTATGGCATTTCTGTAAAATTCTGCTCCAAAGCAAAATCTACCCTTTCCCTCCTTCCCTCCCCCATATATTGACCTATGCTTGGTTGATTTAAAATCAACAAAAGGCAACATCACCTGGCTTCAATGGAATTTAATACATGAGCAATACTGCTACATACCTAATCATGATTCTATTTCGATAAAGGCATCCAAAGGTCAAAATTAATTATGGTGAATGTCCTCACCATAAAGCACTGCAAAAGAGATGGTTACCATTTATTTTTCCAGTCCTCTGCATTGTCAAATGAGGTGTAGTGAAAATTCCTTATCTTAAGAGGTTACAATCTATTTTCTGATGAGCATGACAGTTTGCTTGCTTGGACTTTGATCTGTCCTTAGGACAACATACACTCATTCTATTGCTGGTTCACTAATATAGCTCTGTGACTTTACTCTGTCTTTGGTTCTTTGACCCAATTTAAAATATTTGACCTTTTTTTGTTTGGTTGGTTCCTCTTTTACTCAATGTTATCTTTATCTTTTCCCTTATAATTAGTGACAAGTTTTCATTCTTTGCGGTTTGGATTAAATCTGTTTTCTGTTACTTTTGGGGTATTTTGATTTAGATGTAAGAATCTGCAAAAGTTTTATTTTCCTTTTACCTTTGTAGCTGGCAACCTACATCATTCTTCCTGAACTTGTCACAAGGTAGCCTTGAGCTCCTGCAATAATTCTTCAGTAGAACTAATTTCTATCACTAGAAGCCAAACACTTGACTTGAATCAATAAGATCCTTGCTACAGATATAAGAACTTTCATTAGTATGAAAAGCAGCATCTGGCAGGCTAAATTTTAGATGCCTACATGCCCCAAGGTTTGAATATGAAGAATCATTTTCTTGCTCTTTTGTAATGTATTCTAAGTTTTCTCAACATGGCCAACTGATTGCATCCATTCCCAACGTCTTTGCTTTCCATTTTGACCACTGTAGCATTCACAAATCTAATTTCATTAGATTTTTTTTGTTTCTAACTCTATTTGGATTTTATTAAGTATGCTCATTGGTTATATTTTTAACATTTTATTTCATAACTCTTTCTAACAGCCATGCTGACTCCAGAGAGGCACATTAAATGTCATGTGCTAGCAAAGGGAGAAGCAACTAAACCCAAAGTAGGGTACTCTACTAAACTTAGAATAGGGTATCCCACTCTAAGCATTCTTAGACACATATGCTTATATTTTATTCATCTTGTTTCTTATACTTTTTCACATTATTCTCCAAACTTCAGAGGAATACAAAAGCCATAAGCTGCATTAAGACAGTTTAGTTTCTGTCCATCCAATGCAGTACCATCTACTTGGACAAGTTCCCTGGATAATCAAGTAGATATGGATTTATAACTTTGAACTGGATGTGCCAAGTAATATTTGGAACCTTCTGCACACTGTATTGAAAGATTAATTAAGAAACCAATTACCTTCGTGACCTTCGTGGGAGGTCCATTTTACCTTCCATTTTAAATGTTGCTGGTCATTGACTGAATAAACAATCTTTTATTTTCATTTCAGTTTATGTTCACTGAGAATAGAAGAGACCGTTGAAAAGATGCGGATTTCCAATGAAGGAAATGGCTGCAGACATTATGGCTGGAAAGCAGGGCTTTGAAGATTAGCCTGAGGCTTATTGTACTTGCAACGCTAATTTATCTTTTTCTGTATCATCAAACAGGTTCCTATACTATCTAGTCCTATCCTATCCACTTTTATTTTCCCCCTTTCTATCCAAATTTGAATAGCATTTAGGCCCCAGAAAAATCTCATCCCTCATATTAATTAGAACCTTTATGCTATTTTATTTTATATTTTTGAGGTTGTGTAGAAAAATACTTTCTGTTTCATATTTGGATTATTAAACTGATTTTTAAAATTAACCCTCAACTTAATTCTGGGTTGTACTGCTGATTTAAAATATTACTAGCTTAGATGGAAGCATGTAATGCAGTCAACAAGCTTTCAGGAGCTTAAGAATTATTTATCACTGGGCTTTAATCATACCTTTCTCATAGTCTAGAACAGCTTCCCCACAATGACTCATCAAGACCCACATCATCTCATAACCTTAAGTTTCCTATAACTTCACTGTGGCATTACCCACAAATATCTCATCTCTTACTATTTAAGCATCTGACCTGACATCATCATCTTCTAGGAATACGGTCCTAGCACAATGTCCATTTTAAACATGTAGTCAGTATCAATACCATGTTTCCCTGAAAATAAGACCCTGTCTTATATTTTTTTTGAACCCCGAAATAAGTGCTTGGCCTTATTTTCAGGGAGGTCTTATTATTTTGGGGTACGTGGAGCAAGACAGGGCTCCTCTTGCCGTCTTACCTGATTTCCAGGTAAGGTCTGTTTCCCTAACCAGAGGAAATGGCGGGGACCGGTTGTACATGAGTTTAAATATTTTTGGGGGGGGGCTTATTTTCAGGGGCGGCTTATTTTAGCACATGCGCTCAAAAGCGTGATTGGGCTTTTTATCAAGGGATGTCTTATTTTCAGGGAAACATGGTAGCTTTCTAAAATAAATAATTCCATTTATTCTGCAAAACTCTCTTAAACTGTCAAAACTATAGCTAAATATCCCTCACTATCACATTATTGGAAGACTATAAGCAATATACTTAAAAAGTAACTGTACCAAGTTCATTCTGTAGGCAACAATCAAGTGCCAAAAAAACCAGTTCTTAGTGCTGATGGCAATAAAACCAAAATTAATCCCTCCAAGCAAGATGTTCCTGAAATCAAATATGTTGTCCTATTTTCAAAAAAAGTATTGTCTATGTTTCCTTTCATCACCGGTGCTTGAAAAAGAATTACTTCCTATAAATTTTCTTTTTTTAGAAAACATAAACACTTGTAAACTAAATCATTATACAAATAATATAAATGGTAAAACTTCAAGCATTTTTGTCCAAGTGACTTAACCGTTTTCTCTTTAAAAGAGATGTTCAGTTATTTTGAGCAACTCTGCCCAAATTATTGGATTTAGTAAAATCAGCAACTCTCAACAAGGTGACAACAGATTGGAATTTTGCAAATTCACCAAATACATCTCCTATCAAACAATCTTAGGGTTCTTCCATCTATACTTGTCACAAGGACCATTTGGTCATTTCAAATGATCTTGAACCAAGGAACGCAAGTCAGATTATTTCTAACCTGCCTAAAAACTGATTCCTATGTCTCCATGGTCTGGTTTATCTTGCCCACTCTGCTATCACTGCACACTGCTCTAATGTCTCTAGTAGACCATATAGTAGACCATATAATTTCTTGTCTTCACAGCTAATTCTTGTGCTAAAATTGCATACTTATTCCCCACAAACATTATTTTTATTGAGAGATTGTGCTTACTGTCATCTGGTAATAATTGCAGTTGTTTTTCAGGACAGCGTGTGCTTGCACAGTACAGAAATCATCGGAGTAATGTCTTGATGTCTGCGGTTCTTGTGGTTTGAAATAAAACAGGTAATGCTAAATAAGCATAAATAATCGGAGGGAGTCTCAGAATTATTATTTTTTTATTGAGATGATGAAAGCCCTTTGGCTTTAAATGTGTTTCTTGTCTCTGGTTTTACTAGCTGAATCTAAGCGTTTTATTCAAAGCAACTTGCAAATTTTCCACAATTTGTAAGTGATGATGAATTCTGCTCTACTTTATTAGAATGTTTTCTTTAATTTACAGAGTACTTGCAGTCCTTAGAGAGACAGTTTGATACAGTGGTTAAGGCATCAAGCTGGAACCAAAATACAGTGAGTTCTAGTCTCATGTTAGGCAAAAAAAAGTGGGTGACCTTGAGCCACTTATTTATTTATTTATTTATTTTATTTAATCATATTTATATGCCGCCCTTCTCCCGAAGGATTCAGGGCAGCTCACAAAGATAAAAACCACAGAACAATAAGTTAATAGTTAATTCAAGTTAATTAAAATAATCCAATTAAAACCCTTAAAAAACTAAAAACTCCCAGCAGATCAAACGATTTGTTGGAAGAGCCATGTCTTCAGGTCCCTGCGGTAGGAGCGGAGGTCGGGGGCCTTCCGGAGCCCAGTGGGTAACCCATTCCAGAGGATCAGTGTGCCCACAGAGAAGGCCCTCATTCTGGACGCCATCAGCTGACATTGCCTGGCCGATGGCACCCAGAGGAGGGCAGCTCTATGCGAGCGCACTGGACGGTGGGAGGCCGGCAAAAGCTGCTCCTGCAAGTACCCCGGACCCATGCCATGAAGTTACCCTCCCTCAACATTCATAATGGCAAAAGAAAAAACTCCAGGGATTTTTCCAGGCTGTCACCAGGAATCAACACCAGCTTGTAGGTAGCCCCTCCACCCATCAAATTCAGTCTCTAATAACAAAAAAAAAAAAGTATAATTTTAATTGCCTTAAATCCCTGGTAATAAGTGAATATTCGCTTACAGTATGCTAGTCCTCAAATAATACAGATGTTCATATCAAACAGCATAGTTCTGATATAGGGTACTTTTTTTATATAAATAAACCAACCCTTTTTCACTCTTACAAATGTTAAAAGTTGTTCTGAAACTATATGCAGAAATCACACTTTCGAATGAGTTTCAGAGTACAATGCAAAGTACCGTACTGCTTATTTCCTCAATTTCACATCCACCTTTTACATCAACCATTTGCAATTCCTGTTTAATCCTGTCAGGAACTAAATAAAGCTAGTAGCTCATGTTAGATAAAAAAAATATCCAAGTTATCCATTCCAAAACCTTCACCATAATTACAGCTCTATAGAAACAAATTCAAATTTTGTTTTCTTTTTGCACTTCACACAAGTGGTTCATCTTTTCTGGAATAATTTATACCAAATTCTCCACCAAAATAGTATCCAGGATTTGAAAGATAGAGTTAAATATGGAACTCATATTATTATAATTTATAACATGGTAGTCATTGGTGTAACATTTTATTCTGATAAAATATTCAGGCTGCCTGTGACAGTCCCCCATGAACCCCCAATATTTTAGCCTGAGACTATATAGAGAGCTGTAGGGGAGAAGGTATGGTAGGTACTTCATTACTTTAAAGTTTTCCTCCAAGCCCGATTGCTTTAGAAACTCCTCAATGCCAAAAGTCATTAAATTTGCATTAAAATGTGGGGGGGGGGGGAGGAGTGGAAGAGTGTGTGCTGTTCAAGAAACATTTACTTGAAACATGTACCTACAACAAGAACTTCATTGGTCTCTGAACTATATTTCTACTTTACTTTGTTATAGTATCAAGATAGTCTTAGCTTAGGGAAGCTTGAATGGATTTTTTTTCTTCCATTATAATGTATACTAATTAATGCTCAGGAAGAAAAATCTATCTCAGCATCTACTTCTGTCCTACTATCGAAGCACCATTGAGAGTATCCTGACATACGGCATTTTTGCATGGTATGGGACCAGCTCTGTAGCGGACAAAAATGCTCTACAGAGAATCATTAAAACTGCTCAGAATATCATCGGACTCCAGCTACCAGCCCTGGACTACATTTATTGTTTATTTATTTATTGGTTCAATTTATATGCCGCCCTTCTCCAGAGACTCAGGGCGGCTTACAATGCATTAAGCAATAGCCTTCATACTTTTGTATATACCTGCTTAGTAGGGCTTTCGGCCCCCCCAAGAGGTGTTCTTTTTTTATACAAAATCAGCTTATTGCCCCCACAATCCGGCTCTCATTTTACCTACCTCGAAAGGATGGAAGGCTGAGTCAACCTTGAGCCTGGTGAGATTCAAACTTGCAGTAATTGCAGGCAGCTGGTGCTACTTAATAGCATTTTAGTCTGCTGCACCACCAATTTTCGAATCTCGCTGTTTGAGAAAGTTGCATAACATTCTCAGAGACTCTTCCCATCCTGCTTACAATCTTTTTGGACTGTTGCCTTCCGGCAGAAGATACAGAACAATTAAAACCCAGATCACATGTTTTCTGAATAGTTTTTATCCCAGAGCTATAATTGCTTTCAACAATGAACTAAAGGGCCACATCAGTGAGCTGTTGGACAACATTACTTGGTGTGTTGTGTGGATGTTTGGGTGGTTTAGGGATGGGGAATTGTGGTGGGCGGGAGTGTGTTTGGGGATTGTTATGTGTGTTGGACTTGGTCTTTGGGTGTTAAATTAATTTCGTTGTATGGGTATACTGTGTATACACGTACAATGACAATAAAGTTATTTATTTAATACTTTTAAATATTAACTAGTTTCGTATTTCCTGAGATATTGATCTATCATTTCAGCCTTGGCTAAGAAACAATAAAGTTTAATGTTAATCTAACAAAGAATACACTTGCCATATTCACGTTTGTGTACCTTGATTCAGCTACCTGGAAATGCATAAAGGGTATGGTGAAGGATTTATGTGGAACTGTATTAAAAAAAACCCCTCAGTTTGTATTCCAGACATTATCAAGCAAAAACAAACAGATTAAGCAACGTACTTATTGCCAGTCTGTCTGCTCTTGAAGCACTGACTGGGAAAAGTGATTAGGATTACGTCAGATAGCTGTAGGTGTTCCATTTGCACGAATTTTAAAGAGCAAGAACAGCCTGCCCAACCTTCTCTGTAAATATCTGCCCCATTGAAAAAGCCATCCATTGCTTCTACTGATATTAGATCAGCAGCTGTCTGACAAGCAGGAAAATGGTGTGTGTGTGTGTATGTTATAAATCAGAACTATAGCAAGACAGGTAATAAATCATTCACTTCCATGTTAAGAGTTCTGATCCAGATGAATGCCTCCTTTCTGAATAATGCACAATTAACTTAATAGTAATGACAATGAAGTAATGTTTAGTTGGATACCCACACACCCTCCTCCACAGTATGCAAGAGCTAACATTGCGAAATGTTTTTTACTGTCAAGATTATTGAATTATTGAAGGAGATTTGCTCATATCTCAGGTGCTCTGCAGGCCTTTTTGCACAGTATTTAATAGACTAAATTCATCTTTTTCAAAAGTATAAGTGATAGTACAATTGATTATTCTACCCAATACCCCATTTTTTCCCTAATTGTGACTACCAATCAAGTTCAGTAAAATATGCAGAAATTCAAAGAAGCAACATTAGAAAATATATAATGATTCCAATTTAATGAATATGGAAAATGTGGTTCAGATTTTTTGCATTCCTTAGGTACTCCTACCTCAAAATTGATTTTAGACAGGCATTCCTATTAAATCAGAGGCTAAAGTAGAAATGGGAATGCTTACTTTTTCCTACAAAAGCAGAGCTTTATCTGTTAAAGTTCTCCCTCAACCATTAAAAAGCTGTCTATTCTAATATTGCTATATCCAACAACTGAAAATATATCTTTATTTAAAACTGAATGTCACTATACATCTATTGATTTTCCTCTGTTTTTTGTTTCAGATATTATTATTTATTATTTTTCACTACTGTATGTCTATATTTTCTTCCATTCAATCATGTCTGATTCTCAAGGACGACCTGAACAAATCCCTGCATTTTTCTTGTTGGTGAGGTTTTCAAAAGTGATTTGCCATTGCCTACTTTCTAGGATTCAGAGAAAGTGACTGGCCCAAGGTCACCCAGCTGGCTTTGTGCCTAAGGTGACACTAGAATTCACTTTCTCCCAGTTTCTAGCCTAATGCCCTAACCGTTACATTTATTTTTATTTTATGTATTTTATACTTATACATCCCATTATAAATAATGCAATATATACATTTTAAGGCAACAAGATAGATGATAGATGGATGGATGGATGGATAGATAGGTAGACAGACAGACAATCAGAAATAATATAGACAGTAAGATTCAAGACTGCTGCTATATTTATTACTATGCAGAAATTTCAACATGTTTTTCTAACTTTTAGTGAAACATTCTAGCCCGCCCACAAAGTTTAATTCTATGACCATTAATGCTCAACATGAGAATCATATTTTGTTCCAAGTATATTTGTTCTTGCTAATTGTATGGAAGATTTTAATTCCACAACTGATTTATATACTGGCATGTAATTTAATCTTCTAAGATTAATTTTAATACCAGTACTGCCTCAAAGTAGTCACTTGGGAGTTGTTCTTATTTCTGCACTTCCTATCACTCATATTTATATCATAGATATTTTTTGACAGGAAACAATGATTCATCAGTAAAGAATGCGTGCTTGATAGTTACATTCGGCTAGCAATCCTGTCAGTGTTTTCATTACATTCCTCAGATTAAGCATTTCCATACATACAGTCTGGTTACTCTGATAGCATATAAAACAATTTTGGATCATTTTGGAGTAACTGAAATTTATTAATTGATATATACTGTTCTCTATTAAAATGTCATTTTTGTTTTAGTTTCTGTGGAATATTCTCATTTTAAAAAATGTCAGAAAGCCATTATTAATAACAGAATTTGGGATAGACTAGTTCTTTCTTTTCTAACCTGGGGATAAAAAAACACGTTTTAAAAAATCCTTAATTACAGAAGGATACTAACTACTGTACTTAAGTTGTACATATTCCATATATTCAACATGTAAGTCAAATTATCTTGTTCACATCAGTGCTACAGTTAATGACTTAGTTCACAGTGTTGCATGAGGAAACTTATAGTCAGTTCTCTGTGACGCTGTCACAGCATCTCCACAGTCAGGCACTTGGCAACCAGCTCACAATTATGACAGTTGCAGAATCCTGCGGTCACATGATCACCATCTGTGACTTTTATTGTCTGCTTCCAACAAGTAAAGTCGATGGGAAGCTGGCAGGAGGACCAAAATGTTAATCTTGTGATATTAAGTGAATCCTGCACAGTTTTTTAGCTCAACAACTGCAACTGAAACTACATGAGTTGATGTGATTATGTAACATTGTGTTTCACAACCCCTTTATTTATTGACAGAGTTGCCTAATTACTGTCATTAACAGAGGACTAATTGTATTAATATGTCAGATTCAGAGTGTAGAAGATGACCAGGATGAGCCTAAGGGAGGGAGTCAAACGTGTCACAAGTCTCAAATCCCTTCATGTCCACAAGAGATCTAAGTCCAGTCCACTTAAATTCTGTTGACTCTTTTGTCAAGAGTGCCTTTTTGCTTTGACTGTTAGTAATTCAGATTCTTGTAGAGACCTTAAGCTTGCAATAAACCCTTATATTCATTTGAACTGCCTGGACTCCTGATTTCCTGCATTTGAAACAGAGGATTTTACCCTAATTGGATGCAAATGGATTCAGTTTTTCAGTAAGAATGTTTCTCTTCCACCTACCTAGTGATCATTCACTCACAGGTTCTTATGAAAGCTGACAGTGGAAACAAAAAAGCTGCTTTGGTTTCTTATTAAGTATTCCTAGCACACTTTGCATTTTTGACTTTGAACACAAGTTAAATATGACAATAATCTTCCTCAAATGGTGAGTAGATGAAGTAAGTACATATATTTTAATATATTAAAATTAACATTTGAATTTGTTTTGTTTTGTAACTGGAAATTTACAAGTATGTATCATGTTGAACTTTCAAATACTGAAAAATATGTACATTAGCTTATGATATAGTATGTATGAATAGCAAAGCATAGGAATAGACTTTTGAACTTTTATCCATAAGAGTAAATTTGTGCAGAAATATTATTAAATCTAAAGAAGTATCCCCAAATTTCTTCTATAAAACCAGAGGACCGTCTGATTTATTCAAGCAGGAACAGATTCAAAATAAAGTACAAAATTCACCTTACCTTTGTGTTTGTACAAGATTTTCCACGTTTATATTCCTTATGGCTTGCCCTTTTATCTAGCTTATTCCACAAAGCTTTGGCCTTCCAGCTGCTCACTTTTGATTTAAGTTTGACATAAAAGTTCCTGTTGTCCAAAGGATCTAATTCAAGATGGCGAGTGAGAATATTAAAAGCCTGTATCGAACCTTTGCATGTTTGAGCTTGAACAAAGCTTTCAAATATTTGATTAGCTTGGTTGTACTTATCGTTGTCTTTTTCACCCATGTTTCAAGAAGACTGAGTAGCATGTACAAATGGCATACTTTTAAGCAGAGGTTCATCTGAAAGATACTGTCAACTTGTCCCAAGATGTAACATCTAGAAAGAGACAAATAAAAATCATTAGTATAAATCAGGACAAAATTAGAAACCTTTATAACATACAACATAGAATACTTCGTAGAACCTCAAAGTGTTGTCATTGAGGAAAAAAAAGTTATTTTAAATAAAACTGCTACAACTACAGAAGTTATATAAATGGATATGCTTAGAGTAATGTTACGTTATCCCAACACATGTATGCTTCTGATTTGTTACATGATTCTAACACATTTATTTATCAGATTTACATAGCTGCTGATCTCACACAAAGTGACTCTAGAGAGCATACAATAAAACTTACTATTAAAACCCACTGCAAAATTCATTAAGAACAATGAAATAGAATTAAAAAGACAACCACAAGTGGGGGAATATTACACATAATACCATCAACATGTGGACTTTCTATCACCTGAGGATTCCCAGGCTTGCTGGAAAAAACAAAAACAAATTTT
This sequence comes from Ptyas mucosa, assembly GCA_012654045.1. NCBI lineage: Eukaryota > Metazoa > Chordata > Lepidosauria > Squamata > Colubridae > Ptyas > Ptyas mucosa. The sequence goes on along the minus strand of WNWU01000001.1, from coordinate 14,049,518 downwards.
AAGGTCTTTCCGGAAGACCATAACAGTTGGGGCAAACTTCACCTTGGAAGAGACAACATTTAGAGAGTGGATGGAGCTTTTATGTATGCTTCAATATAACCTTTTGCAAAGTTTCTTGCTTTGCTACTGTGTTTTTAGATGTGGTTTTTAAATTCTTTAAGAAATAAAATATCTTGTGTCATACAGTAAAAGGTTTGTGAATATATCTTTAAATCATTACCTAATGGTCCATGAAATATGCAAATGCAAACCATGGGCTTTATTACTCATGCCCTCGTCACTTCCCGCCTGGACTACTGCAATGCTCTCTACATGGGGCTTCCCTTGAGGAGCACCCAGAGGCTCCAGCTGGTCCAGAATGCAGCCGCATGGGTGGTTATGGGAGCAACGTGGCACTCCCATGTGACTCCCCTCCTGCAGGAGCTGCACTGGCTCCCAGTGGTCTTCCGGGTGCGCTTCAAGGTTTTGGTTACCACCTTTAGAGCGCTCCATGGCTTAGGACCAGGGTATTTACGAGACCACCTTCTGCCACCAGTAGCCTCTCACCGACCAGTATGCTCCCATAGAGAGGGGCTTCTCAGGGTGCCGTCGGTCAAACAGTGTCGACTGGTGGACCCTAGGGGGAGAGCCTTCTCTGTGGGAGCACCTGCCATCTGGAACGAGCTCCCCCTGGAGATACAGAGGATCCCGGAACTGCGCACTTTCCGCCGTGCCCTCAAAACATTCTTATTCCAGCAGGCTGGCCTGGCCTAACTTCCCTTTTAAATTGCTTTTTAAATTTGTCTTATAAATTGGGGTGTTTTAAATTTGTTTTGGGCCAAAGTATTTAATGTATTTTAAATGGTTTTTTAACGTTTGTACTATATGTATTTTATCTTTTAACTGTTCACCGCCCTGAGTTCTTCGGGAGTAGGGCGGTATATAGATTTAATAAATATAATGATGATGATGATGATATTATTAAAATAAAATTACTTTAAATGCAAACAAGTGACTACTTATGTAAAATAAAAAGGAGTGAGGAAAAATAGTGAGGAAAGAGTGGGCTAACTTTTTCCTTTCTACTCATGAACACCAATTTCAAACTGCTTTCCTATATAAAAAATGCTACACTAACTTCCAGTCCTCCCAAAATACCTATTCCTAAGAAATATAAAGATATCAAACTTTACAGATTCTCTTAATAGCAACTGCAAATATCTTCCCCATTGTTTATTGCTTCCATTAGTTCTATGAAATTAATTCAGTTAGGTTACAATTTAGCAACTTTTTGGAATATATTTTAAATAAGGGCAAAGCACACTTGATTCCCAATGGACACTTTGTATAGTTTCTGTATTTTCTTAAAGATATCAGAACAAAGGCCATTCTTATTCCAACATTCAATGCACAAGTTTTGTAATGGCTACATTTGTAACAATTTTTTTAAAAAAACGCATATGAGTTGTTATTCTGTACTGTATTTTATGAATGGCCATTTTTGGATAGGTAAAAACAGTTTTAATATGCAGGGAAGATACAATCTGTTTATCGCAGAGAAATCATAATAATGCATAATTCAATTGCAAAAGATAATTCAAATGAAACATCTTAGAAATTTGTATCTATACAAGGAACCAGAACAAAAAGTTTTGGCTCTGATGCTACCAGTGTTCCAGCACACAGTGGGCTTATGGGCAGTGATATAAATACATTTTTAAAATAATTTTTTGTAGATTCTATCAAGAGATGCTATTAATATATTAAAATTGTTAAAAAGGGAACAAAACTCTAGCAAATGAATATAACTGCAATTTCTTTTGAATTATTATTTTTTTCCTCCTGGAGAATATTTTGACAAATTCCTTATTACTTACTACTCCGCACATCAGGAATGCATTAAATATATTCCCCATTGCTAATATTCTCTTTTAGTAATGTTGCTCAACTAGGGAGTACTGTAGGAACTAAAGGAACAATGAGAAATTCTTTCTAAATAATCACAATGAATTAAGAGTAGAGGTCTTCAAACTTGGCAGCTTTAAGACTTGTGGACTTCAACTCCCAGAATTCTCCAACCAGCTATGCTGGCTGGAGAATTCTGGGAGTTGAAGTCCACAAGTCTTAAAGCTGCCAAGTTTGAAGACCTCTGAATTAGAGTAATGTTATCATATCTTTCACCAGTGATCAGTTTGCCAAACTTTCTTAATTGGACTAAAATTGTTCTTTATTACAGAACGTCAACTCCATGAAATGTAACCTATGATCTCTCTCTTTCATAGTGGTGGGAAAGTTCCTTCTTCCATAGACGTCCCATGGGTCACACTACATTTATTATTTATTTTAAAAAATGTGTATGGCTGCTCATCTTCAGACAATCGGGGGGAGGGGGGCTCACAGCAATAAAACAAAGAAACCTATATAAACATATAAAAATTAAAAACCCAGCACTTCACTCAACCTCCAAAAGGCCCCAAAACTCTCCACAGTTCACCTTTTATCTATTGCCTGGGCAAAGACTTTAATGATCTTCTGGAAGGCTAAAAAGATTGTTAGTTGCTGGATGAAGGTGTTCCATAAAATAGGGGCAACCATGGGAAGGGGCACTCTTCCGAGGTCCCACTTGATTCAGGAAAGGAACCTGGACCCTTCTGATCTGATAGGATGGGGCAGATACTCTCAGAAAGAGGAGACCCCCATGAGTAACCTGGCCTTGTGCCACAAAGAAGAGGGAGACAACCTATTCACCAAAGCACCTGGGAGCAAGACAAGAAGCAATGGATGGAAACCTATCAAAGAAAGTTCAAACCTAAAACTAAGGAGAAATTTCCCGACCGTAAGAACAATTAATCAATGGAACAGCTTGCCTTCAAAGGTTGTGGGTGCTTTGGAGGTTTTTAAGATGACATTGGACAACTATTTGTCCAGAATGGAATAAGATCTCCTGTTTGAGCAGAGGGTTGGACTAGAAGACCTCCAAGATCCTTCCAACTCTGCTATTCTGTATTCTGATAATGTCTTTGCACAAAGTTGTTGTAGATGGAATAACAGGTGCCC
>WNWU01000001.1:14017755-14046082 GCA_012654045.1 Ptyas mucosa | reverse complement strand
GGAGGGAGGGAGGGAGGAAGGGAGGAAGGAAGGAAGGAAGGAAGGAAGGAAGGAAGGAAGGAAGGAAGGAAGGCCCTGCATTTAATGTTGGATTGCTTGGGAGACTGAATCAGGAAGAGTTTTTTTTTAATAACCTTGAGTTAGAGAAACAAACAGAAATTGTTGAAACTGTTTCCTTTGTCTTCATTATCCTTTTTAAAAGAGATTGGCTGCTACGTTTCTTCTAGAATTACTGTTTATAATACAATAAACCAAGAATTGCAAGTAGCCCTCATCAGTACTTTAAACATTTCTCTTTTCGTCATTCTATCTTCCTTCTGTATATTTCTATTTCATTGCAAATTAATGTTTATATTCACCTAGAATATTATACTGCTAATATTCTACTAAATAATCTTTCTGGGTATCAAATATTTTATTACAGTGTGGTTTCATTTAGAGCAATCTATTCTTTGACATAATTATTTTCAATGATTCATTTTTAAGGTATTATTGGTACTTCAAAAATCAGCGTCTATGGGTGCTCCATTTTTTAACATTTCAAATGCTAAGCACTCTTAACTTTATTTCCTACTTTTGCTTTAAATCTTATCCAATAAAGCCAGCAAAGCCAACTAAATTTAGTTTTTAAAGTTTAATAATCTTTAATTTTTTTAAAAAAATTAAGATGACACCTCAAGTTTATAAGATACAAATATGTAACTGTTTTATAAATTATCTAATTTTGTCCAGCAACATAATTCACATGGGAAATAGTTTAAAGAAGTGTAGCAGTTTAATATAATTGATTTTAAGCTTTACTCTAAAACAGCTGTACACTGTCTCTATGCTGGAATGTTAAAGGGCAAAATACAAGCTGGTTAAAAATAATTTCTTTAAAAAGGCATACTAATAATAGCTCAGATGCTTGAGGGGATAAAATAACTTAAACAGCCATCCAGTGATATATCTTTCTTCCACCTCAGGTATATTTCAGAGCCTGATATAGCAAGAGTTATATAATCACTTATATAAAAGCATATCTTTTGGTACACTTAAGAAGCAGTAACTTTTAAGGAATTTAACTAACACAAAAATCCAATAAGGAGAACAATGTCTGAATTACAAGCAGAATAAAACTAGTAGTGCAGGTAGGGTTTCCATCAATTTCAAGTAGTGCTCACATATGGAATGTATTTGGCTCCAATTGCAACATTACTAAAATTGTTGATTGGTTAAAATGATTAATTTTATTTGCTCAAGTACAGGTAATGTATGTCAATAAATATTAGATTTACTATTTTTTATTTTATTTTAAATTTTTTACTGAGATATCAGTCTCTAAACATTTTTTAAAAGTACATTACAAGTACTTCTTTATGCACAATACTGTCAATTGAAATTGGTACGCAACAGTAACTCCACTTAATCAACTGAAAATTTATAAATATTCCCCAAAGCCCACTGAAGGACTTACTGCTAAGCAGATACAAGGCATTCTGAAGATTAGACTCTATCTAACTTTTAAAACTTGGTCCTATAGTCTATTAAACAGAATGCCTTGCTTAATGCACTGAAATACAAATACAAAACCAGAACAGTCAGATTCTTTTAAAATAGTATAAACCAAATCCACCTAGCTATATGAATTTCTCTAGTCAAAAACCCTCCAGATGGAAAGAACTACAACTCCTATTATTCTAAGCATTGTTGATAAGAATTGCTGTCCAACTGTTCTAGAGGACATGGGAAAGAATGAACTTGATGCGCACCAGTCTTCACAGAAAATGAAATGGATGGATGTACAAGAAAATGAAAGGTTTTGTTCTGCCCCAGCTACGGACCCCAAAGAACGCAGTACACACAAAGTCCGTTCAAACCGTAGTTTACTGAATAAATCAGTCTTTTACAACAACGGCTGTTAATTAATTGCATTAACAGCCGCCAAGAATTCAAAGAATAATAACTGAAAGCTTACTATGGTTGGCAGAATGCCCAGAAGCAATTTGCAGAAAGCTGATAAGATAAGCAAGACAAGACACGAAGGTATGTGAACTAAGTTGTTCCCTGCAAATTGCTTCATTCAGGGTTCTTCCTTAAATAGGCTAAGGGAGTGGCCAATTAGCCCCAAGCCTTACTCTCGAGGAGACCTCCTCCTGAGAAGCCACTTCTACCTTTTGGCAGCTCTGCGTGCCCATGCATCAAGAAGAGGCTCCTCCTCTTCGTCCTCTTCACTTAAGGGAGCTTCTGGAGGTTCTGAAGGCCCTGGCTGAATCCCCGCCTCTGGCACCACATCTTCTCCAGAGTCCTCATTGTCCAACTCGAGTGTCAGCTGCACAGGCTGCTGGCGCAACACCACACCAGTTTCAGTTTCAGTTTATTTAATTTGTATACCACCCTCCTCCCTAAGGACTCAGGGCGGTGAACAGCCATAAATAAAACATACAAGTATAACATTTAAAACCCAATTAAAATCCTATTAAATAAATTTGGCCATAAAAATATTAAACCCCAATAATTTAAAACGAATTAAAATTTATAAAATTTTTAAAAAAGGAGAATCAGGCCAGGCCTGCCTGGCGAAATAAAAGGGTCTTAAGAGCGCGGCGGAAGGTGCGTAGGTCCGGGATCCTCCGAATCGCCAGGGAGAGCTCATTCCAGATAGTAGGTGCCCCCACAGAGGAGGCTCTCCCCCTGGGGGCCGCCAGTTGACATTGTTTGGCCGACGGCACACAGAGGAGGCCCTCTCTATGAGAGTGTACCGGCCAGTGGGAGGCCACTAGTGGCAGTAGGCGGTCTCATAACCTCCTACGAGGTTCAGCCTCCTCACTATCTGAATCAGCTACTAGCTGTACGGGCCACAACAAGTTTCAGGCACTAAAGGTTTCAGAAATTGCCATCTTTGGCTATTTTTCACCATCTTGTTTTCAGAAATGGGAATGGCTTACATCAAGTTGCACACTTTTCCCAATGTTCTGCTCGTAAAATGGCTAATCATGTACACTTCACATAACAACTATGTTTCTATAAACTAATGAAAAGACTGAATATAAACTTAACAAATATTATATCTGAAACCTTATCGGCACTGTCTATATTGAATTAAGTTCAGCTTTTTTCAAACGCCTTTCGACTAGCAATTACGTTTGAAGTTATAGTCTATCATCTTTGGAGGTGGGAGAAGGAAACTGTCAAATTACTGTATTCAGATTCATTGTATAATCAATACTGAAAGATTAAAGAATAACTTGAATCTTATCAAAGTCTTACCAATCACAATCTTGCTAAAGAATTTAAGAAACAGGTTTGGTACAATCTTACAGAGGACAGGTCCAATCCTGCCCTCTTTTTTCTTCCATCTCTAGGTGAAACTCATATTTCTAGTTCCTATTTCCCAGTTCTTCTCTATGTAGAATAGAATAGAATAGAATTCTTTATTGGCCAAGTGTGATTCAACACACAAGAAATTTGTCTTTGGTGCATATGCTCTCAGTGTACATAAAAAGACAAGATACATTCATCAAGAATCATAAGGTACAACACTTATGTTTATTTGTTTGAGTTTGCATGAATGTTTGAATTTATTTGAGTTTATCACAGACTGTGCCATTATTATTGTCAGCTGTTTTTTATCTGTAATAAACTTATCATTTTTACTTGCCTTTTATGAAATCATTTGGGAGTTAAAGCACTTTTAGAGTTTAATAAAATTGTTGATGTGAAAATAATAAATGATTAATATTTGCACTTTCCCTCCACCCCAAATATATGTTTATTTATTTATCAAATGTCTATGCCTCTCATCTCAATGATACAGTGACTCTGGGTGGTTTACAATAAAAGTGTAAGTAGGTAAATATAAAGAGCTAGTTTGGATTAATTGTTGGCTTGCTAACTTGGCTTTGTAATAGTTAACAGTAATTTGTGGTTGTTTTATTATAGCTGTGAACTATAAAACCTTGTTTATAATTTTTTTTTGTTTGGTAATTAGTTTAATGTAATCAGAGTTGACTAAATCATACCGGTGATTGGAAAGTTGCACTTTACATTTTAGGAACTGTATTTCTCCATTGCAGTTAAGATTTAGGGATATAAAGATTTTGTTAGCAGAAGAAACACTACAAAGAATTAATTTAAATTAATTTAAATATTAAAATTAAATTAAATTAGACTTAAAGTACTATCTATAAAATTAATTTTATTATGCCTGTTACTGACTTTCATTTTATACATGTAAAATGGTTGAAGCTAGTCCAAGTGACAGTTTGAATAAGGAATTAAATGGCTGAAGTTTATGGGCCGAGTCCTCCTTCCACTTTCTTCCTGATGATAAATACTTATTTTTTAAAAGTAATGTAATCTGAAAAACATGTGCATCCACTTTTAGAACCAAGCAAACCATATAGTGGCTTAGTGTGAATTAACAACTCAGCTCTGTCCTTCTTCACAGTAAAATATGGTATGTATAAGTTATTTATGGTTCATTTCTAATGCTGGTTGATTTATAGCCCTCATCACGCCTTATGGTCTGCCAAGCAACCTTGTGTGGCCCACTGGCATTTTTTGAAAATTTAACAAACTTACTGCCACCAGACATTGTCACAATTGCCTAGCTTTTTATAGCCATCTTGACCCTGAAAGACATACTGCCAGGCACCTCCAACATATCCAGGCATTCTGATACTGCCAGCTCCTGTAATGCTACCATGCTGCTAGCTGCTGAAAAGCTGGTCAGCACACTAGCTGTTTCTTTGAAGCTTGCCATTAACTTTCAAGTATCAGTGCAGTTCCTTTTTCGCTGTGAATTCTGCAATTCTAGCCTATGTTGTGCAAAACACAGAGACCTGAGAAGAAACTCAAGACAAGTACCCAGAAGATTTTCATCTGAAGGAAAGGTTGTAAAGAAGGCTTTCCTGTACAGGCTTTTAGATTATTTTGCAAATGCACCATTTTGGATTGAAAACACTTTGATGTTAAGTTCAAAAGAGTTGTTTGGAGAGAGAAATTGTTTTATATTTGGAAGTAGGTTACTTCGAACAGAACTATTTTGAGTTTAAAATGCATTCCACAAGAACAAAATATTTCATATTTAAAACAACTATTTTGAACTTGAAGTAGTATAATTCAAGGTCAGAATAGTTTGCACACCACTATTTCCCTACTTTTTAGTTCTAAAATAAGAGGGGGACAAAAGGTGTTTGTTGATCTTTATCCGTGCGTAAATATATAAATATAAAACACACATACATACATTATTTTATCTTCACTGTTCTCGCTGGAAACTTAAATATTTGGATACCTAAATATCTAGATACTTAAATAAAAATATTTACAGACCCTTCAGATCCTGGACATAAACTGGTTCAACTCCTACCCTCAAAATGACGCTATAGAGGAGTGGTCACCAACCGGTGGTCCGCAGAGAAATTTTTGTATTTTTGCGGATCGGCCCCCTGCAAGCTCGTCTCTCGAGGAGCGCTCCCTGAAGCGGCATGAGAAAATTTGGTCGGGCTCCTCGAGAGACAAGAGCTTGCAGGGGGCCAATCTGGCATCCGCAATGGAGAGCAAAATCCAGCTTCTTCTCTCTGCTGTAGTGCGGCATCAGGATTCTGCCTTGATATATTTGCAGCGCAAGGCAGCCCTCGTTTCCTGCCGCTTGGTACTTGGAGCGGTAAACAGCATCTGGTTCGGGGAGCAGCCAGATTTTGCTCTCTATTGCGGACGCCAGATCGGCCCCCTGCAAACTCTCGTCTCTCGAGGAGCCTGACCAGTTTCCTGCGCCGCTTCAGGGAGTGTTCCTCGAGAGTCCCAAGCGGCAGGAGATAAGGGCTGCTTTGCGCCACCAGCTGTTGCAAATATACCGAGGCGAATGCTGCACAAATTCAAGTAGTGCTTCGCTCCCGCACTTCTTCCAGCCCTTGTTGGTGCTCCATGTACCTCGATCTCTCAGGGAGATGCTTCACTTCCTCTCAGTCCCAAGACACTGGCTGGCCCATGAGATGAGAGAGAGAATCAGAGAGAGAATGAAAAAGAGAGAATGAGAGAGAGAGAGAGAAAAAAAGACAGAACGAGAGAGAATGAGAGGGAGAATGAGAGAGAGAGAGAGAGAAAGAGACAGAGAGAATGAGAGGGAGAATGAGAGAGAATGAGAGAAAATGAGAGACAGAGACAGAGACAGAGAATGAAAGTGAGAGAATCAGAGGGAGAATGAGAGAGAGAGAGAGAGAAAATGATGAGAGAATCAGAATGAGAGAGAGGGGGGGGAGAGAGAGAGGAGAGTGCCTGAAGGACCCCATCATGTCACTGAGAGTCCAGGTGCTTTAGCAAGCAGCATGCTGGATTCATATTAGTGGTCCGCGAAATTTAAAATTATGAACTTGATGGTTCCTGAGGTCCAAAAGGTTGGGGACCCCTGCTATAGAGCACTGCACACCAGAACAACAGAACAGTTTTTTCCCTGAATGCCATCACTCTGCTAAACAAATAATTCCCTCAACATTGTCAAACTATTCACTAAGTCTGCATTACTTATGATTCTTGACGAATGTATCTTGTCTTTTTATGTACACTGAGAACATTACAGTAGAACACTGCCCTCCATAGAGTGAAACTGCCAGCCTTATGCAGGTGAACAATAACAAACTGCCATGAGTTATATGATTTTGGTAGCATATAAATTAAATCAAGAATAGGATAGGATAGGATAGGATAGGATAGGATAGGATAGGATAGGATAGGATGATTGGATTCAATGGTGGGTTGCCCTCGGTTCGGACCAGTTCACATGAACCGGTAGTAAACCCGGTGGGAGGCTCCGCCCACCAACCCAGATGTCATCAGGAAGCTTCTGCGAAGTGAGCAAGTGGTCCCGTTGCGAACTGGTAGTAGAGGTAAGTAGAACCCACCCCTGATTGGATTGGATTCTTTATTGGCCAAGTGTGATTGGACACACAAGGAATTTGTCTTTGGTGTATATGTTCTACTGTAATGTTTGGTATTTTGTCTAAAAACACTGTAGCTCGCATATAGGGCACTCACTCATTCCTAGAATTTAATCCATGGTTTTGAGTAATTTAATAAAGATCTTGACAAACAAGGACAGCTGGGAAGAGTTTATACAGGTAGTCCTTAACTTACGACCATAATTGAGCCCAGAATTACAATCATAAGTTGTTGACGTCATAAAGTAAGGCATCAAATGACCAGAGCTGATTTTCTGGCATTTTTTTGCAGCAGTCAATTAAGTGTATCAATTTTCCCCAATGGTGGGTTGTTGTTTTTTTTGCCAAAAACCAGAAGTAAACTGGAAACTGACAAACGTTGCAAATCACATTCAGGTAACAGTGGGGCATTTCAAACAGCCGTAAAGCACTGAAAACCAAGGTCTGTTTGCATATGGATTCATTAGTACAGCAATGATAACTTCTAAAATGGAAATACTAATTGCAAGTTCTTTCTTAAAATAAGTAGATTGTAAACATAACTTCAACAAATTATACTGTCATCTGGTAAATACCATACAGACTAACCCTGAAAATCTGTGTGATTTATTTATCTTCTCCCATTTCATAACCTGTTAACCTAATCATTTGTGTCACTATAAAAACACTAACCTCATCTCCAATATCAAACATTATGAGCTTAAAAAAAGGGGGAAAAAATCAGTCACATAATGTGAAGTAATATTAAGCCAATTACAAATTACTTCCTGTTATGCCTCTAAATGTCAAAATAAGTGAATGTATGATGCAAAATGAAAAACACAGGAAATGTCATATTCTTTAAATAATTTATACTGTGTCATTAAGTATTGTTTTCAATGGTAATAATGAAGTAGGGATCTTTAAGTATATAGTATTTATCACATTTTGTGAGATGGGTGGCTTATAAACATGACAGACAGACAAACAAACAAACAAACATGTTTTTCAGATATATAATCTTTCAGTTAATACCATTACGTGACGTACCATGATGTTTTCCCCCTTTACGGAGCTGGGTTGGGCGTTGCCTATGCGTGACGCGTCTGGTCCGCAGGCCACTAGTTTGACACCCCTGAACTATATGATATAATTAATATTATAATTAATATACTATGTGATAGAATTAATGTAATTAAAAACAAAAAATAGGTAAAAGCAATAAAATAATGTATACATTTAATTATAATTAATATAAATATAAGTGATTATAATTACTTAATATAATTATTAATCAATTAATGTTATATAAACATTGCACAGATGAAAGCCAACTGGGTGACCTTGGGCCACTCTCTCTCAGCCCAACCCAACCCATTCACAGGGTTCTTGTTGTGGGAAAAATAGGAGGAGGAAGGTGCATTGGATATGTCCACTGTCTTGAATAATTTGTAAAAATAATAAAAGAAAGACAGAAATAAATGAACCACGTAGAATGCATTTGATAATATCCTTGTGCTGTAGTGATTACAGAAGTCACTGGCAGGCAATTTTTAAGGTAAGTAACAAAGGAACAAAGAGCCCTGTCTTCTGTTAAATGGCAGTTCTATGACTGGCCCACTATACATTTTCTCAAAATTCTTCCTCTCCCAAAAGGATGTATATTCATGATGCTGAAGAGTTGCAAAATACTTTTCTAGAATTTTGGAAACCAATTAAATGAATACAATAATGTTTTCTCTATGAACAAAAAAACCCCCCAGTTGATTATAATGGGAAAAAATGGAAATATAAAATGTTTTGTATATGCTGTTGTAGTGGATTAATGGATTAAGGGGGCTCTTAATTAGGCTGCTGGCTAACTGGAAGACTTTGAAATATTCTGAAATACAGAGTCTGTCCTGCCAATGACAGTGAGGGAAGCAGAATTCAGTGGGAGAGGAAGTTAAAAGTTTCTTTATTCTCAGACACATTTGGCTGTGGGCCCTTCAAGAAGCAGAGATTTAAGGAAGCTACTTGACTTAAGAGGTCACTCCAAAAGCCTAGAAAATCTTGGGAGAATGGGAACCAATAAAGTTGGCAGGGAACATTTAATTTAGTCATGTAAAAAAAATCTATTCTGTTGAATAGATTATACAGTATCTGCTTTCTGTATTACTTCGTTAACTCAGACTGTTTACGGATCTGAGTGCTAGGTTTTGAATTCAAATCTCAACCGTATTAGCTGGTTACAATTACACTGGGCTCTGAAATCCTTATTTTGTTGCTATTACTAAAACAAAAATTCTTTTTTTCTTCATTACTCCAATCATCTCACCAGGCTCAAGGTTGACTCAGCCTTCCATCCTTCCGAGGTGGGTAAAATGAGGACCCAGATTGTTGGGGGCAATATGCTGATTCAGTAAACCGCTTAGACAGGGCTGGAAAGCACTGTGAAGTGGTATACAAGTCTAAGTGCTATTACTATTGCTATCTATTACCTAATGTTCCAAAACTGCTTGAGCCTGGCAACCTTGGTTGAAAAGGAAAAACTGGAGCCATTCATTTAAAAGTTGGTTCCTTTTGGGGAAGGAGCATTTCCTATGACTCACAAGATTTCAAGGGATAGGAACTTAACGAGTAGATGGCTGCAGCTTTAAACACCTCCCTGAATAAAACTTTTTCATTTCAAATAGATGAATCCAGACTCCCAGTATTTAGATAAAGGAGGGTAGAGTGGAGATTACAGAGAAGGATCTGGCAGCGTGTTGTGGAGGTTGATAACAAGCTCCCTTCAGCAAAACAGAAACCCCCCCCCCCACTTTAATGAGTGTTAAACTAGTAATCTGTGTTCATGATTCTCTGATAAATACTACTGTGTACACTGGTAATTCTTTAACACAGAGACTATAGCTGTCTCAGAATTAATGCTTATATCAATATATCATGTTCTGATAAGTATTATTTCTTTCGCTTCAAAACCTTGCATGGTAGCTATACTGCCTGAAAGAATCTGTAAAAACAGGAAAATATTCTTTTAATTATATCTCTGACCTCAGTATTCATCCATCAAAATGTTACAAAACCACAAAGTAAAGTGTTTACTTGTTACTTGTAAAGCTGACATGATGGATCAAGCAAAATGGACGTTGGCTTACCTGAACGTCCTTTTTCTGGGCACTGCGACTGCAATCCATGGCCGGGGTATTCCACGCATGCGTAGTTGAGAACTGAGTGATGAATATTCAAATTTCTTGTTGGTGTCCGCCTCCTCTGTGCTATCCTCTCCAGTTCATTTCACGAAGAACAACAGGAACTAGAAGTCAACAGGAGAAACAAACCAGACACCAACACCACCAATAACAAAGTCAAGAAAACAAGGCAGGCAGCCAGAAAGGGAGGGAATGGATTGCAGTCGCAGTGCCCAGAAAAAGGACGTTCAGGTAAGCCAACGTCCATTTTCCAGTGCACTGCTCCTGCAATCCATGGCTGGGATATACCCAAGCTCGTACTCAATGGGAGGGAGGCTGACTGCTCCCTAGGCCCGGAACAGAATGGACCTGCTGCAACACCCTCCTGCCAAAGGAAGCCTCAGCCGAGGCAAAGGCGTCGATCTTGTAGTGACGAATAAACGGTGTTGCAGAAGACCACGTGGCTGCCCGACAAATATCCAAAACCGATGCCTGCGTAGCCCATGCAGCCGAAGTAGCAGCGCTGCGGGTAGAATGGGCAAAGATCCTGCCCGGCACCGGTCCAGAATGGCGCTCATAAGCAGAAGAGATGCAAGCCTTGATCCAGCGACCCACCGTCGAAGAAGACACTTTCTGGCCCATGGAAGACGGGTGGAAGGACACCAAGAGAGCCTCCGTCTTACGAAAAGCCGCCGTACGTTTGAGGTACCAACGGAGCGCTCTACGGACATCCAGCATATGCCAACGTCTCTCGAGAGGGTGACGAGGATTCGGGCAAAAATCCGGTAGTATGAGCTCCTGGGACCGATGGAATAAGGAGTTCACCTTAGGCATGAAGGTAGGATCCAACCGAAGGACCACCCTGTCGGCGTGAAATATGCAGAGATCCCGTCGTATAGACAACGCCCCAAGCTCTGAAATCCTCCGGGCAGAAGTGACAGCAAGGAGGAACGCGACCTTAAAGGAAAGAAACTTAAGGCTGATGGAGCTCAAGGGCTCGAACGGACCAGAAGTAAGGGCCTGAAGAACCAAGGGCAGGTCCCAAGAAGGATAACGATGAACCACCGGCGGAGACAGGACAGAAGCTCCACGAAGAAAACCAACGATCCTCGGATTCTGAGACAAAGGGCGACTTGGATCCCGGGAAAGTACAGTAGCCAGAGCAGCGACCTGACGCCTCAAAGTCGCGGGGGCCAGGCCTTTATCCAGCCCCGCCTGCAAGAAACGAAGGATGTCGACGACGTCAGCCGTAGTAGGATCAACGTGGTTGTGGGAACACCAAAGGGAAAACGTCTTCCAGGACGCCTCGTATATACGTACAGTCGAAGGCCGTCTGGACGCCAAGATGGTACGTATCACTTCATCCGGAAGGCCATCCTTCCTCAGCAAGGTCCTCTCAAATGCCAGACGGTCAACCTGAGCCATTGAGGGTCCGGGTGGACGATGACCCCCTGGCTGAGAGAGACCGTGTGTGACGGGATTGTCCATGCCGGAGAAACGGAGAGGGACACCAGATCCGCATACCAAGCTCTGCGAGGCCAGCGAGGAGCGACAAGGAGAACTTCGGCCCGGTCCTGTAACAGTTTCCGAATCACCTTCGGGATCAACGGCAGTGGCGGAAAAGCGTAAAGCAGACCGGGAGGCCAGGGGCATCGGAGAGCGTTGCTTCCCTCTGCACCTACGGTCGGGAAGCGTGAGTAAAACCTGGGAAGGTGAGCATTCTGAGGCGACGCGAAAAGATCCACCAGCGGCATGCCGAACTTCCGGACAATCTCCTGAAACACTCGCGGATGAAGACGCCACTCCGCCGGGTCGAGCTGTTCCCTGCTGAGCCAATCGGCGCGAACGTTGGCCTGTCCCGATATGTGGTCCGCTCTGAGCGACAGGGTGTGACGCTCCGCCCAGGTCAGCAACCTCTCCGCCTCGACCATCAGGGACTCCGAACGAGTACCGCCCTCCCGGTTCACATGGGCCTTGGTCGTCATGTTGTCCGTGAGCACCAGGACATGGCGGCCCTCCAAGAAGGGTTGGAAATGGCGCAGGGCCAGACGGACTGCTCGTAGCTCCAGCCAGTTGATACTGTGAACTCTCTCCTCCTGGGACCACAGACCTTGAGTCACACGGTCGAGCAGGTGGGCCCCCCACCCTTGAAGACTCGCATCTGATGTCACGACCAGGCGATCGGGCTCCAGGAACGTGCAGCCTCGCAGGAGAGCCGGGGAGAGCCACCAACGAAGAGACCTGCGAACCTGAGGGGGGAGCAGGACAGGCACTCTGGAGGTGCCCCGGCCCGATCTCTGATAACGTAACAGGAACCACTGCAGCCGACGACTGTGTCTGCGTGCCCAAGGAACGATGGCTATGCAAGACACTAACTTCCCCAGCAGCTGAGAAAGCAGAAGTGGAGAAGAGGTCCTCTGAGACATCACCTGGGTCACCAACCTGACAATGTTCTGAACCCTGTCCGGGGAGAGGAAAACGTGACCTCTGTCCGAGTCGATGATCGCCCCCAGATGAAGCAAGCGAGTTGTAGGCGAGAGATGGCTCTTCTCCTTGTTGATCGAAAATCCGTGCTGCTGGAACTCGTCTATCACCAAGTCTATGTCCGATATCGCCTGAGCTGTGGAGCTGGATAGAACAAGAATGTCGTCCAAATAACAAAGGACGCGCACCGGACGGGCCCTGAGCTGCGCAGCCACCACCGCTACCAGCTTGGTGAACGTCCTTGGGGCTGATGACAGACCAAATGGCATTGCGCAATATTGAAAGTGGAGACCATTGTACTCGAAGCGCAGGTACCTGCGATGAGCGGCGTGGATCGGGACATGCAAGTACGCCTCCTTCAGGTCCACCGACTGCAATAGATCTCCTTTCCTGACACACGCCAAAATGGACCTCAGGGACTGCATCTTGAACCTTCGATAAGAGATGAACTTGTTCAAGTACTTCAGGTTCAGGATCCCTCTGAATCCTCCGGAGGACTTGGCCACCAGAAACACCGTTGAGTAGAAGCCTGTCCCTTCCTGACCTGACGGCACCGGCTCGATGGCCTTGATAGACAGGAGATGACGAATCTCGGTCTCCATAAGAAGACGTCCAGCTTCCAGCGCAGACACCGGGCAGCGAACGAAGCGGCTGGGGGGAGTAGAAAGGAACTCGAGACAAAGGCCGTGAGACACGGTGTGAAGAATCCACTGTTCGTTTGTGGAGGCCTCCCAACGGTGGTGGAACAGCTGGAGGCGACCACCAATGGGAGCCGACGGCCCTGAGTCATTTCCCCCTCCGGAAGGATCGGTGGCCAGCCCCCCGAAATGGGCGTCTGACCTGGGATTGATTTCGGCCCCTATCTCGAAATGACTGTCTGTCTGAGGGGCGATCCATTCCCTGAGTGTAGGATCGCTGTTGATAAGTACCGCTGGAGGCCGGGAAGGATCGAAAGGACTGCCTCTGGGTATACGGAGTGTATCGACGCTCTGGGCGACGGTAAGACGAAGGAAGGACCTTACGTTTATCCTTGTCCTCGATCAGCAGAGGCTCCAACGCTGCACCGAAGAGCTCCGGGGCCTTGTAGGGAGATGCAGCCAACTTCCACTTGGTCTTGGCATCCGCCCTCCAATTGCGAAGCCAGAAGAGACGACGAGACGTGACAGTCGACGAAAGGGCGCGTGAAGCGAATTTAGCGGCATTAAGGGAAGCATCAGCTGAATACTCAGCGGCGGCCACTAACTTGTTGACATCTTGGTGGAGTCTCCTGTCCTCAGGGGGAAGCCGCTCCTGGAGCTGTCGCAACCAGAGGATAGGAGCTCTGGTGAAGAAGGAGGTAGCAGTAGCCGCTTTCACCGCCCAGGCAGCCGCCTGGTGAGTCTTTCTAAACGCCAGCTCAGCCTTCCTGTCTTCCGATTTGAGGCCATCTACCATGTCGCCAGAAAGGACAGAGGACGATACAAGCGCCGCCACTGGAGCATCCACTGAAGGCAAGGCCAGGAGGTCCTCCAGTTCAGGAGCAGCACAGTAAAGTTTTTTGTCCAAGCCACTCGGTGCAGTCAGTGAACCAGGTTGAGCCCAGCCACTCTGCACCACTTCAGAAAAGAGAGGAGGACAAGGAATCACGTCCTTCTCAGGTTTAGCACTCTGGAACAGTGGGTCATGAAGAACCTTGGAGGAGGCACTACCTTCAGCCGCAGGAGGCGTCAGCCCAAATTTGGTAGTGATCTTCGCCTTGTGGAGAAGCGACTTGAAGACTGAAGGCCTAAACAGGCCAGTAAAAACTGGCTGGTCAGGTAGGAGGTCCTCATCTTCCGAAAACTCCATCTCCTCAGGACCTTCCGTCTCCGGATCAGACTCATCACTTGAAACGTACTCCCGCCTAGTAGCAGCAGCATGTCTGTCACACGCACGCCCTTGCACCGGGGGCTGAGCTGAGGTCGAAGGCACCGGAGCCACACTCTGATGGAGGCCAGCAGCCAAGACTTTAGCCAATGCATCAGACAACACAGACTGAAGATTCAGCTGCACGTCCAAGCTAGCAGGGACCTGCGGGCCAGCAGGAGCCATAGCAGACGGGAGGGCACACACAGGAGACTTCGGAACAACGTCCGCCGCCTGAAGAAGAAGGGCAGGTTCTGGATTCAGAGAACTGTCAGAGCTAGGCTGAACTACCTCTGAAACAGGATCCAAACTGAGAGGTTCTGGAGGTAAATGGTGTGGCCTGTCGCCAAAAACGGGCGCAGGTACAGACAGGATTGGTGAAGTAGGCCTGGCAGCCGCAGCCTGCTTTGCTTTAGCATGTTGTTTTTCCAAGGCGTTGTGGCGTCGAAGAGCATCCTTCTCCTCTGCAGATGAAGGCTTGGCCTGTGACCTGAGGGCCCTAGGGACTGTACTCTTGGATTTGGCTTTAGCCCCTTTAGAATCTGCTACTACTGTCTCCCTTGGAGGGCTAGGCTCAGCCTCCAGATCAGAAGAAAGGTTGGAGTCAGCCATGCCTAAATGTTAGACAGCCTGCAAGAAATGAGGCAATTAAAGTTAATAAAAAAGGAACACATTCCCAAGTCAATTAAAAGGGGGAACAGGGCATAACCTTGGTTAATTTCAATAACCACCATTGCCCTGCAACACCCCCCCCCCAACTTCCAAAGAAGCAGAACAGGGGGGAAAATGAACCCCACTCAGGCCAGAAGGATAAGGAACCTGCCAGGGTAGGGGACCACAGCCTTCCAGAGTCCAGAATAAAGGAGGCCTGGGCACAAAAAGGGCCCTAAAACGCCATGCTTAAGGGCTGGGGGGTCTCCCTGACTTGCCCCACAAGTGCCCTGCTAATAACCAGCAAACCGCTCCACTTTAAGAGAAAACCAAAATGGCGGCCGCCATGAACAGATACCCAAAATGGCGGCCGCGACTTGCCTCCGCGCCAAAAAGGCGACTCCCAGCACACTGACCGCAGTTTCCAAGCTCTCTGCAGCGAAGACGGCAATTCTGATGCTCTCCCACGCCGGCAGCACAAAGAGGACGAACGGGTAGCAAGGCGCGCCTCTAGCCAAGCACACAGCGCCGCAAATCAGCTGGGATCATCGGAGTGTACCTCAAGCCTGGGCATTAACTCCGGAGCCGCAATTAAGCAAAAAAACAGGCTGGGGCTGCGGCGGTAGCGGTTTTACCGGCTCACCGGTTCTCCAGCACCCCCGCCTGCGGCTAATGAGGCTTGGATCTGCCCAGCCGGGTCAGAATCCAAAGGAAACTGTAGGAGCAACAAAACAAAGAAGGGAGAGCGACCTGGAGCCCCAGGCTCGCTACTCCTCACTGCAGTCCAAAATTAAAGAGAAAAAATAAAACAAGCAGTCCCCAGCCAAAGGAAAATCAAAAGCACTAACTGAAATACAAAACAACCAAAACAGATCCCTAAAAAATAAAGAAAAGCTAGCTAAATAGCTAAAGAGCACAGAGCAACAATTAACACTAGTTCTCACAACTACTGAGTGAAATGAACTGGAGAGGATAGCACAGAGGAGGCGGACACCAACAAGAAATTTGAATATTCATCACTCAGTTCTCAACTACGCATGCGTGGAATACCCCGGCCATGGATTGCAGGAGCAGTGCACTGGAAAATAACTATTTTTTCCTTGGTTGCTTGGAATGTTAACATTTAATTCCTCAGCATTTACTGGCGCTTACAAAAGCCACCACAAAGGCTTCACAAAATAGCTAAAACTCACTAATACTGTAAGGAAATCTCTAAAACCTACACATTTCTTAAAAGAGACAACATAGAAAGAAAAAGAGAAATGGCTTTTCAGCATGTTAAGGTTTGAAAGCTTACTACTGTCTTTCCAGAATCTGCCAGAGAGATTCTCTGATAAATACGGATATGTAACAGTTTCCAGGAATTACAATTCCTGGCAATCTGCAGGACCAACAGCTGCCCACTTTCCAACTGATAGTATTTCTTTTTCTTTACATAAATATTTGTTGCTTTCCTGGTAGGATCCTAGATTTAGCTATAGCCTATCTTACTCCCTAATAAGGCATCCAAAAGCCTGGCCTTTTGGTGATAGGCATTACAGGGGGAAAAAACACATTAAAAAACCCCTCTCCATTCTCTTTCTACGGCATGTTCATTTTATGAATTAAAAGTTTAATACTACAGTAATTGGATTCCTTTTATTACAGATTAATTTTTGAGCATTCATTTATAGATTTATTAATTCTATAATTATTCTCTTTGGCTGGTATTTAAAATGCAGTTTCAAATTATACCTATTGAAATGAATGAAGCTAAAGCCACAATACTGGGTGGAGGCTGGGGAGAACACAAGTATATAGCACATAAGGGATTCGTAGCAAGCTACAGGGTAATGAAATATCAAAATATTTTCTTGGAATGCTTATTCATAATCAACAAATATCTGGCTGCAATCCAATACTGCTAGCTTTGATGGCAATTTGATACTTATATAGAGAAAGCTCAATGGAACACAGGAGAACTTATTTCTCAATCATTTGTTTTGTAAATTAAACACATATACTAACCATTATGGGAGACCGCTTGTTTCATGACACTTGAATATATTTAGGAATATGTTCATTATATAATTGATCAAACCCTATTTGTCTATTTCAGATATAAAAGAAACTGCCAACATTAAATTGCTTAACGCATTGTAAGCCGCCCTGAGTCTCCGGAGAAGGGCGGCATATAAATAAATTTTTTTTAAAAATTTAAAAAAATTGTAGAGAGCAGATATCAAATATTCTTCTTTGGAAGAAAAGCAATGTTGTTTAAGTACACACACACAAGCATCAAAATCTCTTTATAGAATTTAAAGCAAAAGGGTATACAAGTACTGTAGTCCTCAATTTACAACCATTGGTTTAATGACTGTTCAAAGTTATTGAAAAAAATGACTTATGGCCAGTTCTCAGAGTTATGACAGCTGCAACATCCCTGAGGTTATGTGATCAAACTTTGAGGGCTTGGCAACCACCATGCATTTTTGATGGTTGCAGTGGCCCATGGTCCTGGGACTGTCATTTGCAACCTTCCTAGGGAGCTTCTGATAAGCAAAATGAACGGGGAAAGCCAGGTTCTCTTAACGACCACATGAGTCACTTCACAACTGTGATGATTTGCTTAACAACCATGGCAAAAAAGATCGTAAAATGGGACATGACTCACTTGACAACCGCCTGGCTTAGCAACAGGAATGTAGGACTCAATCGGAGTCATAAATCGGGACTACCTGTAATATATTAGATCAGACAAGGTCCATTCCAACATGCATTTCCTTCAACAATCCACAAACGGAAGTGCAACAATACTCTTGAGTTTTCCATCCGCTGGTAATTAGAGGCATCCTACTTCATAGGCAGTACTGAAGGTAACATACAGGCAGGGGTGAACTGGTAGCGGAAATTTTGAGCAGTTTGGAGAACTGGCAAATACCACCTCTGGCTGGCCCCAGAGTGGGGTGGGAATGGAGATTTTGCAATATTCTTCCCCTAGGAATTGGGAGGGAATGGGGATTTTGCAGTATCCTTCCCCTGCCACGCCCACCAAGCCCCGCCCTCCAAGCCACACCCATCAAGCCAAGCCCACAGAACCGGTAGTAAAAAAATTTGGATTTCACCACTGTATACAGGTATATATTGAAAGTTTCACCTTTGAGAAAATTTATTGAGGAAATTTATCATACCTGTTTTTAAAACCATTGCTACATCCGCAACAGTGATTTTCAACACCTTAGCATATATTACAGAAACAAATATTTGAATTCTCTGAAAGCTCTCCAATATATATTTACTAGCTTCTAATGGTCCTAAAATTCATATTGAGTTTTATTTCTAAATTTTACTGGGAATTTTGCTCACATTGTGTTCTTTAAGTGATCTCCTGACTACTATCAGACATTGTACTACATATAGGTCCAAAGGCCATAATGATCAAAATTATGTTTGAAACTGTTCCCAATCTCATCTGTATTTTGCTTCTCTGTAACTGTGTTACAGACACAACTAACATAGTCTAAACTCAATATTAATCCCCCCAACAGCTGGTTAACAGATGATTGGCAAAAAGTTGATGTTTCACACCCAGCATCTCACAAAAGCCATTTGCCTTTGGAAAAATCAGGAGAAAATTGTAGGATAAAACCAGACGAGAAACCTTAGTTACCCAGATATCATCATCAAATCAATTATTTTCTAGACATGACCATGTTTTTTTTTCTAACTCAATTCTCTCTTTGCATGCAGAGAAATAATACTGGAGGGAAACATTAATACACCAATCACTTAATAGATGAATTCATGGACATTAACCTGGGTTATCAAAGTTTTTGTAGAAATAAATGAAAAAAATCAACCATCCTGTTAAATAATTTCAGGAGGTTTGGTTTGCATTATGGCCAAAGTAAACATAATGGCAGAAGTCCAATGGCCAACAATCTATAATGTTATCCACTGGCATAATCAAAGCAGTCTTTGGGGAGGCATAAATCCCTCAAATAATCCTCAGGAATAACTTTCAAGGTCTAGTGAGTGGTAGATGAGAATCAGGTAAGTTTTGTATACCCGGAATTTATTTTGTATACCCGGAATTTATTTTATCAATTTCCAGAAGTAACCTATTAAATGAGGACCCGGTTTGTGGGGGCAATAAGCTGACTTTGTATAAAATATACAAAAGTATGAAGGCTATTGCTTAACGCATTGTAAGCCGCCCTGAGTCTCTGGAGAAGGGCGGCATATAAATAAGAATTAAAAAAAAATGTATGAGTGACAGATTTTAGATGCAATGAAGCATATGTAATTTTATGACTAAACCATAATATAGCCAGTTTGCTTTAGGTTAGCATATTGGATGACTCCATTATGTGTTTAGTATTTATTTATTTATTTATTTATTTATTTATTTATTTATTTATTTATTTTATTCGGCTTATATGCCGCCCTATCTCACAATGGACTCAGGGCGGCTCACAACAATAAAACACAAGCCACAATATAAAATAAAGACTAAAGTCTAAAAAATTTAAAACTAACCCTTAAAACCCCATCATCAGTCCAGGTCAAGGAATTTGAAAAGCCAAGTTTTTAATTCACGGCAGAAGGTGCGAAGGTCAGGCGCTAATCGGAGCTCCAAGGGGAGTTGATTCCAGAGGGTGGGCGCACCCACCGAGAAGGCTCTACCCCTGGGGGCCGCCAGCCGCCACTGTCTAGCCAATGGCACCCTGAGTTGGCCCTCTTTATGGGCGTAAATCGGGCGATGGGATATCGTTGCTGGCTGTAAGTGGTCCGCCAAATATCCTGGTCCTAAGCCATTTATGTCTGACTATCTCTGCTTGTTCAA
Source organism: Ptyas mucosa (assembly GCA_012654045.1). Classification (NCBI taxonomy): domain Eukaryota; kingdom Metazoa; phylum Chordata; class Lepidosauria; order Squamata; family Colubridae; genus Ptyas; species Ptyas mucosa. The sequence goes on along the minus strand of WNWU01000001.1, from coordinate 14,026,169 downwards.
CACAACAAAATTAAAAAATCATGACCTACAACTGTGTGAGATACTCTCCAATAAGCAGGTAGATATGAAAAAAAAGACACAATGTACATGGAGTGAATGGACAGGTATGGCCTCACAAACCTACTGTCAGCCAGATCTGGCATCTGATTTGAATCTACATCTTTATGAGGAAGAGATGCTTTCTTTTTATACAGCAAAAGGGAGATTTTTCTCCAATCCCCCAGGTTTCCAGGCAGAAGAGCTTTTGTCCTTTAGGAAAGTACAAACAATTATCCAAGGGAAAGGGAAAAAGAATCATTAACGGCTCCTCTGGTAAAACTTCAATGGAAGGACATTCCAACCAAAAACTTCAGAGCCTTCTATTTTCCTTTATAGTTTTCTGCAAGAAACCCATTTCATCTCCTTTACTATTGTTTTGTTTCCAACTATTTAAATCAGTGGTGGGTTTCAAAATTTTTTACTACCAGTTCGGTGGGTGTGGCTTGGTGGGCATGGTAGGGGAAGGATACTGTAAAATCTCCATTTCCTCCCTTATCAGCTGGGACTCAGGAGGCAGAGAATAGATGGGGGCGGGGCCAGTCAGAATTTTTACTACCAGTTCGCCAAACTACTCAAAATTTCCATTACCGGTTCTCCAGAACTGGTCAGAACCTGCTGAAACCCACCTCTGATTTAAATCCAAAAAGGGAACTTTATCTCTTTCCTTTTTTTTTAGAAGAAGGAAGCTTAGTTTTGTTTTTTCTTGTGAGATTGTTTTCTCTTAGGGCAAGTAAAGGGGCTGATTCCTGACCTCTGCCTCCATACTACAGGGTCCACAGATGTTACTATATAGTTTGATTTTCATTTCTCTCTTTTTCAATTTGTCCAAAAAACAATTCAGGTTGTGGAGCCCTGTCTCTTTTAAATATCAGACTAAGGTGATGGATACCAGTGATCCATTCACTAGAAGAAAGACTGTAGCTGTATGAACAACTAAGCTGTATAGATCAAGATAAAGAAGCCCAAAGGAGTTCTGGGAGGGGTTATTATCCCCAACTTTTCATATCACAGATTACAATGACTGGGTAAATGGAACCTGTCACTCAGCCAATGATAAATCTGTCTCCTCTCAGCCATCATGCTTTTCCATGCTACATGCCCTCATTTAGGTATCCTAAATGAGGGCGTGTAGCATGGAAAAGCATGATGCTTTCATTGTTCCATCTGTCAACCAAGAAGAAAGGAACAGTGAGATTTGGGTAGAAGGACATATCAAAGAGGAGCTCTAAGGCTATACCTACTAATAATTAGAGTGAGTGGTTTAAATAACAGTTATTTCAGTTGAAGAAAAGTAAAAACATTACTAAATAATAATACTTATATCCAAGTAGAAACACAGTTTTATTACAGGTATTCCTCAACTTACAACCATAACTGAGCCAGAATGATGGGTTTAAGTCATGGCAATTGTTATGTGTGTCACATGACTGTGACAGTCATTAAGTGAACAATATGATCATTAAACAAATCCATTTTCTTCAATAATGGTGGAAACTGCAAGTAAATGTTGGAAACTGGCAAAAAACACTGTAAATCACAATTGCATGATGGTAGGACATGGCAAACAAAGGTAAATGTGAGCATGTTGCCAGGTATCCAAAATGAGATCATGTGATCCTGGAGGGGGGTGTGCAGGCATCAAAACTCTGGAAATGGGTCACAAGTATCTCTGGTGAGGTCCGTTGTAACTTCAAACAGTTGCTTAGTGACTGGTCATTAAGTAAGGACTACCTGTAACAACAGACCTACAATTTAGTATCAGGAAAAGCTAATTTCAAAGGATTAAGTTGAACAATAAAGTTTGTTTTTGTTTTTATTTCTAAAAACTTCTTAGCTATTCAATTTGCATCCTCTTTCATTTGGAAACTCGGGATAGTGTATACGGTGTTCCTTCCTCCTATTTTTCCCCATAACAGCAACCTTGTGAAATAGTATGGCTGAGAGAAAATGAATGGTTCATGGGCTGTGGCTGAAGGATGAGTAGAACCTGGATCTCTTCCCAGTATCAGTTCATTGTCTTATCCTGCCCTCTGGAACATTCTCCCTTTAGAAATTAGGATGGCCTCGACTCTGTTGGCCTTTCATAAACCTTGAAAACCTGGTTATGTGCCCAATCCTGGGACCCGAAGTACGTTAAGGGTCCTGTTTCATGGTCACATTCATATTTATGGTTATAATTTCTCTCAGTAGCTCTGTCTATATATATATCATTATAAATTTCTATTATGTTTGGCTTTAATTGGTTTTACAATTGTTCACTACCCAGGGTCACTTGCTTGAGATGAAAATTGAATAAACAAACAAAAAAGAGGACCACAAAGAGAAAACATGGTTTCAAATTATAGCTTTGTTGCTTCTATGGAACTAGATCCGTGATGGCGAACCTATGGCACGGGTGCCATAGGTGGCACATGGAGCCATATTGGTGGGCACACGAGCTCAGCTCTGGCATGCATGTGTGCGCCAGCCAGTTGATTTTCGGGCCTTCTGGGCCCGCCAGAAGTCAGGAAACACGCTGTTTCCGGCCTCTGGAGGGCCTCTAGGAAGGGTGGGGAAGGCTGTTTTTGCCCTCCCCAGGCTTCTAGAAAGGCTCTGGAGCCTGGGGAGAGCGAAAAATGGGCCTACTGAGCCTACCATGCCATCATGTGCCAAAATCAGGGGGATCATGAGGGGGGGCAGGACACATAGAATTATGGATGTGGCACACGTGCGTGTGTCCCCCCCCCACTCCCCCCTGCTTTTGGCACGCGATGGCAAAAAGGTTAGCCATCACTGAACTAGATCATGTTACACTAAGGCTGAAAAAGCACAATATGGGAACTAGCCTTATTTCACTTGCTTGAAGTTTTATATATATTTACTTCCTTAATGCTTTTTATCTCCCATGTCCAGGCTATACACCTACACCTGCTTGTTATAGTATTGTGCAAATTTCTTTTGCTCTTTTATATACATTTAATGCAGAGGAAGGCAACCACTTTAGTGCTGCAGGCTGCACATTTATGTGGTAAATTGTAATTTTAAAAAAATAGGCCTGGCATAAAAGAAAAAAGTAGGGACAAGATAAAAGAGGTATATTATTATGTATTAATTTTATTCGTATCATTGAAAGCTGCTTAGAGTGGCCTCATGGTGACATAAGCAGCAAATAAATTGAAAAAATAAAAAAAAATCTATAAAAAGAAAGATTTGTGGCATAGGGCTTGTTATGGATACCTATAGCTATGTATCTGAATACATTTTATTTATAATCGATTCATTCAATAATTTTTTTTACTACATTTATCAAGCAGCTCAGCCTGAAACAGAAAAGAATACTTTTCTTATATCACCTTTTCTAAGTAACTATACTTTGCATTGATAATTAGAGCTTAGTATCCTTGGAAAGCCAGCCTTGCAAGTCTTATTTTCATATGTATAATAAACAGGAACCACATTAAACAGGTTTAGAAACTTGCTGTGCAGTAGTACCTAATTTGCAGGGAAGGAGTGGGGGAAGGGCATCTCTTCGCTCCGAAGTTCAATTTCACTAATTCATATTATGCTAATTTTACTTTATGCAAAATCATAAACGACACTGTCAACAACTACTCATAAGCAAGAATGTTTTTGCTCCCAAGACTCTCATTCACTCGGACTCTGAGTGGCCATCTCTAGTGACAAGAATGTTGTTCAGATTCCGTGCTCAAATGGAATCATCTTCTTGGCTGTGACTATTGGTCTATGTGCCAATTATAAATCAAGCTGCACTTGTATATAAAATGCTTACTGGGTGGCTCTGGAGCTCCTGCACTACTATGGTAAAACTGTTTTTAAAAATATAAAACCAGAAACCCATAATGTTATATTAGTGTTGGTGCTGACTTCAGGATCAGAATACCAGGTCACAATTCTATACAGGTAATCCTCGATTTACAACAGTTTGTTTAGTGGCTATTCAAAGTTACCACGGCACTGAAAAATGTGACTTATGATCGTTTTTCACAGTTATGACCTTTGCAGCATCCCTATGAGCAGGTGATCAACATTCTGATAGATGCTTGGCAAACTGGTTCATATTTATGATCGTTGCTGGGTCCCAAGATCATGGGATCACTTTTTGCGACCTTCTGAGGAGCAAAGTCAATGGGGAAGCCAGATTCACTTAACAACCATATTACTAAATTACAATGCAGTGATTCACTTAACAACTGTGGCAATAAAAGTCGTAAAATGGAGCAAAACTCATTTAACAAATGTCTCGCTTAACAACAGAATTGTTGATCTCAATTGTGGTCATAAGTTGAGGACTACCTGTGTTTGAACTATTAATCTTTCTGTCCTAATAAACATATTTAGGATTTAGCCATCAAGGACTATGTCACACATTGGAATCCAGGCAGCAGTGTCAATCTCGCGGTGTCACGGTAGCGTCACGTGATGTACTGCGACTTTTTCCCTTTTCGCTAAACTGGGTGTGGCCAGAGCGTGATGCATTGGGCCCGAGGGCTGCAAGTCTGACAGCCCTAGTCCAGGGCATCTCTGGTTCATTACTGCACACAGCATAACATGGCTCCCAATTAATGTATTATCCATCACTGTCTGTAGCAGCCTTTCTCAATGTTTTACCCTGGAGGTCTCAGGGAACCTTTACATAAAAATTGTTTTATATATATATATGTGTGTGTGTGTGTGTGTGTGTGTATTTATTTATTTTATAATACAACTCCCTTCTAACCTACACAATGTTTACAACAACAGCAAATTTGCAAGCCAGCTGTTGTGTCACAGCATGTAAAAATTTCCATCCCTGAGAGTGTTAGCATCATGTGGCACAAAAAGTTCAAAAATGGGAGTGGTTGAGGGAGGGGGGTGGGGAGGGGGGAGAAAATGTTTGTATCTTTTATAAAACTTTTAATAAAAAAAAAGTTCAAAAAATGATTTTGTAAAAAAAATCACAATCCCTTACCGAACCCCTAGTGACCACTTGAGAAACCCCAACTGAGAAAAGCTAGTCTATAAAAACATGCTGACATCTAAATACAGATACCAATCACATGTAGTACCACCTAAGATCACCAGTCCTACAGCAAGGATTCTCCCAGGGACAAAATGTTTGAGATGAGTCCAAAGACGATCAATACAAGAAAATAAATCTCTCTGAGGGGTCTCGTTTGTGAAATGAATGTTTAAATTGCCTGGGTGTAACTTAGAACTGCAGACAATACAAATAACTAGACAAATACTGTAATGAGCAGCAATCCACAATTCAGAGCCAGGATAATACCAGACACCTTTTTTTAATTAGGCCCAACATGAGGTGAATACAGTATATTGAAGATCTGATAAAGCAAACAGAGCAGTCACAACTGAAATTACAGATTGGTATGACAGTATTACATAGTCATTCATAAAATATTGACATGCCTCATGTTGAGCAAGCACTACAGTTGCATTGCTCATTAAATAAACCTTTTTTCCATTAAAGACAACAGCAGACATGAAAGGAAAAAAGGAAGAGTTTACATATTAAGAAAAGACTTTAAAACCTATAAAAAAGTAGAATTTAAACAAAACAAAACAAAGCCCATTGTTTTTGACACTTTCCATTTTATTATTATTTTTCTATGGTGGTTTTGAAATTTAAAACAGAAGCACCTAATTAACTTTAGCCTTAACTTTTTTCCCCCCATAAAAATATAGGGTGAGCAGTTCTTATTGAAGTAACTGGTATCTGCTGTACATTTAGTTAAGAATGAAGTCTTTATTCAAGTGTCTGGAATAAACAGTGATTCCCTTGACATTTCAAATAAGGAAGATCAGCAATTTTGAACCTGCTATCCCTCTAGGGGTCATAGTACCTGTATATTTGAAACAATATATGAAAGGGAAAGTACAGAGTTTGGTACAATAAAGCAAGGATGCTTGAGGATACTTTAGAAAGTATAGGGTGCCCTGTTCCATTCTTCCTGGATGTATTTACAAATTAGAAGCTACCTACCACATTCTGCCCTTTTCCAAATTTTGCCCCACAATTGTCAAAAGTTTTAAAATATATTTTATACTTTATAAAGTGCATATATTTTTGAGTCAAATGCAACCATTGCTTTTCAATCCCTTTTGGAATTTATTTTTAATGAAAATATTTATTTTTAATGAAACATACAAACTAAAAACCCAGGATATCATACCATGCTTACAAAAAAGAAGAGCAATGTGGCAGAACTCTAATAGTCTAATGACTATTAGAACTTAAGCTGATGGTCACCCACACATCTATTCTGGCACTTCATTCCATATAACAGTTATGTGGAGGAGGATCCAAAGTGAATTCATAGGAGAAATTCAAAGTCTAATGTCTGTTCCCCACTTGACTGCACAGGCATACATCTCCTTAAATAGGCACACTCTTTCATAGTGATTCATAGCATACTCGTGGCAAAGAACCATACTGATAGGAAGATTTACCAAGGCTGTGTTAGTGCAATACATTGAATCAAAAGCTAGTTAACCATATTTTAGTTTAGCATACTGAATCAAACTCAGTGCATCTGATTAATCTAGGGTTCAATGAGCTCGCAATTCAGGAAAACTTAAGTTCCATTAACCTTGTATTTTCATGTCATGTGAATACAGTCAAAGAAGACATTGAAAATTACAATATACAAGCTCTGTTTATTAAAGCTCAAGAAGGTATTATGTAGCATGGCAAACATAGAGAAGACATTCCACTTGAAGTGAAGTGTCCTCAACGTGTTTTGTTTTGCTTGTTTATCATTACAGTATATGGATGTTTCTTATAAGGTTATTACGAGGATACCTTTATGGTTTGTACTCTGTTTAGGTTGTCTTTCTTCACCCATAACTGGAACAACATGTTCATAAACCTCAACAGCTGCCAATAAGCAGCCTCTGACTTCCCTTCCACACCCAGCCAGTTTCTATCTTCATTCTTTATCTGCCACATCTCATTTTCCCCCCAAACTCCTAACTTCTAGTCTTTCCGATCAGCAACAGTATAACCCCTTAACATTACTGTAGAAGCAGCATAACTCCTTAAGACTACTTAGAAAAGCCTAAGAACAGTGAAATTTTAAGGCACACACACAAAAAAAATCACACCTCAACTTTGCAACCTCTTCATGAGCTGCAGTCCAAACTCCCAGAATTCAAATCCAAAGGATAGACATGTATGGTGCAAATCACAACACCCTGAATGGAGGCTAGGCTGGGGAAAACAGTACTCCCTCCATCCCCTTTAGATGGTGTTTTCTTGAGTCCAAAGTGTAGATCATTTACCCAAACTCAGTACTCAATGTAATATGAATTGGAAATCAAAACATTCTGGGAGGGAGAACTGGAGATAATTGGTACAGAATGTCTTTTGCTCCGTACTGTATCTATACGAACACATTCCACACAGGTCAGGTACCTATGCACTGCTACCCTTCATGTGTCTACAGAAGCAGACTCTACTCAACTTTATGATGCCAGAAGAAAATCTGTTCCATTGCAATACAATCTGCAATTACCCAGAAGATGAATTCAACACACTTCACTTCCGAATAGATCAAATTCCGCATTGTGCAAGAAAGATTCACTCATCCTCTCAACAGAGAAACCTTACTGTCCTGGGGCCTTCTTTAAATTCCACTTATCTTGAATAGAAAGTAGCTGAAGGAACAAAACGCTAGATCTGCAAGATCCCACGATAGATAGATGATCGATAAATAGATAGATGATAGATGATAGATAGATAGATAGATAGATACATACATACATACATACATACATACACAATGATGTGGGAAAACACCTGAGATTTTAATTTTTTGCATAGATAGATACCGTGTTTTCCCGAAAATAAGACCCTGTCTTATATTTTTTTGAACCCTGTAATAGGCACTTGGCCTTATTTTCGGGGAGGTCTTATGATTTTGGGGCACATGGAGCAAGATGGGGCTCCTCTTGCCGTCTTACCTGATTTCCAGCTCTGCGTTTAAATATTTTTGGGGAGGGCTTATTTTCAGGGGGGAGGCTTATTTTAGCACATGTGCTCAAAAGCCCGATTGGGCTTATTATCAGGGGATGGCTTATTTTCGGGGAAACAGGGTAGATCAGGGGTGAAATCCAGCAGGTTCTGAAGAACTAGTAGCAGAAATTTTGAGTAGTTTGAGAAACGGCAAATACTACCTCTGGAGGGCCCCAGGAGTGGGGAGGGAATGGGGATTTTACAGTATCCTTCCCCTGCCATGCCCACCAAGCCACACCACGCCCACCAAGCCACGCCCACAGAACCGGTAGTAAAAAAATTGGATTTCACCACTGGGGTGGGTAGGTAGGTAGGTAGGTAGGTAGATAGATAGATAGATAGATAGATAGATAGATAGATAGAT
>WNWU01000001.1:13945581-14017355 GCA_012654045.1 Ptyas mucosa | reverse complement strand
CCCAGCCAGCAGCGCTGGCTGGGGGATTCTGGGAGTTGAAGTCCACCCATCTTCAAGCTTCCAAGGTTGAGAAACACTGATCTAAGGGTTGAGGATAATTCTTCCATACTGAAGACAGGTCAATTCCTCCCGACTAAAACCAGTCTGAATGCAATGCAGCCTTGTTCACACTTCAGCACATTTTACTCCCTGTCAAAAATCTAAATTTTTACAAAGCAAAAGTAAATTACTAGGCATGTTTGTTTCCCTTCCCAAACTATGATTATTATTTTTTTAAGTTCTCTTCCCAGATGCTGATTTGAAAGCTATGTTCTCAAAGTACATCCTGGCTTTTTTTTTTTTTTTTACATGCCATCAAATAGTTTACAACGCATAGCAACCTTTTTTCCATGCAAGATTTTCTCCATGATGATGTGTCGCTAACCTGGTTTTTCAGATCTTTTATGGTTTATCCCTGGCCACTGTAACCAAGTCCCTCCACTTTGCTACTGGCCATCTTCTCTTACCTTCCACGTTCCCCAGCATAGAGACTTCTTCAGAGAGCTAGGCCTTGCATAATACATATACAACATGGTAATTTGTGCCATGGCTTTACTCTAGTAATTATAATTAGCACAATGTATTATTCTTATATGCTGCTCTGAGAGAAATGGCTTCTTCCTGAATAATCATGCATAGCATAATGACATTAAGTTGAAATATTTTATCATAATATGTGCAAGGCACCTGAATTTTCTGTTTGTAGCAAAGGAACTGGGAGAAGAAACTCTCCCTTGTTTCTGTTTCTGTTTAGTTATTTTAACTTGCCTCTGAAACAAAGTTTCCTTTATTATTGTTTATGCCTCACTTTCGCTGCAGATTGAGAAACAAGTGATAACATGACCTAATTATTCCTGGTATGTTTCATATTATCGCTTTCTTAGAAATAGTTGAACACATTTGTGCTTAACATCGCTGTGAAATGTAAACATTTGCAAGTATAGGAATTCAGCATTTTCCTAAAATTAGTTGCACTAAATAATAAGTTTTAATATCCATCGATTCCCACCAAATTACAGAATGGAATATAGAATGATTTAGTTACAGTCACATGAAGTTTTACAACTAAGAAAATTGTAGCATTGTATTTTAATATTTCAAAAAAGCAGGGATCGAATAAATTGTATCAATCAGAATAGAGCTTGAAGGGACCTTGGAGGTCTTCTAGTCCAGTCCTCTGCTTAAGCAGGAGTCTCTATACCTGGGGTGTCAAACTCATGGCGTCACAAAAGTGTTGTGACATATCAGGACTTTTTCCCCCTTTGCTAAAACAGGCGTGGGTGTGTCCAGCACATGACACATCTGGCCCATGGGCCAGGAGTTTGACAACCCTGCTCTATACCATTTCAGACAGGTGACTGTCCAGTCTCTTCTTAAAAACCTCCAGAGATAAAGCACCTACAACTTCTGAAGGCAAAGTCTTCCACTGGTTAATTATCCTCACTGTTAGGAAGTTTTACCTTAATAATTCCAAGTTGTTTCTTTCCTTGATTAGTTTTCATCCATTGTTTCTTGTCCTGTCCTTTGATCCTTTGGAAAATAAATTGACCCCCTCTTCTTTGTGGCAGTCTCTCAAATTCTGGAATACTGCTCTCATGTCCCCCCCTAGTTCTTCTTTTCTCGAGACAAGCCAAACCCAAATCCTGCAACCATTCTTCATATGTTTTAGCTTCCAGGCCTTTAATCATCTTAGTTGCTCTTCTTTGCACTTTTTCCAAAATGTCAACATCTTTTTTGTAATGTGGTGACCAAAACTGGATGCAGTATTCCAGGTGTGGCCTTATTAAGGCTTTATAAAGCAGTACTAATACTTCACGTGATTTTGATTCTATGCCTTTGTTTATACAACCAAGGATTGCATTAGCTTTTTTGGCTGCTGTGCACACTGTTAAGTTATGTTTAAGTGATTGATACTAGGACTCCAAGAGACTCCCTCTCAGAGTTACTGTTTTTGAGCCAAGTTTCACTTAATCTGTACTTGTACCTTTAGTTTTTCCTACCCAGGTGTAAAACCTTTCTTTTCGCACATTAAATTTCATTTTGTTGGATAGAGCTTTTTTGGTGGATAGTATGCTTTACGTCTGACTTTTAACAGTTTTTAAATCACCACTGTGCCAAAATAACAGTAACTGTAATGAGAACATTTTTTAATCATTTCAGTGATGGCTGGATGATCTAATGAAGACACTTTAAGTCACATAGAAATCAGAAGGTTTAGAGATAGTGGCCATATCTACATGATAAGGTTGTCTTGTCAAGAGTAAGAGTCACCAATTGTTTCTGGAGGCCAAGTCACACAGTATGGTCTTTTACTTAACCTTGGCTCCCTGCCAGATTTTTCCTGCTCCGAGTTGAAAGTTCAATACTAGTGTTTTCCAGCTTGTGCTGATTCTGACACTGAGCTCCAGTTTGCCTACAACTTAGTCCTCAACTTGCAACTTTTTGTTTAGCGATTGCTTGAAGTTACAATGGCACTGACAAAATATAACTTACAACTGGTCCAGGGGTGGGTTCTACTTACCTTTACTACCGGTTTGCAACAGGGCCACGCACACTTCTGCGCAGAAGCTTCCTGATGATGTCGGGGTCAGTGGGTGGAGCCCCCCGCTGGTTTTACTACCAGTTCTATAGAGCCGGTCCGAACTGGGGGCAACCTACCACTGAACTGGTCCTTCCACTTATAACAGCATCCCCATGGTCATATAATTAAAATTCTGGCGCTTGGTAACTGGCACGTAAGTATGATGGTTGCAGCAACCCAGGGTCAAGTGGTTACCACTTGGGAGCTTACCAGCTGGCTTCAAAGAAACAAAGTCTGTTTCTTTGCACTAGAGACACTAGATTTGCTCATGATTCACTTAACTGCAGTAATTCACTTAACCATGGCAAAAAAAGGTCGTAAAATTGGGCATAACTCACTTAACAACCAACTTCCTTAGCAACAGTTCTAACTGTGGTCATAAGTTGAAGACTACTGTGTTCCAGTTTATTTGGATGCATGAACAACCCCTTATCTCCTTTTCCAAGCTATTCCTCAATGAAGTTTGTTGCAGTTAATGTTTCAAATCTTTCTTGGTAGTTACAATATTTGTTTAATATGAACAGGATTCCCAGGTTAAAACTCAACAGGAACATTTTAATTACTATTTTCCTTTTCCTAAGCTTCCTGGTTTTTTGTTTTTGTTTTTTACTGGGTCTTTTTTTAAAGTCTCATCATTTGTAAACCATTTCATCACTTTTCCAGCCACTTGATCTAGATAGAATGTTTTGAGAGAAGTAAACAGGCTAATTAAAAGTACATTCCTGTCAGGTTTCAAATCATGGATATTCTGCAGGTCAAGCATTATAATAAGCGTGAGGCTGAGTAAAAAACAATAAAACAAGCTGCAGCAGACCTTGAGGAAAAGCTAGAAAATGTAAGAATGTTTTCTTTTTTTTCCCTTCAAAGTTGTTTGTTGTGTGTGTGCATGTGTGCATTTTGACACCTTATTTTTATATATAAATCTATTTGATTTTGTATACTGTATGTATAAAACATTGTTTTGAATGATATGTACATCCAGTTTTTATGCAAACAAATGACTAACAAGTAACCCAACACACAAAATTTATTTGAAAGTTAGAGCCATTTCATTACTTCCTCTTTCCTCCTTCCAGCATAACATAATGCTATGCCTTGAGTTGTTTGTAAAAATTATAAAGCAGTCTATAAACAAAAACATAAGTCTTACCAGTATTTCACACCATGCTTTAAACACAGATTTTGGTTTTGCTAAAGTGTCTTTAGAACATGGAACCGCCATTTCTGGTTAGCTATAATCAAAATTTAAAACCAAGTTTAGTGACTAAACTTCAGCTGTAGTTGAAGAGCCACACAGGACAGGGATGAGTATTTAGCAGTATTGTCCCAATAAAATGTTAAAAGGATGAAAATGGACTAGTAGTAGGCATATAGCTTCTATTGTATTTCAGTTGAATTGTGATGGATGTATACTGTAAATTCATGATGATCCAATGTTTAAAATTTCACAAAGATTTCTGGTCAGATATAAATAAATGATAGAAATTCCAGTGCTATATTATCAGTTGATAGCTTTCATAAAGCTGCAAGTTTCATACAGTTCAAAGATTGTCTTTTTTTAAACTTATAACTTAGAACTATAGATCAAAGCTCTAAGTAAGAATAGCAAAGGTTCAGCTGAGGAAGAAAGAGTCATAGAATTTAGAAATGATTCACCATATGTACCGAATATATTTTATATAATATTGCATTCTTATGCACATTTTCCTAGAAGCAAAATCTATTAAAAACAATGGACCATACAAGTCAAAACTTCCACTTTAAATTTGTTTAAATTTGTTAAATTTATTAATATGCAAGCTGCATATCTGCTACCATATATTTCTCCCTGTAAATTGACACTTTTTTCATCAGCACAAATGGCTGTGATCAGAAGAATTAAACATCAACAAAATATTCAGCTTTAAGAAAAAACACTTCTATCATATCTATGCTACAGGCTATGTTGCTCTTTGCATTTGCTCATCTTCCATGGTTATAAATAAATTATTACCATTTATTTATATCCTATTCTCTGTGTCACCATGGGATCTGAACTTTGTAATGTAAGATTTTATATATACTTCGAACTTCTCATAATGTACCTGGAAGTTCAGAATTTAATTATTAAGCACTTGCTTTTTAAGGAAGGTGACTACACAGCTATGTATTCAGAATAAATGCAATGCAAAAGGGTTTGGGTTTTTTTGTTTGTTTTTACCAGGGAGGTGATAATTAGTCTGCTCTAACTGCCATTGCCACACTTGCTTAAACTTTCTAGCAAGTTCTAATTAGTACTGTTCTTGACAGGTTTTCAAAAATTTTGAGCTTGATAGTGATGGCCAATAGGCAGGCTCTTCATTAGACTGTTACCATAAAAACAGCATATTGTAGCTATTGTGTTTGGCGCTATGCTGTAATTTACAGTAGTGGAGTTGCCATGAAGAGAAGTGGGCAGCTATATAGGAGCTGAAGTGGTGTAGTGGTTAAAATGCAGTATTGCAGGCTAACTCTGCCCATAGCCAGGAGTTCGATCCTGACAGCCTCAACGTCAACTCAGCCTTCAATCCTTCCGCGGTCTGCAAAATGAGGACCCAGATTGTTGGGGGCAATATGCTGACTCTGTAAACTGCTTAGAGAGGCCTGTAAAGCACTATGGGGCAGTATATAATCCTAAATGCTATTAGCAATAACAATAGCACTTAGACTTATATATCACTTCATAGTGCTTTACAGCCCCCTCTAAGCGGTTTACAGAGTCAGCATATTGACCCCAACAATTTGGGTTCTCAGTTTACTGACCTCGGAAGGATGAAAGGCTGAGTCAACCTTGAGCCTGGTGAAATTTGAACTGCCAAATTGCAGGCAGCTGGCAGGCACTGCGCCACCACGGCTCTTAATAGTAATATTGCTATTACTATTAAAATATTAGCTTAATGAATTGTCATTAACATTGTTATTCCTTACATTTCCAATAATCTATTAAAAATGTCCTTTAGGACTATTTCAGACAGCTCAAATCTTAGCTCATTATACTTACACCCTTAATCGCATGAACTTAATTCTTTTTCTTAATTGTGGCTTTTTCACAGATTATATTGTCAAGATAATTTCTAGTTTATGGTCTCCCAGCAACATTATAGCTGAAGCAGTTGTAATCTTGTAATAAGAAAAACGTTGTTTAAAACTCTTAAAGATAAACAGAGGAAAAGTCCATGGGAATTCAAATAAATACAGTTCGTATTAATCTCAGTTTTTTTTGGAATTGCAAAGAGCATAACTGTTGTGAAAGAGCCAGATGAAAGCTTCTCAAATGACCACTTCCTTTTCTTTCTGTTGGCAAATAACAGCTCCATGGTGATATTAGACTTATTCTTTCTTATCATTAAGAAAGCAATGATGTATTCATGTCTGCTGGCCCAGTCTGACTGGTACAACTTGAAAACAATTGGTTAGTTTTTAAATTTAATGTGTCATTCAGATACAGAACACATGGTACTTCTGTATTCAGCTAATCAGAAAAACATAAATTGCATTATATTTGTTCAAGGCTATGTTTTCTGGTTAGTTCAGATGAAAACTAAGCCATATTCTGCATTTGGACCAAACATGAAATCCCAAACTAAACGTTCTCAATTTAACTGTCTTTTAGATATGTGACCTTCAATTCCAAAATACTTTGGAACGAAGGCCACTGCCTGAATTCTAGTGCTGAAGTCCAATGATTTGGATGACACCAAGACTGAGAAAACCTGCTCTGAACTCATGATTATTTTATTTTATTCAGTTTGTAAGTTACTTAACCAAAATAACTCTAATAACTACAGAAAGTTAATAACAACCAAAGCAAACCAAAGCACCATACCAAAGATATAAAAAACATACAAAAGAATTAAAATGCAAGATCACAAAATGCCCTGCCTCATTTTTAGAATCAGTTTTGTTTAAAAAAATATATCTTCAAATGGACCTTGGGCAATAATTTTAAATGCGGAAGTACAATTCATCCAAGATTAGTGATTGAGATAGGAAAGCAGATCTGTGGGTCCCTGATATCAACAGCTGCTCACATCATGAGAGATGTGTTGGACTTCAGTTCCCATCAACCCTAGCCAAGGAAAACAACGTCATGCCTGCCCATGTATTATAGAATACATATGGCTCCAGATAGGAAAAGTCGTTCTACCCATTTAGCAGGAAGGAAGTTCTATTGTGCATAATGGGATGACTCTCGGTATAAACTTCTATCCTGATCAAAGGCATTGTCCAGTTGTGGGTATAGTATAGAAGAACAATATTGCCTCTTGAAGGAGGATGGTATTACAATATATTTCTTTTTCTTTCCAGTAGTTAGTATTAAGAGAATAAATTTTTGCAAGACAAATTTTTTGGTGTGAAAACTAGTTGTGGATCCTCTGGTGAGAATGCCATATTCTTTCTTATCATCTGCCACTTTCTGAAGATTCTGCCTTCTTTCTGTCAGAAGTGGCATTTCTTCTCTAGTCTTTTCCTTTTGCTTAGTTGAATATAACAGGCATTGAAAAAAGAGAGAACAGGCTCAAATGAGAATGGATTGCACTCACTCTTCAAAATCTGAACTGGGTTTCTCACAGAATCAAGCCACCTGGCCTGATTTCCTGTCTCCAGTGAGATCAAAAACATATCCTGGAAAGCATCCTGTTCTCTCTTCTGACTGCAATCCAAAGAGACAAGCATAAATGACAGATAAACTGTCTCTCAGGAAGCTCAGCCCTATGACGAGTTTTCCCTCTTGGTGTGTGTTTTTTTTTAAAAGTCTTTATAGCCTGCCCTCTCCAGAGGAATTAGTGTCAGGCTTACAATCCATAGAAATAAAATAAAATTTAAATGCAGCTCAATTGATTCATTAATTTTAAAAGCCATGCGGTTTCAAACACAAAATAATAGCTATGTAGCTATTAGTGGGATTCACTAATGTAGAGGTGGGATTCAAAAATTTTTACTACCAGTTCTGTGGGCGTGGCTTGGTAGGTGTGGCAGGGGGAGGATACTGTAAAATCTTCATTCCCTCCCCAGTCCAGTGGAAGGTTACTACAAAATCTCCATATCTTCCCAATCAGCTGGGACTGGGAGGCAGAGAATAGATGGGGGCGGCTCCAGTCAGAATTTTTACTACCAGTTCTCCGAACTACTCAAAATTTCCACTACCGGTTCTCCAGAACTGGTCAGAACCTGCTGAAACCCACCTCAGATGTAGCAGTGATGGGATTCAAAAAATTTTACTACCAGTTCTGTGGGTATGGCTTGGTGGGCGTGGCTTGGTGGGTGTGGCAGGGGAAGGATACTGTAAAATCTCCATTCCCATCCCACTCCAGAGGAAGGTTACTGCAAAATCCCCATTTCCTCCCGATCAGTTAGGACTCAGGTGGCAGAGAATAGATGGGAGTGGGGCCAGTCAAAGGTGGTATTTACCAGTTCTCCGAACTACTCAAAATGTCCGCTGCTGGTTCTCCAGAACTGGTTAGAACCTGCTGAATACCACCTCTGCTACGTAGGCACTTCAGGGGCAAACAAGATAGGTGGGCTCTGAATGCTAAATTCTAAATCCAGGAGCAAATGGCCAGGGTAGCAAAAGACGATTTGTGTCAATAACAGCCTGGTCCCCAGGAAGGGGGCATTCTAAAGCCAGGATGCCACAGGAAGCAAGACCCTCTCTAACATTCCCACATAATGAACTTCTCTTTGTCATAGGATGCTGAAGATCTTAACACAGGATGCCTGTGGGTCTTAATGTGCTGAGAGATCTGAACTACGATTTTCCTTCAGGTACTGTGTTTCTAAACTGCTCATGATTTTAATTGCCATTATAGGAAATCTTTTAGTTATATAGTTTCTGACAGGAGCTTCACTGCCTCATTCTGCAATGAGCTTCAATTTCTAAGTCTTCTTTGAGGATGGGGTATGTTT
The DNA here is from genome assembly GCA_012654045.1 of Ptyas mucosa. Taxonomy (NCBI): domain Eukaryota; kingdom Metazoa; phylum Chordata; class Lepidosauria; order Squamata; family Colubridae; genus Ptyas; species Ptyas mucosa. The sequence continues at coordinate 14,008,810 of WNWU01000001.1, read as the reverse complement.
TCAATGCACTGACTATTTGGATAAGTAGTGCTGGCATTGATTGATTGCTTATGTGTCATCAAGTCATTTTCAACACTAGTGAGAGATTTTCTCAATGATATCCTGGCATAGCTAGCTGAATGGATTCCAAGCTATCAATGCCACATCGGATCAAATCACTTTCCTCCAACACAGGGGTGAAATGTAAAATTTGTTACTACCGGTTCTGTGGGTGTGGCTTGGTGTGTGTGTGGGGTAATGTGACTGGGTGGGCGTGGCCAACTTTTTTTGTTTTTAAGTTTTCAAAGCATTTTTTCTGCAAATGCAAAAAAATGCTTTGAAAGCCTCTGCTGATCAGGAACACAGCTGGAATCGTCAGAGCCTTCTCAAAGCATTTTTTAAACCACCTCTTCCCCGGTAGAGGTTGCAGAAAAAAATGCTTTGAAAGTCTCTCTGATGATCCCAGCTGAGTTGCCTGATTGTTTTAAAATATGCTTTGAAAAGTCTCTCTGACGATCAGGCAACTCAGCTGGGATCGTCAGAGAGACTTTTAAAGCATTTTTTCTGCAACCTCTTCAGCCGAAGAGGTAGTTTTAAAAATGCTTTGAAAAGTCTCTCTGATGATCAAGCAACTTAGCTGGGATCGTCAGAGAGACTTTTAAAGCATTATTTTCTGCAACCTCTTCCGGGGAAGACGTGGTTTAAAAAATGCTTTGAAAAGCCTCTGAGATCCCAGCTGAGCCGAGCGATCATCAGAGGCTTTTTTTTTTACTTTTAAAAGCATTTTTTCGGCAGAGTTTTAGAAAAAAATGCTTTTAAAAGTTTTTTTTAAAAAAGCCTCTGATGATTGTGCAGCTCAGCTGGGCATGGTTGGGGGGGGGCAGGGATTTTTGCTACCGGTTCTCCGAACCACCTGCCGCCATCACTACTGGATCGGGTGATCCAGTCCGAACCGGTAGCATTTCACCCCTGTTCCAACTGAAATATTTTTTTCTCTTTGTTCAGTCACAAACTCTAGATACAAGATACAACCTCTTGTTTTTGTTGGGTTGATGAAGAATTAAGAGAGCTCTATAATGATCAGTGTTCAGTCCCATACTAGCCTCATTAAAATGAGATCTCAGCATGGGCAATGAGATAATATCTGAGACTACCTCATCTGCTCAATACATGCTAGAACAGCATGTATTGAACAGCATGTCTTGTTCATACAAAAACAAGAACATCTCACAGATAACAAGTATTGGTCTACATAGTATATACATAGAAAGAACTAGGTGAGATCAACTTCAAAACTCTCTCTTAGACTTTAGTGATATAAGTAGTTCAACCCTTTGATATAGTAGCAAATAATGATGGAGACTGCTTCCAAACTGACCTAGCATTTGAACGTAGCACTGTACAATCGGAAGGCAAGCTCGCCTGGCAAACCTAACCTTGACAAGGACCACAATGCAAGATAGTTTTCAGGTTTTCTTGACTTTTAGCCTAGTCCCTTCCCAGTGCCATAGCTCTCTCTTCCCCAATTCAGATCGATAAGTATACCCTCAATATATTGAGATTAATAAACTAATTGTCATGTTACAAGTAAATATAGTTTAAAATATAAGGTGAAGAACGGTGAATCCATGCAGTACTAAATCAAGGCTCTAGCTTTGTTGTTTGAGGCTTTTTACTTCTTTGTGTTGAGGTGGGCAGGTGTCCATATTCAGAACATGCCAAGGTCTCTACAATCTTCATCAAACCACTAGCCAAATACCAGAGCAAAGTGAAGGATCAGATGGTGAGGGCCAACTCCCTATGTTATCTGTTTGGAAATAGTCTGGGGTGGTAAAGGTCCAAGTAGGGGAGTCTGGTAAATGTCATAGATAAATGCTTGAAATTCCTTGAACCAAGGACAAAGAAACCGACATACAAAAAAAGGGTACATATAATCTTCCCTCAATGGAAGCAGAGATAAGCAGCTTGGGAAATAGTGCAAGCAATCTAGCTTATAACCTGAACCTACCAAGAAAGCATTTCCGTGGAAGTTTTAAGCTCCTGCAAAGTGCCAGGCATAGAAATGTTTGTCACAAGCTCAGTCAGTCATTTACTTTATGAACATTATTCAGAATAGGAAGGACTACAGGAGTGGGCTCTACTTACTACTACTACTTACTACTTTACTACTGTCTCGCAATGAAAGCACGCATGTGCGCACTTCTGCGCATCGCAGATCATCAATTATGACGTCTGGGTGAGTGGGCAGAGCTTCCGGCTACTTTTACTACTGGTTCTAAAGAACCGGACAGAACCAGGAGCAACCCACCACTGAAGGACTACCACAAGGAGTTTTTTTTTAAATAAAAAAAATTGTTAGGCCCTAGAACACACTGTCATAAAATGGAGATCCTATTCGAATAAGAACATGCTTTTACTTTATGAACGTTATTCAGAAATAGAAAGAAATAGTGAGAGGTTGTTTTTTTAGTGTGTTAGACCCTAGAATACACTGACATAAAGTATAAGGAAAAATAGTATTTTATATTCTTATGGATGACATACAGATTCCAAAGCAGCTTTTTCCAACCTTAATAAATTGGAACTAAGATTTCCAGAAATTGTGGTTTGATTACTGCCTATTTGTAAGATGATTGTAAGCATCACTTATATTATGTGCTGCTGTCATCTAATCGTATGGACTGGAGAGTTCTAGACCATCTTCAAATTTAATAATGTTAGCAAAGCATGTTAGTAAAGAATTCTGGATAAACTTCTTAAAATTTTATGATACGTTTGTTCAGTGAGTCAGTACTTAGAGGTTAACCAGCCTTGGAAATCAAGGATGTGAAGATTAAAACTACTTTAATTATAGGGTTACAGTATCAGAATCTTGCAAATCTGAAAGCAACCCTCCCCCACTGCCTTTATCTACAAGAGAACTAGGGAGGGTCAAATCTGAGATGTTTTCTCAAATTGCGTTTGTTTTTGACTCACACTTCTTTAATCTGACCCTTGTCTTGGTTGTAGCTTTTCTTTCTGTTCTTCAAGGTTATTCCTACAGCCCATTACAAGTGTAGACTTAAACACAGAAATGATATACACTACTCTGATAATCTCTCCCAGCTAGTTTTTATTTCACTATTCTTTTTGTTCCCAGCCCTGATTCCTAATTATCTAGTGACACTTCTGTTTTGTTTTTGTTTTCACATTTTGATGATTTTGGCTATTTGTTTTTAGACCGGTACATTATTAGGCTAATATTGTGAAGGATTCCAGAAGCTTGTGAATTTCATTAAATCCCCCTTCCCTATTTAAAATATGCTGCCCACTTTTTCTGGTAAGTGGGTAGCTCTTGAGGTGCACTTCTGACATCTTGCTTGGTTGTAAGAAGAGAGGGAACAGTCCTGCAGCATAATAGATGATGGCCTATCACCTTCAGAAGTGGTAGCCCACTAGCCCTTTGGACTTTTCTGTTTTGCTAAAATGTTGACCTTGAACTAAAGTAGAATATTAGACAATTTTTCCTATACATAGATGAACTGGTTATCCACAGCCTACATTTTTAGCAGAAAAAAAAAAGAACAGAGAGAAAGAGAGAGAGAGAGGGAGGGAGAGACAGAGAATGAGGATGCTTTCAAGTGTACACGAACCCTACACAGTAGTGAGGCTCTGAGAACTCAAATTACACATCATAAATATTTTTTTGTTACAAAAAAATATACATTTAACACTGAAACACTCTTTGAAATTCTGACACACACATACATAATTTTAGTTGCCAAATTCAATTAGAGAAATCCTTGTTTTTTTACATACACATGGTATAAGGAAACCACAGATAAAACATTTTAAAACATCTGGCTATCACAGTTGTTCATCAATGAGTAATATTATATCATCATGGAAAAGTATCAAGTGCTTGTTTGTCTTGGAAGACTAAATCTTTATGTTTGGCATATCTTTTTTTTTTGGGTGGAGTACTTCAATATTGGAGGGGTGGTCCTATTGAAACAAGGTTGCAAAATAATCCAAATTATCTTATTTATTTAATTAGTTCTGTTGCCAATTCTATTCAAAGTTATCTTAAGCAGATTACCTAGTTTAATACAAATTAAGTTATAGAATAACAGTTGAAATAATTCACAGATTATTATTATTTTTCCACACTTAGAAGGAAAAAACCGTCTCTGTTGATTCCCCATTCTTACAATCAGGAATTGTTAACCTCATATGGATATTGAATCACTTGTAAAGTTTGGTTTAACTACAGTTTATTGAACAAAGTACAAATATCCATAAACAAAATACTAAACCAAAATTAATAAGTAAAGCCGGCCTATATACTGGAGCATATGGAAGTTTGTATAGTATATTCCCTTTTGTTGTCAAAAGATTTTACCTACCTTATTAAAAGTGAATTTGCTTATTGTCCTGTGCCCCCTAGTACTGACTTTACCACAGGATTTACTGGAATACAGAAATTACACTACTATGACCCTGTAAAGAAGAAAACACTATTAACTTACTTGAAAAATCTCCTTTTGAAATTTATACATTGAATATTTAAATAAATAAAATAATAAATAATAACTAGTTGCAGCTGATACTCCCTTGGAATGAACTAGACAGTTTTCAATTATCCTGAAACAAATGAGTGGAACTGGATTTTTTTCCCTTTTTCACATTTTCTAAAATGTCAAAGCTATAGTTGGAACCATATGCACAGCTCTGGATCTCAAATTTATGGAAACTGTGAATGAATATACTAAAAAAAAAATCTTATTTTTGTCACCTGGGTTGTCTTCTGTACTATATCCAAGTAGTAACTATAAAAAGCGAATATTGATTGAAATCAAAAGCCATAGAACTATGCCAGTGAATCTCTCGGCAATTAGTATTCTAATTTCAAGAAATGCAAGTAAATTTGAATTACAGTAATTGCCTTTCCCCCTATTGAAATTAAGAAATATTATATTTGAATAGAAGGAGATGCTGAGAATCTCTTGACAATCTACCACAAAAGAAAGCCTCTGGAGCAGTTACTACTATCTTACTACATTTATTTATTTAAAATTTATAGGCCACCCATCTTACCTCAAGGTATCAACAACATTGACTGGATGATCAAAATATCCGGCTCCTGTATCTATAATGCATATCTACAAAAAGAACATTAATAAGGGTAATTTTTCTCATCTTCTCCATGACTAATTTCTTCTGTATATGGCTTATTTCTTGAAAAAACGGCAAGACATCATCCAAGGCAGTGGTGGGTTGCCTCCGGTTTGGACCAGTTCTATAGAACCGGTAGTAAAACTGGCGGGAGGCTCCGCCCACCGACCCTGATGTCATCAGGAAGCTTCTGCGCATAAGCTTCTGCACATGTGCAGAAGCGTGCGCATGGCCCCGTTCCAAACCAGTAGTCAAGCTAAGTAGAACCCACCCCTGATCCAAGGCTTCCTGTGTATTATGCCATCTTAGTAATGGTCAGTTAGCAATATTCACTTACATATTACACATCTTACACAATGTGGCATAGGACTATATTATTTTAAAGGGTGCAGATTTTGCTGCATCCTTTAAACCATGTCTATGGTTTAAAAACTGTCTTAAGAAAGAAAGGAATGCATAGCAATGCACAACTTTGGGTCTTGCATTAACTCTGCAAGAATGGGCTTCAAAAACATCTTCCCAAAAATATTGAGGGGGAGAAGGTGAAGGCCAATTTGCCCAAATGCATGAATCTTAAAAGCATGCACTCACTATAGCGGTAGAAGATTATATTAGTACTGAAATCGGATGAAAGGAAAACTTTCATTTGTTTGTTTGTTTGTTTGTTAATTTAATATAAATTCTGGTTTCAATTCTGGTAACTATTCTTCTTCAAAGCCTGTAAAAAACTATTCCTCTGGGGGGGAAATCATCAAAACATGGGTTATTTATAGGTTTGTCTCTTAAGCTTTTTGCAATATACTTCCTATTTAGGCAGACGGTTAGTCATCAGAAAGTGGCTCAAGAATATATCCTGTTCCTGATTTTTTGGATGAGAAATTATTGCCCCCAAAATGACTGCCTACACTGCCAAATATATTCTCTAACCCCCAGGGAGACCATAGACAGCTCAGCTGTAAATAGAAATTCAGGTGAAGCTCAAACTGAACAAGAAAAGCATATTTCCTTATGGAAACCAGTTTAAAATTGCTAGTATTCTTTTTGGAGCATTTTTATTTTGTGTTTCGGTATCCTAACTGAGTCTAACTCAGTTTTTTCCAGCTTGCTGACCTCCAGACATTTTAAACTCTTCTTTCCATTATCCCTAGTCTTGACCAAATGGATTGAGAGTAGCAGCTGTAAATAATCACATTTCTGCTCATGTCTATAATGTTTTTGTCCTGAAACTATTTCCTTTCAACGGTCATGCATTGTGGTTATGAATCATGAGTATTCACCCAGACACTATGCTGTTTTACAGCTATGGATCACTTGCTTTTGTCTCCCACCAAATTCATCATATGATATTTCACTGTGAACCACATCATGGATAGGTTTTCTGAAACCAAGTGTCCAAAAATGGGATGAAGAAGAAAAATCCTAAGGCTTATACCTTTCAAAAGGTTTCTTCTTTCCAATTATAGATCTAGAAAGTTTCAATATACATTGTTCTGCACCTCCTTCATATTCCCCATTTCTTCTCATCATGAGTCTTTACACTGGTTTCCCATTAGGGCCAGAGTCCAATTTAAGCTCTTGATGGCAGAGTTCAAGGCCCTGAGGTTAGCCTTTCTTACTATATGTCCTAGCCCCTGCCTTGCTTTGGTCTTCTTTCACTGCAGTAGCATCAGGAGCAGAACAGAGAGATTTTCCATTCCCTTTTCACATGTTGTTGTATCTTACTCATTGATAATCCATTCTATTCTGGAAGTTGAAATCCATGCATTTTAAGAGTTGCCATGGTTGAGAGTGAGACACATTGATCTAGACTAAGTAGCCTGGGACCATGGATTTCTCATTCAAAAACAATTTCCACATTTTTACATTACATTACATCAGGATAGCCCATAAAATGTATAATCAAATTATCTTGGAAATAATTTCAAATCTGCCTTGCCCAGGCATATGGCAACTTGAGATAATTATTAAAGACTCAACTACAACAGATTTTTTTTAAAGCAAGGGTGGTCTCCATTGAAAACAGTGGTTCCAATCCAAGACCCTAACACAGTGATGGCTAACCTTTTTGCCATCGCGTGCCAAAAGCGGGGGGAGCGCGGTGGGGTCACTTGCATGCGTGCCCACATCCATAAATCTATGCGCCCCGCCCCCCCGGTGTTCCTCCCCCCCTGCTTTTGGCACGTGATGGTCCGGTAGGCCCGTTTTTTGCTCTCCCCAGGCTCCAGAGCCTTTCTAGGAGCCTGAGGAGGGCAAAAACAGCCTGCCCCACCTCCCCCAGAGGCCCTCCGGAGGCCGGAAACTGTGTTTCCTGACTTCTGGTGGGCCCAGAAGGCCCGAAAATCAGCACACACACGAGTGTCGGAGCTGAGCTCGCGTGCGCACTGATATGGCTCCGCGTGCCACCTGTGGCACCCGTGCCATAGGTTCGCCATCACGGCCCTAACACGTTTATTTGCATTCTTGCCTTTCTTTTCAAGAAAGGATTAGAATACAGGAGTTGCTTGGATACCAAACAAGGAGAATATTCCACAGCAAAAGAGATAGAAAGGAGAGAGGAGTAGAGGGTAGGAAGAGGAAAGGAAGTGAAAGGAATGGAAGAAGGAGAAAAGGAGAGGAAGGAAGGGTAGGGGACAGAAGTAGGAGAGAAGGTGAGAAGGGGGAAAAGAAGAGAGGAGTGGGGAAAAGGAAGGGGAAGTAGGATGAGGTAGGAAAGGAGGAAGGAGAAAATAGGAGAGGAGAGCAGGGGGGGAAGGGAAAGAAAGGAGAAGAAGGTTTGTTGCAAAATGAAGGAAGAAAGGGTAGAAGAGCAACTCCAAATGTAATTAAAATGCCTTATTTTAATGCTTTCTTTAAGAAAAACATGTATATGTATGATTAATTATGTATAAGAAAATGTGCATTTTATATTATGTGTATAAGAAATAAAACTGAAAAAACTTTTCAAAAAAAAAAGAAAAGAAAAGAATTTTGGATTCTTAGCTAATTTTTATGGGGCTTCCTGCGCCCTTTTTCTCATTTTGTATGTGGATTATTGCCCATATACAATGTTTTAATTAGTTATTGGATTTTTTAAATCTAAATTTACCAATATTCCCCCTCTCCATGGATATGGAAAAGTCAGAACAAGCATTTTCTTCGGTCACTATGTTCATCAGAAAGAACCTATCACCTAATTCACATATGAACCGAGCTGATGTAATTTCTGCTGTCATCACATCTTATATTGCTCTTCACTGAGCCTCAGCATCAGGACTTTGGACCTGACATAGTAATTAAACACCCTCCCTATTCCACATTCTCAAATCACCTCTAGAAGGTTAGATAAGTAGATTCCTTGCAGAGATACATAAGCTCTTCCTTATCAGCATTTTGGAATCTTACGGAGCCTTTTCCTCCCACATTTTCAAATGCCTGACCATGTCCTTGCTTGTTTCTCAGTCTTGAAGGTCTGCTATCAGCCTTTCCTAGTTTCTACCTTACAAAAGAACTTTCTCTGCCATAAAAAATCAAATTCCAGCCTCACCAGTTCTCATCCTTTCACTCAGTCTAAGCTTAAAACTGCTGCATGAATCACTGCGTGCCTTTTGATCCAATTTATTACAAAGTAATCCCGGTCAGGTATATCACCAATAGCTAGCAAGCAATTTCCCTACTGCAATCAATGCTGAAGACAGCAACTGGAGTCATGCATTCTGCAGCATTCCTGGACTGACCTCTTACCCATAATATCAGCTCTCAGTCATGACCTCTCTGAAACTCACTTTCCCAGTGAATCTTTAATTCCTTCATTCCCAATAGGACAAAACCATAGCAGCTGCCCAGACTCTTTAACCTAGCCTGCCCTAGCATGGGACACAACTTCCAGAAACTGTAACAAGCAGGGTCAACACATTTGTAGAGGATCGTATTGAGAAATTTGGATTAACCCACATTTCTGTCCATTTTCTCTGTGATCTATTCAAAATAATATTGAAAAGAATATTCAGTATTCTCACATAAGCTTTCTGAAGAGATGAAGGAGTAAGGATAGAGTTTAAACTACTGTATATACCAGTGATGGCTAACCTTTTTTTTAAAAAAAAAATTGATTTATATGCCACCCTTTTCCGGCGACTCAGGGCGGCTTACAATGCGCTAAGCAATAGCCTTCATACTTTTGTATATTTATACAAAGTCGGTTTATTTCCCCCACAAACTGCGTCCTCAATTTACCTACCTTAGAAAGGATGGAAGACTGAGTCAACCTTGAGCCTGGTGAGATTCGAACCTGCAATAATTGTAGGCAGCTGGTGTTAATAACAGGGTGCTTTAGACCACTGTACTACCAAGGCTCTTTTTGCCATTGCGTGCCAAAAGCAGGGGGAGCACAGGGGGTCGTGTGCGAGAGTGCCCACACCCATAATTCAATGTGCCCTGCCCCCCCGCACATGCATGTGCAACCCTCCACGCTCCCCTCGCTTGTGGCACATGATGGCACAGTTGGCCTGGTAGACCCGTTTTTCACCTTCCCCAGGCTCCAGAGTCTTTCTAGGAGCCTGGGGAGGATGAAAACAGCATTCCCCACCCCCTTAGAGACCCTCCGGAGGCTGGAAATAGCCTGTTTTCCGACTTCCGGTGGGCCCAGAAGGCCCGAAAATCAGCTGGCCAGCATGCACATGTGCACCGGAGCTGAGCTCATGTGCCCAGTGATATGGCTCCACATGCAACCTGTGGCACGCGTGCCATAGTTTTGCCATCACGGGTATATACCCATGATGGTGAACCTATGGCACATGTGCCACAGGTGGCAAGTAGCGCTCTTTCTGTAGGCACGTGAGCCATCATGAGCAGTTCAGCTTTGCTGTGCATGTGCACACCTCCCTCCAGCCATCTGGTCGAGTCTGTGCTGCGCATCCACGGGGGACATGCAGGGGGTCAGGCGCATATGCGGGGCAGACGCCGGGCCGCACACACATTGCATTTTGGGGGATCGGGCACACGCGTGCACATTCCTGCACACGCGCTTTGGGCACCCAGTCCGGAAAAGGTTAGCCATCACTGGTATATACCATACAACCTATTAGGATTTTGCAAATTCATTAAAAGTCACTCAGTAATGGTTCGGGGATGGGGAAGAAACTGATTTCCACTCTATAATTTTTTTTCCTTCAAATATTCTCTTTAAAATTTGGAGGAAAAAAGTATGGGGAGAGAGAAAGAGAGAGAACAAGAATTATCTGCGTGTGTGTGTGTGTGTGTGTGTGTGTGTGTTTATGGTTTTAATTGTTGCAATATTTTTTGCCACCCAGAATCAGTTGAATTTAGATGGACAGCTATAGAAATTGAGCAAATAAATAAAATAAGACCCTTTTTGTGCTTCTTGGATTGAGGCATGTGATTGCATGCTGAAAGACACAGGAAGATGTTAGTAATTAACTTCAGCTTTTCTTTCCTGGCCTACAATTGGACTGACAACTGGGCTCATGTGCATTCAGAGGGAAAGTTTCCCTCAGGTTGAGCTCAAATCTGCACAAAAAATTGATTGCTTTGGGATATTTTTTTTTGACTCCTCCATTTAGCCAGTAGTTTATTTCTCCTACATCCAAACATGGTTAGATTTTTCAATAATGATGAGGTGGGATACTTACCATGTTCTTTGCTTAACTCAGTAGAATGTCATTGTCCCATCTCCACTCCCATCCTAATTCCTCATCCTTTAAAAGCAGACTGAACTATAGGCATTACATTACTAATCTAAACTAATCAAGAAGAGAAGCAACCTAGAACTAAGGAGAAATTTCTTGACAGTTAGAACAATTAATCAGTGGAACAACTTGCCTCCAGAAGTTGTGAATGCTCCAACAGTGGAAGTTTTAAAGAAGAGATAGGACAACCATTTGTCTGAAATGGTATAGGGTTTCCTGCCTAAGCAGGGGGTTGGACTAGAAGACCTCCAAAGTCCCTTCCAACTCTGTTCTGTTCTATTCCTACTGTATTTGTAGAATGAAAGTGTTTGCCTTCTGGAATTTGGCCATTTTTATTTTTATATAAACTTTGTTAAATTTCTACACATAAAATAAACCTAAAAATGCAATACATAAATATAAATCTACAAATACAAAATTAAACTCTTAACTTAAAAAACATATAGTCCTTTCCTTCACTTTTCTCACAGAACCATTAATCATATCTTATATATTTATACAGTTGCAATCACTATTTAAATTTTCTGTTACCTCTCCTTATTTAATCTATAGAATCCTTTATCATCAAGCTTTTCCCATCTACTTTAACATCAAGATTTTTTGTCTACGTTTGTAATAAATATTCCAGTCTTTAATCCTCTGCAGATTCCTCCCTCATTAGGCATGTCAGGGTTTTGTTTTGTTTTTTCATTTCTGCCAAGTTCATAACTTTAAATATCCGATCTTCAACATGTGGAGTTTCTTTACTTTTTCCATTTCTGCACATATTTTCCAGCCAATTATCTTGCTACAGTGATTACAATAAAACGCCATGTACATATATAACAATAAGACACTATGCTTTTTGTTCAGTTTTTTCCTCTAAACATTAATGAGTCCAGCTCTGATTTCATCTGAAAAGGATGCCCTTTTGTTTTTACCACCACATATGATAATAGGTTCCATCTTTTTTGCACATCTAAGTGTCAAAGGGCATCTGCGTATCATTTTATTTTATTTTTTAAAAATCTCTTAAATTATTGCATGGGATAAATTTAATATTTCCAGTTCACATTCTCCCCAAATATCCATGCTAATTCCATGCCCACAATTTAGCATTCATCTAATATTACATTCTTTAACGTGCTCAGTTTCTGTATCACATTTTAACATCAATTTGTAAATTCCTGCGATTACATGTTTGTCATCTTTGCATAATTCTGTTTCAAATTCATTCTTACTTCCTCTTTTACTTCCTTCTTGTACGCCCTTTTTAAATTGTGCCTTTATTTGTACATAGGCAAACCAAGTCAAGTTTATACCTTCTGTATTTCCCTGCACTCTCGTCTTAAGTGAAGGTTTGCAACCTATAAATATCAGCAAGTAATTATAATGTAGCCTTTTTTTCTTGGCTTGCTGCTGTTTCTCCTGGGAAAGCTTCTTGAGCTGAAGTATATCCTGACAATCTTGGGAGCGACCTTTTCTTAAAGAGCATCTCTGACATAATGATTTTTAAATTCAACATTTACTTTAACCTTATCATATCAGAGACATGTAGACCATATCAGTGGTGGGTTGCCTCTGGTTCGCACCGGTTCTATAGAACTGGTAGTAAAACTGGCAGGAGGCTCCGCCTACCGACCCCAAAGTCATAAAAAAAAGGCTTCCGGGCATGCGTGCGTTGCGAACCGGTAGTAAAGGTAAGTAGAACTCACCCCTGGACCATATATGAGGTTGTGCACTTCCAAATTTTAAAATTAGACACTGCCAATCTTCCTCTTTAGCATCCTGTAACGCTTTCATTTTAACTTGTGTCTTTTTTGCCCTGAATTTACTGAGATATTTTTGCCATTGTATCAAGCGTACATCATTTTTCAAGAATTTGTCCTATTTCTCAACATTGGAGACAAATGTTTCTTTGCACCCAGCAGGAGAGCTAGAGACAGAAAGTTCTTGATGGAGTAGCTGTAGAGGAATCATTGTGCTGCTTTTTAAGGTCAAGACAAGAAAGCATCTAGAGCAGGTACGTGCAACCTGCAGCCCACAGGCCACATGCAGCCCAAAACAGTTAGTAATGTAAGCCCCATAAGATTGTAAAGTTTTAACATTATTTTGTGATTCGTATATATTAACTGTATTATATATTTTATATGTGGCCCAAGACAATTCCTCTTCACTCAATGAGGCCCAGGCAAGCCAAAAGGTTGGAAACCCATAATCTACAGCAGGGGTCTCCAAACATGGCAATTTTAAGACTTGTGGACTTCAACCCCCCAGAATTCTTCAGCCAGCCATGCTAGCTGGAAAATTGTGGGAGTTGAAAGCCACAAGTCTTAAAGTTATGTTTGTTATGTTGTTAAGTTTATTATATTTATATACCGCCCTTCTCCCAAGAGACTTAGGGCGGTAAACAGCCATAGTAAAAACAATATACAACAAAAATTAAAAGCTTATTAAAATAATTCAATCATTTGGCCAAAATTTAAAACATCCAACTAAAATCATTTTAAAACCCCTGTCAAAACCCAATTTAAAAACCTTTATCCTGTCAGACGAGCTTGCTGGAATAATAGGGTCTTCAGAGCACGACAGAAGGCACGGAGGTCAGAGATCCTTTGTATGTCCGGGGGCAGTTCATTCCATAGGGCCGGGGCCCCCACAGAGAAGGCTCTCCCCCTGGGGGTCACCAGCCTACATTGTTTGGCCGAAGGCACCCTGAAGAGGCCCTCTCTGTGGGAGCGTATTGGTTGGTGGGAGGCAATCGGTGGCAGAATGCGGTCCTGTAGGTAACCAGGTCCTAAGCCATGGAGCGCTTTAAAGGTGGTAACCAACACCTTGAAGCCCACCCAGAAGACCATCGGGAGCCAGTGCAGCTCGCACAAGAAGGGTGTCACATGGGAGCGACCCATTATTACTCGCGCGGCTGCATTCTGGACCAGCTGGAGCTTCTGGGTACTCCTCAAGGGGAGCTCCATGTAGAGAGCATTACAATAGTCCAGGCAGGAAGTGACGAGGGCGTGAGTGACTGTGCGTAGGGCGTCCCGATCCAGAAAGTTGCAGGGTTGGATACCCCAGATCTAGAAGACGGCCACTTAAACTCTTTTCAAATCCTTGATCAGCAGTGACCATAGAAGCCATTTGAACATTCTTTCTGAAGTACTGTAACATACAAGCATGTTCATTCCAGGAATTCATCAGGATATTACATCTCTGTGTGTCTTTTAGTTTTTTTTCTTTGTGTTATTTTTGAGTGCTTTGTATCTAAACCAATGGTGAAATCCAAATTTTTTTACTACCGATTCTGTGGGCGTCGCTTAGTGGGTGTGGTGTGGCTTGGTGGGCATGGCTTGGTGGCATGGCAGGGAAAGGATACTGCAAAATCCCTATTCCTCCCCATTCCTGGGAGAAGGATATTGCAAAATCCCCATTCCCTCTTCACTCTGGGGCCAGCCAGAGGTGGTATTTGCCGGTTCTCTGAACTACTCAAAATTTCCACTACCGGTTCTCCGAACTACTCAAAATTTCCGCTACCGGTTCTCCAGAACCTATCAGAACCTGCTGGATTTCACCCCTGATCTAAACATATATTTAGGGGATATCTGGGGGATTTGAATGGAAAAAATCAGGAGCTTGTCAAGTCATTGCCTAAATGCCTCTTCTACAGGGAAGCACTGGATAATCTCTTTTTCCCAGGTAATTTTCCCCCTCAGTTCTTTGCTGGATCCTTCCATTTTACTTGTTCTTTCTTTTGTCAACTTTTCCAGCCAATTAAATCGATCCCTCTTCTTTTCAGTTTTAAGAGAGTTCTCCTGCTAGCAGACAGAGTTTGAAGCCCATCTTTTTACGTAATTTCTTTTCACTATTTTGCTGGCCTGGAAAGAAGGAAGACGATTCTGACAAACCCTTTACAACAGGGGTCTCCAACTTTGGCAACTTTAAGACTTGTGGACGTCAACTCCCAGAGTTCCTCCAGCCAGCTTTGCTGGCTGAGAAACTCTGGGAGTTGACGTCCACAAGTCTTAAAGTTGCCAAGGTTGAAGACCCCTGCTTTACAACATTCTTGTCCTTAAAGTGAACAGGAAAATTGTACATTCACTGACAAAGCAGGCGCATCAACCACATGGAAACTTTTATTTACCTTCAAGTTAACTCAATGAGAAGTTCCCTTTGGACCTTGACCAGATGAGGACAGGTATCTTGGGTGTTGCATACCTCACCCAAACCATCGGAGAGCCTGCATGATGTCTAACTAATTAAGGGCACTTTTTGCTACCTTATGTAAACTTAAGACACTGCTTTAGAGAGCTTTAAAGATAGATTAAACAAATTCACGGCAGATAAAGCATATTTTCCCAAGGTCAGGCAGCAGTAGCATAAGCAGCTGTGCGAGGTCAGGGAAAGAAGCAAATTGCTTTAAGGTGTAGCTGACATGTTCTGTGCACGCCCGCACATGCTCCGAATCCTATTTGGCCCTTTGAAGTGATTCTATGCACACTTGCTAAATAGCTACAGGGGCGATGACCAATATTTTTGCTACTGTGCTTCCCACAGGCATGAAGTCAGATATTGTACCTAATAGGTGCTGGATTTTTACCTAAGCTCTTCATATGTCGTTTAAAAAGATGACTAGAGTTCCGTATAGGTTCAGCATAATGGCGTGCTAAGCCTTCTGCAGTTGATGGGAAAATAATTAAGTTATACAGTACATAAATACACACACATTTGGGACAAAACCTCATAGATAGGGTGTGTGGTTC
Source organism: Ptyas mucosa (assembly GCA_012654045.1). Lineage (NCBI taxonomy): Eukaryota > Metazoa > Chordata > Lepidosauria > Squamata > Colubridae > Ptyas > Ptyas mucosa. The sequence goes on along the minus strand of WNWU01000001.1, from coordinate 13,993,257 downwards.
AGACCCTTTCTCTTAGTTACAAGGTGGTGGTCTGTCTCAGTAGTGGGATTCAAATTTTTTTACTACCGGTTCTGTGGGCGTGGCTTGGTGGGCATGGCAGGGGAAGGATACTGTGAAATCTCCATTCCCTCTTCACTCCAAGGGAAGAATACTGCAAAATCCCCATTTTGGGAACTCGCAAGGCAGAAAATAGATGGAGGTGGGGCCAATCAGGGGTGGTATTTACCGGTTCTCTGAACTACTCAAAATTTCTGCTACCAGTTCATCAGAACTGGTCAGAACCTGCTGAATACCACCTCTGGTCTGTCTGAGTGTCAGAGTGTAGAGTGAATAGAGAATGGCCTTAAAGGACAGGAAGAAGAGCTGCTAGCAAGGCAACGATCAGACAAACACAGCTTGAGTCCATTTCAAGAAACTAGTTGGAGAAACATATTCCTTAATTCACACTAAGATAAAATGAAAGGGGGAAAGGAGTACATAAGTCTTGCAAGTAACTCCTCTTCCTATACCTCTTATAATTTTATTTATTTCTACCCTCCTTTATTATTTTTACAAAGAACTCGAGGCAGCAAATATATACAATATATATTTCTTCTCCTATTTTTCCCAACAGCACCAACCCTGTGAGGTGGGTTGGACTGAGGAAGAGTGATTGGCCTAAAGTCACCCAGCTAGCTTCCATGACTAAAGCAGGACTTGAACACATGATCTCCCACTTTCTAGATATAATACCGATAGAATCAGTGCTTACCTGTATGGCATTGGTTTCTTAGTCTGGTCTGCTTTATAAAACTGACACTGTGCATGCATCCCTTTAGCCATTTGCAGCTGCCAGTCTTCTCCCGCTTCAGTTAAATTCCAGGAACTCCCTTCATGGACTTTGGGATAAACAGGGAGGCTTCAAAATAGCAGAGATGTGTGAAAAGCAGCAGCAGCAGCAGCCTCTGCTACCTGAAAGCATGTGGGAAAAACACCTCTAAACCAGGGGTGAGTTCTACTTACTTTTACTACTGGTTCGCAGCGGGAGCACGCACGCTTCTGCGCATGCGCAGATCACCCATGATGATGTCATGGCAGGTGGGTGGAGCCTCCCACCAGTTTTACTATCGGTTCTATAGAACCGGAGAGAACTGGGAACAACCCACCACTGTTCTAAACTACCCCAAAGTTACTTTAAAGTCCTCTGGGAATGTCCTAGAAAATCAAAAGTCACTTTCAAAGCAGGAACTAGATGAGAAATTTCAAAACAGATGAGTTCATAATGCTATTCCGTACATGACAGTAGCTAAAACTTAACGCCAGTACATTTTTTCCCCAAAGACACACTCCATGTGTGCTTTTTAAGGCCATTTCATCACTAGTGATTAATAGCACGTTATGGCACCACCTAGCTATCTTTGTGCAGTATCAGCAGAACAAGGGTTTGGATGATGTTGTAAGGCTCTTTAAATCACTACTGTGAATCTGTGCTCTACGATGGGATAAAGGCAGAGTTTCAAGATCAGGACTCAGCGATTAAATTCTCTCACTGCACAAAGCCCTTCATTAATCTTTTCTGAGCGTATTCTTAAAGGCAAGAGCAACAGAACACAGACTATAGGCAAGAGAGACACATTCACTGAAAACTGTAGATCTGAGTTGTGAAAATCCAGGGGACCATTCCAAGGCAACTCCGAGTTGCTGCTATCTAGTGGCCATCTGGACATTTGTAGTTTAGGATATCTGTAATCCTAAAGGCCTACTTCTATGAGATATTAAATCTGGAAAACCTGGAAGTACCTTTGGAGACCAATTTTATTATAAAGGAATATGCTTTCATACCAGTGGTGAAATTCAATTTTTTTTACTACCGGTTCTTTGGGCGTGGCTTGATGGGCGCGGCAGGGGAAGGATACTGCAAAATCTCCATTCCCTCCCCACTCCTGGGGAAAGGATATTGCAAAATCTCCATTCCCAACCCACTCTGGGGCCATCCAGAGGTGGTATTTGCTGGTTCTCCGAACTACTTACAATTTCCACTACCGGTTCTCCAGAACCTGTCAGAACCTGCTAAATTTTACCGCTGTTTCATACCCTGAGGTTTATAGCCGTGTATTAAAAACAGTTAGCTTCTAGATTCTTTTGTTTTTCAGCTACATGGATTAATATGGCTTTCCTCCTACAATACAAATACAGAAGGAACTTTAAAAAGTACAAATTGTGCAGTTCTTGATAGTCTATGCTTGGTTGTTTGCTTACAGATATTCCATTACCCAACTAGACAACATCATTGGTGCTAGTAACTGTGGGTTTTGCTTTTTTGGGACTGTTTAACTTCAAATAGTCACTAAACACAAGGTTGAAAGTCGATTCTGCCTTAGGTTATCATATCATATCATAAGTTTATTTGTCAAGCATATATAAGATAACAGATAAAAGTATAAACATAATTTGAATACATGAAAAGAGTAAGTAAAAAGGAATATTAGGACAGGGATGGTAGGCACGCTGGTGCTCTTATGCATGCCCCTTACAGACACATCTCAGGAATGTAGTGAAGTCAACAGTAGATAGTCTAAGGATGAAGTTTTGGGGGTTTGGGGAAGAAACCACAGAGTCAGGTAGTGCATTCCAAGCATTGACCACTCTGTTACTGAAGTCATATTTTCTGCAATCGAGTTTGGAACGGTTTACCTTGAGTTTGTATCTATTATTTGCTCGTATTGTTGTGGTTGAAGCTGAAGTAGTCATTGACAGGAAGGACATTGTGGCAGATAATTTTATGTACTATGCTTAGGTCAGACTGAAGTCGGTGTAGTTCTAAATTGTCTAAGCCCAGAATTTGGAGTCTGGTGGCATAAGGTATTTTATTGCGATTAGAAGAATGGAGGACTCTTCTCGTAAAATATCTCTGGACTCTCTCAATTTTATTTATGTCCGATATGCAGTGCGGGTTCCAGACAGATGAGCTGTATTCAAGAATTGGTCTAGCAAATGTTTTGTATACTCTAGTTAGTAATACAACTTATAACTTATGTAATACAAGTATAACTTGTGGGAGAACTGTAAGCCATGGTTTAGCATGTGTGAATCCGGTTGACTGTAGTTATTCAATCAACAATGACCTACCAAACAATGGTTTAGTATGACCTGTAAGACTACCACAAAATCTCCTTGCTGATTGCAATGAAAAATAAAATAAAATGATCTGACCTTTCCACCTTCAATTATTGCCTGACTGTAACTAGTTGGAGGGGTTCAGAAAGCACATTAAATCATGATATGCCATGATAATCTACCTATCATCTGCCCTCCTTCATAACCTTCAGTAATAAAATGAATTAAATCACAGATTCTTGTTGTATCCAAACCAGGAAATCATGATCGCATCCCTGCATCGTAACCTATGATTTACTTAATCATTATAATTTGATAAATTATTATTAACTGCCAAGAGTTTCTGGGAGTCAGGCAGTGTACAAATGTAATAAATAAATACATTTGCTGAATAAACCTTAATTAACAGAAATCACATCACAATAAACCATAATTAGCAGAAATCACATCACGTACTAGCCATAAACATGGGTATTCAATTCATAGATTGCATTCATGCAACACAATGAGGCACTAAAAGAAATTTGTTTTGGTGGTATGAATCCAAACTGTATCTTGTAAACTGTAAGAGTAAATTATAATTTGATCTTGCTTTACAAGCTCTGCACGTCAGATTATAGTTTCCTAATCCCCTTGTAAGGGTAACATTTAGTTTGCCACATACTAGGAAGTAATTAATTTGCAATGAAACTATGAGCACTGGATTCATTTCCATAATTTCAAAAACAATTACCTTTACAGTTGTGATTACACTACATTAAGCTTTTGACTCAGAATGTCAAAGGAAACAAGTAAGATATAATTTACATAGAAAAACCCTTGGCTTAGTATAAGGGTGAACCTGACCATCATTTGGCTTGTCTCATGCAGGTAAATGGCCAAAAGATACCTGCCTGCCAAGGACACTGTCTGTAGGTGATTGTAAATTATTTCAGAAGTCACAGGCAGTTCAGCATAAGGCAGGGCAATGGATTCCTGGCATACTACTGTAAGAAGTTAGCACCCACCCCTTTCCTAGAGGAATGAAATATTTTGGGAAATATTAAAAAGGCAGAATATTATGTTTCCCTGGATGAGAAATGGAGAAGCATGTTTTAAGGACGAAGCAGCTCCCATCTTCCTGCCTCCACCCTTTGTCAAGGGGCCAGAGGCAGAAACTCAATCTTTGTCAAAGGACTATCATCTGCAACACAATGGGATCCATTTACCAACAGAAACTCACCATATGGCACCTGGGAAGATTACATCAGCCAGCAAGGCTAGCTAAGACCCCCACCTCCTGGGAGTCTGACAACCAATCAGGATACTCTTTCTGGGCCCCAGGAAGTTCAAAGCCAGAGAGGGCATAAAACCCGGGGACTCACTGTGTCTCACCCCTTTTCTGTTCAGGAACTCAAACCATGTGATCCTGTCCACCATTAAACCATCTTTCCAAGCAGTCTCCATGTTTCCAGTGTCTTTTTTTCCACTTGCAGCTGAACCCAGAAGGATATTTCTTCTAACACTACGTGCATACGAATGGATAGTTGTCTCATTGTTCCAAAAAATGAAAGAAAAAGGGCAGATGCCCTATCAGTGAAGTACAGGTAGTCCTTGACTTACAACAGTTCATTTAGTGACTGCTCAAAGTTACAACAGCACTGAAAAAAGTGACTTATGACCATTTTTCATTTCTGACCATTAAAGCATCCCCATAGTCAAGTGGTCAAAATGCTTGGCAATTGACTCATATTTTTGATGGCTGCAGTGTCCCAGGGTCATGTGATTACCTTTTGCAACCTTTTGACAAGCAAAGTCAATGGGGAGGGGGGGAGCCAGATTCACTTAACAACCATGTTACTAACTTAACAACTGCAGTGATTCACTTAACCAATGTGGCAAGAAAAGTCGTAAAATGGGGCAAAACTCACTTAACAACATAAATGCTGGGCTTAATTGTGGTCGTAAGTTGAGGACTACCTGTAATGCATAGCAAAATGCAAAAGTTATTCCAGGTAAATCCTCTGTGGGTGTTTTTTATTCTGTTTGTTTTGGCAAGCATTTCGGTAACATTATCTTTTCCAGTGCAAAAAGGCCAATTCATGCACAAAGATGGAAAGGTTTGATTTTACCCACAATGGAGGAATGGATGGTGAACGTGATAGAACTTGTTGAGATGGCCAAATCTGACAATTTTTAATTAGAGATAAGACATTGCTTAATGCTGTTTAAAGTGGCTTTTTAAGTGAAACAGGAAAAAATTGAAATTACAATGTACGGTTTTGGTGGTTAGAAAACCATCAAAGCCATTTATCATAATTTTATTTATTTTTTCTATTTCACACCTTAAATAGCATTAAAAAACACTTTAAATAGCATTAAACAATGTCTTATCTCTAATTAAAAATTGTCAAATTTGGCCATCTCAACAAGTTCTATCATCTTACATTTATAAGTATAAATGTAAATTAGGCCCTTATTCTATGGTTATACTAATAATTGCTGTAAAAAAAGGAAGTATTTTTTATTTTTTTGCACTTTTGGCTTAGTTCTTTTCTTATTTCCTTCTTTTTTTATTTTATCTTCATTCTAAATATTAGTTCTCGTTAGTTATTTTTCATTTTAACATTTTAATACAGTTTCATGTTAAAAAGTAACGTTATCTTTCTGAAACTGAATAAAAGAGAGCCCATAACTTAGATTGTTTTTTCAAAAAAGAAAACATTAGATTTAAAAAATGCCTTGGGTTTCAACATAAAAAAAAAAAGTGGGAACATGGCTGTTTAAAAATATAACTAAAAATAAACACGATATGGAATAGAAAGATTTGAATAGGTGCATGCACTAATGATATTTTAAGTATACGTGAATGTCTTTTTTTTTTTTGTGACTTTAGAAGTAGACAGAATACCCCCCAAAAAACTTTGAAACTTCTTAGTTTCAGCTATAAGGACCCATGCTCTCTTAATATGGTTTATAGGCCAAAGGATCAACCAAAACTCAGGAACGTATACATCACTTTCTGACTTAAAGAAGCTCAAGATTCAAATCCAGCAGTAGGGGATTTGTCCCTTTACAGCATTGTACAAAAAAGTGTTTGTGCATTTTTGTCCTTAAATGGAAAAATAAAATAATGTAAAAATATTTGAAATATTTGAAATCAATTCTCAGATGAGTAAGGACCAAATTATGAACACATTCTGAGCCAGGCAGGATATAAGTAGCTGCAGTAGTTATTCCAGATAAAGAAAGAATCATGTTGGTTTCCAATAATATTATACTTAGCAGGGGTGACTACCATTAATCTTTTCCTTCCATTATGAGTAATAACAAGATCTGTTCTATTAAAAGGCACACAGAGCATCATAAGAGACCAGTTGCTAGTAACAAGAAAGCATCACAAACAGAACCTCCTGCTTCCATAGTAGCATTTCTTATTATGAGAATTAAAGTAGTATTTATATAGCACTAACTAAACAACAACAACAACAGGACACTTACTTTGATTTTGCTGTAGCTGTCATATGGATTCTATTGTGAAATATTATACTGTATAAAGTCAGGATATTTACTCAAATGACCAGAAAGACAAAGACAACATGGCATGCCAAGGAAAGGGCAGGAATAGTGCCCTATTTAGTAAATATACTGTATGGTTTGGGTTAACAGGAAACAGGACTGGCTATTGGGATTCCATGAATGCAAGAAACACAAAGAAGAATTAATGTGTCATCACTCTTATCACAGTTGGCACAATCTTCAGTTCTTACCTGTCTCAGTCATGTCCACTTTTGGTTTCATACCATCATCATTCTAGGCATCTTTTCAGCTGCTTCATTTCTCTCTACTTCTCAGTAAACCAATGAACTGGCTGGAAAGATGCAGCACTGAAGCAGTTGTATTAATTGCAGTGGCTACCTCACCATTCCGTAGATAAACCAGGCACAAGACAGAAGTTCCCGCTAGATTGTTGGGCATTAACGGAATTGTAGAGCTTTCAGGGTAACCTCGATCCAGAGATTGACAAAGAATATTACATTTTATTTATGCCAAGTTATAACGTATGCCCAGCCATATGTGTTGAGGTCATGTTTCCCTAAGATAAGCTCATTGTCATCATGGAGGCCATGAATTCACAAGCTATACCAGAACTCTCCTCTAAAGTATGGAGATTGAAATTATCTAGCACCAACAGTCTTGAGAACTCCATCATCCCTGAGATAATGGCCATTGTTGGGAAGATGGATAGAGGGAACAGTTATGAACATGGTCCAATTCCATGCAAAGCCACTCATACGCCATCACCTCTGGAGCAGTGCTCCTCACCACTGTTGGTATGTCTTTTACAATCCTAATCCCTCTTCCTAGTCATAGTCCACTATCTGGCAGTACTTCATCCAAAACACAGTAATTCAAAACACAAACAAGATAATCCCTCTGCAAGTTTAGCTGGGTGAAAATCATTCCCAATCATGCTAATACTATACACTAAATCCTAGTCCTATTGCATCTCATAACTGCTCTCTTGTTTAGCCAGTTCTTATAATCTCCATCCCCTATTTCCATTCCTGGGGGGTCTACATTACTAGACACACTTCCTCCAGCCTCTGGATTCTTTCATAAGGTGTGTGTGGGGGGGTCATCTTCCATCTCTTCCCCCAGCATTTACATAGAGAAATCATATTAAAAGAAAGTCCCAAATTTTTCTTTCCAGAAGTCCAATAAACTCCCTTGTGCCTGCAAAATTTCCTGGCTGACTGAACTTTTCCAGCCTGTAGCAGGAACAACAGGCCAATGGAGACTGCCACTAAGACTCTATTCAACCCTCCAAGTCTACCTTGTGTCTGTAGTGTGGTCTCTCTTACTGATATCTGTTGTAACTGGATGCTTGGAGATCTAGATGATTTTTTGCTATCTTTTCTGTGATCACCAGTTTTGCATCTGCCCATTCCTCAATAGCAGCAGTGATGAAATCTCTGACAAATTCATGCAACAGCTCAACATCTTACTTATCTCATTAAGACTTTCAAACATGAGAGGTTTCCTCCGGTGTGGTCACAACCAATAGTACTGGATTTGACCAAGTCTTTTTCCTTTACCAGCCATTCTTTCCCCAATATCTTCCACTTTTGTCTTCATAAATTAAGGCACCATTTTTTTTCCTTATACTTGCACACATCCACTTCCCTTTCTCTCTTCACTAATTAAGCACACTTGGACCCTCTAACTTCCATTAATTCTTCCCTTGTCATCCTGCTGTCTTTTAAAAACAAAGCCAAACTTGCTTTAATATTCAAATATCCCAGGAGCTAAATTACTAACCATAACCATTACACCCCTCACCCAGAGAAATATCTCATGAGAAATATCCTGAAATAGGGATATATACAAATCCAGGGTAATAGTGAAAATACAAAAAAAAGCGCCCAGAAACAAGATCATAATTACTTTCTTAACAGTGATCATTACAAAATGGGTGACATTTTGTTTTTTACTGGTGAACTGATGAAAATATATCTCTATTCAATCAATGGGAATTAAAGTACAGAGCCTCTCTATGTATTCTTGCTGAGCTGTTTTTTGAATTAAGCTGGCCTTTGTCATTCTCCTATGCTTAGATTTAACATCTTGCAAATAAGCATGTGGGCGTCATTTGGAATGCTTGCAATTTAGGCCAAGTTGTCTTCAGTAGCACATAAAGCTTTAATCCTAGCACTGGGTTATACTTCATCAGATAGCAAGCAGAGACTCGGCTACTGGGTACTCCTCAGTACATTTCTGTCCCACATTTTTCTTTGTAGAGCAAAGAGATTAGGTGAAGCATGAACCTGGCAGAACTGCTGGCCTCGATCTTTCTGGAATACCTCTTAGAGGATTATGAATTTAGAGCTTCACTTTAGGATGGACATGGCTCTCCAGAATGGCTCACTGATTCTTTACAGAGAAGATTCAGAGGGTGGCAATAGGCCAAACTATTGTAGTTTGCCCTATTGGTGGAGCCTTGGTGAAGCAGCGGACTAAAGCGCTGTTAAGTAGCACTTAAGTAGCACTTAGCTGCCAGCTGCCTGCAATTACTGCGAGTTCAAATCTCACTAGGCTCAAGGTTGACTCAGCCTTCCATCCTTCCGAGGTAGGTAAAATGAGGACCCGGATTGTGGGGGCAATAAGCTGACTTTGTATAAAAAAGAACACCGCTTGGGGGTCCCAAAAGCCCTACTAAGCAGGTATATGCAAAAGTATGAAGGCTATCGCTTAATGCATTGTAAGCCGCCCTGAGTCTCTGGAGAAGGGTGGCATATAAATTGAACCAATAACAATAATAACAATAGTGGGTGACTGCTTTCTACTCGGCTTCAATTTCTTGATAGGCCCACCTCAAGATGATCCTTGTGTCTATGCTGATTCATATTGTGGCAACTAACAGGAGCCAGATAACCAACTCCACTGCTGTTGAGAGTAGAAAAGCAGGATACTTTGGAAGCTCTTGTGAGAAGCAAGGCTTCTTGCTCTGTAAAAATATAGTCCTGTGGAAATATTCGCTGACCCGTTAGATCTAATGGGAATCTAAAACCAATTAGATATAAATAGGTTGAATCTCTATGCAACTTCTCTGAACTTTTAAGCACAAGATGTACTCACATTTAGTCTAGTTTTCTTTATTTTTTTAAAACTAGCTTTGACTGAGGATTACATATTATATATTTTATATAATGATATACAAGTGTTGTAGTCACAAGTAAAAGAGTTATTCAAGGAACTGTAATATCATACCTAATAGTGTTATATTCAGAATGAAGGGAGAAATTACTGTATTTCTTTATGCAAAAGCAACACTTTAAAATTAGTTACATTACTTAAATTGTGCACTTAAAATTTCTAACAATACAAAATTAAAACCTATCTACTGTCCTTTCTGGCAAATATAAACTGTTGTTTTAATCCTACATCCCACAAAATCTCTCAGCTTCAAAGAAAGATACAACACAACCATTGCATAAGATATTTAAGCTCTTTTTATAGGTTGGAGTACTGTGCAGCTTGTAAAACTTAGATTGTGAAATGCCAACTATTTCACAGTACCATGTGCCTGCTATCAGAAAATTGCTTCAACAGCAAATGCACAGCTAAAAACATGCTTTGCTTTTCACTCTCTAGATTAATTTCACTGCTGTGACCCAAGCAAACTCTGTAGCTTTTTACAGAGGAGTTGATGGATTGTATGGCTCCATGTGGCTTCATCCATCCCAAGTGCAAACTCTGCATGATATGGCAATAGAGGGATACATAATAGGAGTTTTTCCCCCAAAGTAAATTTGTAAAATAGGGTTGCAGACTGTAGGACAAACATAAGCAGAAAAAACAATTGCTACCAATCTGCCTTCCATTGAGGACCTGTATACTGCATGAGTCAAAAAGAGGGCTCTGAAAATATTTACAGACCCCTCGCATCCTGGACATAAACTGTTTCAACTCCTACCCTCAAAACAATGCTATAGAGCACTGCACACCAGAACAACTAGACAGAAGAACAGTTTTTCCCCAAATGCCATTACTCTACTAAACAAATAATTCCCTCAACACTGTCAAACTATTTACTAAATCTACACTACTATTAATCTTCTCATTGTTCCCATCATCCATCTCCTTCCACTTATGACTGTAACTTTGTTGTTTGTATCCTTACAATTTATATTGACTGTTTCCTAATATGATTTTATTGCTTATTTGTACCCTATGACTATCATTAAGTGTTGTACCTTATGATTCTTGATGAACATATCTTTTCTTTTATGTACACTGAGAGCGTATCCACCAAGACAAATTCCTTGTGTGTCCAATCACACTTGGCCAATAAATAATTCTATTCTATTCTATTCTATTCTATTCTATTCTATTCTATTCTATTCTATTCTATTCTATTCTATTCGTGAACTTTGAATTTTGCGTATGAGAGACAATACAGTTTATTTATAAGGTATGTAACAACAGCTGCTGAGACCAAATAAAAAATGGTAAACTGTTTGCTCTGGATTCAGTGACAAAAAAAATACTATGTACTCTTTTGATTGACAATTTATGGAGTACTTAGCTTTAAATTTATTTTCTACACATTTTTCATGTGAAATTTTGCATGGTACCTTGTACCTTTTTTCACTTTTTTTCCTCCCTATTTTAGTTAATACTAAAGTTGAAGATTCATAGTTGAAAAGAAATAGGATATCAAGTTTTAAAAACTAGCTAAGTAAACTTGTTCTTGTCCTAGTCTTATCAGTTGAAAGATGAGTGGTCTTTACATTCCTTGCTACGAGTTTATAGCAATGAGATTTTGTCCCAAATGCCAAACATGTCAAGCGAGGTGGTCAATGAGAATGCTTATAATACAACCAGACATCCCTATTATGATCTGGGCTTTATCACCTGTTGCTTACAGGTAGTCCTTAATTTACAACAGTTCATTTAGTGACCAAAGTTACAATGGCACTGAAAACTTCTGACCATTTTTCATAGTTATGACCTTTGCAGTTATTCCCATAATCACGTGATCAACATTAAGATGTTTGGCAAGAGGTTCATATTTATAACCTTTGCTGTGTTTCAGAGTTTGGGATCACGTTTTGGGACCTTCTGACATCAATGGGGAAGCCAGATTCACTTAACAACGGTGTTACTAACTTAATAACCACAGTGATTCACTTAATAACTGTGGCCAGAAAGGTCGTAAAATGGGGTAAAATTCACTTTAAAAATGTCTTGCTTAGCAAGAGAAGTTTTGAGCTCAATTGTGGTCATAAGTCCAGGACGTACTTTTTTTGGAGACAACAAAATAGACGTCATATTTTATCAGATTTTATCAACACAACCTCTGAGATTTTTGCATTTATGTTAATGTAAATCCCATCCTGTAATATTGTTTCCACCTGGTTCTACAGTGTGTGAACCAAATGCTTGTGCTTCTGTGCATACGTATATGAGCATAAGAGAAAGAGGACAACGTGGCATATTTTTATCTAAGCTATTTTGAGTTGTTTGATACTCAGAAGCTGTGCTATTTTCAGTGATCTGAACCATCAGCGTCTCTTGACTGATGTGTTGGGTTAAAAAACTCATCTCATTTTTTTAAACAAACAAGAGCGCAAATAACACTTAAACAGAACAACGATGGATATAATCTAAATGAAAAATGGCTGATATGTAGGCAGTTCTACAAATGTAGTGAAGATAAAACACAATGCTTGGTTCAAAATAAAATAAAGCCTTTCTTAAAAACCAGCAAAAAGCTTGTTATGAACAGGATGACACTGCTGCTACCTAGCTACAGTTAAAGAAAAGGCAGATTAAAAGAGAGTTCATTAAATACAATGATTTCTAACAAAAGCATCATAGAATGAATAAACTGATTGTAATGGGAAATAAAGGGATGTGATGGCTCAGCAGCTAAGACGCTGAGCTTGTCTGTTTTTGTTTTTTTTTAAATTTCATTTATATGCTGCCCTTCTCCGGAGACTCAGGACGGCTTACAGTGCGTTAAGCAATAGCCTTCATACTTTTGTATATTTTATACAAAGTCAGCTTATTGCCCCCACAAATTGGGTCCTCATTTTACCCACCCTAGAAAGGATGGAAGGCTGAGTCAACCTTGAGCCTGGTGAGAATTGAACTCGCAGTAATTGCAGACAGCTGGATGTTAAATGCTGCCTTAGTAGGAGGCATTAGCCTCCTACGCCACTCAGGCTCCTGCGTGGCGTAGGTTGATTGAAAGGTCGGCAGTTCAGCAGTTCAAATCCTTAGTGCCGCATAATGGGATGAGCTCCCGTTACTTTTATGTGTTCGAAAGCACATAAAAAATGCAAGTAGAAAAATAGGGACCACCTTTGGTAGGAAGGTAACAGCGTTCCATGCGCCTTTGACATTTAGTCATGCCGGCTATATGATCACGGAGACGTCTTTGGACAGAGCTGGCTCTTCAGCTTTGAAATGGATATGAGCACCTCCCCCTATCATCAGGAACGACTAGCACATATGTGCAAGGGGAACCTTTACCTTTAATGGGAAATAAACTTAGCAAAAAGACTGGAAACTAGAATGAGGATGAATTTGAAGAATCACTTAGGTTGGATTTACACATTACCTTAAGACAAATCTGTTTACACTACAAACAGCTGGATTCTCATACTGCAGGAATGAGTGAAGCACATTTTCCTTTAGCATCACATATGAACCGAATGATTTCAAGCTCAGACAACAAGCCAGTTGGTCAGTTGCTGCAAGCAACAGGTAGTTCCAAAGGTGCTTTTTTCAAGAGGCAACTGCTGTTTCTGGTTTTTCTTTGAAAACATTTCACTTCTTATCCAAGAAGCTTCTTCAGCTCTGAAGAAGGTAAAGAAGCTCTGAAGAAGCTGAAGAAGCTTCTTGGATGAGAAGCGAAATGTCTTCAAAGAAAAACCAGAAAGTCCAGTTGCCTCTTGAAAAAACACCTTTGGGACAAACATGACCTGGATGACTGAGAATCTCCATAGACATTAAGCAACAGGTAACTTTTGATTGATCCAAAAAAGTGTATCCTGAACCTCTGGGGGAAAAAAACTAGTGCCCATCTAAGCTGTTCAGGTATTTCTATTTAAGTGAGACAGTTAACAAAAAACAATGAATAGCAAAGCATCAAATAAGAATCAACTCCTAAAGCATTTGTGACTAGACAACTGCTGGTAAATTTTTCCCTGTGAGTGGAAGACAGACTTCAGTTAGCATGAATTGAATACATAGAATAGATACAAATAGAGGAATCATCAGGACAGGGACGGTAGGCATGCTGGTGCTCTTATGCATGCCCCTTACAGACCTCTTAGGAATGGGGTGAGGTCAACAGTAGACAGTCTTAGGTTAAAATTTTGGGGGGTTTGGGATGAAACCACAGAGTCAGGTAGTGCATTCCAGGCATTGACTAAAAATTGAATAAAAAGTTATTCAACTTTTCCCTGTCCCTCCTTCCTCCCCCTTTCTCTTTCAAAAAAAAAAGTGAAAACAAAATACTTTGCAGATAATTTTTGAATCTCTTGGAAGTATTTGAGAGAGCTTTGGAAGGGACCAGATTCAAGAGAATCCTACTTCACTTTGAAAAACACAAATTCTCTCTAAGGTGAGAGATTCAACGGCATCCCTGCCCATCCCTACCTAACAAGAAAGTCAGGCAAGAAAGAAGTGTAGGGAAATTCTCATTTTCAGAAAGATGTACTGCCAAATGATGGAAATAGTATACAACACTGTTGTTGTTCTTAGCTAGCAATTATTTGGTTTTTTTTTATTCACACTAATGTCAAGCAATAATGTGAGGTCAAATTAGGATAAGATTATACAACAGCATGCAAATTGCAAAAGGAACTTCATCACTAAATGTTCATAATTTCCACCAAATGAGAGTAAGTCATATGCAACTATCACACACATTATTGATGAAACCCGTTTGGCAGCTAAACCTTCTGTGTTAGCTTTCTTCTTGAAGAACCATCTATCATTACTGATACTATTACTCAGTGGTTCTTGGTGTGAATGATCTTGTGGTTAAGGCACTAATTCTTTCCATTCTCTCTTTGAATGTAGATAGATCTGAGACCAAGCCACAAGAATCTCAAGATGCCCCAATATGAAAGCAACATAGGGACAGAGGCATTATGTCCTTCTCCCCCTTCTGTTACCATCTATATCTACTGGGATATCCCAGACTTTTAACTTGGTAGGAATGTGCCAAAGGTTAAAGAAATGTAATATTTTTTTTAACAGAAGATTGATCTTTGTTTATTTCTTATCATCCTGTTACTTTCCACTTTAAATATCAGCTAAATTCAGGTAACCCACCTCATTGCCCATTGACTAATCTTCGATTATAATAAACTGAAATTTAAAACATTTATCACTTTCCTGGCAGGCATTCTAAACAGCTCAGTTTGAAGACTGTTGCCCTTCTAAAAACAGTTAGGCATTCTAAAAAGAATAGTTTGAAGATTGATCTCATGTTGGTCTACTAAATCTACTCAATCTCATGTTGGTCTACTGGTCTCATGTTGGTCTACTAACTTTTTGATTTTTACCTCATAGCTGAGATGGTGCACAATTCTTGGGACTTTTTCCTGTTTACAGTTCCACTTGTACTTAGTATGTGCTGACTTAGCTTGCTCAGTCAATGATATATCTTGTGCTTAATCTAACTTAAGAAAGTGTCAGGCATCCAGTGTGGATTCGATTACATGTCAGCACGGTTCAAGTCTCAATCAAGAGAAATCACCCTTCACCCTGACGCTGCACCCTAGACTCTTGGGTTTGGTTTATTCTTTGCCTGTCTGAAAACAGGTAATTTAGAAGTTCCATCTGACCTGTTTTTGTCCCAGTAAAGGGCAACTGTGGCGCAATATTCCAGGCAATCTAATCTTATTCTGGAAAACATTAAGTCAGTGGCCAGCTGCTCCCTGGGAGGTGGGACTGAATGACCTTTATTAAATTATCACACCTGTGATCAGGCACCATTGGAAAGTCAGGGATGGAGCCAAGGCTGATTTCCTATAGATAGTCAGACCTTGCCTGCTGCCAGAAAGAAGCTCACCTACTCCACATTGTCGAAAACATTGCTGAAAGCCCATCTTCAGAAGAATAAAGGCTGCCTCCTTCGCCCTTTATCAGCAAAGGCTAACTGCAAACCAAGAAAATGATGCACCTATTTTGTAAATGAAGATGCCTAAAGAGGAATTGTACTTAGGAGTAAGTGTCATTCCACCAGCTATATTTATGTCTGAGTAAATAGGATTTTAGGACACATAGGATTGCATTGGAATCCCCAATCTTCAATACACATTTTTCTAACTAAATTAATTTCCCTTATTTATGTGTAAAACAACGCTATAAATCTTCTCAATGCTACAGCAGACGAATGCAAGATAAAACTATTAAAAATATTTATTTTAACACTGTTTTATATTATGCAAAATGCAAATTGTGTTGATACCTATTATGAATGGTAATATAAATAATACGGCTTTACCATATGTATGTGAAATACTGTAAATCCTGCATGATACCTGATCAGAATAAAACATCTTAACTCTTTGAATAGGATATTCTTAAAAACCTGTAAACAATATGTAATTTATTTATTTATTTATTTATTATTTATTAATTATATTTCTATACCACCTTTCTCCCATAGAACTCAAGGCGGTGTACATTTTAAAAGATCATTCACATGTTCATATGTTTAGCCCCGCCTGTTGGAACATCAGGGTCTTGAGGGCACGGCAGAAAGCATGGAGATCAGGGATATTCCGTATCTCTGGGGGCAGTTCATTCCAAAGGGTTGGAGCCCTTCTGGAGGAGAAGGCCCTCCCCCTGGGAGTCGCCAGTCGGCATGATTTGACTGACGGTACCCTGAGTAGTCCCTCCCTGTGAGAACGAACTGGTCAGTGGGAGGCTATTGGTGGCAAAAGACGGTCTCGTAGGTACCCAGGTTCTAAGCCATGGAGCACTTTAAAGGTGATGACTAACACCTTGAATCGTGCCCAGAAGACCACCGGGAGCCAGTGCAGCTCGTGCAGAAGAGGTATTACATGGGCGTAATGAGTTGCGCCCATAATCACCTGCACGGCTACATTCTGGACCAGCTGGAGCCTGCGGGTGCTCTTCAAGGGGAGCCCCATGTAGAGAGCATTACAGTAGTCCATATGGGAGGTGACTAGGGCATGAGTGACTGTGCGCAAGGTGTCCCGATCCAGAAAGGGACGCAACTGGTGGATCAGGCGAACCTGATAAAAGGCCCCCCTGGCCACAGCTGTCATGTGCTCTTCTAAAGATAGCCGTGAATCCAGGAGGACACCTAAGTTGCGAGCCCTCTCTGTGGGAAGTAAGGTCTCATCCCCAATTGTCAGTGATGGTACCAGCTGACTATACCGGGATGCCGGAAGCCACAGCCACTCGGTCTTGGAGGGGTTGAGTCTGAGTTTGTTTCTCCCCATCCAGATCTGCACGGCCTTCAGGCAACGGGACATCACAGTAAGGGCATCATTGGGGTGGTCCGGGGTGGAAATGTATAGCTGTGTGTCATCAGCATACTGATGAACACCCACCCCGAAACCACGGATGATCTCGCCTAGCGGTTTTACATAAATGTTGAACAAAAGCGGTGAGAGGACTGACCCTTGCAGCACTCCACAAATAAGGTGCCTCGAGGTCGACCTATGCCCCCCAGCCAACACAAACTGTGAATGGTCAGAGAGGAAGGAAGAGAACCACAGAAGCACGGTGCCCCCTATTCCTAACCTCTCCAGCCGGTGCAGTAAGATACCATGGACAATGGTATCAAAAGCCGCTGAGAGATCTAATAGGACCAGGACAGAGGAACAACCTCTGTCCCGAGCCCTCCAGAGATCATCAACCAATGCGACCAATGCCGTTTCTGTGCTGTATCATGGCCTGAAGCCTGACTGGTACAGATCCAGATAGACAGCTTCATCCAGGTATCAGGGTAGTTGTCGTGCCACCACACTCTCAACAACCTTTGCAACGAAGTGAAGATTGGAGACTGGACGATAATTTGATAATATAGCTGGGTCCAGGGAAGGCTTAATAGAGGGTAATAGAGGGTTCACAACTTATCATATGCTAAGCAAGGACAAAATAATCCAGTGGTCCATATTTTTGAAGAAACTGGGTGTAAATACTGTAAAACTGAATGTAGAATTTCGTATTTGCTTTGAAGAAGAGAAAATTTAAGTTTCCATTCTACTGTTGGGCACCACCCACTGGATCTTTGCAGAATTGTTAGGTTAGAATTTTATCCTTATAAACTTGAAATGTATTGGCAAAAAATCTTTTTGAGGTTTTCAGTATGTTGCTGGTCTTTGGTGTCAAAATATCAGTTATAAACGAACAGAATGCTGTACAAGGTTGGAATACTTAATCAATCATTGGGCTGAATTCTATTGTTAAATTTGAATATCCCATGGCCCCTACTGGTATAGGATTTGTAAACAATTCCAGAAACCATGCTTTGCAGGCTTCACCCACCTTGATTCGTTTAGATTTATGCAATGGTTCTTGCATTTTCGTATTTTTGCAGCCTTAGTGAAAATGTTTTCCTTTTCGGGAGCCCCTTCTGACTCTAGGAGTTGAAAGTTGTAAGTAATCCCTTGCCATTTTAAGGTGTGTTACAAATGAAAAATTATAGTGCGGATCCTAAAACTAGTGTTATCAGTGAACAACAGCTTAAAAGGGAAAAACCTAATGGACGTGTCATAGAAGTGCTTGCAAATCAATAAAAATAAATAAGGGACATCACTGCCTCCCGCAGCCTCAGTTTTCCAAAAATGTTAATTTGTCTTTTGCTCAGGACAATTATCCACTCCTGTGCTAAGCCATAATTTTTCATGATCACTGATTAAACAAACATAATGGCCTGATCCACACAATATGCTAAGCTGTACCTTATGATAGTGTTGGCAAACCTTTTCAGCACTGAGTACCGAAATGGGAGCACACGCACGCGGAGGGGGGGAAGTGCCGGAAACTGGAAGCGCAGATCCCCCGTACCCATGTGCGTACAGGAACCTGGGAAATCTGCCATGCTTGGAGAGATGGCTCTCTGTGCCACTTCTGGCACATGTGCCATAGGTTCGCCATCACGGCCCTATGATGTATAAACCCTCAAGTACTGGAGTCACAATTTCATTCAGGCAAAGGATGTTGTGTGAACCTAATTGTGTAGTTTGTGTAATTAACCATTTGTACTGGTTGTATTAGGGAGGGGTGTCAAACTCAGGTCATCATGGCGGCGTCACGTGACGTATCGGGACTTTTTTTCCCTTTGCTAAACCAGGCGTGGGTGACCAGCGTGTGACGCATCCGGCCTAGAGGCCAGGAGTTTGACAGCTCTGTGTTAGAGGATCGCACACTGAACTTGGAGACTGAACAACCATTTATCTGACATGGGTTTCCTGCTTGAGCTGGGGTTGAACTAGAAGACCTCCAAGATCACTTCCAACTCTGTTATTCTGTTACGTTAACCTGAAAATCTGTGTTAATTCTACTTTTGCTTGAAAGAGTCATCTGTAAATATGTTTCTGTGAGGTGGTTTTGCCTCACTTCATTTTTGGGGTGTAGATTTACTGAGAGATTGTCCCTGAGCCCCACATGCATCTGGATTGGCTTTACACCTGGGACTGCTACAGCTACTACACGATCAATGGAAAGAAATTGTACCCCGATGATCTTATTACAGCTATCAGCAGCATTTGTGTTATGATCATTTGATCATGAAGTGACAACTTCAGGCGGAACAGCTGTTTGCACAACTGCTATGGAAAGATACTCTTTACTAACAGGCAGGATGGCCTTCTCAACGTAGATCAGTGGTGGTTTGTTACCCCCTAAAGATGACTCTTATTTGAGCCCTGGGATTTTCCTTTGTTCCTGTTTGGTGAATAACAACAAAGGAAAATGAGATGCCAGATCACATAAATAAAATCAGCTCCTTCATTGCCTGTAACCTCCCGCATCATTAGATTTATGAGGCATCTGCTGCTTTGCTTAAAGTTAAGGAGTCCTAATATTAATTCACTTGGCTAAGAATTTGCACAATGTTCTATGCACAGAGTGTTCCAGGCAGGGATCAAGCAGCATTGAGCAAGTTTAACCCATCAGCAGTACATGTGTTTTGTCACTATATAGGGCACATTTATTTATTTTTTTTTATTTTAAAGCAAAATTATATCCCCCCCACCTCACCAGAGGCAATTCTGGGTGGCAAAGAACAATAGATTAAAAACAACAAATAGAAGCAAAAATATAAAATCCAGTTTTTAGAAATATTATAAATACGAGAAATACAAGCTCTAGGTGGGGGAAGATAAAAATGGCCACCTCCTCAGGGAAGCCATCTGAACACGTCTCTGGTTGTTTGGGAGCCCCATGACTGAGAACATAGCCAGATCTTAAAGGTTTTTTGGGATGTCAAGGGGGATGGAGCTGATCTAATTTGGGGAAAAGAATGTTCCCTAAGGTGGGTATCACAGCACAGAAGGCATGTTTTCTGGGATCTACCAAATTAAGATCCCTAAATAATGGTACTTGCAACATGACTATTCTGCCAGATTTGATGCGGCAGGCTGGTGTAACTAGGGAGAGGCCAGTTAACCTCAGATAACCCAGTTCTATGCCATGTTTATACATGGATCTGGAGCATATCTATTTCAACAGGGATATTATAGGGTGGGAGACAGTAGGAGAAACAAATGGCTGATGGCATATAGTAACAGGAAGGCAGAATGGATGCATGGAAGAAGTGGGGAAACAGAAGTTGTGAATTAAGGGTGGGTGGGTTGGGATGTATGATAAGAGGATGCATAGCAACCATAGGCAATAAAATATATGCCATGCTTGAATGCCAGCGTGGTAGTGGTGAGAGAGAGGGAGAGGGAGAGAGAGGGGGGGAGACAAGGGAGAAGAAGGTATTGGGAATATTGGCAAGCAGGGTAGCAACAGGCCATATGTAGGAAGAGTAGGGAATCTTACTAGTCTTGTTCCATTTCCCCCTAAAGGGTTCTTCAGATATACGTCCATCAAAACCCAGATCACCCTCAGAGATTCATTTTGAGTAGACCTAACTGAATGGTCCCACGGAATTTCGGAGATTCAGTGTGTTTGGTCTATGTACAAACAAAGCCCATTTTTCACTCTGTGCACATTCCTACTTGATATCATAAAGATTTTGCATGAAATAATATCCACTTATTCAGTGGTGGGATTCAGATAATTTAACAACCGGTTCTCTTCCCTAATGATTTCTTCCAACAACCAGTTCACCAAACTGCTCAGAAAGTTAACAACCGGTTCTCCCGAAGTGGTGCGAACTGGCTGAATCGCACCACTGCACTTATTGTATACTTCCCTATCAGAAAAGGCACGAAGCTACAACATTCTTGCTTTGTTATCAGGAAGACGAAACCACTGTTGTTGTTTTTTGGGTGGGTGGTGATTCATGTGCTCAATTGGAGGAAGCATGACCCTCCAAAGTGGAGAATTTAAAAAAACAAAACAAAACCCCAAAGCAGAGTGGATAATCGAAAGTAGTACAACAGTCCCTTATGCTTTGGAGGTAAAGCGAAGCATCGTTTGACTTTCTGAACTTGGATTCAAACAGATGGAAACTTTGCTTGCGTATCAGCACAATTTTTAGATATGTACTGGCTTTGCAGTAAACTGCTGCTGATGGTGTCATTCAAAGATGTGTAAAGCGCCAGCCCTCGCAGTTATTTCTGGTCTGACAACAGTGTTTGTGGACACTGGAAGAAGAGACAGAGGAAGGCAGAGGCTGCATAGCACAGATGCCACAGATCGACGATGAAATGCTTTGGCAGGACAAAGATGAAAAACTTGGCACCTGTCCGCTGCATATCAACCTCTCAGTTTCATACCCACAGCTTAACATTCTAGAAGGCAATTAAACCGTAACGGATAAATTTCTCCCACTTTCATATAACCTCAGATACAGAAGTCCATTAATGATACCTCTTTATGTAAAAGATGATTTTTAGCCCATTATAAGTAGGGTGACTTTTCTTGGAATTATTTATTTATTTATTTATTTATTTATTATTTAATTTTTTAAAAATTTGATTTATATGCCGCCCTTCTCCGGAGACTCAGGGTGGCTTACAATGCATTAAGCAATAGCCTTCATACTTTCGTATATTTTATACAAAGTCAGCTTATTGCCCCCACAATCTGGGTCCTCATTTTACCTACCTTAGAAAGGATGAAAGGCTGAGTCAACCTTGAGCCTGATGGGATTTGAACTTGCAGTAATTGCAGGCAGCTGATGTTAATAACAGTTAATGACACTGCTTTAATCTGCTGAGCCAGCAGAGCTCTTTTATTAATTTTTTATACCGCCCTTCTCCCGAAGGACTCAGGGCGGTGTACAGCCAAAAATAAAACCCACAACTATATGAAAGTTAAAAGACAATTTAAAAATATTAAATAATTTGGCCAAAAGAGCTAAAATAGAAACCACCCATTAAAATAGCATTTAGGCCAGCCCCGCTTGGTGAAACAATAGCGTTTTAAATCCCCCCAAAAGGGACAAATCTGAAATAAGTTCAGGATAAACATTTCATTGTTTACAACTTTGCTTTACAAAGGAAAATTCAAGAGCAAAACCAAGAAAAACTGTTCAAAAACATATCATCTACTAAAAATACATGAAATCAAACAGCATATGTAAATACATTTAAAACAGACAATTCATATTTTTCACATGAATGCGAAAGACTGTATTAAGTGGTACCATTTGTATGGTAAAAATTAAATGAACACAATAAAGGAGAAAAATATTTTTTTAAAAAAATAAATCTAAAGGATCTTTCTGAGATAAAGGACTGTCCTTTATAATAAAAGATTTATGATCACTGGGATTATAAAACAAAACAAAGCTTAAGTTCCAAGAAGCTTGCATTCTTTCTTAAAGGTCTCTCGATCTGTGGATTTATAAAAATGCTTAAAAATTGAGTAGATTCCTCTGTAGAAACAGGACATTAAATTTCTTCAAAGCATTTAATTGTAATTGCATAAATCAGACAAGATGTTTAGGGTTGGCAAATTATTATATCAGAACCAGGGGAGAAATCTATCAGGTTCTAACAGGTTCTGGAGAACCAGTAGCGGAAATTTTGAGTAGTTCGGAGAACTGGCAAACACCACCTCTGGCTGGCCCCAGGGTAGGGTAGGAATAGAGATTTTGCAGTATCCTTCCCCTGGAGTAGAGTGGGAATGGAGATTTTGCAATATCCTTCCCCTGCCACACCCACCAAGCCTTGCCCACAGAACCCGTAGGGAAAAATTTTGGATTTCACCCCCATCAAAACCCAACAAGTTATAACTTGGTCTTGTTTCCTGCAGTAAAATGATTTAAGCCCATGATCCTGACTCTGACACAAGAATACTTACATTTTTATGCTAGCAAGACCCATTTAGAGTGTCAAAATGTAGGAGCATTTGTATGTCTTGTGGTACAAACAACAGTGATGTAATTATATGGCATGTGAACAGAATTCCATATGTTCAAATGCATTGCCTTCTCCTATATGAGCTTGCAACATTTTTCTCTGCCCAGATATCTGAAAAGTTGCTTTCCAATTAAACTGTATACTCATTATTTTCGGCTGCTGTAATGAGTCACATATTTATGCAGGTCTGTGGCCGAAATAAAAAAAAAATCTTTTGATTTGCAATTCTATGGATACAAACTCATTAGCGACTCCATTTTGACATTTTGCAAATGGCACAAAGAGTAGTAAGGAAAAGAGATTAGATGGATATAGGGGGAAAGAACCAATTAGTTTACATCTCTCCTTATCTTTGTATCCTTGCAAATTATCCTTGTTTCCACTTATGCCTACATTGTTTTCTGTTCTTTAAATTTCTGACTATAATGAGTTGGGACTGCTGCAAATTCAGCTGGGTATTTTTTGTAATTGCTAATCGCAATACAAGTGATAAGACGTAAGATTAATTGCCTGTTGGAAGGATCTGGAACAGGGCTGTCAAACTCCACGATCCACAGGCCAGATGCATTACACACTGGCCATGCCCGGTTTAGCAAAGGGGGGGGGAAAGTCCCAATACGTCACGTGACACCACCACGACAACGTGAGTTTGACACCCCTGATCTAGAAATAAGAAAAGGCAATAAATATTTCCAGAGCTTGACAGTTTGAAGGTTAGCAAGCAACTAAAATTAGATCATTTCTTATGAGCAAATGCTTTGAGAGTGTGACTTTTCCTAACAATTTCTCATCTCATCCAACTATGGTTCCGTTTCAATCTACTCACTCTTCTGTCATACATTTGTTCTATGATTCAGTTTTCATTCATTCTCTCAATATGATATGACCCAGGGGTGGGTTCTAAATTTTTTTTACTACCTGTTTGGTGGGCGTGGCTTATTTTGTGGGCGTGGCTTGGTGGGGGGTGATGTGACTGGGTGGGCGTGGCCAACTTTTTTTTTTAACTTTTAAAAGCATTTTTTCTACAACCTTAAGAGGTTGCAGAAAAAAATGCTTTTAGAAGCCTCTGATGATCAGGCAACTCAGCTGGGATCACCAGAGGCTTTTAAAGGCATTTTTCCCCTACAACCTTTTTGGCTGAGAGATTGTAGAAAAAATGCTTTGAAAAGCCTCCGACGATCCCAGCTGAGCTGCGTGATCATCAGAGGCTTTTTTTTGTTACTTTTAAAAGCATTTTTTCAGCCGAAGAGGTTGTAGAAAAAATGCTTTTAAAAGTTTTTTTTAAAAAAAAGCCTCTGATGAGGTGGGTGAGGTAAGTGAGCAGCGACCGGGCTGGGAACCAGTTCGGGGGCATGGCCAGCCAATGTTATTATCGGTTCTCCGAACTACTACAAATTTTTACTACCGGTTCTTGCGAACCGCTGCGAACCAGAAGCAACCCACCACTGATATGACCAAACCATCTCAGTTGTACTCAATCACTTACGTATTTGGTTCACATTCATTCATTTAATGTGGGCCATATCTCTTGTTGTTTTCCTTCACACCAACTGAAATATTCAGTGCATTTGTTTGTTTGTTTTCTCCGGACACACCCAACTCTCATTTACAAATAATAAAGACAGAAGAACACGTATATACACAGCTCCTTTTAATTTCATATAATTCAATCACTCATCCATCATATGGGTAAACAGGAAATTGTGATTAAATGGCATCAAAGCCTTGTACATAGAATCCACCAGGTGGCACTGTGTTGTAGTTTTTAATACTTTCTGTGTGCTTTTCTTTTTAAAGACTGCTTTTATGAATTGAATACCAAGAAGAAAAATACTGTAACAATACAGAAAGTTATAAAGAAAAGAGAAAGGATTTAAAAAAAAGGGGGGGGGGAGAAAAAAAGAAACCAAAACAGATGACAGCCAGTTTGGTGTAATGGTTAAAGGCTAGAAACTGGGAGATTGTGAGTTCTAGTTTGCCATGAAGATCTCAATGAATTATAGTCCTATTTCATTATTATCACACATAGCTCATTTTCATTGATGATGATTCATTCATACATATCTAATAACATTATTCCCATATTTTTCTTACACTGAAGAGTAAGTCTTTGAACCAGTGGTAAAATACATTTTTTTTTACTACTGGTTCTGTGGGCATGGCTTGGTGGGCATGGTGTGGCTTGATGGGCATTGCTTGGTGGGCATGGTAGGGGAAGGATACTGCAAAATCTCCATTCCCACCCCACTCTGGGACCAGCCAGAGATGGTATTTGCCAGTTTTCTAAACTACTCAAAATTTCCACTATCGGTTCTCTGAACTGCTCAAAATTTCCATTACCGGTTCTCCAGAACCTGTCAGAACCTGCTGGATTTCACCCCTGCTTTGAACTGTGAGTAGGGTATTGAGAATCTGCTTTCTTTGTCCATTATTATTTCAATAATGCATTCTGGGGTGTGGGGGGAAGCATGCATGTCTCATGAGAATACTAATTTGCAGGATGTGTGGATGTACTAATCTGCTGCATGATTGTGGTTACAAGAAAGGTACAAGGTTTCCACTTGGAAACCACTTCTGACCTTTCTACTCAAAAGAGATTAAAATGAAAAGTTGATTTTGGGGTTCTGATGATTAAATAGGTTGTTGGTATATTAATGGGTAGTACTTTACACAAATAAAGAGCTGAGATTATAATTTTATTATGTAATTTACTTACTTATAAGTCACTTTTTTTCCTTCTTCCCCTCTCTATTTCTCTTTCCTTTTTCCCTTACCGTCTTCCCCATTGTTTTTGTTTTTATTTGTAAGAAAAAATTTAATAATAATAATAATAATGTAACAATAATTACATTAAAAAAGAAAAGCGTGCCTGTGGGTAATCTTTCTTTATTTCTTGTTGTTTCCAGGAATATAAAGGTAAAAGTTCCCCTCGTACATATGTGCTAGTCATTCACGACTCTAGGGGGGTGGTGCTCATCTCAGTTCAAAGTCAAAGAGCCAGCGTGACTAAACACTAAAGGCACATGGAATGCTGTTACCTACCCACCAAAGGTGGTCCCTATTTTTTCTACTTGCATTTTTTACGTGCTTTCGAACTGCTAGGTTGGCAAAAGCTGAGACAAGTAACAGGCATTATTACGCGGCACTTGGGATTCAAACCGCTGAACTGCCAACCTTTCGATCAACAAACTCAGCATCTTAGACACTGAGCCACCGCGTCCTGTTTTTCAGGAATAGATGGATATAAAAAGGCTTTTTTTAAAGTTGCAGAATGTGCATTTTGTTCCCTATGCAGTCACGGAATTATGTCGTTTTGTTGTGTAAACCGACATACATGACCTCTTTCATTCCTGCGAGTGTGATGCAATTTGATTTCTACGATGTTGGTCTTTTTTCATAGAAATTTACTTGTTTAGTTCCATGGAAAGAATCATTCATATCATTTTGCCATCTCTATGTTAAACTTTTCTTTCCTGGATATATTCCATGTAAATATATACAGTATAATGGCTCTTGAGAACTGTACAATTTAACACTGTAGTGTTCCATTTCTTTTTCACATTTGTCAAATACCTGAGTGGCAAGCTACCATACGTACTTGCAGATAAGCCAAAATTTCAGGTGCCAAAATACACTCAAAATACATGGGTTCATCTTCTCTACAGATGAGTTATCAATGAGTACCGGTAGTCCTTGACTTACAACCGTTCATTTAGTGACCATTCAAAGTTACAGCAGTGAAAAAATGACCATTTTTCACACTTACAACCGTTTTATTTATTTATTTATTTATTTGTCATATTTCTATGCCGCCCATTCTCCGAGGACTCTGGGCGGCTTACACCAAAGACAGTACTAAATAGCATATTGCGCCCAACAATCTGGGTCCTCATTTTACCCACCTCGGAAGGATGGAACCTTGAGCCGGTGAGATTTGATCCGCTGATCTGCTGAACTAGTTGAAGTAGCTGCAGTACTGCACTCTAACCACTGTGCCACCTCGGCTCTTGCAGCATCCCCATGGCCAAATTCAGATGCTTGGCAACTGGCTCATATTTATGATGGTCCCAGAATCCTGTGATCATCTTTTGTGATCTTCTGACAAGTAAAGTCAATAGGAAAGCCAGATTCACTTAAGAACCGTATTACTCACTTAACAACTTCAGTGATTCACTTGACAACTATGACAAGAAAGGTTGTAAAATGGGGCAAAATGCACTGAATAAATGTCTCACTTATCCACAGAAATGTAGGGTTGAATTGTGGTTATAAGTGAAGGACTAATTGGTATATAGCAGTGATGGCTAACCTTTGGACTGAGTACCCAAAGCTTGTGCAAACATCCCCAAAATGCAATGCGTGTGCAGCCCCCTGCATGCGCCCCAGCCCCCTGTGCATGCGGCCTCCCTACACACTGCCCACTACCGCGCATGCGCGGTAGAGACCCGAAGATAAGCGCATGCACAGCAAAGCTAAACTGGGGCAACAGCTCGGGTGCCATCAGAGAGGGCACTGTGTGCCACCTCTGGCATGCGTGCCATAGGTTCGCCATCACAGGTACAGTATATAGTAACACTTTTTAAGAAGTACCCATATATCCTTGATATATTCACCATCAACCTCCCAAATAGGTCAGATAGGAAACATGACAAGATGAATTAATTCTATTTTATTGTAAGGATACATTAACAGAATCTTACACATCTGACAGTACAAATCTCCAATCTTTTCTTACTACCATCTGATAAGTCAGAGCAGATTTTTTTCTAGGTTTTTTTCTCTGCCCATTGTTCAGTTGTGGGCTGCTCTTCATCTTAACTCATCCTTCCTGTCCCTCGGCTGCCAGTCTCCCAAGGTCATTCTCACATTCCATCACACTCGCAGATAATTCAATCCATGTATAATCAAACTCTGCCATTGACAAATAAGCCTATTGTGAAAATTAAAACATTAAAATCCCAACGGTTGGCTTCTGCCTTTATTATCTTTCAATGAGAGTTGGTTATGTCAGGAGAAAAAAGAAATAAAGTCAGTGGGAATATATATTTCAGTCTAATTGGAGGAGAGCAACAGGATTTTGTCCTACATTAAATGGGTAGCGAATAAGAGTTGATACAAAAGTGATTGACTAGTGATTAAAACAGTACATTGAGGTGGTCTGGCCATATAGATGAAGAGAATGAATGAAGATTGAATTACAGAACAAATGTATGACAGAAGAGGGAGTAGACTGAAAGATAATTCTGAAAAAAATCGTAGTTAGATGACATGAGAAATTATTAGAAAAAGTCACACTCTCAAAGTATTGTTCATAAGAAATGATTTAATTTTGGTTGCTTCCCAATATTAAGAGCTGTCAAGCAATGCTCTAGCAATGCAAGGCATGAATTTTTCATGGTGCAAAGTGCAGCAAAAGGAGCCTTGGTAGTACAGTGGTCTAAAGCACCCTGTTATTAACACCAGCTGCCTGCAATTATTGCAGGTTCGAATCTCACCAGGCTCAAGGTTGATTCAGCCTTCCATCCTTTCTAAGGTAGGTAAATTGAGGACCCAGTTTGTGGGGGCAATAAGCTGACTTTGTATAAATATACAAAAGTATGAAGGCTATTGCTTAGCGCATTGTAAGCCGCCTGAGTCTCCGGAGAAGGGCGGCATATAAATCAAATTAAAAAAAAACAAACAAAACAAATCATCTAGTAATCCAAAAAATTTACAATTGTGCAGAAATGGCTAAATTAACATTTGAGTTAAAAGACAAGGTAGACTCAAAATATTATACTGTATGGAATAGATGGTATGATTGGAAAAGTCAAAAGAAAGGAGAGTAAATGTAAAATTCTACAAGAAAACAAGAAAATAAAATTAACAACAAGCACCGTCAATAAGATAAATGATGTAATAAGTCACTTTAATATATATAAATATATATAGTTTGTTTTGTTTTGTATTGTTTTTCTATTTTATGGGGTGAATATAAATGTATTTTGTATGTACTTGATTTGATATTTTATCTTTTTATGTTTAATAAAGTTTGTTTTTCTATCTATCTATCTATCTATCTATCTATCTATCTCCATCTCATTAATATGATTTTGGGCAGAATCAATAAAAACAGAATAAAACAGAGTTTACATAACTATAAAATTATTATGACGGCTTTCCTTCCATCATAACCTTCTTTTTGCACTTATCAATTAATTCTTCATAAGCATGCATAACATTCTATAATTCAAGCCTATTCATTTTGATAAATCAGAAGGCATCCAAGTAAACTTTCTCACATTCATCTATTGCTAAGATCTCCTGAAGATCTAAGGTCTTCACAATCTCTGACTGGCATGAAGCCACACAGTACTTTCCATCCTTTGCTCATCAATATCTTTTCAGGCGTTTTTAACAAGTTAGTCCCCATATCGTTTTTACACTCACTTACTATTTTCTACATTGTAGAGGTTCAATAATTGTTCCAATTGTCAGACACAAATGTAATCTTAAAAAGCTGCCCAGGTCTTCCATAAACATTCCTATTTTAATGCTTGTCCAGTTGTATCAGTTATACTTACAGTCTTAATATTTTTCAGTAAAGCGCTATTATTTTATGGTTTTAATCCAGGTCACACAGAACTGTAGAACAGGAGATGTCCTCAGGCGACCTTACTACGGGGATCAAGTGGGAGGTACATTTCCAGTTATAGATGAGATATCTACGTTCTTTTTGCACTTCATGAAAACTTTGAAGGATTAAAGTGTGACCAGGCAGTTTTTAAAATGGAATTACCAATCACAGAAAAACTATGTCATTCTCTTAATGTAATCCAGAAGGACTGATCCTATTAGGGCATTGTGGAGCAGCCATTGTGAGTTATGATACTATCTATTAATAACATTTCTGGCTCGCTATTTTTAACTTCAAAGATAAGAAATGAAGTCCCTGGCATCCCTGTGCTTTCACTAGCTTTACAGTGAGAGAGATGTTAACAATGACAGTGTCATCAGTGAAACGTTTGCTAATCCAGAGATCTGGCATCAAGCATGACACTACTGATCATTACTTCTTGTTTACTTTGAACATGGCAGTTTTCGGAAATGAAGTCAGAACTTGTGCTGTGTCTCTGTAGTCATTCTTCATTTATCCAGTGTCTCAGTCATTTTAATATTTTTATCTGATGATTTTTAAATATCCACTTGGTATTCTAAAACAGCAGTGAGCTCTTTAAATGAGTACAAAGATTCAAACCCACAATAAAGGATTACAACATCCATGTAGAACAGAAAACCTTGATCTACACCCACATGTATTGGTTACAGTTCAACAGAAGCGCAGAATGTTTTGGTTGTTCCAAGTTTTGACTGAAACAAAATTGGACAGAACCCTGGGAGATTTGCTGGGCAAGTTGGAAAGACTAGAATGTGCCAACCCTTTCCCCACATCTGTAGGGATGCAGTGGGGCAGAGGCTTAATGATGCTGGATGTGCTGAGAAATTGCCAGCACTCAGGTGGTTTGAGTCCAGTTCCATGGGACAGAGTGAGCTCCCATTTCTTGTCCCTAGCATTTATCCACCTAGCAGTTTGAAAGCATTGTTTGCAAGTAGATAGATAACTACTCCCATTTTGGTGGTAGGAAACTGCCGGCTCCATTCTGCAGGGGGAGTTGGAATTGGTGCTGGATCTACCTGGACGCAATCAGTGGAAAAGCATGGAAGAAGTCCTAGATGAGCTCCCTCAGAGAATGCTGCAGCCCAACCAGTATGAAGCTAGTTTGCCCTCTTGTGGTGCACTGGTGCAACAAACAGATTAGACTTCTACTATGTGCATAATATTGTAGCTTCCCTGGCCTTGTAGGCCATACCCTAAATAAATAAATCTGTTGTGGCCTGCCAGCTGCCAGCGGAGCTGGGGCAGACTCGGATGATGAGGAGATTGGGGAGGAACTTGGGCCACTTCTGGAGTGTGGGGAAGGCTGTGATGGATGCTCTGTTTTCAGATGCAGAGATAGAGCCAGGGTCGTCCAACATTTCCCAGCCACCAGAGAGGCAGCTGCCTTTGGAGGCTGATATGGGTGAGAAGGAAGAACAGCTGGGGCCTGTTCCAGATGCATATAAGCGCAAAGCAGTTAGGAGAGGTGAGCAAGGGAGGACAAGGAGTCAACTTGGGAAGCAAAGCACACGTGGATGCTGAATGGCCCTGGCTGGGGAATAAATAGAAGGAAAGGGGAGTGGTTATCGTAGGAAACAACAGTTTGTATTTCTGAAGATTTTGCTCATTTTGTTTCATGCCACAAAGACTGCTTGCCAGAACTTAATTTGCAGCCTTTCGGCGGGGAGCTCACGTCCTTCCCTTCTCTATTCCCTCCATTCTGACACCCATGTCCCATTGCAGCATATTGCATGACTTGTTCCTCCTTGATCTACCTGAATCTTTTCTTCCCTCCCTTCCCTCAGTTGCCCAAATCCAACTGCAGCATAACTCAACCTTCTCCTTCTGCCAATTAACCAGCCTGCGTACCCCTCCCCTTTTACCAGTGGTTCCCAGCATGGCATGTCCCATCACCTCGTGTTCATCTTTCCACTGACCCTGTACTACACAGCAGCACAGTTGGCCTTCCCAATTCTCTCTGTTTTTTCCCCTGTTGTATCCACTCAGTTGCTACACTGATGCCTATGTGCACAGTTGACAAAGAATACCTTTCGTCCTGATTGTTCCTTATTCTTATGTTCTAAAATGTTTCTGTCCAAAACCATATTGTAGTCCAGTTGTAAACAAAGCAGCCCTGCCTTGTTTCCTATATAGACCAAAACATTGAAACCATGCAACTATCAGTTAGAGCATAGATTATTCTAATCTAGTTGTTTCTGCATGGAATGTATTTGCATTCATTCATGCATGCATGCATGCATCCATTCATTTCACTTATACAGCTGCCCATCCCAAACATTGACTCTAGGGAGTAACAGAGGATTAAAATAAAAAACAGAATACAGTACAAAATACAATAGTGTGCTACTTTTGAATTTTGAAGCTTGTTATCTTTTGAAGAAAAACTAAAATACTTTAAAGTTTTGATGTTTTAAGGTAAACATACTATTCATACTCTTGAAAGGTTTTTAGCTTTTGATACAACGGCAGAGGTACTTTATGCCAAAAATGTTTTACGGAGCACTTCCACCACATATAGTACAACAATAAGCTTTTAGTTTGTAGGAAGTTAGCACCCACCTGTCTCCTAGAAGAATGAAATATTTTAGGAAATATTAAAAAGGCAGAATATATTTCCCTGGATGAGAAATGGAGAAACATTTTTTAAAGACAAAGCAGCTTCCTGCCTCCCCCCACCTTTGTCAATGGGCCATTAAGGCCTCAGCCAAGCTCACTCATTCCCCCCACCTTTGTCAATGGACCATCATCTGCAACACAAAGGACCCATCTAGCAACAAAACCTCACCACATGGCACCTGGGAAGGTTACATCAGCCAGCAAGGTTAGCTAAGACCCCCACCCCCTGGGCGTCTGACAACCAATCAGGATACACTTACTGTGCCCCAGGAAGTTCAAAGCTCAGAGAGGGCATAAAAACCAAGGCACGCTCAGCATCTCACCCCTTTTCTGTTCAGGAACTTAAACCATGTGATCCTGCCCACCATTAAACCATCTTTCCAAGCAGTCTCCATGTTTCCAGTGTCTTTTTCCCCACTTGGAACTGAATCCAGAAGGATATTTCTTCCAATAAGTTGACATGGAATTTCAGCACATACATGCTGCTTATAATAGGAAAGAAAGAATCTACTTATTTCTGAACCATGCCACTTGTTATGGCTTAGAATAGGGCGCAAGGCTATATGCTAGAAATAAGGATTTGGGGGAAAACTCTGCATTTTCAGTGGGATTAGCATGAGAACATGAGCATGGGTAGCAAATAGTAGAGTATTTTCAGTATAATTTTATAGATTTTTGTAGAAGTACAGGTAAAAAAAGTAGAACAAAAAGAAGGTTGACCAAACTTGTAAATACGATTCAACCAGTTCAACAAAAGCTAGTTTAAAAACACACACATTAATATAAGCTAATTACTAAAATAGATTTAAATAAAGAGAAAAATGAAAGAGAAAATAACAGGATAATATATAATAATATATAAAAACTCCATATTGCTAGAATGCAAAATTTTTGATAAGTTTTTTCTTAATCGTATCAGAAGCACCTTCAAATTATAAACAGCTAACATTCAATACTGAGGTATAAAAAAGCACCACTTTTTGGTCTAATAAGTTAAAGCAAGGTAATTCAGATAAACTTTTAAGCAATGAATGAAATCTAGGACATACGGAATTGTATTATTCAATCTTTCTTTTCTGTCAAATTTCCTTAAGAAGGTTCTTTTAGAATGTTTAGAATCAATTTAATTTTTCTGAGTGCATAGTAATTTTCCGCAATTCAGCCACAATATATCTGAGATTCCTGACAGATGAATTGCATATCTGGAGATATAATTTAATCAATATTAAAAACTTCCTACCCAGAGTATACACGTAGTCCTTGGTTAGCAACCACTTGTTCAGCAATTGTTCAGTCCAAGCACAGTCTGCTCCAATATCAATAACTAATCTTGGCAGTACATTGATATGTATTTCTAGGCATTTCCAATCCTAATGGTTCCCTCTAGACATGCATGAGTTTAGTAACTCCATTGTGAATAAATATATATATATATATCATGAAGAAAAAGTAGAAAATATTCTGTGTGAAACCTGAGACAGCTATCAATTTAACGAGCCTTTGGGATTAGCAGAGAAGATTATAGATCTAGCCTGAGTGTTGTTGCCAAGTCTGCCTGGAGGCCACAAGAAAATAATTATTTTTTTCCAAGAGTACATTCAAATTAGTCATCCTTGGAGCAGCAAGCAAATGTGTTTCCTCCTTTAAAAACCAAAGTTCAGTGTTTTGTCTATGATCGTTGGATGTCCTTCTTCCATTGGAAGAACGGAGGGGAAAGTGTGAAGGTGTTTTAGGTCAGGGGTCTCCAACCTTGGCAACTTTATGACTTGTGGACTTCAACTCCCAGAATTCCTCAGCCATTGCATGCTTTACTTTACAAGTCATAAAGTTTACAAGTTGCAAAGTTGCCAAGGTTGGAGACCCGTTTTAGGTCCATGCAGGTATCGAAACTTGTAAATGCGCCACCAGGGAATACATTTGTTTCAATTTTTCTCTAATGCCAATGATAAATTAAAACTGATTCTGATTTTTATGATGTACATTATGACTGTTGATACTGAGGCATCTCTTATCTTATTTCATCTCTCCTCAGCACTGGACACTACAAATGCTTATCAATAATTTGTCCCACGGAATGAGAAGAGGATGAGAGTCAGTTTGGTCTTGAGATCAGGGTGCCAGGCAAGAAACTGGGAAACTGGGAGTTTTAGTCCTCCCGTAGACCTGAAAACCAGCCGGGCAATCTTGGGTCAGTCACTCTCTCTTTCAGTCCAACCTAACTCCAAGGATTGTTGTGGGGAAAATAGGAGGAGGAAGAAGTATTGGTATGTTTGCCATCTTGAATTGTTTATAAAAATAATAAAAATTAGATATAAATAAACAAAAATAATTAAGGATGAGAGAATAATCTGTAGATCAAAATGCACTTGTGCTATGCAAAACAACTTGGGCTTATCAAAATGTACAACAGACATTCCTAACAGTAAAAATCAGTGTGAGTATTACAATTGGAATTTTGTCTGTAAAAATTTTGCAGGCATAAAATGATTGCTTCTATATTTTGAATGGTTCAAACTCAGCTATCATCACATTTCTTCCCTATCTAAAAAAAATCGACATGAAAAGAGTCACAATTTCCAATGTCCATATTCTAGCTGCCAGGTTTCCATGGTTTGGCAGCCAGATAATTATTCCAAAAGAAGTTTAACATTTCTTCGCAGTACAAAACCGGCTCACAATTCTGAATTTAGGCCTACCAGAGAGGAAAAAAAGTGAACAAAAATCTCCTTCAGGAATTTCAGCTGGTTTTGCAACTGTCTAGAGTGATGAAAAGCATGAAAATTAATTCTTTGGAGTCACTAGGAAGATAGAGATTACAGAAAGTTTAGTGCAAAATGTTCATAGTCTTACACATTAATGCTCAGCATGAAGAAAACGAGCAAGATGAGTGTGAGCTCAATCATATTTAACAGATAAAAAGCAAAGATTTTGTGGGAAAACTCCCATGACTGGACTATAATAAGTGAATAATGCAATTTTTTTTCAAAACACACAGAACCAATTCTTTAATTTCAGTTTCTGTTTCCAATTTAACAAAGTCTGAAGTATTTGAAAGCATGACTGAGCCCCATAAATGATGTGTTATTCACTTGACATGTTGTGCAAGCAGAAGAGAGGTAAAAACTTTCTCTAAGAAAAAAGTAATTAAGTAAGGCATGAGTTTTGTTGTATGTGCGTGCACGTGTACCTACGTGTTATGGCCAGTGCAACACTATTTTAAATTGGTATTAGTCCCTATTCAGTTTTTCTCAACTTGGTGTTGGAATTGGACAATTCTCCACACCTTCTCTAAGGTTAGGTCCAACCCTTAGGTCTTCCATGGTGGAATTCCTCTATATTTGCTTAATTAGGCAAGTACTTAACAAGATGCTTCCTGCCCTAAACCTCTTTTAAAGGTAAAGGTTCCCCTCACACATATGTGCTAGTTGTTCCTGACTCTAGGGGGCGGTGGTGCTCATCTCCATTTCAAAGCCGAAGAGCCAGCCCTGTCTGAAGATGTCTCCGTGGTCATGTGGCCGGCAGGACTAAACGCCAGAGGTGCACGGAACCCTGTTACCTTCCCACCAAAGGCGGTCCCTATTTTTCTACTTGCATTTTTACGTGCTTTTGAACTGCTAGGTTGGCAGAAGCTAGGACAAATAACGGGAGCTCACCCCGTTATGCGGCACTAGGGATTCGAACTGCCGACCTTTCCATCGACAAGCTCGGCGTCTTAGCCACTGAGCATTCAAAAACAGTTAAAAATAACAACATTATTTTATGTTTAAATTATGCTTAGACCGGCAGTCCCATTAGCCTGTCACAAAGGAAAAAAAATGCTAATAAGTGTATTCCGCCAATCAGCTTCAGGCGTGCCTCGCTTTGCAAAGGAAACTCTCGCCTTGAAGTGTAGAACGGATCAAATGTTACTTTAAGTCTACATTCCGTTTGAGAAAGCAGGGCGACGCTTGTTCCAGACCCGGATCTCATTCCAGGCTCCTCTTTTGAGAAAGCAGCCGCCTCAACCGAACTTATCCAAAAAGTAAACCTCAATTAAAACCAATGCTGTTGTTGTTTTCGTACGAAAAAACGAGTCCCCTCCCGCCCCTCCCCGTCTTTTAAAGCAATGCCATTTTTATACCACGGAAAGGGAACGTGGTTTTAACGCAGTGGGGATGGTGGACGTCGCGGACCTTTTGGGCTTCAAGCGGCTGTGGGGAGGGGGGGGGAAGAGAAGAGGTTGCTGAGGGAGGGGCTGCTAATTGGCTCTTTCCTTCACTAGCAGTCCCCCCCCCCCAATCCCCCCCATTTCTTCCACTCTCCTGGGGCCTGGTAGATCTTTGCTCCGAATGCCACGAACGCGCGCGCGGGAACTGCTGCAGCTGCGTTTTTTCCCCCAGCCTTGGGTCAGCTTCCCCAAAGGCTCTTTCCTAGTCCTCCCCCCCCCCGCGTCCCGAGGGCGGGTGGCCCAGCCAGTCGGCGAAGAGAGGAGGAGGTGCGGAGGTGCCAACGCATCCCTCGCTCAGACGCACCAGGGAGACCGGCTGCAGACCGGCGAGAGGCAGGCCCGGGAGGAGTTTAGCGCGCGTTTTCCAGATCCAGGAGCTGATCGGAGGGCAAAAAAAAAAAAAAAAAAGCCCGGTTTCTTCTAGGCTTTCTCTCTGGTGGGTAGGTAGGCAAGCACGCCGGGGTGTGGAAGGCTGGGCTGGGGTTGGGCGATGGAAAGATGCTGTTTATTTACTCGTTGATCACGTGTATAAGCGATCGACCCGTGCGCTCTTGCGGACGAGTCAGCAGCGATTCCTGAGAGGAGTGGAAGGACGGGGTCGAGAGGTTTTGGACTCTCGAGTCTCCTCGGGGCTGGGATTGTGGGGGGGGGGAGGCTTTCCCCGAGGCTCAGATGGAGCGTATCCGGATTAGTCTGCTCTTGCAGCCTTCTCGCTTTCCTCGGGAATCGGCGGCTCGGTTCTTTGCGAGGCTGATGCTGCTCGGATGGTTCCGCGCTTTGGAAGAGCCGGGAGCCTTCGGGCGAGGGCGCGCGCCGCAAGATGCCTCTTTGCAAGATGTCTATGGAGGTTCTCAGTCATCCGGGTCCCGGGTGTCTCAAAGGTGCTTTAAAAAAGAAAAAGAAAAAAAAAGAGGCGACTGGATTTGCGGTTTTTTTTCTCCTCCTTTGGGGAAGATGCTTCTCATTCTAGAAACTTCTTCAGTTCTGACTGGATGGGGTGGGGGGGTGGAGGGGATGGAAGGATTTTGACCAGATCCCTATAAAGGAGTACAGGTAGTCCTCGACTTTCGACCCAGATTGAAACCAAAATTTATGTGGCCAAGTGAGAAATTTGCCGAAATGAGGTTTTGCCCTATTTTACGACTTTTCTTGTCACGTTTGTTAAGTGACTCAATCGTTGGCAGTTGTTAAACGAGTAACAAGGTTGTTAAGTGAATTTGGTTTCCCCATTGACTTTGCTTGTCAGAAGGTCGCAAAAAGTGACCCCAGGACACTGCAGCCATCATAAATATGAACCAGTTGTCAAGCCTCAAGTGACCATGGGGATGCTGCAAAAGTTGTAAGTGTGGAAAATGGTCATAAGGCACTTTTTTCAGTGCCGTTGTAACTTTGAATGGTCATTAAATGAACTGTTGTAAGTCAAAGACTATCTGTATAAATCCTTCCATTCCCCCCCTCATCCCACCCCATCCAATCAGAAATGAAGCTTTTTGGATGAGAAAAGAAATGTCTTCCTCAAAGGAAAAAAAAAACAAAGTCCAGTTGCCTTTTGAAAAAAGCACCTTTGAGACTTTTTTATAAGTGTGGCCAGTCCATTAATTTTCTGCCTGCTTAGGAGGTGTGTTGTAATGGTGAAAGAGGCTATCGGTACAACCTCAGTGCAACTGGGGCAAAGAGCCACTCCCTGAACTTTGACCCTTTTCTCATTAGATTTTCTAAGACTATTCTTTTTTTTAATGATTTTATTGGTGTAGTAATGAAATGCTGACCCTAGAATTTTAGTCCCATTGTAGGCATGAAAGCAAAAGGTCTTCAAAGAAAGTGTAGTTGCCTCTTGAAAAAGCACCTTTGGGGTAAAAGATTGATATATAGATATCTTTATGAGAACTCTCTAAAGGGAAAGTGAGGAAGACAGCAGCTATCTCAGAATCCTGCTGATGTGGACTCTTCCATCTCAAGGCCATTACCAAAAATTGTGTCATGGGAAATATCATAGATCTTTGCTATTTGCTTTTAAATAATATTGAGTGCATTTTAATTATTATTTATACTGTTCCTTTGGGAGAATATAACAAGCTATAAATAATCATAAAAATGAATAAATAAAGTATCCATCTGTGCCAAGTATTATTGAAATTCCCCTAAATTGCTTCTTGGTACTTGAATCCATTCATCATATATTTTGGATTAAAAACTTTGGTACTGAGATGCAAACCAGAACTGATACTCAGGACAAATTAAATCCTTCACTTGTGGGTCAGAATACTTTAGACTCAACTATGAATTAAATTTGCCACATATATGGTGAATGGTTGTATGGTGGGAATTGTCCATAGGAAGACAATGGTTCTTGAGCTAGAAACGTGACTAACATGGATTCAAAAACAGATACATTTGGAGTATCTTGTAATTGCCCTTATTGCGGAGATCACAGGCGTTCCTTTGTAGCCAATTGTATACATTGTTACTTTCATGGAGATGGAAATTGGAGAATATCCATGTATAAGAAAATCTACGGTACATAAGAAATTAGCGTTTAGGATAGGGCAGTATCTCTGCCCTTTCTGTCTTCATTTAGCAACTAAGATGCTAAACAAAATGTAAGCAGGCAGTAAAACTGTAGAGGAACACTTGTAAGCATTTATAATTAAAAAAGAACATTTGGTACATCTTAAATACATAAATACAATTCAGTTGTCCTTTATATTTGTGGATCTGATATTCAACCCTGCAGCCTTATGCCATGTTAGCTACTCATTTCCTCAAAGAGTGAGTTTGTTCTTATGTAGCCAAAATGGCATCATTCACTCAAAGATGGTTAGGCTTTATCTCAAGAAGATATTTCATATTATAGAGATGATGTAGTTCTCCTTAACAAGGGACTTCACATCATTTCCACCTCAAAATCCCTCTGGCAATCCTTGTATGTGCAAGTATATGCTGAAACATCTTCTAGTTAATGGAACTCAGAAGCTTGGGGAAATCAAACAAGATGCTTTGATGTTAGAAGAAGGGTTGCATACAGATAGTCCTCATTAGTTTTTCTTCCTGGCCTGTCCACCTTGGTTCCTTTTGGACAGACTCCAGTACATTAGCAATTATAGTGGAGCCTGGCAACTCAGTTGTTAAGCAAAGCAGTTGCCAAGTGAAACTGCAAATGTGTTTCTGATCTTATTTTTTTTAGCTTTCCTTTGCTTGCAGATCTGCAAGGCAAGGACTGGTCATAAAGTTACTTTTTCATCACTGTTGAAACTCTGGAGAGTCATTAAATGAGCTAGTCACTAAACAAGGACAACCTGCAGATGTTGCTTCGTGCAACAATTTTGAAACCATGCAAAAGGATGGTATTATAATATGGCTTAGTTTGCAGAAATCCCCCAAAGAATTGAAGGAGGCAAGAGCCTGTAGGGCAACTATCCTCCAAAAGAAGTTAATGTTGAATGGCAAGCCCAGTGGTAGATATTATATGTATCCAGGTGTGAGAAAAGAGAGATGGAAAAGAGAAAAGAGATTTGAGTACTTTGTTGGAACTGAAATTCTGAAAAGAAAATTTCAGCCTTGCAGCATTTTTGAAGGTTACTGTTAATGTAATGAATAGAAGTTCCAGCTTTTTGAAGAAAAAGCTAGATTAGTATTCTTAGAACTTGAATGAGTCATCTTCTTGGCTTTCAGTACTGATCATCTAATATCAGTAATGAGGATTTGGAAGTTCTCTTAGGACATGTTTTCACTGGGGAAAAACTAAGATTGAAGTTTTTGTTTCTGGTCTTTTCCTGTAGAGAATCATTGCGGCAGCTCTGAGGATGTTTCTGCTTGGCTCGACAAGATTGCTGTTCTTGCCAGCTCTTCTGGGCATGGTCTTTTCAGCTCCTGCTTCAGACAATAAGAAAAAGGAGCAACCCCAGGAGATAGTTCTAAGCTTTCCAAAGGATGAAACTAGCCTGAATGAAATGCTCCAGGAAGTTGAGGAGTTGATGGAGGACACTCAATTCAAGCTGACCAATGCGGTCAAAGAGGTAAGACTTTAGTCCCGGGAAAGAATTTAATGTTTAAAGCTGATGGGGAATCTTGCTACAGTATGCTTTTTAAGCTCAGGGGTTTAGATTAACAACAAGAAGATTAAAATATAACATACCTGTGCTCCTGAAATGATGACCATTTTAATTGAATACATGAAGAAAAGGTATGTGTCTGTCTTGCGTAATGAGAATAATGAGGTGTAATAAAATGGTGGAGAATCTACCTGCTCAGCCTAGTAGGGTTGTGTAGGTTAATTTGGGTGACTTGCCAGACAATGGGCAACAGAGCGTGAAACATTAACGGTGTGAATATTTTATTTAAGTATCACTAGTGTCAAGAACTATTTTTATTCTAATATTTATGTAGTTCTGGACAGTGGTGGGATTCAAGTAATTTAACAACTGGTTCTCTGCCCTAATGATTTCTTCCAACAACCAGTTTGCCAAACTGCTCAGAAAGTTAACCGTTTCTCCCGAGGTGGTGCGAACTGGCTGAATCGCATCACTGGGTCTGGATCTCCAGGGGTTAATTCATACTACAGGGCATGCTTTATGGTCAGTGTGTATTTGATATGTAACAGCATTTTCTAATCTGATCTTTGTCAAATAGACTTAATGAGTGTCAGAGGCAAAGATGATAGGGAGAATGAGGCAGAATAAAAAAGAGTATCGGTAACTCTAAAATGCACGCCAAAAGAATTTATTCATCACATCTATGTAGAAATTTAATTGAAAATCTCTTACAAAGAAGACATTCATTTTTGTTCCTCGTTCTAGAGTAGGCCTGCAATCTTGTCTTATCTGTGCTTTTATTTTATAGAAAAATACAAAGAAAAAAATATCACTTTCAGCTTGTCTTTCATTTTTCTTCCCCTGGTAACACACACATATTTTCAGGCCAGTAACATTAAGGTGGAGTACAGTTTGAGCTTGTTTTCCATCCTGATTAACTGTTTTCATGATTGAAAAATGGACAGATCTAATTTGGCACATTTTCCTGTTTCTGATTTTCTAATGTTAAATCAGTAACTGTGTGGAAGGAAATCCATCTGCTTCATTAAATAGTACTGGCGGATTTGTTGCTTTACAGACTAATTAAATATATACACATATGAAATTTTGGAAACTTTTTTGTGTTTCCCCTCCTTTTCCAATATAGGAGAAATTTATTGTCTAACATTCTTGTATCTCATATTTTTCCCACCTCCAAAATACCCTTTCACAAATATCCTGAACGTGCCATTCTGGAAAGAAATGGATCTGATTATTTTGCCAACCTACAATTGACTATGCATGGACAGGACTGGAAGCCATTCTTCCTGGTTTACAAAGCACAGTGGTTTGTTCATATAATCTGCATCTAAATAAACTAAACTGACATAGCACAATGTGCACAACAAGCTAGTGAGTTTCCAACCCCATTTGATTTGATTTGGAGCACTGTACTTTTCATACTAGTCAAGTTTCGAAGAATAGGCTGCATACCAAACCCTCTTAGAAGAAGTAAATCCTGTTAAATAGACACTTTATACAATAATGTATTTTCTAGTTGTTGCCTAATTGTCTGTGTCTTTTTAAATGTTTGCTTTTTAAAACAAAACTTCTGAATCCTAGACCTCTTATTCATCAGCATTAAGGTGGGGGTGGGGTTTAGCTCATTGTGTCCTTAAGCTGCTCCTCTCAGGTGCTCATGCCAACTTCTCTTAGCCAGCTAAGAAAATTCTATCTGGAGTGAGATACTTGGGCAACAGCTTGCAAGGTATTTAGTCCAAACAGCAGGGTATCACATCCTCCCACTCTTCTATACCTCGGAATTAATTATTGGAGCCTAGCTGCTAAGAAAATAACAGCTGAAGCATAAACTGAAGCAACAGCTTGGAACAAACCCAGTGGCTGGCTTCAGTGTGGCTTAGATGTTACTGTTTTATAAAATTCATAGCAACCTACATCACCCACAAGATTCAATTAAACTTTTTATATTTAGTAATTTTTGTATTATTTCAACAACTTGCCTGCCACTTATTCTTATGCAACAATATTTATGTAATTAGCCCAAATGTTTTACGGGACCGCCTACTACCACAAACAGCCTCCCACCGGCCAGTATGCTCTCATAGAAAGGCGCTCCTCTGGGTGCCGTCAGCCAAACAATGTCGATTGGCGGCCCCCAGGAGGAGGGCCTTCTCTGTGGGGGCACCCACTATCTGGAATGAGCTCCCCCCGGAGATACAGAGGATCCCGGATCTGCGTACTTTCTGCCGTGCTCTTAAGACCCTCCTATTCCAGCAAGCCGGCCTGGCCTAACTTTCTCCCCTTTTCTTTCAGATTTCTTTTAAAGCGAAATTTTAATTTGTTTTAAATTATTGGGATTTTTAATTGTCTCGGGCTAAATTTATTTAATTTGGTTTTAATTATGTTTTAACTTTTGTATCTATGTATTTTATTCTGTGCCTGTTCACTGCCCTGAGTCCTTCGGGAGTAGGGCGATATATAAATCTAATTTAAAAAAAATAATAATTAAGCCATTTTCTTGGTGGCATAATACACAAATCTCAAAAATACGTTACAACTGCAGCAAAATAATTTCTCATGATAGAAGTCATTACTCAATTTTCTGGATTTTCTTATTCATTTGAAACTTCTCTATACCACATTTCATTTAAAAACAAACAGCCCATCCCTTGATGTGGTTTTTGAATAAAGTCTAAACAATTCAAATACATTAAAAATAACTGGAAGTATATATTAAAATATATTACACATATAAAAGAAAAGACAAAGAGAAAATAATAAAACAGTAACTAAACCGAGTAAAAACATCAATAAGGAAATAAGGCTCTAAATGAAACAAACAAAATGTTAAAAAGTTATATGTAGTTACTCACCAAGCATATTTAAATTATATAAAAGTAACCCAGATATCTTTATAATCCCCAAGGCATGTCACAAATTTCGAGCACCCCTAATGTTTGGAAATTGCAAGTTGAAAAATCTGACATGCCCTACTTGATGCTGGGAAAGAGATGAGGAGCTTGATCAGGAGCAAGGTGATTGAACTCAATTACAGGGACAATGAATGCACCATTGAGAGACTTGAAAGAGCAGATTAGGGATAAATCTTCATGGAGAAGATCTGTCTATAGGGTCTCCTGCTTGAGCAGGGGGTTATACAGATTAATAGAGTTGGAAGGGACCTTGTAGGTCATCTAGTGCAACCTCCTGCCCAAGCAGACCCTACACCATTTTTGACAGATGGCAGTCCAGTCTCTTCTTCAAAGCTTCCAGTGATGAATCTCCCACAACTTCTGAAGGCAGGCTGTTCCATTGGTTGATTGTTCTCACGGTCAGAACATTTCTCCTTATTTCCAGGTTTAATCTCTTCTTGTTCAGTTTCCATCCATCTGTCTGGCCTTCAGGTGCTTTGGAAAATAGCTTGCCCCCCTCCTTTCTGTGTCAGCCCCTCAAATATTGGAACACTGCTAGTTGGACTAGAAGACCTCCAAGGTCCCTTCCAACTCTGTTATTTGTTTCTCTAGAAATCAGCTAGAGGGGATGTTGCTTGAATAACTCCTTGGACATGTTAACCCCTACTAACATGTGCACTATTTATGATACTTGGGTAGGAAATTCATTCTTTTCTGTTTGGTTTTTGAGTGTCGTGATGTATGCTTTCCTCCTCTTCCCTGTTGCTTCCCTGGTTGGTTGGTTGGTTGGTTTGTTCATTCTTCATTGTGAATGATCTATCTGCCAATCACCTTGATTCTTTATGTCTGGGCTTCTAAAAAGAAGTATTTGTTCTGATGATCCTGAATCTCAAAGCAGATTTGTATCTATTATCTATTTTCTTTTTCCCTGCCCTCGCCTTGGCCACACCCTGGGGAAAAATACTTTCATGATTTTGAAAAGCATCATGTTTTTAGGGAATGGAGACAAGACAAAACAAGGTCCTGCTGTGTAAAATCAACAGGTTTTTTTAAAAGAATAATTTGTTCATGGTTTTTTTTTTTTTTTTTTAACAAATACTTTATTGAGTTTCAAAATTAAAAGAAAACTTAAAAAAATTTACAAGGTCTCTTTGTTATCCGGAGGTACAGTGTTCTTATAAATTAAATATCATGTATCTGATCTACCTTGTCTTAAACTATTATTTTCCCATCATTATATTTACATTCTATAAGTACATAGTCATGTTTCATAGTATCTATTCACAAAAAGAAACAGATCATCGTCTTTTTCTGTTATCTAGCCATTTATACCAATTTTCCCATACTTCATAGTATTTAGATATCTCATCATCCATTAACAGGCTCGTT
The DNA here is from genome assembly GCA_012654045.1 of Ptyas mucosa. Classification (NCBI taxonomy): domain Eukaryota; kingdom Metazoa; phylum Chordata; class Lepidosauria; order Squamata; family Colubridae; genus Ptyas; species Ptyas mucosa. The sequence goes on along the minus strand of WNWU01000001.1, from coordinate 13,948,327 downwards.
AACTTTGCCATTTCTGCACACTCTAATATTTTGTTTATTAACATTTCTTCTGGGGGTTGAGTTTGACTCTTCCAGGATTTCGCAAATACCAATCTAGCCGCAGTTAATACTTGGGTTATAAGCTGGAATTTGTTCATGGGTTTATTCTTCTCTCTCTCTCTCCTCATATACTCATTTATTCTGACCAAAAAGGCTGTTAAATCTGTCTTCAGTATTCTTGATATTCTGGTATAGCCCAGCTTTTGTTTACAGAGCTGAAAGTGATTCAGCTGTTTCAAATTTGCTTTTCTGACAGGCTGAAAAAAAATGTACTTGTGCTTTCCTTTGTTCTGAGATCTAGTACTTTGTACTTTCACAGTTAACTCTTCTACCCAATTTTCTGTTTTCCAAGTATATGTTGTGCTTGTTTGCCTCTGGGTCTAGAGTCAAGGCTTGGATTTGGTGGGCAGCGAGTGCTGTTGACTAAGAGCAGAGTTTCCTCTCATTTGTAAATGGAAACAGTGGCTTCATCTGGGATGAAGCAAACAGCTTCCTATCAGAAGACCTGTCTAGGCACGATGGTGCCAGCACTTCATTTTAGAGATTAAGCCTAGCCTGTTTATAAACATTCTTGTGTTTCTCTGGGACACAGCCAGTCTTGGTGTGATTCTGCTTCTGATTTCTGTCACCAGCACATTGCACTACTCAGACAAATGTCATTGGAATCAATGTACTTCCTTTCCATTGATGTGCTGAGAATTTTTAATTGCCATGGAAAGCTAGAATTGCACTGATCTTCTCCCACCTTCCATTCTGTCTTATGATAGGCGGTGTGCATGGGTGCATGCGCGTGCCAAAAACCGGAAGAGCAGGCACCCAGTGTGCATGCGCGTGCCAGGAAGATGATCTTCTGGTTTCCAGCATGCGCATGCACACCAGCCACCTGGTCTTGTGGTTTCTGGCATGCATGGACAGGTGAAGACCAGCTGGCTGGTGTGCATGCGCGTGCCAGAAACCAGAAGATTATCTTCCCAGCATGTGTATGCGTGCTGGGCAGCTTCTCTTCCAGTTTCCGAAGCTCCCATGTGCATGAAGACCAGCTGACCGGCACACCGGAACCTGGAAGAGCAACGGGCGATGGCTCACGTGCCTGGAGAGATGGCTCTGTGTGCCACTTCTGGCACGCGTGCCATAGGTTCACCATTACAGTTCTAGACTGTTCCTGTTTCTTAATATTTTTTTCTTTACTGTCTTTCACGAATGAACATTTTATTTAACTCTGTGTCAAATGTGTTATCCTCCTATGATGAAAAGTACAAATTGCAGTATGTTTAGTTTTATCATGATCATTATTGAAGTAATAATATAAATCTGTATTTCATATTTTTGAGTTTACACCAAATATCTACATGAAATAATGTTTTGTTTAAAATCCAGGCACATATTAATTTCTGGAATAAAGGCTGGAGAACAACTTTTGATTATATCTATTCATATTCATAAGGATAACATAGCTGCGTAATTTTACTAAATTAGTAATATAGCATCAGGAAATTGAAGTTTAATCAGGTAATTACCATGGGTGTAGCATAGACGCTCAGAGTAGTGGAGGAAGAATTGCAGTATCCAGAGAAAATAATTAGGAATAGAATCTTAAGAGAAAATTGTTTCTGGTTTGAAATTTGTTATTGCTGCCAACTTGTTCTTCCTTTCCAAAAATATCACCTTTCACCTTCAAAAGGATTTTCCATATCCTCTTCCACCAAAACTGCATAACAATCTTCTCTGTATTGTAAAATAAATATTCTGCAGTTTCAGACAAGGCAGACTGTACCACAAATAGTAAAGTTTTGAATGAGCTTTGTGCATGTGTATATTGCTCTATAAATTTAATAACTTTGCATGACTAATGGAGTCAGTCACTTGTCCTATGCAAAGCTGAGTCTATCTGGAAATATATATTTACTCATGTAGATGTTTACAAGTATTTGTAACTTTAATCATAATTTTTCTAGATGGAAGCAGAGGAAGAAGGCTCTAAAAAGATAATGGGACTTGAATTTCAGAAGCTTCCTGCCAATTACCATAATGAATCCTACACAGATGCAAAAGTTGGAAACAAAACTATACATAGACATCAAGAAATTGATAAGGTGAAATGCTTTCATTTTATGCATTTTTATAGGTGCATATTTCCTATATAATTTCTGATTCCTTCAACTTAGTGTTAACCAGATGCACCGGTAGTGCATCAGAATTCACCCAATTGTAGCTTTTTAAAGATACGTTTGGTTTAAGGAGTTGCACAGTTTGAAGTCTTATTTTATCATAAACTCTGAAGGACCTTTTTGTCTTCAAATCTAAACTATTGCATAACTAGTAAATTTTTGTGGCTTGGCCCTCCAGTTTCTATTGAGATCTCTAGAAACTATTTTAAAGCAAATTTATTTTTTTTCTAAAAATAGCATAAAGTTGCGCAGCTAAACCTTGGCCATTTTTATAGATCAGAGATGTTGCATAGATTCTGCAGGTTGTTCTAAAAAAGCCTCTCCAGTTGAATCAGCCCACCACCTGTAAGGGATGACCAGCATCAAACAGCACATCTGGAGGGCACTACTAACCCATTTTCGACAATATTAAACAAGGAAAACAGTCTTGGATTGCCATAGATCCCTTTCTGCAGTAAAATCATAAATGGTTTCATGACAGATTAGTTCGTTTTCTTTCTTTCTTTCTTTCTTTCTTTCTTTCTTTCTTTCTTTCTTTC
>WNWU01000001.1:13833989-13936970 GCA_012654045.1 Ptyas mucosa | reverse complement strand
ATTTATTTATTTATTTATTTATTTATTTATTTATTTATTTATTTATTTATTTATTTAAATTTTTATACCGCCCTTCTCCTTCCGGACTCAGGGCGGTGAACAGCCAACTAAAACAATTGTATACAAAAGTTAAAATGAATTTAAAATAATTTATAAAAATTTGGCCCAAAATTTAAAACGATTCAGTTAAAATCCATATTATACATTTGAAACCCAAATGGAGTCAGGCCAGCCCGGCTAGCTGAAAAAAGTAGGTTTTAAGTGCCCGACGAAAAGTCCAGAGGTCTGGGATCACTCGTATCTCTGGGGGTAGGCACCACCACAGAGAAGGCCCTCCCCCTGGGGGTCGCCAGCTGACATTGTCTGGCAGACGGCACCCTGAGGAAGCCCTCTCTGTGGGAGCGAACTGGCCGGTGGGAGGCAATTGGTGGCAGAAGGCGGTCCCATAGATACCTCGGTCCTAAGCCATGGAGTGTTGTTCTTAACATAATGACCACAGTGGAGCCTGGAATTTCGGTCTACGTTGTTGCAATAATAAGTTGAGACACCTTCTGATTGGACTTGATTCTACGACCAGTTTTAAGATAGTCATAAAGCAAGCCTTCACAGATGTTACATAAATCATTAATTAAGTCGTTAAATCAATTTTCTGAATGGGCATTTTATGCATTGCAACTTGTAGTTATGTAACCACAGATCACTGTAAATGTGAGTCAGTTGCTTGGTGCCCGAAATGCATTCATGTCACTGCAGTTGGGGGACAGCAATCGTAACTTTGAGGATAGGTTGTAAGTAGCTTTTTAAAGGATCTGTCTGTAACTCCGACCAGTTGTTAGGCTGCCTGTATTTTTTACTTATTTGATATCTGCATTGAAAAAAGTGTAACAAACTATTAGGCTCCTTTGTGTTGTTGGAATGTTTGATTTTGTATGATTGAATAAATTAGTCCAGTACAGGGTTAGGCAATCAGTCAGGGAGAGCCATTACAAACCAGTTTTTCATGTTGGAAGAAATGTTGTCTATGCTTCTATGTAGTCTGGGGTATGTAATTTGGAGAAAACTCATCAAAATGATAATCTAAAGCACTTTTGCAACATTAGGACCAGCTGGGCTGATGGAACTCTGTATATAAACACTGTATATACCACTTGTGCCGGCAGAGGAGAGGCATGCTGGAAATGGTTGATTAATAAAAAAATACCACCCACCCCCATCCCCCACTCCATTCCCATTCTCCCCATGTGTCTTTGGCTGTAAGTTTGGTTTTAACATTTTAACATTTTATATTTTAACTAAGATGTAATTGTAAGCCACCCAGAGTTATCCTACGGTAAGGTGGGCAGCCAATAAATTTTATAAATAAAAAATAAAATAAAATAAAAATAAATATAGTATAAAATTTTAAAAAATTAAAATTAAAATAAATTAAAAATATTTAAAATAATATTTAATATTTTAAATATTTAAAATATTTAAAATAAAATAGAAATACAGAAAATAAAATAAAAAATAAAAATAAATTCATTTTGGGACACCGGGATTGTTTTCTGACTCTTTATATAATGCAGTATTGTGACATTGCTATCCTAGGTGCTTTGGGAGCAAAAATGGATCTTTGGTTGCCTGCAGACTTACTGAATAACCACAGTTTTCCTTTTACTGAAGACTTGTTATTCTTTTTCTTCTCAGGAGTGCATTATAGATGAAGACTGTGAAATTGGAAAATACTGTGCATTCTCTGATTTGGAGTACAACTGTCACATTTGCAAACCTCAACACGCAGTGAGCATTTCATCTTTATCCACTTTCTTTTTCTATCTATAAGTTGATAGGTTAGAGTTAAATGGTTAAAAGATAGCTGTTTGTTGCATTATGCCTACACATGATGTCTCATCTGAAGGCTCTAGGACCTGATGATTTTGTGCACAAACCAGACAGTTTCTAAAGTTGGAAACACATGGATAAAATGGCTTCTGAATACTTGCACTTTATTACCCATTTCTGTAAAATGTAAAATATGTCAAAAAACCTTCTAGATCAGTGGTTCTCAAATATTTTGGCTACAGGCCCTCTATATTATTAAAAATGATTGGAGACCCCAAAGGGCTTTGATTTATGTGGATTATGTTTAACAATATTTTTCTATTAAAAATTAAAACTGAGAAGTTTTAAAATGTTTTATTTATTTGAGTTTGTGGTTTCATGAAATGGTTTCCCCAGACCGCAATTTGAGAACTGCTATTCTAGATCAACCACCAAATTTTGATGCCTTCCAGGTACCATAGTTTTTTGGACTATAAGACACTCTGAAGTATAAAATGCACCTAGCTTTTGGAGGGGAAAACAAGAAAAAAAAATCTGCCTCCCAGTAGTTTGCCTTCTTGCAGCAAACAGCAAACAGCATGGTCAACTTCAGCACAGCCTGATTTAGCACAAGCAGCTGATTGGCGGTTGGATCTGCCTCCCGGAATACCTGCTATCAGCTGTTCCAGGCTGCGGGGATTGCTGCCACCCATTGGCGGCGTTGCCGGCAATTGCCGCTGTCACCTCTCACTGCCTCTGTGTGCCCCATTTTCGGCCTCCACACATCCCCGCCGCCTGGAACAGGGTGAAAATGGCACGTGCAGAGGCCGAAAATGGGATGCGCGGAGGCCAAAAATGGGGCACGTGGAGGTGGTGATAGGTGTCAGCGGTGATGGGTGGCGATGGGCAGCGGCGATCCCTGCAGCCTGGAACAGCTGGTAGGAGGTATTCTGGGAGGCAGATCCAATCGCCAATTAGCTGCTGGTGCTAACTCAGGCTGTGGTGAAGCTGACCACACTGTTTGCTGTTTGCTGCAAGGAGGCAAATTGCTGGAAGGCAGAGGCCAAAGGGTTGTGGCTGGTGGGTGGGCGGGGCTTCGGCAACATTTGATGTATAAGACGGACAAACATTTCCAACCACTTTTTTGGGAGGGAAGGGAGTGCATCTTATACTCCGAAAAGTATGGTATATAGTCTTATAAAATAATCAGCAATGGCTATGCTGGCCAGAAGATTTTTACAGTGGAAATCCATACATCTACAGAAAATCCAGATTGAGAAAGCATGCTGTAGGTTGTATTTAATCAGTCTATTTTAATGTAATTTAATGCATTGGGTTCTTGTCAGATAAAACGAAGCTTCTGTAGGACGTAGGGAGAAGTATTCTTTATTGTGATTTAAACTGATTGGAGACTTAGTAACATTCAAGGTTCTATAGGAACTTTAATTACTTTCATATACAAGCCATGGCCTAATCTTTTTTTTCTAACTAGAATCTTTGTATTTTCATACAATTGTATCAAATAAGTAGATTAGGGTTTGAAAAATTCAACAAATCCTTTTTAAATGTTTGGTTGGCCTAAAATGAGTATTACCTTGGAACATGACTCATGAAAATATCTTGTTAGTCTTATTTAAGAACTGATAGTTCAAATTGCACTGAAATAGTTTGAAAAATATTTTAGAAGATATTTAATGTCAGAGTAGGTAACCTAGGATCTGGAAGAGAAAACTCAATATTTCCTGTCACAAATACAACTCTTTATTCTTGTTTGCTTGAAATTCTTCAAAAATAACTTGCTTTCCATTTTGCAAAGCTATCTCGTACTATAGTGAATATTTAAACCAGTTTAGCAATTAAAATAGCATATTACCTTAATCCATTGGCGTATAATTCTTTGGGTATTATTTTATGAACATGTTTTCTCTTTTCCACAAACAGACTGTCAGATGACGGCGTGAATATTTTCCCTTTGTTTCACTGCACTAACATTGTGTCACTGCAAATTTCATCATATTCTGTTCTAAAACAATAAAATTACAGGCACTTTTAAAATTTCCAGACTTTTTTGAGATTTGACATGCATTGCTGTTACATCTGTTTGGCTATAAATTTCATTTTGGGTGGTGGTGGGGGGTCAGAAGAAAAAAAAGCAGGTTATGTCATACTAGACAGTGAGAGACACCGTGCTCTATTTTTCCAAATCTCACTATAGATCTAAGTATTAGATCAGATCAGAATGCTTCCAATAAGTTGTTCCTGTGGACGTTTTCTTACTTTTTTATTTTTCATTTTTTAAGCACTGTTCTCGGGATGTGGAGTGTTGCGGACAACAACTCTGTGTATGGGGTGAGTGCATGCAAGCTGTCTCAAAAGGAGAAAATGGAACAATTTGTGAAAGTCAACATGACTGCAATCCGAGTTTGTGCTGTGCATTTACAAAAGGTCAGTCCCTTATGTATATATTTTTTAAAATTGTTCTTGTTTCCTCTGGATAATTAACAGAACAAGCTACAATATCTGTATATATGAGTTTGTATTTCTGTTAAGATATGAAATGATGTTAATATTTAAATACTTTGTATCAAAGAGAAATGGTCTAATGTAACATTCTTCACAAGTAAGCATCTTGTTTCAAAGCAGCATGTTTTTACATCGTCTAAGATTTCATTTCAGCGAAGAGCAGATTCCTTACAGAGAAACTGAGTGATTAAACAGAGAGAACTAGTGGATTTGCTTGGGGAGTTCAGCGGGGGAATTTAAGGGGGATTCCATAACAATCAAGACTTTGTGCTTAACCTGAAAAAAGGACAACAAACAGTATACAGCCAGTAGGAAAATTCTTAAGAAGTGAAGATGAATGGACAGAAATTCCATTTTGAGCCACATTGCTTATAGCATATTTTGCTGCCTGGAAAAAAAACCTCCTGGAATATATTTGCATCAAATCATGCTTGTTGCTTTCCTTGAAATACAAGTCCAAAAATTGGATTGATGAGTGATAATAGTTCACTTGTAAAAATGTGAAGTGGATTTATCAGTTCAAAGAAAAGCTCTATGGCAGAAATATATAATGGACACATTCCTCCATTAAAAAGGCAGATAAACAGAGCTGTGCAGCAAATGAAAGTAACAGGCAGAAGCAAGAGGCAGATGATATATTCTTCACTACTGGAAATTAGGAATGGATTTCAGACCCTCGTAGATGAAATAGCCTCAGAATGTTCAGAGGAAGAAAAAGACAAGAGAACGAGAGGAATCATAAATCTCCAAAGCATAGCTATGTCCTAAAAGAAGATAAAGGCAAGAGTTGTGATAGCTGGTGATTTACTATTGTAAGAAATTGTATGGCAACTGGAACCATTGGCTTGTGAGATTGTTGTCTGCCCAGAGCAAGAATAAAGGCATAGAGAGAATATTTTTCAGATGTTATCAAGTCTGGTGACAGTTATTTTTCCCTGCTGACAAATGTGAAGACAAGTGATACTGCAAAGACCAGGTACAACTACATTAGTCTAGAGTTCTTCAGAGAAAATTAGGATATTGACAGCTGCTTACCATCCTTCCAGTCCATTGAAGATGCCCAGAGAGACAAAACCTGGGTAAGCAGATTGTGTCAACAACAGCTAATCTTTGCTTATTGATCATAATTGAGCCTGGAATTTTGGTTGAAAGTTGTTGCGGTCTTTAAGTAAGATATCCACATGACCACTTCATTTAACAACTGCTATCCCAGTTCCCTCAGTTGTGGTTGTTAAGCAACCACACGAGTCATTAAGCAGATGGAGTGAAAGAGCTGCCTGCCAAAGGAGAGCTCTTTCTTTCCTGCACAGAAGGGAACCCCTTGCATTGGCAAGCTGAATGGGGCTTGGATCCTTAGGATCCAAGTTGGCCCAGAGTTGGAGTTCCACACTCTGTGTTCAGAGAAGGACCCCTTTAACCAGACTATTTGTCAGCAAAAGCGTTGCCTTCCAGATTGATTAGGTCCTGTGCAGGGTGGAGTCTCTCTGCCAAGCAGCTCTTTCACTCTCAGAGGTTGGCTGAAAAAGATCTGCCTGAAATCCAAGCAAGAATTCAAACTTGAGTTTTCAGGCTGGATCTTCTTCAGCCAGCTGCCAGGAACCAGTCAGATGGCTGCAGATTACAATCTTGCGTACCAGATGAAGCTGCCAGGGAAGATTGCAAATGGCAATCACATGATTGCAGGACTCTTGGCAACCTGTTGTTAAGTATGAAGGGTTGCCAAGCACTCAGATTGCAGTCGTGATAATGGTGTGTGTGTGTATGCTGCAACAGTTGTAACTTTGGGCATGGATCATAAATCCCTTCATTCAGTGCTGGTGATAATTTTTAATGGTTATTGAATGGATGGTCATTTAGCAGGTTTGAATATCCATCCTTGATAAGAAGTCTGAATGAATTAATTTGGTAATGTTATAAATCTGTCCAACCAAGGTGAACACATGTTGCAGATATTTCAAAGAGGAAGGAAGGAAGGAAGGAAGGAAGGAAGGAAGGAAGGAAGGGGAAACTGATTATAGTCAAATGTAATCTTGGACCTAAAAAAAAAACCCAAGCAGATGGAAATTTCTAAAGAAGGAAGTGGCTACTCAAAAAGCTTAATGAAGCTTGAAAACAGAAAGAGAGTAGATCACAAAGCAAGTCACATAGGCCAGCATAGTGGAGCTGGTGCAGGTAAATGAAAACTCAGAGATTAGTAAAATAGAATAGAATAACAGAGTTGGAAGGGACCTTGGAGGTCTTCTAGTCCAACCCTGTCCGGGCAGGAAACCCTACACCACTTCAGACAAATGGTTATCCAACATCTTTTTAAAAATTTCCAGTGTTGGAACATTCACAACATCTGCAAGCAAGTTGTTCCACTTATTAATTGTTCTAACTGTCAGGAAATTTCTCCTTAGTTCTAAGTTGCTTCTCTCCTTGATTAGTTTCCACCCATTGCTTCTTGTTCTACCCTCAGGTGCTTTGGAGAATAGTTTGACTCCCTCTTCTTTGTGGCAAACCCCTGAGACATTGGAACAGTGCTATCATGTCTCCCCTAGAAAAAGATTGTAATAATTAAAAAAGGCTTTGTGAGAAGAAAATACTCATAGATTCCACTTATCCCTCACATCATTCACATACAGTTTAGCTTTAAAACCATGGACAAGGCGTGAGAGAATTGAACTCTGTATAGCATGGTATTCAGGTTGTGGTCAAGGTTAAATCACTCTGAGGAAATTTCAAACAATAAACTGGCAGTCATCTGAGGCAATGAAAAGAAAAGGCTTTTATATTTTGAATAGTTATGGCCTTGCCAGCAGCAGTTGAGTATGCCAAGTGGGGAACAGCTGAGGCCACAGTAGACTTGGCTTATACAAGGCTCCAGTTGGGACCAGCTAGAATCACCCTTGCTGAAGGTAAGAGATGTTTGACTAAAGCAGGGGTCAGCAACCCACAGCTCTGGAGCCGCATGTAGTTCTTTCATCCCTCTGCTGCAGCACCCTATCACTCAAAATATGTGTCACAACCGCCAATGTGTGACACCCACCGGCACATGATTTATTGAGCTTTTCGACCCCGGTAAGCCAACCATGGATAAATCCAAGAAAAGAAAAGTTTTAGAAGAAAACAGAACGTTTAATTTAACTACATATGTTAGTTTTGTGGCTGCTTAGGAAATAGTCAGGCATGGGAAGGGTTTTGTGACCCCCGGTGTTTTCTTTTCTGTGGGAAACGGGTCCAAATAGCTCTTTGAGTGTTTAAAATTGCCGACCCCTGGACTAAAGTAACTAGTCACAAGTACAATCCAACAGCCTTCCAGTCCTGCTGGGAGCATCCACTGACAAGTGATAAAGAAAGGGATATTGAAGGGAAATAAAGAGCTCCAAGAAGTCCCTTGCTGTAGACCCCAAAGGTTGGAAGATCCCTAGAATGTGTAGCCTTAATAATAGTAAATAGTAGCTATCTACTGTACATGAGAAGGAATAAGGCTAGAGAGAAGAAAATAGAATAGAACAGAATTTTTTATTGTCCAAGTGTGATTGGACACACAAAGAATTTGTCTTGGTGCATATGCTCTCAGTGTACATAAAAGAAGAGATATGTTCATCAAGAATCATAAGGTACAACACTTAATGATAGTCATCGGGTACAAATAAGCAATCAGGAAAAAATATCCCTATAAATCGTAAGGATACCAGCAACAAGATTACAGTCATACAGTCATAAGTGGAAAGAGATGAGTGATGGAAATGATGAGAAGATTAATAGTAGTGCCGACTTAATAAATAGTTTGACAGTGTTGATGGAATTATTTATTTAGCAGAGTTCAGGGAAAAACTGTTTTTGTGTCTATTAGTTCTGGTGTGCAGTGCTCTATAGCATTGTTTTGAGGGTAGGCGTTGGAACAGTTTATGTCCAGGATGTGGGGGGTCTAAATATTTTCACAGCCCTCTTTTTGACTCGTGCAGTATACAGGTTGGTAGCACTTCTTTTTTCTGCAGCTCTAATTATCCTCTGAAGTTTATGTCTGCTAAATAAAGTTGTGAAGCTAAATAAATAAATAAATACATAGATACTAGCATGGAGAAAGCCAACTTCTCTAAAAATCAGGTGCTTACTCCAGTGGTGGCAGCTGTGTAAGTACCACCCTTCAGGAAGGAAAAAGAATTCTCTTAATCTAAAAGCTCAGGGGCAAGAACATCCTGAAGTAGAAGGCTAGTCATCTCCATAACAAATATCCAGTGGAATTAGGCAAGCTACCTGCAAGAGGATATTCTGGTTAAGTTTCTCATCCTTCATGAATAGCAGTAAAGTTTAGCTTCTCAGTAAGAAATGCAGTCTGGGAAAACAGCCAAGAACAAAAAGGCCCAGATAGAGATGAACAGGTGCAAGTTTGGAGCATTTCCCAGAAAGGTCGTTCAAAGTGGAAACGGAAAGTTAAAAGCCTTCTTCGTGTCTTTATAACAACAGAGGAGAAAGAAAGTTTAACTTAGAGCTGGTCTGTGTATTGCCTGAATTTTTGTTCCATCCTGAATCTGACAGGCTCATATATTGTCAGAATAAAAGGAAGAGAATCAATAGATTAGCAGCTCAGCAAGAAAGACAAAATACTAACAAGTAACAAAGGAAGATAGATCTATTCAATTCTTATTTTGGTTCTGTTTTCTTCAACAAAAACTTTGTGTTCCACAAGACAATGTGAAGGGCAGGAGGAAAGGAGAAAGATTCATAGAAATATAGTTAGAAATCCATTCTCAGAGACCACATGAATTGCATCCTAGGTTGCTGAAGGAACTAATAGACTAAGTGCAAATCCATATATTATCTGTGAGAAGTATTGAAGAACTGATGAAAGGCCAGATAACCAAAGTAGAATAGGTATGTCTGTCATCATACCAGTGGTGGGCTCCAACCGGTGTTACCACTGGTTCTCTTTGCGCACGCACTTTGGAGCAATATGTTATGAGGAACTGAATGAAATTTAACAGATGTAAGTGCAAAGTTCTTGTCTAAGGAAACTAAAGGAAACTAAAAAATATCGATTATATAGTGTAAGACGGAGGATATAAAAAAGATCTTGTAATAGTAGTTAATCCCATATCTTGATACTAGTCAGCAGAGTAATGTGGCCGCAAACGTGACAAATCCAATTTTAGGTTGCACCAATAGAAATAGATGATCCCACAGAAAGTAACCTTTGCCTTATATTCTGCTTTGGTTAGATTCCACTTCAAATACTATGTCCGCTTTTGGGTACCACACTTGAAGTAGAATTCCAAGAATTCAGAGAAGTGCAGTGAATATGATTGGGGACTGGAAGTTAAATCTTGCAAAGAAAGATCAAAGGATCAGAATGTGTGTAGCTTGAGAACAAATGATTGAAAGGGAATAACACTTCATGTAGATGAAAGGATAGTTATGGCCTATTTTTACTCATTCCAGAGTGTGGGATACAGAATTCCACATTTTAAGTCACATGGAGGCATTTTCCAGTTTAATGTTAGAAAAACCTCCCCAAGAGTGGGAATTTGATAAAGGAACCCAGACAACGGTAGGTACTATTCCATTGGAATGTTCAAAGAAAAGCTTAAAAGATTACCACACTGAGCAGGGGTTGGATTTAATGGTTTAAATAGCAGCTTCCAATTCTCTGATTCAGTTAAATTTGTTTGTAACAGGAACATTATTGGTATGTAAGGCTGCATAGCAGTTGTGAAGCTAAGTATGTGTGTATGTATATGTGTCAATGGCACTTCAGCTCAAGGCACTTCAGATTTCCTTTGGGCTTCCTTGTCATAAATACTGTATTGTGTCTGTAGCTCAAGTAAACTCAAAACCTTTTTCTGAAATTAATAATAGTTCGATAAAATATCTACGATTAATTTGCAATTATAACATGTTATGGTGTAATTTTAAAAGTGATTAAATTAAGTAACATGAATAATATAAATCAACTTTTGCATATAATAAAAATAACCAGGCTCTTCCACTTTTCTCGACAGATCTTCTGTTCCCCATATGCACCCCCTTCCCTGGTGAGAGAGAACCTTGCCATAATCCTTCAGATGGGTTTCTCAATCTAATTACTTGGGAGCTGGAACCAGATGGAGCTCTTGATCGTTGCCCATGTGCTCATGGGTTGATTTGTCAGAAGCAGAGGTAAAATTTCAGATTAAGAAGAATTAAACTCTCCTCAGAACTTCATTGGAAAATTAAGATCAGGCTAAATATTTCAGTTTTGAGGAACACACCAGTGCTTATTAATTTAGCATTCTGGATAAGACTGCACAAGTGTGTTGGAAGCTTGCAGTCAATGCAAAGCAGAAATCAGATTAACTTCTTACTATCTGCAAATGTAAATATAAAACATATATTTTATATGGAAATTATTCAAAGTAAATTATTCAAAAGGCAAGGTAAATGTTCATATGAAATACAGTCCCCCAAATCCCGAGAGTTAAATTACCTGTAGCAGTCTATGAAATATGTGTATTTGAAATGTTTCCTTAAGGGTTTCAGATTATAGCTCCTGACCAAAATCATTGTTTTCAACCACAAGCATTAAGGCTTGCTTAGATTTTGGAAGAATACAATGGACACACACAAATTTGTAACTAGCAGTAATCAAGAGCAATTTTGTGTAGTTTGAGATCGTAAGAGAATGTGATGGAAGAAAGACATTCTTTGTCTTGCCACTTTCTAAGGTTGCTGTTTGTATTTCAAGCAAAGTTTCCACTACTGTTGATTTTCAGGAGTAACATAATCATAAATATAAAACCAGAAAGCATTGAAACTACACACAAATACACTCTGGTTAAATACTAGGAGGAGTTTCCAATGATGAGAGCTGTAACTAGAGAAATAGGTTACCTCATGGAGATTTTCAGAGGATGGAGAGCCATCTATACAAAATGCTTTAGCTGACTTACTTTTATGAGTCAACAAAATGGGAAAATAAAAAGAAAATACTCTTTTTTTATTTACATAGCCCTGAACCTGCCTAGATTGTTATTATGTAACAGAGGTGCACATATTTGTCACATTTGTACAGTAGTGAAGGATGGTCAAAATGATTTAAGGGCTGCCACAATACAATGTGATCATTACTCAGGGTTTATTTTTTGTGCCAGCCTGAACTAATCCTTCAGTTTTCTTGGTAAGGCTTTTCAGAATTGGTTTATCACTGCTACTTTCTTCCTAGAACTGAGAGCGATTGACTGGCCCAAGGTCACCAAGTTGGCTTCATGTCCAATGTGAGGCTAGAACTCACTCAGGGATGAAATGCTACGGGTTTGCTCTGGTTCGGGCAAACTGGGAGTAAAAAAAAGGCTACCGGTTCCTCTGAACTGGTATTTCCGATGATCAGCTGTGCAGCGGGGTTTAGCTCCTGCTTTCTAGCAAAGCTAAATCACGTACCACAGCTGGATCAGCTGTGATCTCTTGCTGTTCTAGTTAACCTTTGCAAGCCGCCTTTTGGCGCATAGCAAACCAGTTCGGATTTCACCATTGAACTCACTCTCTTACTAGTTTTATGCTTTTAGTCACTACACCAAACCATCTCCCTTTGCTGAGGAGTTATAAAAATCATTGAAAGGTAGTCAATACCTCGTTAATCATAGTTCAGGAACGTAGAAGCATTTTATAACATGGGGATTAGCACTCTTAGCTTGTTCCTGTAGTTACGTCTGTACTGAATACCCTTGGGGAACTGAGGGGGAGATGTACTGCATGATTTAGGGTGATAGATTGGCCTGTATTCATTTCATGATAAGGCAGGCTGAAGTAGCCTAGCAGGGAATTATTATTAGTACTGGGTTACAAATCAGACTTCACAGCCCTAAGTTTTCAAACTGAGTCAAAGGTAGTGATTGCCAAGAGATATAATTTTACTCTACTGGTATAAAATTTCTGAATATGTTAACAATCCCAGATGGAAGGTCACTATTGTCACTTGCATCACTGTCCACAAAGGTCATGAAGATTACATTGTATTGCTTGGAAGGATTAGTATGTGACTACCATGGCATTTTTAAATTAGTAGTAACAACTCCACTTAAAGGCCATAGCCATTGATTGTAAAGAGGAATCCTTCTCTTAACATGGTTAATTCACTGTATTAATAGGATTGTTTTCTATATTGCTCATTATGTTGTCTACATTTTATAAAGTTAAATTTCAGGAGTTATCTTCGCATCTAATGTAGCGTGAATAAATTATTTACTGGTGTAGAATGATTTCAAAACTTGCCTATGATTTAATCCCCGAGTTCATTTATTTGCTCGAGTACAAAACTTCCAAGAAACCGACATAATAGCCTACATTACCTCATCCTGATGGCAACAGGTATCATGGAAATGCAGTTGAATCTCTGTTGATCCTAAGAACTATGTAATGTGTGGGAACATGTAAAACAAGAACGTTTCAAGAAAAGAGGTGTTACAGAGAGACTGGAGAATTCCCCCCTCCCTCCTTCCTGTGAAAAAAATGAGGCATTGCCTGTTAATCCTGTGAGGTAAACAGATCAGTCTCTGAGTTGATGCACTGAGACTTAATAAGGGACATAATGGATGCAGTTTCCATTTAGCTCTTGTCATGCCAATCAGATTTTCAGTATGGATTATTGTTTGCAGATATGGGTTGTCAAGGTAGAGATCGAGTGGGCCTTGTAAGACTAAAAGCTGCCCAGTACAAAAAACAAAACTAAACCAAAAACAAACCTGAAATTCCCCAATTCATCCTTTAGAGAGAAGCACATGGACAGAATATTGTTAGGCACCATTTAAGTTAACATGAACTAAAGCAGACCTTTTATTAAGCGTCTGGAAAGAATTCCAAAAGCCAGGCTCTCTGTAGTGCTTTCCTTTTTGTGCTTTAAATCACAACACAACCAGTCCAGTTGTTAATTCAGAACATTTAAAGGACATAAAGGCAGTTTAAATGTTGTCAGAATGTTTAAATGTAATTTGCAATCAAATACATATTTGTCCAACTAATACCAATATGATGCTGAAACCTGGAATTTGTTTTTTCCAGTTATAGCAGCGACTCTCTTTGTGAATTATCACTGAACAAGACCCAAAGTGAGGACAAAAAACAACTACTAGCAGATGAATTATCACTTCTGGACTTTGTAACCCAAGATATACCTGGTGAATATGAAGAGAGACTGATCAAAGAAGTGCAGAAAGAACTGGAAGATGGAATGGCTGATTCAGGGAAATTAGCTATGGCTAGTGACTTTTTTGGAGAGGAAATATAAGTCCAGTAAGTTAATTGATCACACGTGCACTATTATTGCTGTTTCAAGAGTTATCATACACACATGGTATACTTGCACCTTCTCTCTGCTGCATAGAAGTGCAGTTAACTCCACTTAAATAGATTCATGAAAATAGATTCCTCTTCTAAAGCTCAAGCTAAATATAGTGGGAAGAGATCTCTGCTTTTTAAATACTGTTTTGAGATGGTTAAGAATTAGAGTTGAATTAATTTCAGCCGGGTGGTTTGAATTATGTATTTCTTGTATATTTTGCTCCTTTAAAAGAAATTCCAGCTATTTCTTCCTTCTTAAAGCTCAGCAACACTGAAGGATGGTATGTACTTTGTGACCAGAACCTATAGGAAATTGGTATCTAGTATATGCATAGCACAACAGGACAGTCTGTTATAATTATAATTAGTTATATTGATTACACTGGGTAGAAGTGGTAGTCTATGAGCTGCACATCTTGGTTTGGAATGAACATTCCTGAATGACAATAGGGCTGAAATTGAGTGGGTTGTACTGCAATAGTACAAGTACTGCAATAAAGCTGAAATATGCATGGCAAGACATGTAAAACATGTGTGTATCTATAAAGAGCACTTACAACTTATATACCGCTTCACAGTGCTTTACAGCCCTCTAAGTGGTTTAGTCAGCATATTGCCCCCAACAATATGGGTCCTCATTTTACCGATCATGGAAGGATGGAAGTCTCAACCTTGAGCCGGTGAAGATTGAACCCCTGGCAATACATACACACACACACATAAAAAGCTGATCATTTGAGTGTTTTAGGATGTATACCTTTTCCACAGTACAGCTCCAATCAGCCTTAGCTTAGCTTCTTCAAATCCTCAAAATTTAAGTGCAGTTCCATGAACAGGAAAATGCAATTAGGTTGGTTTTTTTTTAGTATCTGAATACTGGAAGAGTAGAGCTTTTCTTGATTTTCTTTTAAATAACCATCTTGCTATGCCATAGAAATCTTATTTCTAACTATTATATTTTAGCAGCATTGTCTAATCCTTAAAAATATATTGGGGTCCTGGTCAAAATTTTGTTTGAGTTGACAGTTTCAAACAGTGTAGGAATGAATGTGCATACTGGCCTTGTCTACCACATCTGTCTATATTCTCCAATCTTTGGTTGTTATCTCAAAGGCCTCACTAGGAACTGTATTCATGTTTTCTCTGAATATGTATGTACCTCAGTTCCGGATCCCTCATGAATTAGAAAAGAAATTAAACACAAACTATTCAGAACTTGTGCAGCACTGGCATCTGTACAGAATAAAGCTTCACATATTCAAATACCTGTGACATCCTTCCACAATTAGCTGCAAGTATTCATGGCAATGTAAGATCCACTAGCAAAGAAACATTTGGAAGTCAATTCAAAAGGCTTCTTCCTACGTAAGAATTTCTTGCAAAACAATCCTGTATTTTGACTATTACAATAAATTTCAAAGTGTCATTAAAGTAACAATAGAATGAACAAATGTTTTATTTGCATGTTCATGGTTGTAAACAGCATCTGGCATGGAAAAATTTACCAAAACCTTTGACTGATATAAATTAGATAGCATTTTCAAAAAGAGAAAAGAAAAAGAAACCCCTCTATGATATTGTTTGTAATTGCTCTTATCTAGCAAATTAAATCTTATATGCTTTGCAATGAAATCATATGTTCTGCATCAATCTGTACCACATTTTGAACTACAGCAAACTATACTGGGAGGTGTTAAATGAAGGCCATTCATTTAAAAAAAGCTACATATAAAAACTATGAATCAACTCTCAAGAAAAAGTGTGATTTGTAATGATGCTAGAAAAAGCAAACTCGAAAGAATCCCAGTCGAAAAATGTACAAAAATAATAGCTAACCAAACAAAAAGCCCTGAAACTCATTAACAAGGAAACATTACAAATCTAAGTACCCAACGTTGCCCCCCCAAAACAAAAGGGATACAAATTTAAATAGCCAGCTATACTCTTAAATGTACACAGTGAATATTGATATGTGAAAAGAAATACCATAGTAAGCAATTGAAATGTATTTCTGGTAACTCAGGAGAGCAAAATAGTATTTACACACTGAACAGAATAGTGACTGCCATTATTCATAACCTAACTAAAAATCAGTTACAACACTTCTGCAAAATAAACACCACCTGCTGGCAATGGTAACTTTTACTAAAAATACTTTTTCTCCAGGTGTCTTCGCTTCATGGAAGATGAGTCCAGTGAGACTTAAGTTAAACCTGTAAGCTTTAAGGGATGAGTTTTGCCAATTTCATCACATTTTTAGTCCATTTCCACATCTTTGCTTTTATAAAAACCACTGTCACATTTACTTCAGAAATCTTCTGTGAGGTAATGTGTGTATCAGTGAAAAAACAAAACAAAAATCATTCATGGCCTTTGCACAGCTTTTATTAAGCTATGAATATCCTGTCTGTGGCTAGTTGACTAGCTACTGCTATGTGCACATTTATCTCCAATTTTTGCCGATTACCCTCCCCGCTTTTCTGGGTTTTTATTTGCACACCCCTTTTCTCTTTACAGTACATTTGACTATAGTGCACAACGTGATTCCAAGTCAAACGGGGATTTGACTGGGCACTGAACTGGACTGGGCTGTCCTTTACCAATCAGTGCTGATGCCTCTTTATACCTAATGTCCTGCCATAATGGCACTACACAGTAGTTGTGTACCTTTTTCACACTTAAGAAAAATTTCCCAGAGAAAATGCTGAAATAAATATCAGTCTTGAGTCAAATCTTTATTTGGCGCTCCATCAAGATATATTTTTAGTGCTTTTTCTTTACGAGGGGAGTAGGTCACACGATGTCCAGTTTTCTGAAGTCTACTGCTTTCTTTTTTCATGAGTTCATTTCTCTGTTCTTCAGTTAGTTCCACCATTTCTTCGGTTTTATCCCTTACATTAAAAAAAAAAGGATTTAAATTCTACAACAAACACAAATTTACACATTTTTAACCAGGCAGTATACATTTGATGTCCCTAACACATAAAACACCTTCTGGACAAGATAAAATCACCCATATTTCACATAATTTTGGGACAGAGTCAAGAACTTACAGCTCTTAATGCCAAATCAAAGCTCAGAATGTACTTCAGAACAGCCAGTTCAGAGGAGAAGATGGAAAATTAGAACAGATCTTTGCCATTCAAAGATCCAAAAGGAGCAAGTTACCAAACTGATAACTGGTCATTTTATAAACTATGTTATTCTTGTCAATAATGTAAAGTGGTAGATCCCAAAAACGCTATATAATTGAACATATTTGTAAAAACAAACGCAACTTTTAAAATTATTTCAGTACACCTGGCATATAACCTGGAGGTTTTCTAGGATTCACAGTTCCTGCTTGAGTAGCATATGGAGACCACAGTATTGCTGCTGCTGCTGCTGTTGTTAGTCATGAAGTGAGTCCATTTAATTTCATGCCAACTGCGTCAATGACTCCATCCAGCCACCTCATTCTCTGTCGTCCCCTTCCTCTTTTGCCCTCAATCATTCCCAGCATTAGGCTCTTCTCCCGTGAGACCTTTGTATAATTATGTCTAAAGTACTATTCCTGGATCAGGAAGCATTTTACACAATCGCCAATACCCCCATCACATCGCGGTTGGCCTGTTGCAGTTCATTATTCAATAGGACTCCTGCTGAATATTATTTGAAGGCTTCAGCTGTTACAGCATAAGGTACCTAGGATCATTAATGGTTACCCTAGATTTACTCATGTGATACAAGTACAACAGGAGCCAGTTTGGCTGCCAATCTGCTTCTGGGTGAATTAGAGATACTGGTCATCACCTTGAAAACCCTCCAAGGGTCAGACCCTGGATACTCTTGAGACTATTTGTACTGAACTGCGTCTTCCTGTTCAGTAAAAGCTATAAGAGGCTTGTTAAGAATCCCTTCTCTGAGAATATAGCATTTACCAGGACCTAGCAGTCAAGCACCACATACATCTCTTGAATACTGATTAAATTTATATTAAATATTATTTCTGTATTACCTTTGCTTAGTTCCTAATCCAGTAGTAGGCATAAAATCTAAATTATTTTAGACTGTGCTAGCCTACAGCTATATGTATCTTGAAAACATTGAATAAAATGTTTTCTTCTTAAAAATTTCACTCCTAAAGAGTAACATGCTTATACTCTGCTTACCTAAGTAAGCAGTTGAAATGCAAAATTCTGACAATATCATAAAGAGAATCAAACGAATGCAGTCAGAAAATGAACAACATATCATCCCTTCCTGAGTCATTTCTCATTTCTGATTTATTTAATGCACTTTTCTACTGTTTTTTCATATTGGAAATTTTTGCAGGGTTTTCAATATATAGGAGGTAGTGACTTAAAAGGATATACCTATAAAATATTACTGCTCCATCGTCACAGATGTAGAGAGGCCATACATTTAGTGTGGAAACCTTTGGATTCCAGTCCAAATCTTGATGTATCTCTAGAATGGAGATCTCACATGGAAATGTCCCTCTACCCTGGAAAGGATAAGCAGAGTATTTTAGTAAAATATGTATATAAACCTATTTATTTGATTTTTATGGCCGCCCATCTCACTAAAGGCCACATACTATAATTCGTATGTTATGGCTCAACACAAATATACATACTCAAAATGTAGGTGTGCTATGACCAATATTGTTTTTCATGTATGTCTCTATTTCCAAATCAATCCTTTCTCAAACACATGACTTAATCACATTTTTCAGTTACGTGTAATAAATCTGTTCCCAATCTCCCTCAGTCCTCCTAGGAAAAGCCAGTTTGACACTTCTCCATTCAGTTAGGCTACTTTCTGTATTGAACTTCAAAAAGGCTTGAACTTCAAAAAGATGTAGGTGATCAGCCAGGACTTCATTACATTTTCCCATGCTGTATGAAATCAACAATTAAATCAAAAGGTCTATCCAATTGATGGATATTTTACCCACTCATATATTAAAGAGACAAGCGCTTTCATTCTACTTGGAAGAAAGAAAATTGATAGGAGAGAATGTCTTTTCTTCTCCCCCTGCCCAATTTCACCAATATCTCTTTCAGAGGATTCAGGTATTATAGCAGAAAAAGGGGATATAGCCATTAGTATTTGATCAGCATTTTCTGAACAAAACTCAGCTGAGAGGAAATCTGAATCACATTCAGCAGCTTGAAGAAATAAGTAACAACTTACCTTTGCAAATTCAATATTTTCTACGACGATTCCACTTATTGCGCAAAGCTGTGAAAAATATATATCAAATGAGTTTATTTCCAAAAGTCAGGTATATGAAGTTTCATATATTCTTGTTGGCTGTTTCCCAATTTATGTTATGTGCAAAAACTTAGCATCTCAATTGTGTTATGTGCAAAAACTGGCATCTCAACTGATAGATTCCTAGCTTTTTATTATTTTTAAATAATCTAAAAAACATGTGTAGTTCACTAGTAGTTTCCAAACAAAAGCTAGATGTCAACTTTTATAGGTGCTTTTTATACATATTTTATTACTTTTAAAATAATAAAAAAAGCAAAAGGAACAAAACGTAAAAATATATACATTATTCAAACAAACAAAACAAGTGCTTAAAGAACAAGGAATAGATGATGCTTTAGTAAGATTCTGAACTGAGCAGGAGCTTGGACTAGATGGCTTCTAAATCCTTCTCACTCTGATTTACATTTCTATCAGAATGTCTTAAAAGTAAGCAAAATTTTATTTAACTTATATAGCTTATTAAAGAGTTCAACAATTTGAGATAACAGCTTTGCTGCTTCTGCTCAAATTCTATCATTTAGCTCTTGCTATCCTACCATCTTTGGTATTACAATCTATATATTACTACTGTGTTTCCCCGAAAATAAGACCCTGTCTTATATTTTTTTGAACCCTGAAATAAGCGCTTGGCCTTATTGCCATGCGCTCAAAAGCCCGATTGGGCTTATTATCAGGGGATGTCTTATTTTGGGGGAAACAGGGTAAAACTCTGTCTGTAATCTTCAAGTAGCCCAGAGACTGCATCATAGTGCAAACATTTTTTAATCAAGATATCTCAAATCCACTGACTTAAAGAATTTGTGCAAAATTCACAACCCATTATTCCCATGTATTTGAAATTTAAGGATGCTTGTATTCACAAAGTTGTGGTCACTGCAGTGTCGTCATGATTAGCTGTAATCATGTGATTCCGATTTCCAAAGTTCCCTGCTACTTCCCTCCAGCAAAATCAATGGGGTAGCCAGCAGGAAGTTGGAAGTTGTTTCTGTTCCCATTGCTTTTTTGTCTGCCAAAAGTCATTCTATTCTTCTGTTTAGGTAAGGAAATGTCTCTAAAAGGATGACCCAACAGGTGATGGGTTATGAAGTGTAATTTTAAAGTTGAGCATTTAACTATTAGTGCCTAAAGTGTAACAGATATGGGTCTTTATAATCAAATTACAATGTGCGAATATGGAATAAAATATGTACTGAAAGCACTTTGGAGCACATTGTTTTCTTATAGACAATAGCGGTTGGGTCTTTCATTTCTGAACTCATTCATGGTAAATCTTTAGCTTTATCTAATGCAGATACAAATGAGACACTATCATATGGATGCCTAAGCAATAATCCTCAGCTGAATTTCTCCATCTATTTAAGGCTACAATTTCCACTGGCACTGCTCACTTGGGCTGCTGTGAGTTGCAATTTAAAACATTGGGAAAATTAAGCTGAAAAAGTGTTTATTTAGGCTTGATTTCTTAAATTGAATAGATCATTCTATTGTATTCTAAAAACCTAATTTATATCTTTTTAGGAATAAATTAAGCAGATATTTTATATGCTAAAAGAAAATTGGTTTAAACATTGGGCTGGAATATAGTTTGTTTAATCACGGTTTATGAATAACCCACATTTGGCTGGGTTTTCAGTACAGGTTAAATCAAAAGCAAACTGCATTATGGCAGAGCACAGCAACAGGACAGACTTTAAATACCAGAATTCTCAGAAGTGGCTACACTGGTTGGAGTATTATATAATATTTTATATAATATTAACTAGTATTATATATAACATAACATAACATAACATAACATAACATAACATAACATAACATAACATAACATAAAAACATAACATATATATATTACTCAAAGTTGGAGAAAATTGGCTTTGCCTATAGTGTAACTCTTGCTACACTGTGGCACAGCATACTGTTTGAATTTGCCAATAAACCCCAAAATATTCTTTTAATGATCACTGTGACTATTTAGAAGCTTTTAGAGTTTTCCAAAAGAAAGTAACAATGAATTCTGAAAGAGAGGGATATTTATATAAATGAGGTTAATTTACCTTATCTTTTAATTCATCAACACTGCTGTTCTCTAAAACTGCTTCTTGAAAAGGATCCAGTTTCATCTCTGATGGCCTCCATCTTCTTGACAGAACAGCAAGTTGTGACATAGATTTCATTTTTTCTGCTTCTAAAGGTTTATTTGGAATGTAAAGGTATTCAGTAAAATATTTCAGGAAGAGATGTTTAAATGTTTATTTACAGCATTTTCTTTAAGTGTGAAGATTGTCTTGCTAATTGTGATTGTATAAATGAAATACATTTAAAAAACAACAAATGTTTGTAGAACAAAAACCACAATTAGAATAGTCTTGCCCAAAATATTATGTTTTAAATTTTGTTTCAAATTTGAATGGATGAGAGTGAGGGAAAGACTCAGAACAAATTTGAATAAGAAAAAAAGACAGCTGCATATTTTGTTGTTTTGTATGTTACTACATACAAAAGCTGTTGCTATCTGTAGTAAATAAGGAGAAACCTCAACCCCAAAGTTTTAGATATTAAAGAGTTAAAGGACAGCCAATCTGATCTGTCATTCTAGGTAGCAGAGATTATCCACTAAATAAGGGATCAAGATCCAACCATGAGTGAGAAAGTATGCTTTTAAACAAAGTAAGGGCTAGCTCCATCTTTATCTAGTTTGCTTTTTCTCCCATGGGAGGGATGAAGCATTTTTTCTTGGGCAAGTTCCAAGCCAGATAAGTATTATCCCGATCTCCAGGAATTTGGGACTGGAGATCCAGTAAAAATATAACTATCTAGGAGACAATGGACCTAAAAGCAGATTGGAAAATCTCAATTGATATTTTATGGAGAATAAATGCTTAAAAGTTTTTAAGGAGAATATTTATGGAGAATAAATGCTTAAAGATCTGAAGTTTTCTTCAGATCTTGGATGATCCTGTATTTTTTATTAGATTCATATCGTTAGTTTAAGACATTCTTGTTAGTCGCAAAGTTGTGTCTGACCCATCGCGGACCATGGACAACATTCCTCCAGGCCTTCCTGTCCTCTACCTTCTCCCGGAATCCATTTAATCTCACACCAATTGCTTCAATAACTCCATCCAGCCACCAGATTCTCTAATGTCCCCCTTCTTCTTTGCCCTCAATCGTTCCCAGCATTAGGCTCTTCTCCAGTGAGTCCTTCCTTCTCATTAGGTGGCCAAAGTATTTGAGTTTCATCTTCAGGATCTGGCCTTCTAAAGAGTAGTCAGGGTTGATCTCCTCTAGGACTGACCGGTTTGATCACCTTGCAGTCCAAAGGACTCACAGGAGTCTTCTCCAGCGTTATAGTTCAAAGGTCTCAATTTTTTGGCATCCAGCCTTCCTTAGGTCCAACTTTCACAACCATACATTGCAACTGTTGTGGTCCGCCGGCGGCCTGTGGAGCTGGCAGCAGAGTTGGACAGTGAGGAGGTTGGGGAGGAACATGGGCCAGTCCTGGAGTCTGGCGAAGGCTCGAATGAGGGTTCTGTGTCTGAGGCAGAGAGGGGGCCAGGGCCATCTGGGAGTTATGTGCTGCCTCCGGAGCCTCCAGAGTCAGACATCAGGGGGAGCCTGTTCCCAGTGTATGCATATGCAGAGCTGCCAGAAGGCAAGAACAGTTAAGACAAAAGGGACAACTTGGGAGTAGGGCTTGGAGATGATTGGTCCCTCCCATAAGACATAAAGGAGGCACAAAGGCACATGAGCCTTTGCAAGAAGAAACTTCGTTTGTTCTGGTCAGGTTAAATTCTGAAGCTCCGTTTTGATCCTGTGCTCCGTGTGGCTTTGCAAAGCTAACTGCCAATTAGGAATTTGGCAGCGTGTCAAGGAAGATAAAGGTGGGTGCTTATCAGCTTTATCCCAAAGGACTGTGGCAGACTTTACAAACTATTTGTGACTCATTACGGGCTGGAAATGAACATAATTCATAGCCGTTGAAATAAAAAGAGGGTTTTTGGGACTAATTGGGTGCTTTTTACTGTCTCTGGAAGCCTAGGTCAGAACAGTAACTGGGAAAACCATAGCCTTGACTATATGCACTTTTGTTCACAGGTGAACATCACAGGTGATGTCTCTGCTTTTTAGTATGCTGTCTAGATTTAAGACATTCTACATGCAGCCAAATGCTTTCCTAAAGCCTCTCAACTTTACATTCTGAGCTACAATAAAATTTTAGAAACATATTCTGTTGCTTCACTAAATCTAACCCTAATATTTGTCACCAGGCTTTAGCTGGATTTATTTTTCAATACATATATATGGAATTGCACTGTAATTTTTTTCCCAAAAAAGTTTACTTTTAAGACAACACAATCAACTTTTATATAATTTAAAAACATTGTAAAGCTTAATTAAAATAATTGACTTCAAAGTATTGATACCTTCAAGTATTTCTAGGAAAACCTCCCAGTTACTTGAAATATTAATATCTTCTTCATAGACATGATAATCCAGAAACACAGTCCCTGGATTTTTCCATGTCTTCTTTCTTAGGCGAAATCTATTGGAAAAACAAAACAGTAGTTGAAGATATTAGTATATGTTTATAAACTAATATATAAAATCTAGTCGCAACCACATTTAATTTAGATATAGTGCTTTCCTGAAATAGGCACAGGACATGTTTTTATCAGAAGAACTTAAGAAGCCAGAGCTAAAAGCACCAAATTAAAATTTTCAGTCAGGTTCCTTCCTTTTATAAGAAAAAAAACTCAAAATAATTTTTGTCTTAGAAAATCTATACAGTATTGGTTGTTCAAAACTAAGACTGTTGCAAAGATTATTACCATGTGCTACATATTAGAAAGTGTAAATAAATGCTGGTTCATTTCAGTTATAAAACAAAACACAGTAATATCAATAAAACAAAACACGAGTATAATGATTTATTTGTAGCAAAAGTCCAAAAGAAATAAATGTATGACTTTTTTTTAAACATGATAAGGTCAACAGAAGAATTTTGAGATTCATTTTAATGATGTTTACCTGTCAACAGTCAAATTCAGCCCACATTGCTCCCTGAGCTGAGGAAGTAACTCCTCTTTTGATTGCCGCACAGTCATTCCCTTAGCAAAAACTGAATCTATAAGAAACTTGCAGGGCTGTGAAAACACATTTTAAATAGGTAACTTGTTAGAAAGCTTTCATATTGTGAGTATCCCTACTTTCTCTTTGCACAAAATATATCAACAAAGAATTTTTGCCTGCCAGCAGCAGTGAATTCTGTGCTGTCCATGTGTGCTTGAAGGGGAAAGGAAGATATATACAATAGTGTATCAGGACACAAAAAAGGAAGTAAATATGGATTACCTATTTGACTTAAAAATCTGCTCATTACAGATCATCTAGGTAAAAATAGTACAGCACACAATATAATATAATAAAAAAACCATTCAAAACTGAACCCATAATAGTGTGGATATTTTTCTAGTTATTGCATCTTCAAAGGCCTTCTAGAAAAAATCCTTGTTTTTAATTATTTCATTATTCTCTGAAAGGCGCTGAGACTGGGGAAGGCATTGTTTTCTAGTGGTAAATGATTTCAAAAGAGAGGAGCATCCACCAAGAATGCCTACCTCTACGTGCCCTGGCATCACACTTTAAGATGTGCTCCCTATTTATCCAGACTGAGGAACAGGATATACTTTATATTAGCGCCCCCTAAAATATCCAGATATTGAGCCGTATAAGGCTTCCAGGTAATCAGAAAAGTCTTAAACTGTCCTCAAAAACAGAAAGAATCAGATTGAAGTTTTCAGGTGTTCTTCAAGGACAATCCCATGTACAGCAGATCTCAGAAATACAGGCATGACATGAAATAGGCAAGAATATATATTCAGAGTGTCATGTTCTAAGTAAGGTCACAACTGGTGCACCAGTCAAAAGGCACTTTGGCCACCTGACTCCGGTTTGATGCCTTTACTGGTTTAGAATTTAGCAATCAAAGAAGCTTCTAATTTTAATTATGGCTTGTCTAAGGAGGAGTAAAGAGGTTGCTATATAGATAAAAACTTATGCAAACTATTTTATATGCCAATGTTATGTATTAAATTTTATTAATAGTGCATCTCAACCTTCCACTAAAGGCTCAGTACTCCTGTGCATCAGACATATATGTCCATGGTTCTTTAACAATGAAAAGAAACTACCGTATTTTCCGGCGTATAAGACGACTGGGCGTATAAGACGACCCCCTACTTTTCCTACTAAAATATAGTGTTTGGGCTATATTTGCCGTATAAGACTACCCCTCAATGTTGTCGGCGCTCCCTTGCGTCATCGGTCAGCGCCGGCAACTCAGATTCGGGAAGCTGTGCTGATCTCGTCAAGGCTGCATGCCGCTGAATGCTGGACCCAGCTGGTTGTTGTGCGAAGCTTCCCCCACCGTCCCAGGCATCCAAGTGGATATTACCGATGCTCCGACTTCCCCAGACAGCTGGGGCTCGCCATCACTGGGGGTCAGCTGGGGAAGTTGGAGAGTCGGTAGGCTTATACCCGGCGTATAAGACGACCCCCGACTTTTGAGAGGATTTTCCTGTGTTAAAAAGTAGTCTTATACGCCAGAAAATACGGTATTATTATTTTGTGTAGCTAGAAAATATTAACAGGGAAGACCTGGTACTTAAACCAGGTAACAAAAAAAACCAAAAACCTGATAGCCGGGATGCCTTATGATTCAAGTAACTGCAACTTCCTTTCTTTAAATACATTTTATTCTGATCACTTAGCTAAAAATAATTATTTATTTTGCAAACATTTTATTCTAGCAATTAGTTTTATGTTTGAATTCAGGCGAGACACATACACTTTTTACTTAAAAATGCTTTCCAATTATTGCTTTAATTAACATTTCACTCCTATTCTCGCCCACAGAATTCTTTAAATATCCCCAGAAGGAAGTGGGAAGAACTTGGGAGTCTTTAACCAGAATGTAAGAATATCCTCCTTATGCACGGCTAACAGATATCAGATGAAAATGGGATGCTCCTTACTTTTATTACAGTTGTCAGAAGTTTCTTTTGGCAACTCAAACGACAGTTTTCTGCTACTCTAAAGAGTTGTGTCCCATCAGAACAATATGTATACATATTGGAAAAATTGTGAATTAGAGCGTAAGAATATATTTCACAGAGAAACTATTTTGTCAACTGTTTCTAAAACTTGCTAGTAATATGATGCCCATATTGGAGCTGTGCAGCTTTTGCTAAATCTTATTTTTCAGCTATTGGTTACATCGGATGTAGGAGGTTCACTTTTTAACAGTTATGTTGTTCAAGATGTTTTAGGAGTTTCACATCTTACTTACCTCTGGATCATTCACCAAAAGTTGGTAAACCTTGACTCTGTATTCCCCTTTCTTCAGTGCTCTTCCAAACCTGATAGTTATCTTTAAATTAAAAAGAAAAAATAAAAAGCTTGCAAGATATTACCTGTCTCTTATCCTTAACACAGAATGCTGGCAGTTAAGCAACCATTAAATGTTTGTGTCTGTGTGAATGTAATGCACTTCAAAATTCAATAATTAAATTTGAAAAAACTGGATGCCTTTATGGAGAAGCATCTCAGAAATTGTGAGCATAAGCATTTTACACTTCTGTTCCTATAAAAATATTGGATTACTCTTGAATTAAAACTTTACATGGAAAAGAATGAGATGTAGGCAGGCATTAACTAAGTTCATGCAATATTGATTACTTTTAACCACCTTCCTACCATCCCTTTATAATTTCACAAATCTCCTAGTTTCTTCAGTGTCAAGAGACCTAGTGGAAGATGAATAATAGGGTGTGTATGTAGGGTGAGAAACTATTGAGACTGTTTTTGTTTGACTGGAAATGCAAAAAAACAAAACAAAACACCCCCAGATTCAAATAGTTGGACAGCACAGCTATGGAATAGATTTCAAAAGAGGTTGTTCAAAATGCAGGGGTTATGAAAGCAGCATCTACTGGGTTCTCACTGATGTGGGATATGAGATTTATTTTATTATCGATCCAACTTTCCATGATCCAACCACAATAAAAAAGAACAGTTTGAACTCTTCAATAAGTATTTTGTAACTGCAGTGTACTGGGAAGATTTAAGAAATATACAAGTAGTTCTTGCTTACCAATGGTAATTAGGACCTTTGCTAAGACTAACAGCAGCAGTTCTGGCAGCCCGTTAGGTGAATCCTGCATGCTTTCAGTATCCATCATCACGATTGCTATTTGCAACCTTCGACTGGCTTCCCTAATGAATTTGCTTGTCAGAAACTAGCAGTGAAGATCACAAATGGTGATCATGGGACTGCGAGACAATGCAACTGTTGCAATTGTAAGCCAGTTACCAACTGCCAAAATCACAATCACATGACCATGGGGATGCTGTGATGGCCGCAACTAGAAGGACTCATCATAAGTACCCTTGTTCAGCACCACTGTGACTTTGAAAATCACTGAATGAGTGTATGTTAAATGAGGACTGCCTTGTATACAAAATGTTAAAGATATTGAGTTGCAGATGGTAGATTTTTAAAAAGATAAATACCACCTTACTATATTAAAACAACAAAACGTTCTCCTGAAAAATAATGGAGTCAATCATTACATTCTAACTGCTTTCCACTAGTATTCAATAGCATATTTCGCTAACCTTGTTATCATCTGAGAAGGATGAAAGAGTCTCATTCAACCGGACACTCTCGAATTCTTGATTGCTGGCATAAATTCGAAAGACCTTAAACTGAGAAGATGGAACTCCAACAAACGGCTCCAAGAGTTGTTTGAAGGCAGAGAGTGTAATTCTTTTATCAACATGAATCAACAACCCTAAACCAAGAAAAAAAAATTAACCT
Organism: Ptyas mucosa; assembly: GCA_012654045.1. NCBI lineage: Eukaryota > Metazoa > Chordata > Lepidosauria > Squamata > Colubridae > Ptyas > Ptyas mucosa. Next base: position 13,909,210 of record WNWU01000001.1, on the reverse strand, counting down.
GAAAAACAAACTCAGTTCTTATGCCACATGTATACCAATACAATTTCATTCATTTATCTTTAGAAGAACACCTGACGGCTGTGGCCAGAAGGGCTTTTTATCAGATTCGCCTGATACGCCAGTTGCGCCCCTTTCTAAATCGGGACTCATTAAACACGGTCACTCATGCCCTCGTCACTTCCCGCCTGGACTACTGCAATGCTCTCTACATGGGGCTCCCCTTGAAGAGCACCCGGAGGCTCCAGTTGGTCCAGAATGCAGCCGCGCGGGTAGTTATGGGAGCGATGTGGCGCTCCCATGTGACACCCCTCCTGCGCGAGCTGCACTGGCTTCCTGTGTTCTTCCGGGTGCACTTCAAGGTTTTGGTTACCACCTTTAGAACGCTCCATGGCTTAGGACCGGGCTATCTTCGAGACCGCCTTCTGCCACCAGTACCCTCTCACCGACCAGTACGCTCCCATAGAGAGGGGCTTCTCAGGGTGCCGTCGGTCAAACAGTGTCGACTGACGGCCCCCAGGGGGAGAGCCTTCTCTGTGGGGGCACCCACCATGTGGAACAAGCTCCCCCCGGAGATACGGACAATCCCAGATCTCCGCGCTTTCCGCCGTGCCCTCAAGACGTTTCTATTCCAGCAGGCTGGCCTGGACCAACCTCTTCTAAAATTGCTCTTATATTTTTAAATCTTAATCTCATAAATTTAGAGTTTTAATTTTAGGTTTAAGACCAAATTATTTAATTGTATTTTAATCAATTCTTTAAAATATTTGTATTATATGTATTTTATCATTTGTCTGTACACCGCCCTGAGTCCCCCGGGAGTAGAGCGGTATATCAATATAATATAATATAATAATAATAATAATAATAATAATAATAATAATATAATTCATATTATTAATAGATACACATATTCCCTTTTCTTCTTTAGTTTCAAGTTATAAGACTTCAAGTGATCAGAGACAGTTATCACATCCATTAACACTGTATTCTACAGTATGTAACTTCACATATAAGGAAACTGTACAGCAGGTGATTGGGGCATGTGTGAGATTATAAATAATAATTTATTAAGCTATACTACTTAGTATTTTAAAAAGAAGGTTCGTCTAATGAAAAAGTAGTATGTTTTAAAACTATGCATTACAGTTAAACTGCATCTTGAAATTGCCTTCTTTTTAACATTTAATTTATACTCAAAGCTGTTGCAAATTTTCAGAAAGTGTCATTTTTAGCAACTGCACTTGGGTGTGTCACAGATGCACAATGATTTTGTTAACAATTTATTGGCAAAAATCAATCTTCCCTTAAAACAATTATATTGCCAAACTTTGAACAATTAACTATTCTTGCCTTAAAAGTTTATTGATTTAGACTCTGCATTTCATTTAGTTCCCCAAAGTGGTATGTACGGAATTGCTTCCTCCTACATTTTTTACAGTTTCCTCTGCTTATTAAAAAAAAAGATGACTAGACTTATTCTCTGATTGAGGATCAGATGGAAGCAGCAGCTGCCTTCTGGTAGTATTCCCCAAAGTTTTTCTAATCAATAGAGGAAGTCATAAATCAAAGCCTCAATATCACAGCATTCTCTACCAATGAAGGAAAATGATGCAGCTTTCTTTTTCTTGAATTTAACTTGATTCTACTCCAAATCCTTAAATGCACGTGCATGTCTAGTAGTATAGGTAGTCTTCAACTTATGGCCATTAGTTTAACAACATTACGATGGTGCTGAAAAAAGTGACTTTCATCTGTAACTTACATCCTGTCCTTGAAGTTACAACCATCACACCATTCTCGCGGTCACATGATCAAAACTTAGGTGTTTGGTGAGCAGCTCACATTTACAACAGTTGCAGCACCCTGTAGTCATGTGATCATGATCTGTGACCTTCCCAATCAGCTTCCAGCAGGTAAACTCAATGGGGGAAGCAGGATTTGTTTACTGACTGCATAATTCATTTAATAAACAAATTATTCACTTAACAACCACATTATTTATTTAATAACTGTATTACTTACTACCTTAAATTCTGGTCCCAGTTGTAGTGGTAAACTGAGGAGTACCTACATCTAAATATCTAGAACCATCTTTCATTTTATGCAAACAGACAGCAAGCCTGCATGTATAAACATATTTTGCAGGAATGTATACAACATATAGACATAAATAAACAAACAAGCAATCTACATTTTTAGAAAAACATATTGCACGTTACCGTATTTGATACATACATTTCTGCCCCTCTCCTGAACCTTCTTCTGCAATGTAGGGCTCTGCCTTAAAGTACATAAACTGGGCTTCTGCCCTGCTTTTCCCACTTTCATCATATTCACTGTCGGTTCCAGAGTCCTCTTCGGCCGTATCCCATGTTTCCTTTTTCCCTTCGTTGGCTTTGGATCGCCTACTGCTTGTTATGCTGTGTGAATCAAGTCCATTCGCCAAGGATATAGCGGCATTATCGACATTACATAACGTGTCACTGCTGTGGCTGGAACTAAGAATATCACTGTCCACTGAACTTGTGCTCCTGTCATTGTTCAAATCGGAATCTGACCGCTCCTCTGACTGGAAATTATCTGTATCAGAAACCTGTATTTGGTTTTCGAGGTCCTGGTTTTCTGTTGATGCTGATGAATCTGCCTCATTGGAAGGCGATTCGATATTTTCAAAGTCACTGGCCTCTGTGCTTCTGCTGCTGTCGCCATTATCTCCTTCCTGCTGCTGTTGCTGTAAGGACAAGGTTTTAAGTTTTTCAGTGCTCTCTTCTAGGATAGCTTCTACAGATTTTGCATTAGGTAAAGATCCTTTCCCTGCTTCACAATTTGCATCTAAATTGCCTGAATCTCCACTCGCCTTTTGAAATATTGTTCTTCTGAACAGTGATCCAGGAGACTGTTCCGGTAATGAAACATACAGTCTGATTGTATTTGCATGGCGATCTAGGAGTTTCCATAACTGTGAATCTGTAAATGGCAGCTGTCTATCTTGAGAATCAGAACTTTCAACAAATACCTAAAATGTAAAAAAAAAAGTAAATCCACGAGGAAAAATCTTAACCTCTTATAGAAACTATCTTTAGCACATAAACTTCAGATAAATGTGACTTATCTGGAAATCAAGCAATTCCTATTGAACAAATAAATTATTGTCTCTCTGACATATTGTAAATTTATTATTGTAAATTATTTTGTAAATGCATTTTATGTTTTTGCAGACAATCTGAGATTAATACAATATTTATATTTATACTTTGAAAGAAAAACTAAAGAAAGAATATCTTACTTTATTGCTCCTAAAAAAGCCTTCAGCTTTAAGTGTTTTGTTAGCCACACTGAGAAGACGCAAATCATTATAGCAACGTTCCAAAACAACACGCATTGTTTCAGCAGGTAAATGTACAGCCTATGGTAACAGGAAAAGTAAGATAAAATGAGCGCTTTTAATACTCTAAAGAAAAACTCAGAAAAAAAGAATAAAGTGGAAATTATTTACCTTCGAAATGAGATACTTGAATTCTGTAACTGTTTGGTTCAAATAAGCACGGACACTAATTGGAGGAGCCACTGTGTCCTGTTTTAGGTCAACAACATGAACCTTTACCATGACTTCTGCCAAAATAATAAATATAAACCATGAAGAAGATATCACAAAGGGCGAAAAAGGTTAAAGGGAACACTTGCCCCGTAAATACTCAATTTAAAGATAATGTACTTACTATAATGTATGATTATCAAAAATAATTTTGTTTTGCATTCATAAAATCACAATTTTATAAAGTATCACTTACCACCAGGTTTGTAACATTGAAAAGACTGATCAGGTTGCCTGGTTTCCAGAAGAAGATCAAACATGTAGGTTGATTTAACACCACCAAGCAAGATTCCCATTGCAGTGTCATCTTCTTCTTCATAGGATCGTTCCAGATAATCATGGAACTCATCATATTTAACAAGACGACAGCAATTCAAAGGGACTGCCTCTTCTAAATCCATTATCTATAACCCATACAAAAGTGAAAAATAGTGTTATTGAAAAGCTATTCAAGTGTTCAGTCAAAACTGCAGAAAAACATTCTAATTTCAACTTCTCCAAATATGTCATGCTTGTTAACAAAAAAAAAAAAAAAAAATCTAAGAACTACATGCATGGCCACTAATCTAAAAATAATACCAACATTATCTTTATTGCCCATTAATATGTGATCTGGCAAGATTCTTTGGCTCAATTGCCACAAATGTAATAATTTTGTTATATTTGTATCCTCCCTTCCCTCTAGGAGTTCAAACACTCATCCAATACTTTCATTACTATACCACAATGGGTTTGTTATGGCTTTCAATTAATAAAGAATATCAACAGAAGCTACAGTAAGATTAAATACTGAAAAATATTTATTTAATGATTTTTTTATAACTGCCCTATACTTGGCTCATCACTCAAACAACCAATATCATTCTATTATTGCCCAATGCAAACGGAAAGCCAACAATAAGCAGACAAATGGCATCAAAGAACCCCATGTATACACTGAAGTTTTATGTAGCCCTTGAGATCTTGATCAATTTAGCAATTACCCTGTAAAGTATTGTACCTTATAAGCTATCTCCACAGCTTCCTTCAGAGTCTTATCTTTATGAACTTCCAGTTTATTTTCCATCATTATTTGTTTTACAGGATGCATACAGAATAATTTTATCTGTAATTGCCATTGACAGAAAAAAAATATCAAACTGATTTTTCAATCTACTTGATAGCATATTGAATTACAATTTTTTGTGCATGAACATTTTTGTTAGAAAAGAGATATTCAACAATTAAAAGAAAAAAAAAATCTGGAAAACACATCATTCTGTTCAAAAGGTGACATGAAGAAATGAAACACATATTAGATTAGCAAAATTCTAGAATATGTATTAAGCTACTTTATCTAAATTCTAAAAATATGTATTTTCAAAATTTCTAAAATACATGAAAAACACAAGCCAAGTGCAAAGGAAAAAATATTTTAAAATTTTAATCCATATCAAGTGAAATATGATATGAAAGAATACATATTGGCTTATGTGTTATGCCAATGCAGCATATAATCATAAACCAGACCATTGCTGTCAGAAACTTAATAGTCTCCACCCAGTTTAGAAATAACCTTTTTTAATAAAGAGTTTTCTCCATCTATCAATATGTATAAAATCATCTGCTCATCTTGCTCTAAGCAAACATTTAAGGTGGAATGTGCCAAAACATACCTTGCAAGTATTGCGTTCTATTTCACGCTGCCTCTTCTCTTGTTCTTCCAGTTCCTTTTCTTTTTCTACTAATCGTTTAATATGCTCCGGATATTCATTGACTTCTAAGAACTCTATTAATGCAATAAGAATATGAGCTTTTTTTTTTAAAAAACCTTGGTTTTGCAGTATTTTGTTATTTTGTAAACGAATCTTACTTTAAATTACGCATACAATTTTAGTCTGAGCCGTGGACCACTACCAGGCCACAGCCTGTTCGGAAATGGGCCATTGAAGCAGCATGCGAGTGTGCAAAGTTTCATTCGTGAATGAAGTTCATGAATAAAACCATTCCTGCTCGGTTGCCTCCACCATCGGTCCACAGAACCAAAAAGTTTGGGGACCTTAAGGAATGCTGTCTAGGGGTATTTGTGAAATGGACGCACTGCTAAAATGGACCCACTTATTCCCTTTTTCACACACACACACGCACGCACAAACACACTTTATGCATAGTCTATATATATTAAACTACTTATCTGTAAAAATAAGCACATATCAACCAATAGAATCTGTAGCTCAGTGCATGAGATTTGGTAAACAAAACACTGCTTTACCCTTTCTTCAGAAACAGCTAATCTGAACTAATATACTTCCAACAGTCATTTTATCTGCATTCCAAATCCATGTTCACAAAAATTATTTGCTGCAGCATGCTATCAAATTCAAAGAGGAAAATATATGTCTTCCCATTAATTAGGATTAATTTTTCTCCTTTCATGAACTGGAGAAAAGAAAAGCAATATAGCTAGGTTTTATAGAAATGAGGTGATTCAATCACATCAGAAATATCATTAAAACCGCAATCAACCTGTGAATAATGGAATGTGTACTTACTTGCATTTCTAGTTGTATCCTTTAGTCTATATATAAGCATGTATGCATTTGTTGAGCTATTGCAGTGATATAAAACAAACAAAAAATAGTATTTATATCTTGCATATTAAATACATATGCATTTAATAGCCCAAAATAAAATGCATAATTACATCTTAGTAAAAGTAATTATATGCATTCAACTTTTATAAACAAAGGATCAAACAGCACATTATTCAAATCCAGAAGCATTTCTATAAACCTCAAAGAATAATTCTTAAAGGTACAAGAGTCCTCTGCTTCAAATGTGTTACATCCCATTTGTCAAGACAGAAGATCTGGAGCCTCACTTTTCACAAAATGATAAAAGCACAGCTGCCATTTCAAAAGTGCCAAATAATCAAGGATAATGCTGGATAATGAAAACAGAAGCGCACTTATAGGTGCTATACCAAGCTGCTTATAAAAGCAGCTAGACTGGTCTTGGCCACAATATATCTGCTCCTTAAGGCTGACTTCCTGAGGCAGAACCAATCACTCTTGGATTAGTATAGCTGAAGCTCTTCCAACTGCCATTCTGGTCACAGTTGCCAGGAAGATACCTGCTTTTCTCAAAGTCTGTCAATCTGCTGTAGGTCTTCAAAATGGAGGCTCCCCCATCTCTGTGCTATGGACTGAACACTGCTTTCAACATGCTGAGATATTTTTTGTTCCTCATTTTGAACAAATGTCAAGGTATTTATGGATTTTATGTTGCTAGTTTTTAAATGGCTATATATAGGATTTTATAGGCTTTTATATATTTGCATTGTAAACCAACTGGAATCATTTATGAATGTGCAACATATACATCTACTAATTATTCACTAAAACAAATAATTGTATTAATCCATTAAAAGGGCAAAGTTAAGCAGCTATAGAAGTACAATCTGCTACCTTGCAAAAGCACTGGAGTAGTAGCCACGGCTTCCAGATGATCCACCGTAAGTTTTCTTAATGTCTTCATGAGTTATCTAATTGGAAAATTAAGGTGATACACATTTAGTATATTTAAATGAATTGCATATTTTTAATATAGTATTCCAGGAAACATAAGCAAGCTATACATGGAAATCATATTTCTCTGTGAACTAGTAACTTGAATATATAAGCAGAGAAAAAGAAAACAGGATATTGCAATCTTGAACAATGGGTAATCTCCCACAAAAAGACAAAATCTCATGAAATTCTTTACATGAATTTGATCTTTTAAGAGTTTTAAGTTTTTTATTTCATTTAAAGTCATGGCATCCGCATTACATCTGCCATTTTCTTCCATCTCCTGAGTAATAGAAGAGTAATATGGAGTCCTTTAAAAATATGTTTAGTTATTAGATACAATCAGCAATGTTTTATGCAGGTAAGGACAAAGTGGAAGCCTTATATAAAATAAGCAAAACTAATATGCGCAACCATTATAATATATACCAATCAGCAGAAGTTTCTTCTCTGAGGAATCATATTCCATTTCCCCCTTCCTTTGCTTCAGCAGATAATTAACATATTTTGTTCTCAACCTGCCTGCTTATTTTTCTCTCCCTAATGATTTTCTTAGCTTGCGTAAATCTTGAGCTTCCTTTAACCATGCTAAAGCCACAGAGATGAGCCTGGAAAAACCATGCAGTGACTGTTACAAAAATATGTCTTTACCATCCGCAAATAAAGAAAACATTAGGAAGAAATACAAACTGACTTTTGAACTCCCTGGAGTATAAGAGGGAGGAAAAGGAACATCTAGTTAGGCTTTCAAGATTCTGTTATTAGAGGCTATCTCAATAAAAGCCGAGTTTCAGACACTGTCAAGAAATACAGCAAAATACTGTGGACATAATATACTTAGACTTCAGCAAGGCATTCGACAAAGTAGACCACAACCTACTTCTTCGTAAGCTAGAAAAAAGTAGGATAGATAGCATCATCACCAGATGGATTTGCAACTGGCTGACAAACCGTACTCAACGAGTAGTCCTTAATGGGTCTAAGTCTACATGGAAAGAAGTAAGCAGTGGGGTGCCCCAAGGTTCTGTCTTAGGCCCAGTACTCTTCAATATTTTCATAAACGACTTAGATGAGGAAATAGAAGGGGAACTCACCAAATTTGCAGATGATACTAAGCTGGCAGGAATAGCTAACACCTTAGAAGATAGGCTCAAGATCCAGATGGATCTTGACAGACTTGAACACTGGGCCCTATCTAACAAAATGAAATTCAATGTAAAGAAAAGTAAAGTCCTACACTTAGGTAAGAAAAACCAAAAGCACACATATAAACTGGGGGAAACCAGGCTTAATAGCAATGACTGTGAGAGGGATCTTGGAGTCTTAGTGGACAACCAGCTAAATATGAGTCAGCGGTGTGCAGCAGCAGCTAAAAAAGCCAATGCAGTCCTAAATTGCATTAATAGAGGGATACAATCAAGATCAAGTGTGGTACTAATACCACTCAATAAAGCCCTAGTAAGATCACACCTAGAGTACTGCATCCAGTTTTGGTCACCACACTATAAAAAAGATGTTGAGACTCTAGAAAAAGTGCAGAACCAGGATGATTAGGGGACTGGAGGCTAAAACATACAAACGATGCAGAAACTGGACATGGCTAGCCTAGTGAAGAGAAGGACCAGGAGAGACATGATAGCCGTCTTCCAATATTTGAGGGGCTGCCACAGAGAGGAGGGGGTCAAGCTGTTTTCCAAAGCACCTGAAAGCCAGACAAGGAATAATGGATGGAAACTGACCAAGGAGAGATTCAACCTAGAAATGAGGAGGAACTTTCTGACAGTGAGAACTATCAACCAATGAAACAGCTTGCCTTCGGAAGTTGTGGGAGCTTCATCACTTGAGACTTTCAATAAAAGATTGGACTGCCATTTGTTAGAAATGGTGTAGGGCCTCCTGTTTGAGCGAGGGGGAGGGGGGTTGGACTACATGACCTATAAGGTCCCTTCCAACTCTGTTAATCTGTTAAAATCTGTTTCCTGACCTAGCCTACTTTGGACTTTTTAAATCTGCATGCAGCTTAAATATAAATTTATATGCTTTTTTGTTTCATTATAGACATCCTTGTTGAGATCACTATAATAACTTACCTTGCTAACATGTTGATCATTGAAACTGTACCACTGATCATCACTAAAGGATTTTATGCATGCATAATAGTGACCGCCAGCTGCACTTCCCGAATGAACCATAACAGAAAATAATTCATATAGTAATGAATTCTGTACAACAGAGAAAATAGCAAATACAGATTGGTCAGAAAATATTTGTAACATTTATTCAATTTTTAAAATTCTTACTAAGTAATTTATTTTTCATACTATTCATATCTCATGCCCTTTGATTTGTACTTAAACCCTCAAATGTTAATACTAATATTTAAAAGGACCTCTTGTTTCTTGTCCTATTTATATCAGAGCATATTCATTGCAGTCACATTTTGTGAAATAACTAGCTCCCCTGACAAGAAACAAACCAAAGCAAACAAAACAAATCTGAACATTTATAAGAATATTTAAATAGTAACTAATTTTATAAATATTAAATATTAAATTATCCCCCCAAATCACTCTAATTCTAATATTTCCTGCTCATTTATTACTTATATTATTACTCCTAATAATATCTGTTCATTTTTATTTCTTGCCATCTCTTTTGTACTTTAAGCAGCATCTTGCTCTGGTACTCTCAGCAATAGCAATTGGCCCCAGAATATATTTCAGCAAATTGGATATGGCTATGAAAACCAACATTCTATATTGCTGGGAATTGTTAGTTAATACTATTTTCCAGGGGTGAAATCTACTTACCTTCCTTACTGGTTTGGAAGCGTGCGTGCGCATAGCACATGCACACACAGATCTTCTGCCCATGTGCAAAACCTTCTGCGCATGCACAAAGGTAAAAAAACACATTACTTCCTGGTTAAAACCAGGAAGTAATGACAACCACATGGGTGGGCAGAGCTTTGCTCTGCCATCGCTACTGGATCGCCGAACCATCAGCCAAGATCGCTACTGGACCGGGTGATCCGGTCCGATCCAGAAGCATTTCACCCCTGCTATTTTCCTTTACCTGCAATTAGGCAAAATAACTGCTGCTATTTTAGAAAATTTTCTTACAGATGAAATCAGCTACTGACATTCATTGTTCTAAAATCATGTAATTCATGTTCTCATTATGGTATTGGTAAAATGTCTCTTGTAAGATAGAAGGCTGTCTGTAAGACAGACAGGCAGACAGATAATTGACATAAGGCTATCTCTATTACAGGTAGTCCTTGAATCACAACAACTGAGTCCAAAATATACGTTGCTAAGTAAAACATTTGTTAAGTGAGTTTGCCCCATTTTACAATTTTTCTTGTCACAGTTGTTAAGTGAATAATTGCATTTGTTAAGTTAGTAACGTGGTTGTTAAGTGAATTTGGCTTCCCCATTGACTTTGCTTGTCAGAAGATCACAAAAGGTAATCATATGACCAGGGACACTGCAGGGACGCTGCAACTGGCATAAATATGAACCAGTTGCCAAGCAGCGGAATCTTGATCATGTGACCATGGGGATGCTGCAACAGTTGTAAGTGTGAAAAATGGTAAAAAGTAACTTTTTCCAGTGCCTTTGTAACTTTGAATGGTCACTAAATGAACTGTTGTAAATCAAGGATTACCTGTATGTGACCATGAGTGTTTTTTTTAAGCTTTAATGGTCTCCCTTCAGGTTATTTTGCAATTAATTGAAAAATCAGCTAATGCTGCACCATCAATTTACTGACAAGTTTTGGTAAGACAAACAATATTTTGTGTTACTGTGAACAATACTTAGTAATAATTCTAACAATGTAACTATGTAATAATTTTACCTTTAAAAGGCATATTGAAATAGCATAAAATTATATAAGGTACCTTTTCGCTGACAACTTTTGAAATTCTTTCAGCAGCACTATTGTTTTCAAGACATATTCCTTCATCAATGCCATCGTCATTAGAAAAGTCATTACTCATCTGATCACTGTGACAACTGCCTTCATTCTCTGCTCCACTATCAGTGCAGCTCTCTGTTTGAGGAGACTTCTTAAAACAAGTCATAAGGATTAGTTTACAAACAATAGGGATTTGTACAAAGTAATTATCTAATTAAAGACAAAATTGTAAGACAAAATAATTGCCTTACAAAATAATTGAAATTGTAAAGTGGAGTCAACAGTGCATATCTGTGTACAATGTGAGAATTAAATTCCTTTGTAAAAGTATGCTACAGACTTATTTTAGTTAAACAATGAATGGATCCATATGTTCTCTCTTACTATACACTAATACTTAGAGATGAGCATATTTTACAAATAGACAGCAAGGAGACACTTCAGGAAATATAAGGCCTGTATCTTCTCCTTATTGCTTGGTACCTTGCACTACTGCATGTGTGTCTGTATGTATGTGTAGCAGTCACAAAGAAAGTCTAGGTTTTACATTTAAGAAGTTTGAAAGGGGAAGGAAAAGACAATACACAACAGCTGATCCTGATACTGTGAATAAATTTCAAATTAATATCTGATATGAAATAAGTTTGTAATTTAGAGTCAATTAAGATATTTCTTAAAACATAATCCAAGTAAATACTGATTATTACCTCATCTTCAATATCAATGAATGAGCCCATATCTAGCTCTTCAGGAAATGTCATACGGTCGTTAAGTTTTATCCTATGCATAGTGGTATAATCAAAATCAAATCTTTTTAACTGCAAGGTCAGCAAATAAGGAAAATGCAAGAATCGCAATCCCTGCAAGATACAAAAGGAAACCAACTGTCAATGATTAATTGCATTTCATATATATTAATACACCCACCTTATTATTTAGGTTAAAATGTGTTTACCTTTCTTGCATCACATTTCTTCTTGCATCGTTCACAGAAATACTGATTGGCACCATCAAGGATCTCAGGCTGAATAAAAGCATGTAGAGCTTCCTCCTAATCAGAAATTTTTAAAAGATCAGCTTTGCACACTATGCAACATTTAATAACTAGACATCAAAGATTCTTGAATTTTATAACACAAGCCAGTGAAGAAAATTATCTAACAAGTGATAAGTTCTTTTATATTTTCCCTTCAGTAAGCAGCCAAATAATGATCCGTAAAACATTATTTATTAAATAATTGATGGTTCCTATGTTTAGATATTGTAATGTAAACGATCAAAAGCAAAATCTGTTATCTTGCACATCACATTAAATCGCAGTGGCATAGGCAGTCATCCATCCATCAGTTCCATATCCTCAGCCATTTGATTTAAAGCTGGCTTTATTTTAATGGGAACAAGTTCTTTACCAAATATACGGTATATTTTTAATTATTAAAATTCTATCTATTCTAGAGAATATTTCCACATTAACCTGAAAACTTAATATTTAAGTGCTGAATGTATTTCTCTGTACAAGTTTCATTAAATACAACTATACATCTAGAAACGATAGCATTTCCAACAAAATTATGAATCCAGTATGTAGATTGAATCTTTTCACAAAGGGACACATGAAACAATCAACAGCATCTTCAAAAAAGGGAAAGAAGAAAACAATAACTACTTTTCTTGGATATCCTTATCAGCAGAGGAAATAACGGCAAATTAGAAACAGAAGTCTATCAAAAAAATCATCCACACTAACCAAGTGCTCAAATACCAAAGTAACAAACCAACCTTCCACAAGAGGAGCTGTGGGACAAGCACAAATGTACTGGAGCAACCTAGAACACTAGAAAAGGAAAAAGAGTGTCTATACAACATCTTCCATGGATACCCATGAAACTTTATCAAGTAGAGTGTGACCACTCCAACCACTCCAACACAGCCAATACAAGCTATAAAAAGGACAACATTGCCAAACATCAAAAACAACTCAGAAACAACCAACAGACTATTTACAACCACATGGCATCATAACACGCAAGCCAACTAAAGCCCTCCAAAACATCTTAAGTAAATCAAGAGAGAGCCACTAAGTCGGACAGACAGGTAGAAGACTAGCAGAGTGCATCCAGGAACATCAACTAGCAATCAGACATCATGATGAAATCTCCTTAATGTCACAACACTTGACCAATTTAAGCATAGTTGCAGTTGAGTATCCTGGACAAAGTTAAATCCAAAAACACTAGGGAATTCGGGGAAGCCTGGCATTCAGACAAATCAGTCATGAGTAAGCACATAGAGATAAACAAGGTAAACACGTTCCGCATACCATTCAAGGGAGGCAAAAGCTAAAAAGGAAACAAAAAGATCATAACACCTCCTTGCCAGCAATCAAACCCCAGATAAACAGGAATTAACACCAGGATTAATACCAGACAAACAAGCAGTAAACAACAGTCTAATCAAGGAACTACTAAGGAGAAAATAACATCATCACCAACATTGAGAAGTCAAGGGTATATAAATAGATAGCAAACCTTACTCCATTCTAGCAATGCTCAGGGAACACCAAGGATTATGCATTTGTGTATTTGTGTGTGTGTGTGTGAGAGAGAGAGAGAGAGAGAGAGAAAGAGACAGAAAGAGAAGGATCGAGAAAGAGATATCTTATTTCCAGAAGTTTCTCTACAGAAAAGCTTACCTTTTTACACCGAAGTATTCCTTTTGGTATTAGGCCAATACTGCTTATTCTTATCAGGTTTATAAAATATATGTTTGGAATATTTTAATTCATGGCTTTTTAAAAGCATTTTTGTATTATTTTTCTATCATTTTATCAGTAAAAAATTCTGAAAAATGGATGCTAAAGGATATTAAAATATTTGAAAAATCCTTTAAATATGTAATTTATTATCTTGCAAAGCTTAAATGTGACTGGAATATTTTGAATACTTTGTAAAAAGCACTTAACCAAATGTCCATCTAGATTTCAATGCAATAACCCATTTGTTTTTTCATAACAAATCTTTTTAATAATGTTATATCAAAGATACTAATGAATATTGTGAAGAAAATTTAGTGTTGGTCTAAATTCAATTCAGATATTCAAAACTATTAAGACACTGAACCAGATAAATGTGAAAATTGAGAGGAAACCAGATTTACAACCTACATTAAGAACCTTTGCCCACAAAGGTTAAAACAGATGCAACATTAGCCTGCTATCACTGCGTAAATTTCAAGGCAAATGTTATCATTTTTAAAAAATAAAATAAAATAAAATAAAATCCTGTGACTCAATTTCTCTCATCAACAGTTGTTCCCTGGAGTCTAAATAAATAAAAGGGGGCTTAGTTGGGCAGAAGACTCACCAATTGCAAAATGACTGGTGCACAGCTTATAAGACTACTATCTAAAGCATGTTGTTTGATGGATCCCACTTTGGGAGGAGATCAAGGATAGGGGAAGGTCTTCAAAAAGCCTCCAATTCACCCCTTCTCCCTCCATTTCTGAGAGCTCAGAGAAGCACTAAGAACAAACAAAACAAAACATTTACAGCCCTAGCTTTTTCACATGGGTAAGAATTCTGTCACTGCTGAAACAGAAGACACGTTTAAAAAAAGCTCCTAACTCCAATGGCGGAGCAGAGGTGGGATGGTGGTCATGAGCTGGAGTAAAAAGTAAGATGCTGCTATAATTTTCTATGATTGCTCTTTAAAACAAAACAAAACAAAAAATCTAGAAAATGCATACTTTATCTAAAAACCATGGAATGGGGGAAAAAAAAACACTTTTTGCAAAACATTGTTTTTTACCAAAAGGGGTTGCTACTGAAAATTCTAAAGTGTGTGTCAAATTGAAGTTTGACCCCACATTACACATATTAAAATCTAAAGCCAATATGCACATTTCTTACACATACTGTAGAAATTTTGATTGTAACTATGGCTTAAATATTTTTAGGGAAAATGTGCTAATTACGATTCTTTAGTTGTGCATACCATAACTTTTCTATTTTTTTTCTAGAAATATTGAGATAAACAAAACTATACCTCTTTAATTAAGAAGTAAATGGTATGAGAATGACTGAAAAAATAGACATGTAAAATTTATGTAAGCTCTGTGTGATGTGCAAGTCAACAAGGAACCATACTATGCTATATAGACAAAAAAAAGTGATGTGCCTAAAGATCTTCTAAAATTAGATAAAAATCCATGAATGGTAATGCATTATTTAATGGCTTTATTGCTTACCAAGGAGAAAATTAAACCAAGTATTTTAATCTTTTTACAGATCATCTTTAAAAAAACATATTTACATAGTTCTTAATAATCTTATTTTTCATTCTGGTATTTTTTTTTAATTTCTAGAAGCTTTGTAATTTTATAATTATAAAATGTGTAGTTTCTTTAATTCTTTTAGTTTTATATTCTTAATAGTCCATGAAATTATCTCTATAAATATACAGCCAGGACCAAGTATTTACTTCCTCAAATCAAGTGCAACCACTCAGATCCAAATTGCTGTACTGCTCTCACCTGCAGATCATATTAACTGAAATTAGTTCCATTGAAAAATCAGTGGAGTTAGTGGCAGACATAAAGGTAAGGAAGACTCCCCCCCATCAACTTAATGGGAAACAGTATTCAACTAACACCGATAATGATTTAATTACTAGAGCAAAATGCAACATTAACACAGTATTTATTGTCTTATAATAAAATTACATAAGCTACTGTAATGTAACATGTCAATGCAAAAGTCAATGCACAAATTGTTGTGATAGAGACACGGACTTCTTTTTTTAATTGTTACAGCTTCTGTATTCTCTGAAAAGTCAGTGTGTGTCAGCCCTAGAGCAGACTAAGAAACAGATACCATGTAGACCTAAACCTCTTAGGACAGCTATACTGTAGTTGGAGAACCTTACAAGTCTGAACGTGCTTCTCTTCCTCTCTTTTATCTCCACAGTCTTTGCCTGGACTTATGCCTTATTTATCTGATCAATGTCAATTATCTGATCTTTCTTCTGCCCTCCTTTATACTCAAAAACTTTTTTTCTCTCTTTCTACCCCCACTCCCTCATGCATGTAGATAACATAGCTGGGATGAGAGAAAAGTAAAGTGACTTTGGAAGGTTTTAAAACTTTCAGGACAGCTCTTTCTGAAACATCCCTACTGTTGAAGTATAAAGCAAGCATTATGTAGAAAGCAATCATCATGTGTTCAACAAATGAAATTTGTTTGAATTTAGAAATTTTGGCTTAACGTTGTTATAAATCTTATCTTGTTATGTAAGATTTACTACTTCTGGCTATTTATAATGTCATCTTAGTTCTTCTATGATATTCAAAATGGCACTTCGAAAGTCTAATAGGTCTCTTTTTTAGATTAGATCTAAATATGCTTAGCAATATGTTCTTAGGGCAATTACAAATAGTTCTTGACTTAGGACCAGACTGTTCAAAATTATGACAGTGCTGGAAAAAGTGAGTTACGACTAATTCTTCCACTTTCAACCACCACAGCATCCTTGCAATCATGTGATCAAAATTCAAGTGCTTGGCAACTGCCATATATTCATGACAGATGCAGGTTCCCAAAGTCACATGATCACCATTTGTGATTGTCACAGAGGACTTCCAACAAGCAAAGTCAATGGGGGAAGCCAGAATTACTTAACAATCAAGTAATTCTCTTAAAAACCACAGCAAAAAAAGTTGTAAAATTGAGCACAATTGTTTTAAGAACTTTGTTTTCACTTTGTTTAGTGAAAGAAGTTCAAGTGCCAATTATGGTCATAAGTCGAGGACTATAACATTTAAAAATATTTACACAAATATATTTCCGAAACTGGAAAATTGTTTGTAACCTTTGTTTTAGGTAAATGTTTCGGTAAGCGATTAGATTGTTTAGTACCTGTCAGATTAAATCTGTATACATGGCTAAATTTATTGTATCATAGATCAATAACTCCTGTTGCCTATTCTGAAGCCGATTAATTCTTATTTGTGTGTAAACTTTAACTATTTGGGCTGATTATTTTATGTAACATGAAAACAAGAAGCACTACAGTGATGTTATACCTTGGTTGTATACTTTGGTTTAATCTGAATATTATCAACTTGATTAAAATACTTTTTTACTTTCCTAAATTATATTTTTCTATGAATCTGACTTTTTTATACTTCTACTGGTCTAAAAAGAGCACTTCAAACTCCTATTGATCAGAATAATTAAATATTATTAATTTATTAAATATTAAATAAAGGGAATGATATTTTCTAAAATGACATTTAAATGAAAATGACAAATAGATCTATTTCAATTCTACATTTAGGATTAAATGTAGATTCAAGATTAAAGCAAGCTAGAGCAAGTTAACTTTATAAACATCTGGAAGATTATTTTTTCAAGTTCAAGGATAAAATATTCAAATTAAATATATAGGTAAGAATATTTAATGCAGCAGAGCTACTATTTTAAAATAGAAAAGGTCTACTGTATTTGTTCTGTAGCTAAGGTATTCAGGGCAAAAATAGCAAAAGCAATAGCACTTAGACTTATATACCGCCTCATAGTGCTTTTACAGCCCTCTCTAAGTGGTTTATAGAGTCAGCATATCTGGGTCCTCATTTTACCAACCTCAGAAGGCTGGAAGGCTGAGTCAACCTTGAGCCGGTGAGATTTGACCTGCCGAACTGCAGCTAGCAGTCAGCTGAAATGCTGACTGCATTCTAACCACTAACCACTGCGCCACCTTAGCTCTTACCAAAAATAACTATCAGTAGTTGAATGACTGCCAGATATATTTTTACAAGGGTTCTGGCTTATTAAAGATGACTTAGGCTACATTTTTAAAATATTATTTGCAATTCCTCATATATTTAATACAATTTGCACTCTGTCATGGGGAAAACGTGAGGCTTGAGCTTGCATCTGTGTGGGGTTTAATTTTTTTTTTCATATTTAACTTTGTTGAACCATGTTCAAACAACCTAGAACTAAAAGAAAAATTATGGTAATGTAAGTTCTTCCTTGAGCTGTTTTCATTGGCATTTCATATAGCAGAATGCATTTTCAGACATCATATTTGGAATTTTGTGTAAAACTCCAAAATGAGTTTTGGAGTGGTTTCTAATGGTCTCAGGAGGACCAAGGATGAGTTTTGTGGTTTATGTCATTGTTTACATTTTTTTTTACAAAGCAGCAGTACAGAGTCTGCAAAGAGCCTTGAGTCCAGATTTTTTTTTTTTTGGTTATCTTATCTTGTTAGCAGTCTTAAAAACAAGTATCAAAATATTCAGACCAGAATGACTTTTGGGAAGGGGCAACAAAGATTAGTAACATTCATTATATTTAAAAAAATAGAAAATCACTTACCTCTAACTAGAATTCTTTCAAGGTAATATCCTCCATAGATCCTCTATTTTGGATAGTGTCGTTTGTGGCAAATCCCCTCAGAAACACACTAGCAAAAGAACTTTACATTCCCTTCTACAAGTCCTATTAGCACATGCGTTGATCCCATTATGATTATTTTGTTCTGAGTCAAATTCTTATTTATCCTTTTTAATGGAGGATCAATGGAGGATACTACCTTCAGAGAATTCCATTTAGAAACAGGCAACTTTTCTTTTCTCCAAAAGAAAGTATCCTCCATAGTTCCAAAATTCTGAAAACTACAACTACAATATTTTTCTAAATAGAGGATCAGCTCTGCAACTAATATAGGAAAAATCTAGTATTTCAGATGAATAGATTATTAACATAGTAGGTAAGACAGCACATAATATTGAGTGTCATATTTGGATAATTGTAAGGAAAATAGACAATACTGTCTGAACTAAACAAGAATAATACAGGTACTCAACTTATAACCACAATTGGGAGTGGAATTTCTGTTGCTAAGCAATGTTGTCACAAAGTGCGATGTCATGTGATCACACTGCTTAGTAATGGAAATCCTACTACTTCTGACTGCCATTGTTAACTGAGAATTGTAGGTCATTAAGTGGGTATCTATTCCAATCCAAGCTATTCTGGGCTTGGTTCTCCAAGTCCTGAGCCTTGGTAAGTGCCTCCTTTTCAAATCCTGCCACCTGCCTATCTCCCCTACATTCAAAGGAATCTGTTCCTTTGGCTACCCTACTCCGTCTTGTGGGGTAGCAAGTAGAAAAGCCCCACTAGATCTTAACCATCTTCTTGCTTCCGATTCTGACAAGGCCCATTGTGAGGCGACTGTTGACCACTTGAGGCTATCTTTCCAGGTCTCATGAGGAAACAGCCATGCGCAACCATGTGCAGCTAGCAGTTGCCTCACAAAGTGCCAAGTTAGACACACTTGGTCAGCAGAGGCAGCAAGAAGATGGTGAAGGCTGGCTAGGGCAGCAGGGGCTGCGGACTATAAGGAACAAAAAGGTGGGAAGAAAATAGATGGCTCCTATGACTGTAACTGCCAAGCGCCCAAATTTTGATCTCATGCAGAGGTGCTGCAGTGGCCGTAACTTCAGGGACCTATTTTAAGGTCTTTCATTCAGCACCACAACAAACTTCAAATGGTCATAAGTCGCTGACTATCTTAAAGTTATTTGATATCAGGCAATTTTTCCTTAGTTAGAATATATGGGAAGGGGGGAATCGTATGTTATTTATATACAAAACTGCTTCTTTGTCAAGGTATCATCCCTTAATATTTTACCAATAGAAAGACAACACAGACACAGCATTTTATCCAACTAGCTCCCATTATTCAAGAGTATTTTCCATTTAAAAACAAGAAACAAATCAGAATATGAAGGCCCTAAATATTCTATTTATAAGAAACATTTTATAGTGATGTTATATACATAAAAATGTACTATCTGCAATTCTGCTAAGTTACATAGCATATCAAACTTAACAAAGCATAAAGGTTTCTAAAAACTGTTCATTTAAAATCAGAAAGATTATCACACTCCACTGGCTATCTAGGAACTGATTAGCTAGTAAAGATTATTTCAAGGTGACCTTGGCTTCTGGTGTTATTATGTCAGTGTCATTTCCTTGGCAGCAGTACAGAAATGATTGCCTTTGTCTTCTTCAAGGATATTTTTTCAACTTCTTGTCTATCTTACCAGTTTGCTATCTCTTGATGGTCTGGCATGGAATGTGCCTATGTGAATCTTCCTGGCCATATTCATTAGAGTAGAATAGTTTAGGTTTAGCCTGGCAAGATTCAGTCTAAATGGTATGTGCAAATAAAGAACTGAACTTTGGCTGGATTGTTTTACATCGTTTTTTGACTAGACCTAACAATCTCTTTAAAACAGTAACTTTATTTTAAAATACCTCTAACTCTGTCTAAATGTTCAAGATGAGCAAAAGTGGGCTAGGAGCAGAAGCCTAATTTGGCAAGAAGTTAGCATTTGCTTGGATTGAAATTCTTGGGGGGAAAATCTGGGCAACATAAACCTACTATTGGTTTATGGGCAACATAAACACATTATTAGGCATCTATATCTGTATATATCTATCTTGTATCTTAACTGAGATTATAAAATATACATTCTTGGGTTTGTTTGTTTTTTAAATGCAACTGGAAGACCAGACAACTAAAGAAATTTGGGTTTATTTGTTCAATAGGCTACATCACTTAATCAGTGTAATCATTTTAAATAAGAATTCCTTTGTTTTTAAAGTTACCTATAAAACCTTGTTTTGAAACCTGAAATACAAACTCTATTGGTTAAAAAAAATCAAATAAATTTAAGTTATACACTGCAAAAAGTATTAATTTAGGAATATCATTAAAAAAATTACAATTCAGAAAGGCAGATAGGGAAGCATGCCAGTTCTCTTGGTATGGCAAACTTCTGAAAATATTGACAGAAAACTGTATGAATCTGCCCATGTTTTCGACAGGAATCAGGGTTGATTCATGACTTTTTTTTTTAATCCACCCTTTGTTGCTTGCATAGTGCCATGATGGGAAGGTAGTTAGGAAAACTGGAATCATCAGCATATCTATTTTCAATTCGGAGTAATCCTTCCTGCCTCACTTAGTCGATGTAATCAGAGTCTCCCTTATAAACAGATAATCACTGGTTATCCCACTCTAAGCACCCTAAATAAAGCAAGATGGCTAGTATGAGAGGTTGGGAACTAGATAGTGCTCAATTACTGAATTGGCAATGTGGGTCCAGTCAGAGAGATACAAGTACCACAGAAGTTGGTCTCAAACTGCATCCACAATAGCTTATTGAGACTTTAAGGAATATTCCAGAGGCGTCTTAATACTTTCAATTTAAAGTTCTCCTTCCCCAGTCCAACCAAAAGCCTATCTGGAATTCCAAATAGGAATTCCTTTCCTTTTGGGAATTGGAATTAATTATTAATTCCATTCATTATTGGAATTAATTATTCTGAAACTATTGGTAAATATTAGAGCAAATAGGAATTCCTTTCCTATTTGCTGTAATATTTACCAACAGTTTCAGAATAATTAATTCACCTAAGGCCCATATTATGTTTCAAAAGTACATTTTTCTACAAGAAAGGCAGAACATGTGCTGTTTTATTGCATTTGCAATGTTAAAATTTCACATGTTAATTGACTGCTTTTCCTTTTCTCAAACATGCACTAGTAGGACTTATTGAAGGGTCTTCTAAAGCTTGCTAGCTGGTCTACTGCACAAAGACGGACAACCCAAGATGGAGTTTCCAGGATGATGCTTACCTTTAAAGAAGTGATACTACTGTGGCATTATTACATAGAAAGACGCAGTAGCATTCAGTTTAACATACACACCACACTAGCAAAGGCCTGATTGGCGCCATAAGGTCGAATAACCAATGGAATATCCAGGTAAGTATCAATTCTCCAGCTCTCATAGCCACATTCCAGGCATCTTACATAGTCCTTCAGCTTGCCTTGGTAGAGCTGATTTATCAGATCAGCCTGCATTTGAGGGAGAAAAAAATTTCAATATTCCAAAAACAAATTTGTTTACCTTTATGAAGCATTATTTCCTGAAGAATTTAAATCTAGATGGCTTACATATGCTAAACTGCAAAAGAATACTTTATAATAGTAGTTCAGGATATGTATTCTAAATTCTGCCATTAATCCTTAAGCTTATTGCACTCTTTAAACTAAAAAGAAATATAGAATATATTTAAAATTCATTGCTATTTCTCTGGCTATTCATTATCTCAGCCTATTTTCAGTTACTTTTTAAAGTGAAAATAGAATTGAACATAAATTCATGGCAGGTATTTATTTATCCAATTTGTCTTAATCATGGTTAATGAGAATTCTGCTTATTTTTATTCCAATTAAAAATATGTGCCTAATTCTACTGAAAGCCCATATCAATTTCATAAATATTTATAAAAGCATATAGTTTTTACATTTAACTTTTTGTTTACATTTTTTATATTCATATATAAAATGATTTTAATGTTCTTTTCCATGAAATATATGCAGATATATTTAACCAAATATATACATTTCAAAATGTTATTTGGTACATTCTTGAACTGGACAAGAAACAGTGGAAAATTAGTAAAGATTGGTATAATGGATATATACAAGAATGTGAAAGGGAAAAACAGGAGTCATGTGATACAGATTCAATGCTGAATTGCCACAAGGAATCTAGGTCCGTCTCCAGCCACTTTTTTTAGTACTGTTGTAACGTTGAATGATAGCTAAACAAATGGTTGTAAGTCAAGGACTACCTATATACAGATTTCATGAATATAAAGGACTCACAAGTAACAGCTTTTAAGAAACCTCTGTATAGTTGCCAAATATTAGTCTACTGACTGTTCAGACACCTTTAAATAAAGAGCAGAGATGTCTTTGTGCAAGGGGTCTATCTTATGATTAAGATGAGGTAGAAGATATTGCGCGAGATATTGCAAGATCTCCTTTGGACAACAGCTATGGCACTATTTTGCATCTGTAGAACTGTATATATGTTAAATGGAAATTTGAAGCACAACATGATGGACACAGTGCTGAATAGCCTAGACCAGTGATGGTGAACCAGTGGCATGCATGCCAGAAGTGGCATGCAGTGCCCTCTGTGGGCACGCAAGCTGTTGCCCCAGCTCAGCTCCACCGCACATGCACACGTGCCTCTTGCTGGCCAGTTGGTTTTCAGGTCTCTGCTGCGCATCCAGGGGCTGCACATGCATGCACAGGGGACGGGGCGCATGCAGGAGACCACATGTGCATTGTATTTTGGTGGTTCGTGCGCACACGCATGTGCTTTGGGCACTTGGTCAAGAAAATGTTAGCCATCACTGGCCTGGACCACCAGAGTTTTCTGTGAGCAATAACCCAACTGCCTATTAGTGCTCAATTTGAATAATGTTATCAATTGTTTCCTTCAGAAACAATGTTTGCTCTCACATTAGAGTATTGAGACTGCTCTTTCTGAAAACTGATGGTAGTGGTAACAATCAATATATATAAGGATGGGGATCGTCTCTGGTTACTTTAGGCATGTATATACAGAAGTATTATGAGACTCACATAAACAAGTCTGGAAGCAGCAAGTATTTTGCAGCTTTTGGCAAAAACAAGCAAAAAGGAATAACTAAGTTCTTTATATATATTTTTTACAAGATAAGACTTAATTTCAGAGGTTGTGAGGAAAAAAAAAGATAAGCTCAAAAGAATTAGGATGGCTCCTAAATAAAGGGGATTTTACCAGGAGACTCCAACTTGAAGAAAGGAAGTAAGACACAAATTCCAGAAAGATCACATAACTCTTATCTTCCCTTGACTACAATCCACTTAAAGATGCCTCCCAGAGTATTATATTGTAAAATAATGACACTTCATTTAAAATGCATACAGAATGAATTCCTCAAATTTCAACAGTTCTGGGTAAACAATGCACAATTTTTCCATTTCATCCCAGTGTTTAAAACTAGCCTTTAAATCTAGGATAAGTATAGTACTGTTTTATTAATATGGTTTTATTCTAATTATTTGTTATTTCTTGTTATCTCATTACCACAAGAATAACCCCAAAAATATTATACCTGCTCTGTTTGTTTCCATTTTTGTTCCAAAGCATCAAACATGACTCTACAGAGTTCCTGCACATCATGCTGCTGCCATGCTATTGTAAAACAAAAGTGATCTTATTTAATTAATACAGGCATACATCCCATCACAATAATTCATTAGCCCAGTTACAAAATCACATTACACTAAATTTATTTTACTGCTGGTTTTAGAACTGAAATTTCTCTTACCTTTTTCATTTAGCCTGACCTCACAGTTATTTTCAAACATTGTTTTTTTAAAAAAATACAGGGATTCATAACTGTAGTTTAACATCTTTGTCATGTTATACTGAACTTTAAGTAAACTAAATAATAGAACCAATTAATTAGGCCAACAGTTCTGCTTAGTGCAGAGGAAAACATATTAAGCCATCTTCAAAGAATGTCTTCCAGCCTGCTTGGAGAAAATAAAAGTCCACCATCTTGATAGACAAATTGGTCTATTCTTGGACGGTTCTTACTATCAAATAATTTTTTCTAATATTAAACTGTAAATTGTCTTCCTATACTTTTGTTATTTTGTTACCGTGAACTGAGAATTTTGGCCAATGGTTTGTAATAAGAATAGGTTATTAAACTTTATTAAATTGGTCAATTCTCAACAGCTATGTAAATAAGTATAAATGCAAAAGCCAATTTTAAGCTACTGATATCCTTACTTTTTGAATGCTATTAATCAGAGATATTTGAGATATGACAACATGTCATATCTGTGGCTTTTTCTTTCTCAGTTATAGAAGAATGCTAAGGGATTGTTCAATATGTGACCAAGTAGGAGTCATGCATATCCTGACCAAGTACATAACTGATAATCAGGACACAGACAATGTCAATCAATATATGTGCTAATATAATTATAATTTAACCGAATATTTGGTTATCATTACCCTCACTACTATCCCATCCAAAGCTTCGTGTAACATCTGTAGTTTCAATTGCTCTCTTTTTGCTGGTCTGCAATAAAACAAACAATCTTTGAAGTTGGTAAGGGATGCTTGTCACTGGATCTTCTTCAGAGTCTTCAAATTCCCATCTATTGAAAAAGACAAACAAACATTAGTACCAACAGACAAATAAATTATTTTAGTGCACCCTGTTGAAAATGAAATGTTCCTAACATTCATTTGTATTAAAAAGTGATATCCGAAAGGAAAGTTATTATTCTATAATATTATGGAAATATTTCTTCAAGATACAATTTGAAAAAAAAAGGCTAAATATATGATCTTTACAGCCTGATATTGAAACTTTTTAGAAGAGATAACTCCCGTGCTTAAATATTCAAGTATTCCATAATCAGAACATTTTCTAGTATTAATACTATGACATGTCATCATCCATCAAATCATACTGAACTCTTACAGATATTCTTGCAAAAGTTAACACTATCTACATTCCCAAAGGTGCTTTTTCAAAAGACAACTTTGGAAAAACAAAGTCCAGTTGCCTTTTGAAAAAGCACTTTTAGGTCAGCCATGACCTGGAAGACCAAGAATCTCCACAGACATACCTCCATACTATATTCCAAAATATGACTACACAACTATATAGTGGATAACAAGTAAGAACCTACCCCCGTTTTAATTGTACTATAAAATAGAGGAAATATTTACAATAGGCCTATAGATAGTCCTTTAAAATCCTTTTATAACAACCAACATTTTAGTTTTTATAATTGTTATGAACCATTTTTAATATTTCTCTGCAATTCTAAATTCTACTATGAATCTACGTTTAAGCTTAAGGGGAAAAAAAGACTGCAGAGGAAGTCTCCTTATTACTGCATCTGTCCGACAGCTAATGACATATCAAATAGTTTTACAAGTATGTTCCAGGAAATTCTTGCCTTGAAAATTAATGATATGTCATACTCTGTTTTAAAGAGGATTGATTAAGTTCAGAAGTACATCTATGAAGCTATTCTCAACAACAATAGTCAAAGTTAGAACACTGAAAAGATTGCAAACGACTATGTAAATAGGTGAAATAATTCGTTAATTGCAGCAGTCTCTCAAGACTTTCATAATCCAAGTAAGGCAATAACAAAATTAATGAAATCTATCTACTTACCTATATAATGCATTTCTAAATTCAGGTGTCATATAAAGAGTTTGTAGAAGACTGTTCAAATAACAGGTCATTGCCTGATTTACTAGACCCACATATCCTAAAAAATAGTATAACATTAGTAATAATGCTCATCTTAAAAAAGAATAAGACTAAGATTTAAGAGGAATTAATATTACATTATTGGGCATATTTATTATTATTTCTATTTCAATTTTCCAAAATCAAAATTTTTGCTAATAATATCTACTCAGAACAACAGTACTTTAAAGCTTAATTGGATATTCAAAAAACACATTTCTTCAGAATTCTGAAACATATACCAATAGTAAAAACATGACTTAAACAGGACTTATGAAAAACTACAATACCGAGTTAGAATAACATATTAAACACCTTGTAATTTAGCACAGTGTGACTATCCCTTCAATGCTAATTAATTATCTTTATTTGCCCTGCAATAAGTTAGAAAAAATACTAGATACTAGCAAATTTCATTTCCTTCTAGTATGATTGCATTTTTAGAGTATTAGTTATTAGAAACTAATTATTAGATTGACAAAGGTGAACTGCATAGGGGAATATGAAATGTATTTCTTCTAAGTAAGAACTATTACCCTATTACTTAAATATTGAAAAATAATTTTGTGCTCAATTGTTCTTACCAGAAATAAATACCTACATTTCATTAAATCGAAAAAAATGAAAGCTTTACCTATGACAAAGAGTGAGGGGGTTTTCGTGTTTAATAATAAAAAAATCCCTAACAGTTACAACAAGGATTGGATTTTTAGAGGTGAAAGTCAATGACTGTAAAGCAATCACAAGGTTGTTAAGGAAATCCAATCAGCAAAAATTGCTGGAAACTGGCAAGTTGCAAATCATGGTCACATGACTGTGGAGCACTGCAATCAGTTGTAAATGCAAGCTGGTTGTCAAGCACCAAAAAATGCAATCACGTGATTGAGGGGTGGTGATGATGTAGTGGCAGATGCAACTACTAGAGCGAGTTGTTATTAACTTTTCAAAAGCCTGTTTTAACTTTAAATGGTCATTAAATCAAAGATTACCTGTAACAATCTGTAGGAGAAAAAAATAAACCACATCCCTTGTGGTTCTGTCACCTCTCCTTACACATCTGCAATATTCTCAACAGCAACTATAATACCACCAGTTCTGCAACCCTTATCCCTCATTCAAAATCTTACATGAACAGTGGGATTTACAACTTGTTCTCCTATACTTAAATTGATTTTAAGACAGTTTTGTAAGTTGTTTTAAGATAACATAATATTGCTATATCCAGTGGAAAGGACAAAAGACATCTCCATACCCGTTTCTGATTTGCTCAGAATTGATGAATAAGAGTAATTCTGACTGACGTAATCACTGGAACAGCCAACTGAACCTTCTCTTGGTAGAGGACCTATAAATCTATCAGGATTGTGGTCATCTGATCCACCAGACTCCTCCTAAAACATTGGACACATCTATTAATGTATGTTTCAAGTTTACAATTAACTAATGAAAAATAGCCTATTAAAAAAAGTCCATGTGCTCACAAGACATTTCACAATAGGAATCCCATCCTTGGCATTACAGGTATTTTCAAACAAAGACACAAAAAAGAAATTTACAGAAGCAGATGGGGAACTGAGTATAGAGTGAATCTAAGTAAGGATTGCAAGAAGTGCCTATGCTACTTTTTCTATCTATAGAACTACTAACCCACGAGATCAAACTTTTTGTTATTTTTTTTAAATAGAGTAATTAAGTTTAAGATTCCAAGAGCCAAAACAGGTACCATGAGAGTGCCAACAGAATTGCGCCTTCTTGATTTAGCTCTTTAGTTTTTGCCTAAAATGCAGTACATAGCCAACGTGTGCAGAAACATTGCAATTCTTGAACATCCCAACCCTGGGAACTTCTGTTTCAAGGTCAGAACAAGCAGATTCTATTTAATGAGTTCAATCTGAAGTCATATTATCCTGTCCAAACTGTATTAGAAATGTCTGCTCTCCAGTGTCTGTTTGAGAACCATACTGGTTTTGTTTTTTAGAAAGGATTTACTTAATGGCTATGAAAATCAAAGATAAGCATTAGAACACTCAGAACAAAAAGAAAAAAAATCTTAACATGTGATAAGACACAGAATCAGCAAATTAATATGTCATTACCAAT
This sequence comes from Ptyas mucosa, assembly GCA_012654045.1. Taxonomy (NCBI): domain Eukaryota; kingdom Metazoa; phylum Chordata; class Lepidosauria; order Squamata; family Colubridae; genus Ptyas; species Ptyas mucosa. Next base: position 13,880,841 of record WNWU01000001.1, on the reverse strand, counting down.
ACCACTTGAGGTTGTTCTCCATCTTTATCCGTCAAATGCAGAAAATTCTTTTTCCCAGGCTCAAAACCAGAATCAACAACAGATTTATCACTCAAATGATCCAGTGGTGTCTACAGTAAACAAAATAAAATTGTTTATTTATTAGAATTGTTAGTATACATTTTCCAAATTCAGGCATAAGAATAGCTGCATATTCCTTTAACTCTATAGAAGTAATATAAATACAATGAAATATTACTGTTAATTAACAAATTTTCTTTATGTTGAGCATAAATTAGATATTTTTCTTAAAAAGTAAATCCATATTCAAGATTGTCAAAATTAAATAACAAACATTTATTACAATATATGCTTGCCTGCCATTTAATTTACAACAATTATTTAATAAATCTCCTAATGACCTAAATAGTAACACATTGGAACTTAAATACTAAAGTTCACAGGTATTAAAAGTGCAGTATATCTAAGACCTTTAATGAGAAGGTAAAAGAATAAAACTACAGGTCAGAGGATTTAACTCATTGCTTTCTAATTATTTTATATTTTAAATATGAACATTGATTTGATCTTATTAAAAACAGAAAGATAAAAATAAATGAATAAATAAATAAATAAACCATCCCATTCTCATCAGTTCATAAAAGATGTTGCAGGCTTTATACCATAGATAGACAGACTGACTCAGAGTATACAACAGATGAATTTAAGATGATAACTGGCAGAAACATTAAAAGATAGATGCTTTCAGTAGAGTTTATCAAATATTTTTTAATGTCTTGATTTAAAAAAAAAATCTAACAAACAGCACTGTTTGTTCCTTCACCCAAAACTACTACAGGATTATTAAATTTTAGTTGTTTTTATACCCACATTAATGCAAGGCATTATGATTTTAAGATAATCAGAAAGATTTTAGTCAGCTGTTGTCATCTTCAGAAAACAGTGTCAGAAAATAAAAATAAATTAAAGAAATAATTGAAAATAAATATTTTATCTGTTATGTGTTACATATTATTTTATGAAAAATTGCATTAAAATATTTTTCCACATCACATCCAACCAGAGAAAATTTTGTCTTGAACAAAAAAAGGATTATTAAGGGAAAACAAGTGCTAATATGAAAAATACCATGAAAATGAACAGAAAAAATTGTACATCAGCCATTTAAAAGTATTCTATTAAAATGCCTAAAACTAGTAGATATTTGTTTTTACCGTATTAGCAACATTGACTCCATTTCCCCAAATTAAATCAAATGTTCCATTAACATAGCCCACTTTGGAGGCTATATCTTCAAATAGTTTTTTTACTGGTGTGGAAGCTGGCAAATTCAATGTGATGCGCTCATTCACTGTCTTAGCATTGGTAGTATCTTGTATTATACAAAGCACTCTAAGTTCATCAGCAGCATTTTCAATCTGAAATGAAAGGAACAAATAGATTACAAACGTATGTTCTATTTTAGAAAGTCATTTCTCTTAACTATGCAATTTCAGTTTTTAACACAGATGGAACACTGTAATTTAAGAAATTTAAACAAAATAATATGAACAATTTTCAAAAATAGAAGAACATCAACAGGTTCCCTTGAATACAGCTATTTGGTCCTAGTTGTCCTTGTTAAAACTGTATCATCCAGGCTCTACAGCTTCAATCAGAATATCTGTTAACCAATTTTATACTATCAATTCCTATAAATCCTAAATTATTATTTGATTATATTCAAAGACAACTAGGAACTATTGATTAGAACAGTATGCAGCTGCTTAAATGCTTATTAAATGTAGATACTATTTCATAGAATCTGCATAATTTATACTATAAAAACATATCTAGATACAAATGAAAATGTAAATGAATTTTTTAATGCAACTTTTTCCGCACACAGAATTAGTATGGGGAAGCATATACAAATATATTAAGAAGACGCAAGCCAGAAATCAATGCTGAACAAAGTACAGAGTACAGAGTCATGCCTGCTGGCACGAAGATCCAAGCATAAACTGAGTTCATGACTATGACATGTTCAAATGTAGCACAGACATTCTATATTAAAACACCATGCTGGATTAAGCTTCTAATTCAAAGAAAGATATTGCATAAGTTCCAAAACCATAGTAGTGGAAAATATTTTGTAATTGCTATGTCCATGTTCTAAAAAACTGTTTTGTTGCTTTGCTAAACCAATTAATTATTTAAATTAATTGCTTTAACAATGCAATGAAAGTTTTTTAGATTTTTTGTTAGATTTAAATTAGCAACTGCATTTATGTCTTATAATAGTTTTAAAAATACAACCATTCTGACTTATTTTTTAGCGTAACCACATTCTGAAATAGTGTAAATGAACAAGGTAGTTGTATTTATTTATTTATATGCTGCTCATGTTGTTGTTTAAGTAACTCTAAGTGGTATCAAAACTTACCAGCATCACAAATCTTTTAACATAAACCAGGCCTGCAGTTTAAACCAACCAAACACAGCTAAACTTGCTATCTAATTACAGTCCATTAATAGGCTTATTTTTATTATTATCTGAAAATTCTATAGGCCAATAGAATTTTTGGTTCTGCAGCCTATCTAGAACTGACGGTATTATGGACTGTGGGTCAAAACTTTACAAGCCTTACTTTACCTCTTAATATTTTGTTAGTCCAAAAACTGCTTGAGATGGCTTGGATATCCCAAGACTCATAGGCTCTAGAGATAAAATCAACAAATATTTTTTTCTCCTTACTTCTAAACTTTTAATTTTGTGAATATTTCTTGTAGCTATTATTAATTATTCCACAATCAAGAGAAAAGGAAAAAAATAATGAAAGACAATTCTGACTGGTATCCCCTGTTAAATATATTTTATACAAATTCAAGGAAGTAATGCTATTGATGGTTAATAGATTAGGTCCATTTTTAAAAAAAATATGGCCAAATTTACAAAAATGATTAGAAATGACATCTTGATCTAAATTAACCAATTTACCAATTACTGAATCTATTTTCAATTAGTTGAATAAAAATTTAAAATCTTTAAGAGAGAAGTAAAAATTTGTTGCAAAATTTTATAGGGGTCAGGAATTACAATAATTATTGTTTCCAATTTAGGAAGTGAAAAACCTTTCATCAAGTGATTATATACTCTACATATTAATAATATTGTACTAACAATGTATTAGAGCTTTATCTAAGATGTCTCCACTCCATCTATATCCCAATGAGTGGGGACATGCAGCTTGCCCTTTTTGCTGACTGTATTAGGCAGGCATATTCCATATGGATAAATGTCTGAAAAATACCCAGGATTCAAATCATATAAAGTTTTATAGATAATATCCAATATGTTGAATTGTACCTGCCAACGAAGTGGCAGCCATAAAGTTGCTACAATAATATAATCTGGTTGTAATGGGTCTCACCTTCAAGCAGGCAGATGTATTTTGTACCACATGAAGTTTTTAAGATGTCTTCAAAGGCAGTTCATGTAGAAGAAATTGCAAAAATGCAACCAATAGATAACAAGAGCCTAAATGAACATACCTAATTCATCTCATTCCAAGATTAGTGCAGCTCTTGGCCACAACTTCCACCTGCCACTGTAGCAGGAGCTACAAGACGAGAAGAAGGGGAGGAGAAACTTTAGGCTGCAATGGAAACTGATTTCCCTCCCCCTGCAGAAGCTGATTTGCAATATGGGTGAACTTGTGCTGGGATAAGAAAGCATCTCAATCAACTGCCATTCCATCTCACTGGAATGAGGTTTTTCCACATCTAGTCCTTGAAGCCTTTAAACCATGCAGTCAACAGGGAGATATAAGAGATAACCTACATTTTGATACCTTACATATGCCAATGGATGAACTCTTCCATAAGCTTCATACAGAGGTCAATATAAGGAAGGGGGTGGAACTAGGAACCCTTCATAATGAAATGGCCAATGATTCTATCTCTCATTCCATCTTACCTCCTGCAAAACTGCTCAGTGACCAAGGTGTATAACCCTGCAGAAAAACATTTCTAATCCCTAACTAATGCTGACAACTCAGGAGACTACCAATTTTCCACCCATTCTCATATTCTAAATCTTGAATGGATCTAAGTACTTTGCATCTATGTCATTCTGAAGAAAGAAGATCACTTTAATACCTTTTCTAAAAAAGAAAGATCAGGCAGAAGTTGTTCAAGATGACTGGATGGAGTGGGAGCATCTTAAGAAAGGAGTATACCACTGCCTCTTAGAAGAATGTTCCATTTGAGAGACATTCACCCTCTCTTGAATCCATCTTTTTATGTCTTCTCTGGTTGAGCTAGCATGGGCAAGTGTCCAATTCACTCTAAGTAGGGTATCCCACTGAGAACCCTATCCATTTCATCAAAACCCGGGTTGTTTTGAATAAAGCTACTGGGCGGTAGCCTGCAATAAGGATTGAGTAATAACAATGTTCTTTTGCCTAACCACCATTGTGTAGGTACAAATCTGGATTTATTTCATGTTCATGTTCATTTGTTTTTTTCCCTCTGGCAGCATCATTCTAGGTGTTTATTTTGTGGTTTCATATCTAGGAACCACGCATCTGATCAAGGAGAAACCCAAGATCAATCAATGCAGAGACCATTTGGAGGCAATGTTATTCAGAGGTTGACTAGGTACATAATCAAGCTGTTCACTAAATCACTGGGAAATCCCTAAGCCTTCTTGGAAATTCCAAGAATTTATAAGGAAAACCACTTTAAAAGTGCCTTTTTGCTTGCAGAGATGAATGGTGCTTACAATAAAAATGCTATTTGTCAATGACTGAAAACAGCATGAAAAACTAATTATTAAAAATCAGAACAGAAAACAAGAAAGTGAGAAACCAAAAGACATTATATTTTTAGAATCTACAGAACTAAGCAAGTGTACTTCTAAGTCAAATAATATATCTTCACATTTAGGCTGGGCTTAGAAACAAAAAAAAAATAAAATAACTGAGACGTAACATTCCTATGCCCTTTCTAAAAAAAAGTAACACATCATCTAGAAAAAAGCAATTTTTGCCTAAAATTGCATGTTGTTTTATAATGATCAAGTAAGAGGATACAAGGTTCTCTCTAAGAGTCTATTAATGCTATTCATGTAATTAGAAGATTAGCAAAATGGTCAGTTTGCAAACAAAGATGTTGATATATACAGAGACTTGCTTCACTTTGAAAAAAAAATGGTACTCCCTCCTAGATCACTTTCTATTTTGTTCTTTCTGCTTAGGAAAGGCCACATTGCAACTAGGATGAAACTGAATTACACAAAATACAAGAGGGAATTAAAAATTAAAATATGTATTTATTAAAAACTGATCATATGGGTTACCTTTCAGAATGGGCAATTTCAGGATTATGTTCATTGTCATACTTCGTTTTTTTCTAATTTGAAATACTATGCTCTTCAGTAATAGCATCTCATTTAGTCTTTGTTTAGCGACTGTTCAGTTATGATAGTGATGAAAAAGTAACTTTACAACCATTCCTCACATTTACAACCTCTATAAAGAAAGTTGAAATGAGATCATAAGCACAGTCGCAATTTCATTTAGCAACCACTTTGCTTAACGAAAGAGTTGCTACTTCCAATTGTGATTGTTAAATGAGGACTATCTGTAAAATATTCCAACCATAAAAAAAAAAATAGCACAGAAGAAATTGAAAAAGCTGATAAGTAAGAGAACGGCTATTTTAATTTTAAATATATATATAATGTCTATTCTATTGGTAGAAAAGTCCTGCATCCAACAGAAAGAGCAGAAGTATTTGTATACTGAAATGTAAGTATAAGCAGTGTAACTTTTGGGAAAAGTTGAAATAAACACACAAGATACTTTCACCAACTATTTCATACTTCACATTTGTCAGTTAACTAAAATACAACTTATTATAAAAAACAAAGCAAGTTGTTTTGACTAGAATTCCAAAAACGGTATTAGCGCAGTACCTTTGCTAAATTAATTGAAAAAGGTGCACAATTTTTAAATTATTCAGAATACCTTTCGTTAGTATAAGTTTTGAAACTATAAGTTTCAAAGTTGAAGTCATGCAAATTATCATTGATAAGAATTTTCAAAACCATGCTTTTGATTTTGTAGATATTAAAATGAAGTCTTAGTTTCATATAAGATACCAAATCATCTTCCACCCTTAGAAATATATTAAAAGTTAGTACTCTAATGCATTTGCAAACCATTTTATTTACTCGTGCACAATGCTAATTTCATGCTATCAAAACTGAGCTGTTTTAAACATTCACTTCAACTAACTACCTGTGAAAATTTCTTCTTCATTTCATCAAATATATTCTGTCTGCATCTCCAAAGCATCTCCTAAGATATATAAACACAAAACAGTATGATTATACTATTAAATATTTACTTAAAAATTCAGCTTTTAAAGAAGCTAACTTTTAGTCAATGTAAAATTCATTTTCTCACACAAATGAATATTTAATATTTTTATTAAAAAAGGATGGTTTAATTCTATAAAAAAGTACATGGGAGTATAACATGGGACTAAACGGCTAAAGACATACAAAATTTACTAAAATCAATAAACTAAAACATATTTGTCTAAGTGAAGAAACTGGTATCCCATATGAAGTACTAAATTTCCTAAAATACTTATGTATTTTATGTGTGTTTCCCCAAAATGGGTCAGGAAAATCCCAAAATATACTATCAACCCTAGTATTCTATACATTTGAAAACATTTGGATAGCTTTCTGAACAATACAGAAGCAGCCATTCATTTGTCACCACCATAATAACCGAATGATCACTAAACAAGTCAACTGCTTCAGCAGACTGTCTGGAATAACCTTAAGCTCCCTCTGGAACCCAAACCAGGTCCACTAGCGGTCTGGAATGGTCTAATACAATAACTCCAGCCTCCCTGTAGGGAGGGGTGGACGACACCAGAGAATTGCAAATTCAGAACTGTGATCTGACTATGACAGAGGAGAAATCAGTATTTCCCCCAAATCCTCAACACCTTGCCACTATTCAGACATAAATAAAAGGTCACATGTATGACCACTATTATACCCTGGCCATGGGTGATTGCTACATTGCTACAGGCCCATGACTGTCACAACGGCCATGAACTTCCAAGTCCACACCTATAGATGACAAGGTAATGCCCCTCAAGACCATAAATCTGAGGAACTTCACCACTAACCTGGAGACAAGGAGTTCAGAAAGGAAGATTGCCACACAGCAAGGAAACTGGAAGAATAGCAATAATCCCAACTAAACCTTAGAGCCCAACCTAATAAATAGGGTCTCACACCCAGTAATCTATTGGACAGTGCCCCTGGATGTCTCTCAAGTTCTTTGGATGAGCATTGCCACTGCACCACCCCTATCCTGGGGTCTCAGCTGATGCCACATCCCAAACCCAACAGGGCATATCTCAGAAAAGGGAACATCTCATTTTGGTCCTATCCTGATTTCGGTGATACATACCAGGTCAGTGCCCTTGAAGCAAAAATAGCACTACTCAAGCCATGGTTTGATGACTGTGTTAATGCCAAAAAAGCTCTTGTTAACATTACAGGTTTATTTATCCAATATTATGTTGACAACAGCAGTGGACCTCCTCCAGAAGAAAAGATACTACAAGCAACTTCTGGCATACAACAAAAAAGAAGCAATAAAAAATAACTGGACCCGACTCATTCAAGTAGTCAAATCCAATGGCCCATCTTCATTTTGGCATATCACATCAAGCTTCCAAAGAAATAGTCATTCTATGTGGACTGTCACATCACCCCTGGAAGGCATATTTTCAGGAACTCTACATGGCATCTCTGTTGGAAGTAGACATCCTAGTCAAACTAAGAACATTTGCAAATATGGGCAGCAGTGACAATGACAGAGATCAAGAATCTTGTTGCTTAACTAAGACTACAAAAGGTCTTAGAAGATGATCTAATCATTTCAGAATCCATTAACTTGGGGTTCTACGCCCCATCCTGATTTCACTTTTTACCTGCATCAACATCTATGGCTGAATCCCCAAAGATTGGGGACTTTTAATCATATCTCTCTCTCTCTCTCTCTCTCTCTCTCTCTCTCTCTCTCTCTCCCCCTCTCCCTTCCTCCCTACCGTGTTTCCCCCAAAATAAGACATATTATATTTTTTTGCCACCAAAAAAGGCACCATGTCTTATTTTGGGGGTGGTGGTGGTGGTGTTATCCACTGACTCACCTCACTTGCACATGTTGCTCCCGGCCTCCTTTTCGCTGTCAGAGGCCTTCAGGAACTTCTTTGGCTGGCAAGGCCAGCAAGGCTTTCCTGAAGGCCTCTGCAGCCAATAACAGAGCTCTGGATCAGTCCTGAAGTGGGCAGGGTCTTAATTAGGGCTTATTTTGGGGGGATGTATTGGGCACATGTGTAAAAATCAAGCTAGGACTTGCTTTCTGAATAGATCATTTTTGGGGGAAACTCTGTCTGTCCGTCCTTCCATTCGTCCGTCTGTCTATGTCTGTCTGTCTGTCTGTCTGTCTGTCTGTCTGTCTGTCTGTCTATCTATCTATCTATCTATCTATCTATCTATCTATCTATAAGGTGAAAGCATGATCCTGCTGATTATAAATGGATCAGCCTCCTCAACACAATCAGCATAAGTCAGTGCTCACTTCAGCAGCACATATACTAAAATTGGAACGATACAACACAATCAGCATAAGTCTATGCAAGACACCTACAATGGAAATTCCAGAACTGGCTGGGACAGGAAAACATAGTTACAGAACAGCGAGCCAGGTTTAGGGAAGGCCAATCCACCATTTATTACTGCGAAGTATTCCTACATCTGCTTGAAAAATATTATCCTGCAATACGTCTCTTTATCCTGCCTTTACAAACTTTAAAGTAGCTTTTGATTTTGTATTCTGAGCTAAATGTGGGAAATACTTGGGAAACCTTCAATGCCAGATGCTTATTATATCTAATACATATGCTATATAAAGGGACCTCATTGCAATTGCAAGCAAAGCTGCATATTAGTCCCACTCTTATTCAATTTTTAGATTAACTTAAATGTTTATATTAACGGTGGTGGCGCAATGATTATAATGCAGTTTTTCAGGCTAATTCTGCTGACTGCCAGAGTTCGATTCCCACTGGCTCAAGATTGATGTGGCCTTCCATCCTTCTGAGGTCAGTAAAATGAGGACCCAGATTGTTGAGGGTAGTATGCTGACTCTGTAAACTGCATAGAGAGCTGTAAAGCACTCTGAAGCAGTATATAAGTCTACGGCAGGGGTCTCCAACCTTGGTAACTTTAAGACTTGTGAACTTCAACTCCCAGAATTCCTCAGCCAGCTTTGCTAAGGGACATTGCTAAGTGCTATTAACTTCATGGTAGGCTATCTCCTCAACATATTGCTTAGCGCATTGCTTAGTGCATTGTAAGCCGCCCTGAGTCTCCAGAGAAGGGCGGCATATAAATCAAATTTAAAAACAAAACAAAACATAAACTTTCATTCCCGAAAACTGGAAGACACATCTCTGTTCTACTCTATGCAGATGATGCCATAATACATTTAATCTGTCATCCTTAAATTCCTCAAGACATATACCTGCGGCACTCATATTGTTCGAAGCCAAACCAACTGCATAACTTCTTTATGGCCTTTTCTCCAACTTTGCACTATTAGAGCTTGTTCAATCCAAATTTCTAAGACTGGCTCTTCAAGCCCAAAAAGGTATCTATAATGCCTCTTAGAGACTAGAGATAGACCTCATGAAAGTGGAAGCTACTGTGTGGGTGTACTCTTATCTGATAACCCAGGTGTTCTACTCAGCATGGAATGATTGGGATGTGATCGGGCCAAAGCTCTCATTAAACAGCCTGCAGTAGTCAGAGAGCACCAATTTGATATAGACAAGTTCCCACCTTTATTGCCAGTGAATCCAACAGATACTTTGCCACCCCTATGACATACTTAACTAAACTCGAAGTATTTAATCATTGGCACGATGTCATGTCCTCCCTTCAGCTGTCCTTGAAGATTCCGATACAGGAAGATTCCCTACCCACAGAGACAATGTTCCTATGACTGGACACACAGAAACAACAAATCATGTGCTTCTCCAAGGCTTATTTTACAGACATTCATACTAGCCTCATCTCACCAATATTGCATAAATGCATAAGGCACACAAGACAATTCTACACTTCCCTGGTGCTTTCAAATACGAACCCCGCTACAACATATGATTGATACTAGTTATATCAAGGTTTCTTTTTTAAAAATATATAGTGGTATTTCACCTGATACCTCAGAATTTGTTAAGCTTCAAAAAGAAATCAGTAATTTGTTTTCATTCATGTTGTAGAACAAGCATTCGAAGTTTAATACATGGACTCTGAACAAATGCTTAGGAATTAATTACATATGAATAATATAAATAAAAGCATTCTTGGTTTTTATGAAGTTTTTTTACCATATTTCTTAAGCAATCATTAAATGGAGAAAGTAAAGTATCATACTGCATGTTTTGCTTGTCATTATCATTACACAAATATGGAATAGTGTATTTTTCTATTTTCTTATATATAAAAATACTTTTAACACTAGGTTGCATTCATAAAGACATACTTGAAAAATAAATTGATGAATTTAAAAATGCTTTTTATAATTTGGCAATTAATTTATAATTCATAAATTCAAATGTTATTTCTCAATAAACAAACATGAGATTAATTTCAAAGCAGGATTACCTCAAATTAAGAAAACCAGAAAGATAAAATTATATAACACTATAAAGCATTTATTTCTTTATATTATTTATAGATATAAGTAACTGATTTCTTCAAAATATATGATTTGGGAAAATTATTTCCTGTTTTCCCCAGAACCGTTTTCACAAAAAGGGAAAGCATTTTAAATCCTCATGGCTCATGCTGTTTAAATTGATAGTCTAAATGTTATCTTTTATAACTAGAAGCACAATGATCACAGCCAGACTCTGCCATTAATCATTTCAGCCTAGGCTAGTTATCTATAATTACTGCCGAACACTCCCTTTGCTTCTTGGACACCAAGTAATGCTGAACTATTATTCTTTTCTCTCTCATTCAGTGTGATCTATGTATGTCTAGATAATCATTACATATTATTAGGATTTTAAACTTTATAGGCAGAGCTGTCCATTACTTTTAAAAATAAAACTGCCGCCAAAATAATGTCCTTGCTATCATTTAGCATTGCCCAAGTTGGACACTTTCCAGATGGGTGGACTTCAATTCTCTGAAGTCCCCAGCTAGCATGGTCACTCCTGAAAATTCTAGAAACTGAAGTGCATACACCTGCAATGAATCAAAATTGGAGAAGATTGATTTAATACTAATGTATTGAATTAAGGCTTAAAGTCAGAAAAATGCTGAATAATGCTGGCTAGGGTTTAAGAAATACACAAAACTGCAACATCAAGATAAACAAGATATAACAATATTATGGTGGATAGGGTGGAATAACAGGAAAATACTGTTTACAGAAACAGCTACTTTATGTGCTTTTTATGAAGTTAGGTATTTACATTAATGCCATAAAACAGATGTATTATACTGAATATGGTAGTAAGTTTAGAATCAGGATTCCAGTTCAGCAATGAATTGTGATTATATGCTGTGTCACCACCCAAATATTAAAATTCCCACACCAGTTCTCTCTGGTATCAAAATAACTAAACATGACACTATTTTTACAGTAAAATTCACTTGTTATATTAAGCTGCCACACATTTTTTTAAGCTGCTTCAGTATCAAAACGTAACGTAAGATTTCTGCATACCGTGCAAGGGTATTGACAGAGGCTCTGTATACTTAATGTATACCTTCTTTTAAAGTGGCAACATATTTAGTCTGATGTACCAGTGATATCTACTGCACAATTTTCTTTATTAACATATCTACCAATCTGAAATTTGCTTAGGAGAACCAGAACTTATGAATAACAAGATTTATCAAATTTCTACTCCACACATCTCACCTAAGTGACTCTGGGCAGTTTACAAATAAAAAAAGATTAAATCAGGCTAAATCAGCTTTCCTGAGAATGACATTTGTCTATACTGTTTATTTTTCTATATGATAAAGTTGGAGAGGGAAAGTAAACTGATGTCAGTTTGATGTAGTGGCTAAGATGCTGGCCTAGGAACTAGAGTCATGATGGAGAACCTATGACACGCGTATCCAAAGTGGCACATGGAGTCATGTCACCTGGCACGTGCGGCGTTGCCCGTTCCTCTTCTGGGTTTCTGGCACGCATGCGCATGCGACTATCAGCTGGCCTTTGTGCATGCGGCAGTGCCGGAAATCGGAAGAACTGGGAGCTCTAGGCCTCCCTTTGGTATAGAAAGCCTTCTGGGTGACTTTGGATCAATCATTCTCTCAGTCCAACACACTTCACAGGGTTATGTGTAGAAAATAGGAGGCAAGGAATTTAGGTATGTTTGTCGCTTTGAGATGATCTAATATACTGTATATCAAAAAGATAAAAATCTAATAACAAATGTTATTCACTAAGTCATGTCCAACTCTTTGCAATTCCATGGATCATAGCATACCAGGCTCCCTTGTCCTCCACTGTTTTCCAGAGTTTACCCGAATTCATGTTGTCTCAATGACTATATAATGATCTCATAATAATATTACATGTCAAAGTATAAGATTATAAAGTCTCAGAGCATAACACGCCAGATTTAATTGTGGTTGGAAAGAAAAAAGTGTGGATAATACCAGATGATGTAGAATAAGGGAGAGAGAATTGGAGAAAATCAGAGTATCAAGATCTGAAAATCAAAATCGAAAGATTATGGCATAAATTGGCAGTGGTGGTTACAGTGATTATCAGCAATTAAGTGCCATATAAAAAAAATCTTGGATAGCACTTAGAAAATCTGTGCATTGAGAAAATTTCCATCATTCAATTACAAAAGGTCATACTGCTTGGAACTGCAAATATATTAGGTCAGTACATTATGACATCTTAGGTTCCTGGGAAGAATTTAAGATGAATTCTTGAAGCCAACACTGGCTAAAGAACTGGCAGCTGTGATTTTACATTGTTGCGTATAATAATAATAAATATTACTTGTCTTCTCAAATGAACTTTCAAATCACAAGGGACAAGTATGAGAACCACTAAGCCTAATTTCAACCCTGTGATCTAAGCATATTGTATAGGCCACAGAAGAAATCACAGTATCTTTTATTGTGCATAGTAATTCTATGTCAGACAAATTGAATAAAGATTCCTTCAAAAGATAAAATTTGACAGCTACAGTTCTATGTGGAACACTGCTGAGGTCACTGCTGCTTCTACTACTACACTTCTGTTGTTATTGTCTATCAAGTCTGATTCCCAGTGACTGCAGGAACAAGTCCATGCAGTTTTTTTCTGGCAACATTATCAGAAATGGCTTGCCAGTATCTTCTTCCTAGGGCTGAAAGAGATAGTCCAGCTCAAAGACATCTAGTTGACTTTGGTGCCTAAAGCAGGATGAAAACTCAAAGCTTCCCTGGTCTCTCAACTTCTAATCCACCACTTTAACCACTACTAGACCAATCTGACTCCAATCCTATTACTGTACTACATCATCCAATTGCCCATAAAACTATCCCTGAAAAAATCAATAACCTTAGCACACAGTAACACTCACCAAAGTAAGTGCAATTTATAAGTCAATTAAAATAGCTTAAAACTCATTTCATTTCAAGGACCCTGCCATAGCGGGGGAACGCTAGCAAGAAGAAAACTCATTTTAATAGACGTGGTAGCAATCGCAAGACTATAATCCTATATTTTTTTTAAAAAAAAACCTAACACTATCCGCTCCAATTCACAAAACTCAGTTCTGAAAACTAACCGAAAAGACGCTCCTCTTTCCAACAACTTTTATCCACAGCTGCAAAACACCTGCCTCCAAAGAGAGCGGACCTATGTTTTTTTTCTTACTTAAGATGGTTAGTTCTTGACTTCACCATCATGCCTTCCCCACCCAAGGATGCTTTCTATCGCTTCGGGGGCCGAACGCAAAGCCAGCAAAAACCATTCTGTGCGATAACTGCTCTCTATATCAAAGCTGCCCTTGAGGAGAAAAAAAATGGGGGGGATATCCCAAAAGTCTGCTATTCCCCCCCCCCCAAATAGCCGGAATGACAACCCTTCAAATCTCTGCTCACCCCCAAGCTTCCCGCGACTGACAGCTCCCCCCCACGCACCACCACCACCACCAAACCGACCCTAAACCCTCCGGCCCGCCGCCGCTGCTCGCCGAGACCTTTTAAACCGTCCTTTCCCAGCGCCTCTGCCGCAGGGCCTTTCCAAGCGGTCGCTAGGCCTTTCCCTTAAGACACCGCTCGTTGGAAGCTACCCGCTTCTCTCTCTCCGCCCGACCTTCGCAGCGAGACCGCTTCAACCACGGCCAGCTCCCTTGCGACGAGGGATTATTCTCCTCCGCCTTTACTTTAACCCCCCACCCCGCCCGCCCCGACAAGGAGGCCTTCGCCAGGCGCCTTTTCGCCCTTCTCCCGCCGTCTTCTCCGGCCCGGGCAAAGGCGTCGCTTGGCCTCTCTTCCTTCGCCGCCCGCAGGCGTCCGAAGAAGAAGCGTGCGCGAAAGGAGCGCTCACCTCTTTAGGGACCAGCTGGTTGTCTTCGCTGGGCACCATGGCCAGTGGCGCAGCCAGCTTGGGGCCGGCGGGGGGGGGGAGGTGGAGGAGGAGGACTCGGGCGGGGAGTCGTCGTCAGCAAGAAGAGCCTCCGGAGGAAGAAGAAGAGGAAGAGGAGGTGGTGGTGGTGGTGGAGGGAGAAGGCGGCGAAGGGTGTCGCGGGAGACTCATCCTCATATTCCTCCCTCCGCTTTTCTCTTCTCCTAACCGTCCTTTCCCTCCCGCTCCCCCTATCGCCCGGCCCCCTACCCTTCCACTCAGCCAAGGCGCCCTCCCCCCTCTCGCCGTCTGCGCCAATCAATGGCAAAATGGCCGACGACAAGTTTCTCGCGAGAAGTCACCCGAGTCGTTCCTCACGGCTCCTCCGGTTCTGCCTCCCCCCGCCCTCGGCGCGTTCCGAAGCGTTCCGGCTTCTCCCGGAGTCCAACTTAGTTCCGCTGCCGTGGGGGTGGAGGGGAGGCGCGCTCTCTGGAGGGAAAAAAAACCAACCCCACCACGGGCGAGTCGGCTTCGTTTGCTGATTAAATAAACGCGATCTATTTATCCCTCTCAGGCGAACAAGCGCACTGTTTTGGGGTTTTTTTTGGTAGTGGTGGGGAGATTTACTCGCCGTCCCTTTGAAGCTCGCGTTAGGATACCCACCAAAGCTTCCATGTTGCACTGCACTCCCAAGGAAAGCGCTATGCATGTCTTCAATGTGTTGCTCGGGATTAGTTTGCCCTAACCATTATTAAAAAGTTAAAATTATGTGTACGTACACGCAGACATTTTTCAAGTGCAAGTATTGGGAGAACCTTTCCGCTTTATTTAGCATCGGCTGTTTAAATGATATTATTACATGTTAACTTTTCTTACAGTAAAGGCTGGTCCTTTTAAAAACATAATTGAGATAATGTGGTTGCCGTACAGAAAATGTTTTGCAAGCTCTAGCAGACCTGTGTTTGTTTAATCGCGCACATCCTAATCTCATCTTTAGTTCTGACCTGCCAAAAAGGTAAAGGAATCTGCTCCCAGGCATCCTGCAGGTACTTGCCTTCTTTCTTCCTTTTTTTATAAACTGGGTTGTCCCAAAGGTGGTTTTTCAAGAGGCAACTGGACTTTCTTGGGGTTTTTTTGAAGATGTTTTTCTTCTCATCCAAGAAGCTTTGTCAGCTCTGACTGGTTAGCACTAAAGAAGTTTCTTGGATGAGAAGGGAAACATCTTCAAAGAATAACAAGAAAGTCCAGTTGCCTCATGAAAAAGCACCTTTGGGACAACCATGGCCTGGATGACTGAGAATCTCCATAGATAAATAAACTGGGTTTATATAACATGCTAATTCATAATAATTCGTCCAGTCTTGATTGTATGAGCCTAACCTTTGTGGTTTGTGAAGCATTGTTTATAATTTCAAATATTGTGCAAGCCCAATTAATACAGATTTTTATTGTATAAACTATGGTTAACCACGTTGTGCTTTTATTTCTTGCTCTATTGTTGTGGCAAATTGTCGGAAATAAAAACACAATGCTATATATAGCAAAGGGATCCAAATACATTTTAAGCATTTTCTATACATTAAGATGTGCATGTTTGGGAGGATTAAATACACTTATATGAAGGGATGTAATGAGTGGATGCATATTTTTTATATTTGCCAGAAAGACAGCTGTTTTTCTGTATGTATTGTGTATATACTGTATGAAGTGTATATTTTATAGGAATGCCCATAAATTATGGCTTCTGTCTCAAAGGATGAGTAGAAGGACTTTCTTGTTTCAGTAACATTTAGAGTAAACTAATATATGTATCAGAATGAAGAATACCCATAATAAACAAGACCAAGGTTGAAATTTTGGTACTGTACTTAAAATGAAGAGAATAGAGAAGAGTTTCAAAAGGATTTTTCAACACTAAGGAATTATCATGACGATCAGAGGTGTCAGTCAAATTAGCAGAACCTGAAATTAAATCAATAGATTTTAAACTGACCCTATGGCTTTAGGATTTGGCAATTGTAAGCAATACAAACAAGCAGACAATGATTGTATTTGCATGTTTTAGGTTAAAAATGACTAAGAAAGAACACAATAAAACTTTATAAAATAATTCATGATACCAAGAAAATGAATAGGATTCTGCAATGTGGCTGAAAATAGGGAAATTCAGGTCAAACTGAAGTACTTTATAACAACAAAATCATTCATGCTGGATTAGACATTCCTTCTGGTTTAATCTAGAGCAAGTGTGTGTGCATCTTGAAAGAAAACAATTTGTTTCTACTTTAAAAAAAAAGACTTATATTCTTTAAATAATTTATTCTGCTTCTCAACTGCAAACTACTACAGTAGTGCTTATCCACAAGAGAGGTATATTTTTTGAAGGAAATTGTATCTTCTCTTGGAGGACTTGAATTTACCAGGCATTCTAGTCATAGAAGTCAATCAATAATTGATTCTGTATAATGCATCCAACAAGGTATAAATTTCTTCTTTTTCTAACTGAATGATGCATAGCAAAGTGTGAAGTTTCTTAGTACCTTTCATAAACAATAAAAGGTCCTTGTTTTCCAAGTCTAATAAAAGAAAGCTCAACTAATTGGAGAAGGGAAGGGTGAACATAATCCCTCAGACGAGTATATACAACAAACACAGAAGATTAAGTTGTTTTTGATCCACAGAGAGGAATATTTCCCTTGAGGCAGAGTTGTTGGAGCCAAATTCCTCTGCAATCCTTTAATCAGAATAAAAATCTAGAGGCCTATAAACAAAAGAGCTAGTGGTGAGTAGCAAAGCTGTTGCTAGTGTTTTGAGCCCATCCAGACTTGTATAATTCCTATAATTCAGCCCGTGTGTTTAGGCAGCTCAGTCTCACACTATCCCCCATATTCACAGAAACATGCACATATGTCCCCTTGGAAATGTTCTGGGCATGGCCATCAATACAAAAAACATCCGGAGTGGATCTTTGAAAGACCAATGGAGCTTTTTACGGCAGAGTGGGAATGAGTTATGAAACTAATTCTGCCCTACATGTTCAACTCTTCCCCAATGCTACAACTGTCACTAAATTTGTTTGTGACCCCCAATTAGGTCATGACGAACAGTTTAAGAATCCCCTATACCATCTACATTTTGTGCCAAGATAATACCCTTCCCCAGAAGGCACATTATAAGACTTGTGCCTGTTCATTAGGGCATGACAGTTTGGCGTTTGGCCACCTCTTCCCCCCCTACCCCGGTCCCCATATTTAGATGCTGAGATGTGGGAAGGAAAAGCATTCTTTCCAATGACTACAGGGCATCCCACTCAATACTATGATACTTTTACAGCAGCACTTATTTGATTATAATTTGCTCAAAATGTATAGACTGCCGAAAGAATATGCCTGGACATGGAGCAAATTGCTCAGTGATGATGAAAATAATACAGCAAAGGGTTATGTTGATTTAATATGACTCCATTTGAAAAAAATCAACGACTTAAAAAAAAGACGGTGAGAGTCTAAAAAGTGCAGAGAAGGGCAACAAAAATAACTGGGACTGGAGGCTAAACCATATAAAGAATGGTTGCTGGAACTGAGTATGTCTGCTTTAATGAAAAGAAGGACTAGGGATGACATGAAAGAGTGTTCCAATATCTCAGGGGTTGCCACGAAGAAGAGGGAGTCAAGCTATTCTCCAAAGCATCCGAAGGCAGGACAAGAAGCAATGGGTGGAAACTAATCAAGGAGAGAAGCAACCTAGAACTAAGGAGAAATTTCCAGAAACAGAAATATTCATTAGTGGAACAACTTGCCTCCAGAAGTTGCAAATGCTCCAACTCTGGAAGTTTTTAAGAAGAGATTGGACAACCACTTGTATGAAATGGGGTAGGGTTTCCTGCCTGAGTAGAGGTTTGGACTAGAAGACCTCCAAGGTCCCTTCCAACTCTGTTATTGTTATTTTCTGTTCAAAATGAAGGCTAGTCACAGTTTGATTGAGCAGTCTATTTTGTGAATATTGTATTCTATTTCATAACAGTTTAATGACCTTTACAAACTTTTTGATGGTAATATTATATTTTTAGACCCATGGAGTCAGACATTTAATTTATCACTTTAATTATTTTCTTTAATTCAATGTGGGGAAGATAAAAGAGAGAGTGCTACATGATGCAATCAAACTAAAAAGCAATAACACTTAGACTTATACACTGCTTCACAGTGCTTTGCATCCCTCTGTAAGCCGGTTACAGAGTCTGCATATTGCCCGCAACAATCTGGGTCCTCATTTTACTGATCTCATAAGGATGGAAGGCTGAGTCAACCTTGAGCCAGTGAAAACCCAACAGCTGGCAGTTAGCAGAATTAGTCTGCTAACTGTGCCACCATGGCTCCTAAAATTTTAAGGAAGGGTTATTCAGTATATGGTGTACTGATGGGGATTAGAAATTTTTAAGAAAACAAAATAGCCCTTTTAGCCCCGACTCCAATTATCTTAAGAAAAACATAATTAATCATACTTTCTAAAAACAATTACATTACTCTGTGGATTATCTTCTACAAAAGTGCAAAAAAAATATTTAAGGCTGACTGATACCACTTCTTTCTAACATAATGTATTCATAGTACTATGATGTATTTTGATTTATTGATGTAAAGTATTCCTCCTTTAAAATTACTGTAAATGCTAAAATGTTGATTTCTTATTCATTTTTATGCTGATGTTGCATAAAGAATAATTCCTGGGAAATTGCTTCAGGACTGCCAGTTGTATCTTGCTTTGTGGTTGAGATATCAACATTTTCTATTTAATTCCTTACATTGCTTTTTTCCTCAAAATCATCAACTTTTATAAGATATAACTTTTATAAGCAATTGGTTTCTAATATTGTTTTCAAAACAAAGGTATGGCCAACTGATGTTAGTTATACGTTCTGTTATTGCATTTACATTTATTTGCATTTATATTACTTATCAGTTCAGGGACGGGTTTCAAAACCCGATGCTACCAGTTCGCTTATGGGCACACGCGCGCTCGCGTGCAACACTTCTGTACATGTGCAGAAGTGTCCGGGTGGGTGGGCAAAGCCTCCTGCCACCACCACTACCGGTTTGCCCAAACCGGGGTGAACCGGTAGCAACCCACCACTGTATCAGTTCCAAGAGGCTTAAACTAAATCACAAATGCTACCAGGAAATTTAAATAAAGAGGAAAAGATAGAACACTGTTTATGAATGGCTATGTGTTCTTCGGTCCTGCTTCCATGCTTCTTTAACTAGCCCCAGCTTGTTATTAATTGTACACTTTTATTGTTGAAAGTAAACAAATGCATTGGGGATAGATACACTGACCATTTTCTGTACTTGTGGAAATCTTTTTCATCACCTGCTTTATTTATTTATTAATCACATTTATATGGCCATCTATTTTACAAAAAGCAACTCTGTTTGGCCTACAACAATTTAGAACAGGGTTGTCAAACTCAAGGCCCAGGTGCCAGATCCGGCCTATGGAGTGCTTAGATCTGGCCTGTGAGGCCACCCTGGAAACAGTGAAGGACCGGTTTCCAGTGCCTCTGTCAGGGAAAATGGCGTGCGGCCCTCCAGAGCTCTGTTTTCTCTGGCAGAAGGTTGCAGGAGGCTGTTGCAGCTGAAAACGGAGGTTGGGAGCCCGTTTTTGCTGGCAGAGAGCTTGGGCCTCCACAGGTGTGCCAATACGAGTGATGTCGAGTTGGCCACCCCCCCCCCCAAGGTCAAACACAACCCTGATGCGGCCCTCAATGAAATCGAATTGGACACTCGTGATTTAGAGAGTCCATGATCATATTGGTGCATTTCGCTGAAAAGCAAGGGTTAAGGTTAGGGTTAGGGTTAGGGTTAGAAAGACTTGTAAATATACGAATTATTATACTTAGTTTTTCACAAAATTTGTTTTAAACTTTATAGATGCTCAAATGATATGATGGAGCATATACAGTAAGCCAGCATATTAAATATATGGGACTCAATTCATGTTAATTATTATTTATTAAATGTATCTCATGACCAACTCTAGGTAATTCTGGAATATTTCAGACCCTATTTTGCTTCATGGTATGATTAATTCAAACAATGGAACAGGTTTCAAATGATCAAATACTTTGTCATTTAAAACAGTGAATGACATTCTGGAATTTAAAAGGAGATAGTGACAATGTTCAACACTTAAGGACATTCAACATTTATTTAAGATACTCCAGGCAACATCTTGGGGGAAAAAGCAGATCCCGAAGATTCCCAAAATCTGTAAGAATGCTGAAAATTGGCAAGATTTAGATGTTTTGTCCCAATGCATCCTGAGATTTGTCAACTTCCTGAGATCTGGGCATTTATTTTTTTAAAAAATAATGTTTTATTTTAAGACTAAATAAATAACAAGCCTATACACATCTCTCTTGGCACTTCCCAGGCCTCGCTCTCCATTTTTTGAAATATACGTTTAATTAAAAATAGTAATTGTGAAGGTTGTAATGATGCAAAGAAAATTGCCAGCCCCTAGCATCATTTTTATCTACAAAGATGCCTCTAGGTATCCCCAGACTTCAAACACAGTCTTGTAGTTTGCTATTAAGAACTTTTAGCTTTGGGAAACAAAGTTTATCGTAAGAAGTCTTCCTGAGGAAAGATTTAAAGAATTAGCAAGTAGTAATCTCTTTTGTTTGCCTGTTGTTAAATGAATGCTTTGTCACTGACCTCACTCAGTAAAGCCCAGTGACAGGAGCTATTTTATAAGAATACCTACAGTAAGTTTTAAAAATTCCAAATATGCTCAGCAGCTGAAAAATGTTGCTATGTCAGCCTAAGGTTTCACAGACCGATTTCCATATACTGAAATTCATAAAATGTTATCCTAGATTGGGAATGAAGAGAGTAAAATAGCAAAAAATATGATGTGAGAATTTGTTCTCATGAGCACTATCAGAAGGTTACAAGCTCTATTTATGCACACTTGGAAGCATTTTCTGCTGAGCAGGAGAAATTTGGCTGACTTTCCAGAAGCCAGAGGGCAAGAATGGTTGTGCTGTGTCAGATTGTCATAATTGAAATGTTGGCATAGGTGTCAATTGAATAAAACCTGAAGGTTTAAATTACCCAAAGTCATAAAACTCAGGGACTGGATTCACATATCCTATAAGTCACACTTTGATTAATGAAAAGAGAGCAGTTGCATTCACACAGCATACGAGCCAGCTTTCAAACTTCAAGTTCACACAACATGGTTAAGTCAAAAGTAAATTTACTATCATGTACATATTCAGTAGGGCCACTCATAGACACTTCTGCAGGATTGCAATGCCTCTTTTGTATGTGTGTAATGTCACACAAATGCACACAAAAAAGAGCTGGGCTTCTTCCAAGAAAGTGATCTCATTCTGCCTCACCTAGTTCCTTTGCCCTCTGAATTAGGGGTCTCCAACCTTGGCAACTTTAAGGCTTGTGGACTTCAACTCCCAGAATTCGTCAGCCAGCAAAGCTCCAAAGTTAGAGACCCCTGCTCTGGATGCTAATGCTACTGATTGACTATGTGGCATTGAGCTCCTCACAATCCATCCAAGAAGTCTTTAAATACTCTTTACCAGAATAATCTGGATTGCATACTCATCCCAACATGCCTTGATCAAACTGTTATTATTGAAGGGGTGCACTGACAAACACATCTGAAAAGGGGCTAATTAGGACTGTGTGCCTTGGAGGAATTCCAAATTATTTATATATACATGGCTTTCATTCACAAAACAAACAAAACATGGCTTCAAAAGGGAGCAAAGAAAGCAGGCATTGCTTCTAACCATCACTTGTACCAGTAATGGAAAGCAACATCTTCAAGGGTTATAAATGCCTTCTGTGGGAGTGAGACACCACATGCAGACACAAAAAGAGTTGCATGGATAGTTTTTAAACTTAGCAGCCACAACATCTTGTTTCTGCAGAGCAGAGTCTCAGGTGGGCATCATGAATCACCCCATCACTCTGGGCATCCCACTCAGATGTTAAAGAGTATTGTTCTTGTTGGACTAGATTTGAAAATATGAGAATGAATGATATAATATTCCCCACAGCAAGGAAAGCTGAGATGGTTAAAACATTTTTCTAATCCAAATAAGAGATTATATTTAATTTTGTCTCTAGTTCAGAATTGCTTCTGGATTTTGTGTTTGCAATGAGAGAGAGAGAGAAAAAAAGAAACGTTGATTCTATTTTTGTAAATTAGACAGGCTTATTGTTATAGAAATGGCTTGTACATATTGCTGTCTAAAAGCAAAAAGTTATCATTGTAATGTTGTTACCTTTGAATGTGCCAAAGAGAGTTGGAAATTGGTGCCTTTTTTCTTTTTGTCTTCCTTTACACCATAGCCTCTCTTTTTCCCTTCCTCTCTTCTTACTTTTCCATGTTTTTCTCTTTTGTATTTGATAAACTAATAAAAAAGTTTTAATTGCAAAAAGTATTGTTCTTGTTGGAAAGGGACACTTGTCTGCCAAAGTGGCTGCCCTAATCAATGTGTTCGGTTTTTCAGAAGTTTGGAGGACTTCCTTAGAATTCTTTTGAAATAAGCAACAAAAGGCAAAGCCAGTGCTATACCCTAAGGCTAAAAAGAACATCTTTATATAAAACATGCAGTTTTGCTTAAAGAAAGATAGCTTTAAGCTAAAAGAACAAGAAGAAGTCGCCAGAAGAACAATAAGAAGTTACCATACCCAGGAAGAAACGTTTGGCCTGTGTTTCTTCTCTGTTTGACTGTCATTGTTTTCAGGTTGGTTCTTTATTTTACCAACCTGTGAATTATAGGGTTGCTTTCTGAGTGAATCCATATGTATCACAATATTTTTATAGTACCATTAGAAAATGTCGTTCTCCCTTTTATGATCATGTTATATAGGGCCATTTAATCCAGGCTGCAAAAATCTGCATGACTTCCATCTAAAGGTAATCCAAGTAGAACTCAATTGCTTACTATGGTCTTTGTTTATTTAATATTTATTTGCAACAGAGGTGGGTTTCAGCAGGTTCTAACCTGTTCTGGAGAACTGATATTTGAAATTTTTAGTAGTTCGGAGTAAAAATTTACTGGTAGTAAAAATTCTGAGTGGCTCCACCCCCATCTATTCTCTGCCTCCTAAATCTCAGCTGATCAGAAGGAAATGGGAATTTTGCAGTAACCTTCCCCTGGAGTGGGGTGGGAATGGAGATTTTACAGTATCCTTCCCCTGCCATGCCCACAAAGCCATATCCACCAAGCCATACCCATAGAACTGGTAGTAAAAAAAAATTGAAACCCACTACTGGTTTGCAATATTTATAGTCTTCCCAATGAACGAGGACTGGGCAGAGTACAGACAAGTTATTAAAATGCAATGTAGAAATATTTTACAATGAAAATCTCACATACACCCAATAGATTATATTGGATAGAGGTCAACTGTACTTTCAGGGTGAGAATGTTTCATAAAGTGGGGTACCACTGAGAAGGCCTGATATTTGTAAGGGCAGGCTTCTCAATAACTGGGTTGCATGGTGGAGTCAAGTCAAGTAAGGTGCTGCTTAATATATCCTGCTGCAATGTTGTACAGGGTTTTAGGCTAATAAAGGTTGATTTGGAGTCAGAAATTTACTATCAAAATTGCAGCTACTTCAGGTTCAGTGTGATTCTAACCTCATGGAGTTATCCAAGAGTCTGGTTACTGTGGCAAAAGTCAATTGTCACTTCCAGGTCAGCTCCGAAGATTGGCTACATAAAGTACATTGCAGTGGTGAAATCCTAATATAAGCCTTCATGGGCAAACATTGATGGGATTAAATAACTAATAATGTGGATTTTTTCTTGTAAGATTATTTGGTATGAGTCTAAGGAGGTTGAAGCTAGACTTCTGTGTCTATTTCGAAACTATCTTGATTATTTGGAAATGCCTACAAAAAGTTAAAAAACATAGGTAGAAGTTGAGAAGAAGTCTGTTGCTTTGATCAGAAAATGTGCTTCAATGTGGAAGAACCATAAATGACTCATTTCTTAGATAGAGTAGATGTCTTCAGATTAGTGAAAATCATATAAAGGAGTCAAACTACTTGGACCATGCTGACAAAGAGATTTGCAAGAAATCAATCTTCTCAATCATGGAATTTTTTATTAAAAAGGAGAGCAAAAAATAAAGGCAGTTCATGATCCTGAATTTACGAAACATTATAAAAAAGTCTTCCAAATTCCAGAACAAAAATAATAATATAAAACATGGAAGGCAGTTCCAAAGGATCAACATGTGAGGAAGAAACTCAGTTTTCCCTTACTACCAAAATCCCTGTTTTAATGGCAGAGGTGATCAGAAAGGATTAAAGGAGAGGGCAGCTTCATGATTTTTGGCACCTTTTCAAAGAGCAAGCCTTGAGTCCACAATCAATGACTTTGTAGCTTCATAAAAGGCTTTAAACAGAACACATGGTCATGCAAAAACATTTCATATGAAGCTAGTGCTACTGTAATAAATAGCTGTGCTAGTAATACAGAACCCCCTTTGTCCATGGAACTTAAACCAACAAATTCCATGTGGGAGAGCAAAGGTATGACAGGCCTCCTTCTGTGGCTTCAGATCTTGAAGCACTAGATTGTAAATTTAATACTCAAGAACTATTCATAACTGGAAAGCTGCTCTTCTCAGCAGCTATTTGCCTATTCAGCTATCTAGCAATAATGAAGAGAGCTTTCACAGCAGCAGCATTGACACATCATTGAGTTCACAAGTGTCTGCAGAAAGAGAAATGTTAGAGATGGGCTCACAGCTGAGTCCATGTTTTTTGATCTCAGGTTCCCAGAGTGAGGAACCTTTTCCAGCTACATGAGAATGTGCAATTCAGAGAGAAAATTTCTTCAGCTCCTCAGCAGTGTCTTCCTCTTGAAAGAAAATTTCAGATTGTTGTGAGCAACCTCTGGATCTTAGCTCAGATAAGATATTGCAAGTGCAGAACTGATTCCTTGTTTTATGGGAGAAACTGGTGACAATCCTCATACATCCTTCAGAAGATTAGAGCTTCCCACTGTGCTACTCAGTGAGGAATGAGAGCCTGCCACTGTGGTATTTGATGGGGAAGGAAAAGGTTTTCTGTTTTCTTAGTCGCAAAAGTTTGAAACTCATGATCTCTAGTTTATATGTAAGTAGACTTCTGGCTTAAGCATAATGGTATTGTCTCTATCAATGCCATGTGTACTACAGGTTTAAGGTCAAATGAGTTCAGCTTTTAGTTTTATTCTCTCACTTACTCATTCTGAAATACATAAAAGAGGAGGAAAATCATGTGAATGTTATCAGCTCTCCAATTCCCACAGCTTTCTCTCCTCTTAGCATATTCAAATGTTATTTCTTAAATAGAAGAACACTATAGGCAAATGCGGTTTTTGTAAACTGCTTATTTGACTTTTTATTTTTGCCTTCAGGGGTTCATATATTATTCAATATATATGAACAAGTTAGTTGTCAATAAATATGTAGGCTTTTCCAACTCATGTACCTTATTAATTACATTTTATTTAAAAAGTTGCAATTATTTTCTTCATTCTAAATACTAGCTCTTTGAAAACACCACAAGCACAGTGCCAAATTATTTGTGGGATTGTGCCCCTTCAAGGGTATATGCCTGCCTCAAAAGGTCAGATACGATTCACAATCCAGGTCCCCTGTCATCTGATTAGATGTTTGTTTGTTTTTTAATTTGATTTATATGCCGCCCTTCTCCAGAGACTCAGGGCGGCTTACAATGCGTTAAGCAATAGACTTCATACTTTTGTATATTTATACAAAGTCAGCTTATTGCCCCCACAATTTGGGTCCTCATTTTACCTACCTTAGAAAGGATGGAAGGCTGAGTCAACCTTGAGCCTGGTGAGATTTGAACTTACAGTAATTGCAGGCAGCTGGTGTTAATAACAGTGTTTTAGTCTGCTGCAACACCAGACGTTGTCATCTGATGGGACCTCAGAAGCTTTCCTTCTCTGAAGTTACCCCAACTCTTTGGAATAGTCCTACCTGATGTTTGAGGAGCTACCCTTCTGGAAGTACATGAAAACCTAGCTTTTCCTTAAATGTTTCCTACAGTTAGGGAAAAGGGTATGTTAGGTGACACGAATGAGTGAATAAATAGGAACAAGAAGATACATCACAAAACATCCCATTTAAAGAATGAATATGACTGGTGATTGTTTAAGGAGCATTGTTGCAGGAAAGGTCTGCAGTTTTGTTTTGTTTTTTTGAATGAGTAGAAGGAATCTAAATCTAAAAGTATGATTACTTTACTGTGTATGATGAAAAATTTATAGAGAATAGGAAAAAGGTAAGGATGACGAGTTTCTGAATATAATATAAATAGCATTGGTAGTATCAAGAGTGGATCATGGGAAAATGGTTATAGAAGGAAAGAAATGAAAAAAACTCACCTAAAGTGAAAGTAATCCTGTAATCCTAATCCTAACCCTCCTTTAATTTTCACTGGCAATGCGATTTTCCCATGCATTTTACTGTAGGCCACAAACAAGTCCAAAGAATGAGGTGTCCTTTCTTAGAATCTATCCCTGACATCAGTTTTCAGCCCTGAGTTTAAATAGACCTAACCCTAACCCTAACCCTTATTTTGTCCCTACTATATTTTTTTACTCTCAATGGGATTTTCCTATGTAATTTACTGTGGTCCATAAACAAAAACTGAACGAAAAACTTATTTCCACTTTCCTTAGAGAACCACTAAGAATATATCCTTCACATCAATATTTGGCTCTGAGTTCAAGGAGACCTAACCCTAACCCTAATCCTAACCCCACTTTAATTTTCACTGGGAATGAGATTTTCCCATGTATTTTTACTGTCGTGCACCAACAATTCCAAAGAAAAAAGTGTCACTTCCCCTTTCTTTAGAGGAATTCTTAGAATCAGTTTTCAGCCCTGATTTTCAGGGGAACGCCATATGATGATTGACTCTTTCTTGTGAAGATAAAGCTATTGAACTCTTAATTGATGCAGGTTTTAAAATAGTTTTTATAAAGATACACAACTAGATGTATTCTTCATCAAACTCTATGAAAAACCTTTTGGATGGTTTATTACCTCATGAAAACAGAAAGTCTTTAAATCAACTTGTACAGGTTCATTAAAAGATTTATTTGGACTTTACTGATTTTTCTTTCATTTTTACTCCATTGTAAATTTATTTGCATTTTCATTCATTTTAGCACTATTCTGCATAGCAATTTTCATGTTTTTTATTTTTAATTAATTCATATTGTCTATTTTTCATCTTATTTAAATTTAGAATATCTTTTGTTTAGTTCCTTGTCCTTTGATTTTTCTTTTATTTTTCATTACTTTGTCATACTCTGCAGATAAAGGTAATTTTATTTGTTTTTGCATTTTTCAACAGGCTTATGCCTATGCAAATCAAGTTATCAATATTTATTTAATGCATTTCTTAGCTGCCTTCTCAAGTAGCTTTCCAGTATCTGATTACCATATCTGATTATCATTATTATGACTTCTTGGTTTCTGTTAAAATGAAGAGAAAACATCTCATGAAATTTTGGAGAGCACAGGTTCATAATTCCTGCTCTGTTTTTCATTCCAAGTAGTCAAG
This sequence comes from Ptyas mucosa, assembly GCA_012654045.1. Classification (NCBI taxonomy): domain Eukaryota; kingdom Metazoa; phylum Chordata; class Lepidosauria; order Squamata; family Colubridae; genus Ptyas; species Ptyas mucosa. The sequence goes on along the minus strand of WNWU01000001.1, from coordinate 13,852,534 downwards.
GAATTTGGGCTGTCTTGTTTGTATTTTTGCATGAGTAAAATTCTTTGAAGTAAATGACTTTTATTTCTCACTAAGTTTGTGTAGGGTTGTATTTTTGTTAATGCTGATTTCTCCTGCATTCCAGGAATGAATCACAACACAGCAAGACCTAATTTTTATTTAATTTTATGCATGAATGTATATAAACAAAACAGTCTCTTGGGAATGAAAAGTGTACCCATTTATTCTTTTATGCAAACATGCAAACTCTATCCTGATTTTCTAGCAGTATTTAATACTAGTTTATTATTGTTCAAATATCTAACATACTGCTGCTATTTCTCTGCATGCATTTGCTAAAATATTTCTTGTGCCTTCACTATGAAATTGCCTGGTTTTTTGGGGTGTTGGGAGGTATAAATTGAATAAATAAATAAACAAATCCAGATTGGCTTTCAGTACAAACATTTTTATTATGTCTCTGCACTTGCCTCTCATTTTATTGATAAAAAAAGATTGTTATTACAACCTGTCCAATTACTGAAGGTCTGTAGATAAACTACACAGTTTTAGTAAATAAAATAGTTAAATAAATAGGAATAACTTTTGAAACATAAAAGTCACTATCCCAGTACAGCATGAACACATACAATCAAAACTAAATATAAAAAACATTAAAATGTGTATTTCATAATTCTAGTCCATAGGTTCTATTAAGGACAGCTAAAAAGAATTATAGCAATTGCAAAAGATATTAAAATTCCCAAAGAGTTCCTGCAAATTTGTATGGGCTCAGTGAAGGCTACCCAAACTTAAAGGACACTCCATGTAGCAATCAGTGGTGGGTTGCCCCTGGTTCGGACCAGTTCTATAGAACCAGTAGTAAAACCGGTGGAGGTTCCACCCACTGACCCCAATGTTATCAGGAAGCTTCTGTGTGCAAGCAAAGTGAGCGCGCGCATGCGGCTCCGTTGCAAACCGGTAGTAAAGGTAAGTACAACCCACCCCTGTTAGCAATGATAGCAAGAAGTAGAGACTGTTGGTGGGTAAGTGGTGAGAAAAACCTGATGACTCTAAAGCTCTCAGGTGAGACAACAGAGATGAGTAGGTTGTGTCTTTTCGTAGCATGTCCTCTGGGATGAGATATTGTCACTATTCTCTTTACTGTATTTTATAGCACCAAATGGTGGATTTAGCAAACTAATGGTAAAGATGTCCTTTAGGCTCAAATGTTCATTACATCTGAATGAGATTTCATACATGGTTGGATGGGTGACCTTATGGGTGACCTTATGCATTTGATATATAAATACATAAATTTAATGGTAAATTAAGGTTATGCATCACATATTTTATGTCTTATGTATACTTTGCAGATGCATAAAATGGGAATGGGATTTTATGGGAAACATCATTGCATCTACAGACTGCTAAATCAAGGTCTGCTAAACTAAGGATCTAATCAATGCAATATCTATTGAGTTCTTACGTTCAAGGTAACCACCTCTTTCATTGACTTAATGAAACCATGTCTACTTACGGTAACTTCTTTTTCTGTATTACAAGCTGATCTGCCTTTTCACAGTTCAGTTCCATTTCCCATCATCCAAACAGTTATGATATTGCCTTGAGAGTATCTGACCATCCAATCAGCCATTTCTTAGTTCATCTATATTTCTGGACTTCAGTACAGTCATCTATTATAATGTTTTATTACTTAATATAACCAAGAGTTGGATAGCATAGGCATTTAATTAATCATCATTCTGTGGTTTGCTGCTACTTCATATTTTGAGTTTACTGTGATTTGGTGTTACCAATTTTTATTGCCATTCATTGATCACGAAGATTGCTTCTATAAATGTTGCAACAGTGCCACTTCTTGCTTTTTAAAGGATCAACTACTTGGAATCAACTCACTTCTTGCTTTTTAAAGGATCAACTCAGGCAACATTAAATTTGTATTTGTGTGTGTGTGTGTATGTGTCCCCATGTGTGAGTGAATAAATATATAAATGCAGGCAGATCTACTTACTGTATTTTTCGGAGTATAAGACGCACCGGAGTATAAGATGCACTAGCCTTTTGGGTTTTTTGGTTTTTTTATAAAAAGTTTTTTTTTTTAAACAAACACACGTACAAACATACAATGTATTTTCTTTGAACAGAGTATTTGGCCAGTTCACAAATTTAAACAGTGTTTAGTCATTTCAATTAAATTTACAATTTCTGTATTTCCTTTTTGCCATATTTATTCCTCATCTATTTTTTTAAAAAAACCAATATTTCCCTTCATCCTCATCTCTAATCTTAATCAAATTCAATTTTTCCCTTCTATATTATACCCCTTCCCATTGTCATCTATTTTTATATCCATCCTCACATCCAATGTGGATGGATCCTCACATTAATTATATAATATTACAATTCTTTAATACAAATTCAACATTTTAATATAAATCAATTAGTTATATAACTATCTTTTTTTGTATATTAATCAATATGAACATGAATATTCCAATTATTTCCATGTAATCCAATTTCTTACAAATCAATTAATTATATTTACCAATAATAATAAACCAAATAATTTTCCCCATATATTGCTCCAAACCACAACTTAACCATTTCTGCTTTCAACACAATATACAATTAATAGTATCTCAATTATTACAATTCCCTAATTAAATAGAGCTTTTCCCTTGTTACTCATTTGCACATCTTAAACTCTCCCAATAACCCAAATAGTTTTGCCCATATAATCCTCCAAATCACAACTTAATCTTTTCTACTTTCATCACAATATATAATTAAAAATATTTCAATCGTTACAATTTCCCTAATTAAATTTAAAAATGTTCTGTTATCCAAGCTATAACTTAATCCTTTTTACCTTTACCACCATATACCATTAAAGGTATTTCAATTGTTACAATTTATACTTATTCATATTACTAAAAAAATAAAAAACTTGTCATTATCTAGAATTCAAAGATACTAAAACAAATATTCTAATTATTAATCATTTCATTTTTACAATCGTATGGTTTCCCATTTGTTTCTTACTCCTATTCATATTTCAATTCTAAATATGTATAACATCTTTCTCTTTCATTTCTTTTTCTTTTTATCCCTTCCCATTTTTCTTTTTGCCTTTTTCTTTCTTCTTTTTTTCTTTTGTGTTTTAAAATCTTGAACTCTCCTCTTTTGCCCTAAATTTCCCATTGTTTGCACCTACCTTTTTTGGTAAGAAAAAAGAACAAAAAGAAATCTCCCTCTGCCTCTGCCTAATTTTGCGACGTTGCAGCAAACAGCAAACAGCCTGCTTTACTTTCATTTTTGTTTTCAGCATAGCTTAATTAACACAAGGTATTTGCTCCAGCAATTTACCTCTTTGCAGCAAGCAGCAGAGCCCTGAGAGCAAATCAGCTGAGAGTCGGGAGGCTGGTCCAATCAACTTGTGCTAATTAGGCTGTGCTGAAGCTGAAAGGAGCTGTTTTTTCTTGCTGTTTGCTTGCAAGGAGGTAACTGCTGCGAGGCAGAGGCCAAAGGATGGAGGCCAGTGGGTGGGCAGGGCTAAATTTTCACCCCCTTTTAGGGGGGAAAAAGGTGCATTTTATACTCCGAACAATATGGTAGTTTGCTTGTTAATGATAGGCTAAAAATGTGCAGCAAATACACAGAAATGCTTTGTTTATTCACATGTTCATATTATAACTAACTATGTAGAGTACACCCCTTTGTCTTTTGCTGATTAGTGGTTGTGGTCCATTGTTATCTTAACTACTTTGGTACTTTCCCCACTGATTTTAATTTTTCTTTTGTCAGATCCTGCTGCATTCCACCTTTAGAGTCATGTTATGCATGAGCATCCACAGTGTTTTTATTTGGGGATGGAGACAAAACTGCAGAGTAAAGTGAAATTATAAATTGTGCACACAGCATGCATCACCACAACACATCTGTTCCTTTTTCTTATAGGTATGCTTTGTTTCAGGAAAAGATGCACTACAGTCCTAAGAATATACCGGTTCATTTTTGCCAACAAGCTTGTCATACATTGGAAAAACCTCACTTGCTTTTGTCAGGAAAAAAATCTTCTCTACTCTGGAAGAATCAAACCATTGGTCCATTTAGTTCAGTACTATGAAGTGAACTGGCAGGAACTGTCAACATTTTACAATGGACCCCCCCCCTCCAGCACCTGGAGAGGCCAGGATTTAAAGCTGGCATGTGCCAAATGGAACTTTAACCATTTAAAACTATTTGCCAAAATACCAGAAGGCAAGACAAGAAACAATGGATAGAAACTAATCAAGGAGAGAAGCAACCTAGAACTAAGGAGAAATTTCCCAACAGTGAGAACAATTAAAGTGGAATGGCTTCAGAAGTCTTCATCACTGGAGGCTTTTAAGAAGAGACTGGACAGCCACATGTCTGGAATGGTATAGGGTCTCCTGCTAGAGCAGGGAGTTGGACTAGAAGACCTCCAAGGTCCCTTCCAACTTTATTATTCTGTATTCTGTAAGTGCCACCCTTTCCTTCATCCTGGAAACATTGATGTGCGCTTTTTTAGAAACAACACTAGTGTATGCAAGTTCCATCTTCTCCAATGAGAATGGGGGGAAATGAGCACTGTTATGTGGGGTTTGGAGTTCAGTTTATGCTTACCTGTTTTCATCTACAGTAATGCAACATTTGTATTTTGTGCCAATAGCACAAACAATAGCAACAACAGTGATGATGATAATGATGCCAGTTTTCGTGACTGAGTACCCTGAGCGGCATTCTCTACTAGGCTGATAAACATGAATTTGAGAGGAATTGATACTTCAATTTTTCTTTTTCAGAGAATGAACCATTGATTAAAACTCTTACCAAATTCTATTTAGTCGTGCTAAATAGAAGCTGCTATTAATCATGGATATGGTGAAAGAAAACAAGTCAATGCTTAATCCAGATTGGATAGAAGTTCTTTTGCTCAGACAAAAAACAAATCGAAGTATGCGTAATTGATTTGGGTAACTGATTTTTTAGAAGCAGAGTATAAAAATAATGTATTAATAAAAACGTTGCTTCCTTTTCTTCACTTGTGGAATGTTACCTGATCTAACATGCTATCCATCCTTAGACTCTGTTCTGGACCAATAAGGAACAGAGATGTTGGGGGTTTTTTTGCTACAGATAATCCTGCAGAAACTTTAATGTCTATCAGTCATGGCCACCTGGAATCTACTGTAGTAATCAGGATACAAACTGTGGTAGATAAGTAAATAGTCCTTGTTGTCTCTGAAATACTCTCACCCAACAATCATCTACCACCTGTATGCTTTGGGAAAAAAGGGAACCTTCTCCAGAAGCTGCATCATCAGTAACTGTGAAGAGGGTTCATTCTTTAGTTACTAACACTGAAAATCTGGAAAAGGCCTTTTGGGTAAAATGGGTAAAATAATGACTATTCATTTTGTTTTCTTCTCCACTTTTAGAAAAATCAGAGAATATTTTTTAAAAAAATGAAATTAAGCATCCTCAAGCTTATGATTTATATATAGAAATGAGAATTGTAAAATATGGAGTAACCATGATGCTTGAATCATAGTTGGAATGCATTTCAACCTGGAGACCAGTGATAGTCCAACTTTTTAGGATTTGAAAGTTCAGGTTCTCAAGAAGTGGATTGTTAAGATCCCTTAAACCAGAGGTGTCAAACTTAATTTCATTGAGGGCCACATCAGGGTTGTGTTTGACCTTGGGGGCCAGGGTGGGCGTGGCCAGGGTGGGCGTGGCTAACTTGAGGTCACTTGCTGTTTTCAGCCACTAATGGAGCTTTCACCCAAGCTCCATTTTCACTAGCAGAGAGCCGTAGGAGGCCGTCACAACCAAAAATGGAGCCTGGGAGGGCCTCCCGAGCTCTGTTTTCACTGGCAGAGACACTGTGAGCTGGTCCTTTGCTATTTCTAGGGTGACCCTGCAGGCCAGATCTAAGCACCCCCAGGCCGAATCCAGCCCCTGGGCCTTGTGTTTGACTTAAACTGATAGTTTTCAAATATGGCTCATCCCACAATACTTGTAGATAGCTTAGATTTCATATGTAGTTATGAAATCTTGGGTTAGCTTGGGAGAGGATCTAATAAACTCTAATGTATTATAGCTAAAATATCTCCAAGTTGAAATACACAAAAATGTGACTGCTTTTAAACAGTTTTGAAGGTTGATATTTTCTTCTAGAGCATCTAGACTAATGTGTCTTTGGCTTTTCCTGTATCTTGTTAAATATTTTGTTATCCACTAGATGGCATCAAAGCTACAGAGAAAGGATTAAGTATGGCAGTTCACATAATTCCTTTTATTGGATCAAGTGATACTTGAAATTGTATTATACACATACACATTGAGAAACACAATGGAGTGGGTGTATTGAAACACAGATGTTATTTTCAACATTTGATGTGCTATCTGGAAAATTATACTCCTGGTAAGTGGAGTTATTTTTGTATTCTGTCTCAAAAACTGAATTTATTGGAAAACTGGAGTGGCTGTGCTCTATTCATGAAAAATACAATAGGGTTTTTAACCAAAACATGTGTACAACACATCTAATTTATTAGCAAATGCTGATAGAGAAACGTGGTCTTTTTCTATTCCCTATTCCTCACAATAAAAAGACACAACCATTCTCTCTCAGCCAAACCACCTCATAGAGTGTTGTTGTGGGGAAAATAGGAAGAGGAAGGTACCTTGGATATGTTTGCTGCCTTGAGTTATTTGAAAAATAGTAAAGGTAGAATACAAATAAATAAATAAATAAATAAATATATAAATAAAAATATCCTCAATACTACATATAAAAATATATATTAAGTTATGGGTGGAAAATATTATAAAATGGACCAAAATAAGAAAATATAAAGCAGAGAAAATAGACGGTAAAATGGTTGAAAAGGTATGTATACTTGGCTTTAGCTCCTTTTGCAAATAGGGCTCTAACTCTGTACACACAATTGAAGATAAGATAAGATAACTTTATTGTTTTTGTTTTTTTTACTGTGAGCACACTGACCCACATTAAAAATGAAATTATGTGGCCTGCTCTCAAGAGAAAGTGTATATCTATCCAAACACATACACAACACACATATACACATGCTATATGCATACATAAATATGTTATATACATACGTACATACACAGAGAGAGAGAGACACATACACACATATACACTGAGGTGAAATGCTACTGGTTCCCGGGTTTGGGCAAATTGGTAGTGATAAAAAGCTACCGGTTCGTCCAAATCGGTATTTCCGACGATCAGCTATGCTGCGTGATTTATATTCGCTAGATGAAGCTAAATCACGTGGCACAGCTGTTCCCCCCCTTGCTGTTCTACTTACCTAGTAAAGTCTTCTTTTTCTGTGTGAAGTGTGCGCTTGGTGCCTGCTGCGCATGCGTGCGCAGCGTGCTCTTTGTACATGATGTACATGTGCACGCGCAGCATACTTTTGGCATGCACCGCTCATGTGTGGGCCGCAAACCAGTGGTGATCCACGGAGGATTTCACCACTGCATATACATACATACATACATACATACATACATACATACATACACACACACACATGCACATACATACATACACACACACACACACAAGTTTCAGTAGTGGGTTGCTCCTGGTTCGGCCCGGTTTGGGCAAGCCGGTAGTGGTGATGATGTGACGTCACCAAATGGTTTTCTTTGACTGGGAGCTGGGCCCTCCTGCCCACCCCCGCGTTATTCCTAGCTTTATTTCTTGTTTTTTAGCCCAGCTGATAGGCACGACAGAGTGGATTGCCGTACCTCAGCTGGGCAGAAACCTAATCCGCTTGCGCAGAGCTCAAGTTTGGCATGCATGTGAGCAAAGCGAGCCTGTGCGCGGTGATCGTGCACAAAGTGCATGCGTGAAGAGAATCGGTGGTAACACAGTTGGAAGTCACCACTGACAAGTTTCCTCTTTCTGCTATGTATTCAATATTGAATACATAGCAGAAAGAGGAAACTTAAGAGTTCACAAGGTTGATGCTATATGGAACAAAGCTTCCTCTCAGAAGGTAACAAGGAAAACAGATCATGAAGAGGATGTGTAGCATCCCAGACAATCCTGTGGACCCTGCTCAAGCATTGCTTATATGCTATGTCCTGGATAGAAGGAAGTGAACTGCCAATAATCTTTTCTGCCATCCTCACCACTCTCTGCACTGCCTTCCTGTCTGAAGCAGTAATGTTTCCAAACCAGGCAGTAATGCCATATGACAGGATGCTCTCAATTGTCCCTCTATAGAAAGCAGTAAAGACAGGGGAAGGAAGATGTAATTTTCTCATGTGGTGCAGAAAATGAAATCAGGTTAATGTAGGAGGGAAATGCTGGTTGGGTTGGGTTGCATTGATAATGCCATGTTACAGGCAGAATCTGGATAAACAGAAGATGAATAAAAGGTTATTTTCTAGAAAGTAAAAAATAGGGTAGAGGAAAGGGGGTAAATTCTCCATAACACTCTTAGCAGGGAAGGTTTTTTTTTAGTAATTCCCACAATATTTCTATTATATGATTAAAATGCTGAAATGATTGGTCCCAAAAGAACTGGCTTTATTTTTTTTTAATTCATTCAAACTAGAAAAGCTGAGTTAAAAATAAAAACCTTAAAGATTAATTGGAATCAAATGCTGGTATGACAATATACTCCAATATTCTCACTGGGTAAAGTGGTTTTTCAGAGGGCAGAAAAAGATTTGGCATTCTATTTTAGGAGACTTTTTTTTTTTTTGCTTAACTGACATGGCAAAAATGGCAAAATCATTAACTGTAGGCCAAAGCAATATCTAATATTAGTTATTCAGATTCTCTCCTTGGCAAAACCCAGTCAAGATGTCACATTAGACACTCTTTGAGCAAAATTATGCACCTTAAAACTGCCTGAAAAATTATCTTTCCTTTCAGAGAAATTATGGAAATGGACTGTTATTTCCACAACCTAACTCTCTCTACTTGACTGCTACAAATAGCACTTAGCAATGGCACTTAGATGTGTATACCGCATCGCAGTGCTTTACAGCCCTCTCTGAGTGATTTACAGAGTCAGCATATTGCCCCCAACAATATGGCTCCTCATTTTACTGACCTTGGAACGATGGAAGACTGAGTTAACCTTGAGCCACTCAGGATTGAATTCCTGGTTGTGAGCAGAGTTAGTCTGCAATACGGCACTCTAACCACTACGCCAAGGGTCCCCAAACTTGGCAGCTTTAAGACTTGTGGATTTCAACTCCCAGTTCTGGGAGTTGAAGTCTACAAGTCTTAAAGCTGCCAAGTTTGAAGACCTCTGCACTATGCCAACAAATCATTATAATCTGGTAAACGATAGTGAAGTCATTTGTGTGTATTGCAGTCAGTGAAGCTGATATACACTGTGTATAGAAGTGCAACCATTTCTCTCTCTCTCTCTCTCTCTCTCTTTCTCTCTCTCTCTCAATTGATCGTTAATAAATGATTTTTTAAAAATTTTTTTGCTGCAAAAGTCACACCGAAAAGCTTAGGAAACTAACAGCCTAAAACACATGCACACACCTAGTAACCAACACCCAGGGAAGCAGGAAACAGTACCGGATAAACAATCAGAGTGGTAACAATGTCTTAATCAAGAAAGAATCAAGGAAGAAGGCACACTAACACTGGTAGGGGAAGCCACTATCTACAACACTAGCAGACCCCAATCTCCCTCACACTGATGATGTTATCTAGCTGGGTCATGAAACAACTGCAGGATATCAATTACGCTCAAAAAATACCAGTTCAACCCTGAGTTCCAAATATTCTTTTCCACTGAAATGAAGTTTTCTTTAAATCTTTAGTTATTTATCACATCTAATAGTTAATGTGTATGAACTTTGAAAGTAATGCTATATCCATTTTTATCAGCTTTTATTAGAACAGCAAACACATAACCAGACTTCTGTGGATCATCAGTTATATATTATGTGTACATTCTGATTTCATATTAATCTTTGATGGGAGAAAATGAATATCTAAACCTAGCTTTGTAATCATATTCATCTCTATCAACAGTGAAACTGTATTGTCTGTGCTCTAGCAAATATTGAATTTTGGTAATTAAAATAATAGAAACTGGGTTAATAATACTAGAAAGCATGTCACTGAAAGAAACAGCAAAGATGATCAAAATAAGATTTTTTTTCTGCATTATCATTGAGGGCACTTATAACAGAGCCCGCTCCTCTGAAACCACACCACATCTGTTTCATTTTTAAAACAGAAACATTAGACAATACAAACAAAAAAAAGGGGGGGGGAACCAAGATAAATAATTGCCTACCAAACAAAGAGCAGAATTCTGTTAACACAAGTTGATGGTCACAAAATCACAATTATTATTTACAGATTTGACTGCAATGATGTTGAAGTCTTCTTTTGGGACAACTCCTTTTTTAGTGTGACTTGGGCATTTCCCTCACATGCTTAACTGTGGCAAGGAGAGCATATTGTAAATAAAGATATCTTCTCCTTACCGTAATTCCAGATCACTTCACAAGAGATCGCTACAGACATAACTCCACAATGGAGGTATAAATTGGTATGTACCTCTGTAATGTGAGAATACATGGAGGAGTTGAGGAGAATGCCCAGATAGGGCTTTTGATCATTCCTGACTGATGATTTATTGAAAAAAACATTATGGAGCTATGATTGTGAAGATGTCTTCTGTTTCATTTCTGGAATAAAGGAACAGGTAGAAGTACTAATGTTGCTAGCAAACAATGCTTCCCCAATGCTTCTCCATTTGCTGTGAACCTCTTTTATTTAACCTCTATTTCATGTTAGGATTTATGCTGTGATTATGCAAATTATTCTTTTAAGGCATTTGCTGCTGATAAGAGTAATATTTGTGTGTGTGTGTGTGTGTGTGTAGTCCCTTCCAACTCTGTTATTATTACACAAACACAAACACACACACACACACACTTATGCTGGGAATGATATCAGAAATCATGGTCATGGAAGATGAATTAAAATGTCTTTCATGATCTTGGCAAAACCTATGCTCCCTAGAGAGAGATCCATATTTGGCTTTTTTATGCAAATAAAAATGGATGAGTGGCAAAGAGTTTCCTCAAATGCTCCTGCCCATTCCATTATGCTAATACATGTCTTAGAAAAGAAATCAAAACAGAAGCAAATGATGTCAAATCTGATGAGATTCCTTGATCAAAATGAACATTAAACAACTTTATGCAAGGCATAGGAGCTGTTGCTCTAGTGTTTTCATTATGTAAAAAGAGAAATTCTATTTTAATAAAAGTATCAATCTATGATTTAAGTTGTCCTAAGTGGTCTATGTCCTTCTGTGATTCTGTTATTAAAGTTTTATGATTAGTCGGCAGACATTTATCTGTAGAAATATAAAGACCTAGCTGGCTAATATGAAAGAAGAATGAGAAATGTATTATAGGTGTTTTTTCTCACTGTATTAATAAAAAATCTATTAAGCAACATGACAAATGAGGAACACAGTTAGGATGCTTTTCACAAACAGCTTATAATTATTTGAAAGTAATAATGTCCGAGGCTTAGTTCTATTGACTCACTCTAATCTTCATTGAGATAAAGTATTACTTAATCCAAGGCTGAATTTAGACATGGTGAAGCCCTAAACGGTAGTGGTCCTATTTGGCAAATACTAACAGGAGTATGGCCGTATAGAAATTGTATTTGGCAAGAATGCTGCCAAGATTCATAATAAACTCATCATGTCGGGGTACAGAAGGGCCCTCTTTAAACAGAAGATATGAATTGATTGATTGATTGATTAATTGATTGAATTTTTATACCGCCCTTCTCCTTTCGGACTCAGGGCGGTGAACAACCAGAATAAAACATTTATATACAAAAATTAAAATAATTTTAAGATAATTTAAATAGAATTTGGCCCATAATTTTAAAACATTCAATTAAAATCAATATCAATTTTAAAAACCAACATAAACGTAAAATCAGACCAGCCCAGCTAATTGAAAGAAATAGGTTTTAAGGGCCCGACAAAAAGTCTGGAGGTCTGGGATCACTCGTATCTCTGGGGGTAGATCGTTCCAGAGGGTGGGTGCCACCACAGAGAAGGCTCTGCCCCTGGGGATCGCCAGCCGACATTGTCTGGCTGACGGCACCCTGAGGAGGCCCTCTCTGTGGGAGCGAACTGGCCAGTGGGACGCAATTGGTGGCAGAAGGCGGTCCCATAAGTACCCCGGCCCTAAGCCATGGAGCACTTTAAAGGTGATCACCAATACCTTGAAGCACACCTGGAGGTCCACTGGAAGCCAATGCAGCTTGCGCAGGAGAGGAGTCACATGGGAGCGCCCCGTTGCCCCCATAATCCCCCGTGCGGCCGCATTCTGCACCAGTTGGAGCCTCCGGGTGCACCCCAAGGGGAGCTCCATGTAGAGAGCGTTACAATAGTCCAGGCGAGAAGTGACGAGTGCTTGAGTGACTGTGCGTAAGGCAACCAGAATCAAGTGTCACCTGTGTCATCTATGTCCTACAGTTAACAACTTTGTCAGAAAAATTTTCTGAACTTGACTTTTTAACAAAGGGATTTTTCCCTTTTCATTTAGCCATGGGGCAAATATACCCTCCCAAATTCTGATTCTATGTTCATCTCCTACACAGTCCCTGATAAGTGAGAGAGGCATAAGTAATTGTTAACTCTGCTAATGTTAAAATAAAGTTTCCCCTTAAGTCCAGATTATACAGCAACTACTTCATGATATTAAAAAAATGATTATGTTTCACCATCCGTCTTTTTTTTTGGGGGGGGGAGGTAAAGTCAGGTGACTGATAATGGATAAAAGCAGAGAGGTGCTTATTTGGCCTTCTAGGCTGATTTGGCCACAACTTTCCTGTCAACATTCTGCTGTTGTCTCTTATAAGAGTGGACGCAATGATGAATGAAGTGGCAAAAATAAGATTCGCTGAGTATCACAATAAGAGTGGATCTAGGTGGCAACTAGAATTTGAGCTCCCCAAATAGATTACGTTTTAGAATTGAAACAATAAGATGTTGTCTCTGCCTACAAACAAAACACACACACATATATTCCAATGCTGCTTGGAATTCCTTGGTTTTACAGCTTGCGGCTGTCTCTGTGGTGCTTCCTTTAACAGGTAATATACACATATAGCTGTGACTGATGTCCCTGCTATGCTGTAAATATGGCTGCTTAGTATTACTGAGAAACTCAATTACTTTGAGTAATCACCATTGTATAGACTAGCAAAGTAGGCTTAAAGAATTCCACAGATGAAAGATAAGACCACATCCTGGATGTGCTTTCATGCCAACAATACAATCACCTCATCTGCTTATATCAGAGGAGCCCCTGATTGCATTTCTCTGAAATATTTCGCATATAGTTAAAATCCCTTTCTTATCCTGCAGCCTATCTATAATTGTGGGAAAAAAATGTTTCCCGAAGGAGTGGCCTTTCTGTTGTCACTATGAAAGTTATATCCCAGAGGATCAAACTGCTCAGCTCATTTAACTTGTGCACGATTACATGCTTCACCTAATCTTGGAGGAAATGAAACAACACTTAATAAGACTGCAGAAGTTTGGGAACTGGAGGATTCAGTTCAATTCGTTTGTTTATTGCTTCCAATAGCCTTGATGTGCTAGGTTACTAGGTACAAGACAAGATTCATAGAAGGAAAACATTCGGAAATATAGTTTTGCAGTTTTATAGACCTATAAAGAAAAAAAATAGTGCCGGTGGTTCTATACTAGAAGGCAACTTATACAACCAATGTTCACCTCAATAGTTTATTAAGGAACATCGTGGGAGCTGTTATTTCCAGACTGACAGATTTGTCTCCTGTCTCAAGGATACCACATCCTTAATATTATGTGCGTTTTTTTTTTATTTGATTTATATGCTGTCCTTCTCCGGAGACTCAGGGCGGCTTACAATGCGTTAAGCAATAGCCTTCATACTTTTGTATATTTATACAAAGTCAGCTTATTGCCCCCACAATCTGGGTCCTCATTTTACCTACCTTAGAAAGGATGGAAGGCTGAGTCAACCTCGAGCCTGGTGAGAATTGAACTTGCAGTAATTGCAGGCAGCTGATCTTAATAACAGTGCTTTAGTCTGCTGCGCCACCAGGCTCCTATAAGCTCTCAGAATTATCTCTGTGGCACTGAGTTCACAAATACAACTTATACGTAGTAGAGTTTAACACAGATGTTCTATATTTTAACTGGTTCTCAATTTGCTTTCAATTAAAAAAAAAAAGGATTGGAGAAAAATTCTCCATGGTAGAAAATGGTGGTTTTACATTCAGTCAGTTATTAAATAGCCAAGGGAAATATGAGCATGCCCTTTTCCTTAATCAGAACTACCAGCAGTTTGAGTCTCTCTGACCTTCCATACATCAATTAAATTTATTACATTTTATCTCACAATAGCAGTTTCTGGAAAATTAGTGGAAGGGTATTATTATTATTCTGGGCTAGAAAAACCTTGAAAATGGTCCAGCAGGATTTTTCTTAGGTTCTTATCCATAATCTCTATTTTAAAGAAATACAACACATTTTTCCTTTGGGCTGATTTTGAATAAGAACCGAGAAGCTATAGCTTATTCAGAATAGGACAGCCAGATTGCTCAGTAAGATTTGCCAGTTTTGAATTAAAAGCTTTGGGATCAGGATTTCTGAAAAATCATCTGTTCCAACATTTATCCATACTTCCTTCTAAAGATCGTCAAAGGCATCCTGGCTTAAAAGATTTTTTTAGGAGGCATCTAGACTTAGCAGCCTTTTCTGTGACTCAGTCTTGATTGTGAAATGTTCTTCTCATAGGCATTCATATGATGCCATTCATTGATATTTACCTATTGCTGTCTGATTAAGACTGTTTCCAGAGCTATTAATGAATAGTTGATTTTCCTTCATCATCATCATCATCATCATCATCATCATCATCATCATCAAACTGTAGAAGAAAGAAAACGAAGTTTGAATAACTATGTGAACCAAAGTACAGAAAAATTGCTGTAGGCTGTGAAAATGGAGAACATTATAAAAACAACAGAAACAAAGGCAGAATATAAAGAAAAACAGCTGGATGACAGATTAAATGGATGGAAAACCAAAGCTTTGCATGGATAGCAGTTGAAAAACATTGAAGGAAAATGTGATGACAACTTTACATGGGCATGGCTTAAGATGGGAACCATCAAGAAAGAAACAGAAGTTTTAATACTTACTGCTCAAGAACAAGCACTACAAACTAATGCCATGAAAGCAAAGATACAAAAATCCACTGACAATCCAAACTGTCGACTTTGCAAAAACAAAGTTGAAACTGTTTCACATTTAATATGTGAGTGCAGCAAAATGATTACAAAGCACAACATGATTGAGTTGCTAAATTAATCCACTGGTCATTACGTAAAAAATACAATTTATTTGTATCTGAAAAGTCATGGGAACATAAAGTGGAAAAAGTTGTTGAAAATAAGGTGAATATCTTGTGGGACTTTTGAATACAGACTGATCATCATTTGGAACACAACATGCCAGATATCACAGTTGTCGAAATCCGAAATGTACAATTTATTGATATTGCTGTATTAGGAGACGCCAGAGTCGAAGAAAAAGAACTGGAAAAAAATCACAAAATATTGCGACCTGGCTATTGAAACTACGTGATTATGGGTGAAACATGTAACAGTGATACCCATCGGGGCACTTGGTACCATGTCCAAGGATTTTGCAAAATACATCAAGAAATTGCAGCTTCCTGCTGTAGCACCAGTGGAGCTGCAAAAGACTGCGCTACTGGGAACAACATACATTTTAAGAAGGTGTTTGGTTGATACCTAGGATGCTGGCAGCAACCCTTATCAATCATCAGAGCGAAGCAATGATATTTGTGATACATTTTTAAATGTTCAGTTGACGGAGTTTCATATTTAATGAATAAAAGTTTATCATCATCATCATCATCTTAGCCATTGTCTATTCACTACAATCAATATGGTTGTTTCCAACCAATATGGTCCTGAGCTTTCTTTTGCCAATTGGGCCTACAATACTTGCTGATGTCGTCAATCCATCCTGTTTTAGGTCTCTTTTATGATCACTTTAATCTCTTTTGTAGATGCTGATTTATAATATTGTTGGCTATTTTAGGCACCTAGACAGCTGAAAGAGGATATACTAATATTTCAGATAAACACAATATAAATAATTTCTCTCTGAATGATGACATATTTGCCATTGTTGGTCCCAATTCATGTTCACGTCAACAGTGTTAGAACGAACCTTATAACATTCTGGGTTAAAAGCAACAATTAAATAGTTAGTATTACTTCAGAGAGTCCAAATCTGAATCATGCTTAATGTATTCAACTACTTACGCCAAGTTTGCTATTAAAAGGGATTAAAGATAAATAGTAATGCTCTTTATGGGAAGAATGAATTGTAGGCAAACAAATGACTGCGCAAAAGAAAACACCTGATGAACAACAGGGAAAGGTAGAAGAATTTCTGAATGCACATTTGCCATCTGTACTCATTCCAAATTTCCCAATCCACACCTTGAACGTGTTTCAGCTGTAATCTTTCTTGCGTTATCAAGTGATTTGTTTTGTACTTAAAAAAAAGTTGAGTGACTTCATGGGAAGACAGGACAGGATTACAAAGAATGATGTCATGGATTATGGTTCATTAAGAAAGTGAACAAATGAGCCATGTCAATTCTGTAATGGATGTTCATCTAGAAACAACCCTCAGGTTCTGTACCCAAGTATAACTAGTCCTTCTTTAGCAACCATAATTGGGAACGCCAACTCAATCATTATGAAGCAGTAACTAAGTGAAACCACGGCTGTGTTTAGGATCTTACTTCAGCTTTTCTTTACAGACCTATGAAAGTTGTAAACATCAGGATTGGTTGCAAAATTATTTAATTGTCATTTATTTATTTATTTAGTCAAGCATGTATTAGATAACAGATATAAATATAGACATAATTATGAATACATGATATGGATACAAATAAAAGGGAACATTAGGACAGGGATAATAGGCACCAGTGGTAGGTTTCAAAATTTTTTACTACTGGTTCTGTGGTGTGGCTTGGTGAGCGTGGCATGGCTTGGTGGGCGTGGCAGGGAAAGGATACCGTAAAATGTCCATTCCCAGCCCAATCCAGGGGAAGGTTACTGCAAAATCCCCATTTCCTCCCAATCATCTGGGATTTGGGAGGCAGGGAATAGATGGGGGCAGGGCCAGTCAGAATTTTCTCCGAACTACTCAAAATTTCCGCTACCAGTTCTCCAGAACTGGTCAGAACCTGCTGAAATCCACCTCTGGTAGGCACGCTGGTGCGCTTATGCATGCCCCTTAAACACCTCTTAGGAATGGGGTGAGGTTGACAGTAGATAGTCTAAGGTTAAAGTTTTGGGGGTTTGGGGAAGAAACCACAGAGTCAGGTAGTGCATTCCAGATATTGACCACTCTGTTACTGAAGTCATATTTTCTGCAATTGAGTTTGGAGCCATTTACCTTAAGTTTGTATCTATTGTTTGCTTGTGTACTGTTGTGGCTGAAGTAGTCATTGACAGGTAGGACATTGTAGTAGATAATTTTATGTACTATGCTTAGGTAAGACAAAAGGCGGCATAGTTTAAATTGTCTAAGCCCAAAATTACCTTTTCATCACCACTGTAATTGCAAAGTTGTTGCTAAATGAGGCACTAAATGAGAACTATCTGTGGCCTGCTACACAGATCACTTGTCAGAAATTGTTCACACGGTACAAACTGGAAGACTAGTGTCAATCCCGCTAGATAGGCCTGGTTAGGAAATCAACTTCACAGGAAGGCTGCAACTATCTTTGTTGGGATTATATTATTATAGCATATTAATATGCTGTAATAACTGAACCTTGCAAGTCTCATTGGGCTGTACCTCCTTTTCCTTCCTATAGTTCAATGAGTTTTGGAGTCTTCTGCCTGAGCCACTCTCTGCTCTAAGTAACTTTAAAAAAAATGCTTCAGCCCATTTTGCCTGGACAGTAGTTCCTTCATATGTCTGTCAAGGTCAACTTTCTTCATATCTACAGGAGACATGATCAAGGTGCTGCTTCTCCCCTTACAGAAGTGGTGGCATTCTCCCAAAGGCTTGGCTCAGCTACTTTAAAGGCTTTTCTAGGTTCCAGAGCATAGCAACACTTCCTTTGGAAGATGTGACTGCCTCATAGCTTCAAGGAGGGTCATTTCTGTAAGCAAATGTCCCTTACAATGATTTTTTAGCATGCCAACAATTGTGAAGGCCATTACAGTTGAATAAATGCTGAACCTAATTTGGGATTTTCTACTGACAGGCTGGACTAAAGGAAAAAAATGTATTATGCAACCTGACCTCAATTTGCAAATAATCCAGATATACCAGATTTGCATGTATGTATGTGTATATATATATATATATATATATATATATATATATATATATATATAT
>WNWU01000001.1:13811043-13833979 GCA_012654045.1 Ptyas mucosa | reverse complement strand
TATATATATATATATATATATATATATATATATATATATATATATATTTTTCCACTTAGCCTTCTGTGTAAAAACTTATCTAAAGTGAAATTTTAATTAATTTCCCAGAGATGTTTTCAACAGCTGCAGAACTGCTTGGTTTAATTAATACTGGTATCTAGGGCAGATGCCTCATTTTGCTGTAAAAGCCTTAAGGATAATTCTCCCTTCCCTCTTTTTCCCCAGGAAAACCTATCTAATTGTCATAACTCTGCTTCATTTCTGCTTTTTACCAACAGAGATGTCTGAAAGAATTGATTGTAAATTTTTCTCTCTACGTATCTGTGTAATAGCGGATAACACTAACTCTTGGCTACCAGCTCCAGCCAGCTGTCTCTGGGGAGTAGTGATGCCAACACATCCGGATAGCACTAGGATACCACATCCAGATAGCACTAGGCTAGAAACAGCTGGTACTGGCTGAGAAGATATCTTCTCCAGTCCATAGGTCAGAAATTGAATACAGGAAATGGGCTGGTGAGTAAAGGGATTGAGCTTAATCTGATGTTGAAATTCAAATTTAATGTTTCTTGTTACCACCTATTAGGTTTCTTTTACACATCTTCTGTTACAGCCATAACTTTATTTACGGTCAATTTCATTTGACCGTAAATAAAGTTATATATATATTACAGCTGTAAGTCACTGGGGCAGTAAGTTGAGGCATCACATGACTGGATTCCACGTTACAACAGGTTTTTTTTTTTTTACAATGGTTGTTAAGTGAATGCCATGGTCATTAAGCAAATTCACCTCCGCTGCTCCCCTTGGCCTTACTGGAAGTAAACACTGGAAGCCATCAAAAAAGTCACAAATCATGGTCACTTGATAGTGGGACACTGCAAATGGCCATAAAGATAGAAAGTATGAGCCACGGTGGCGCAGTGGTTAGAGTGCAGTACTGCAGGCTACTTCTGCTGACTGCCAGCTGCCTGCAATTTGGCAGTTCGAATCTCACCAGGCTCAAGATTGACTCAGCCTTCCATCCTTCTAAGGTGGGTAAAATGAGGACCCAGATTGTTGGGGGCAATATGCTGTAAACTGCTTAGAGACAGCTGTAAAGCACTGTGAAGCAGTATATAAGTCTAAGTGCTATTGCTATTGCAATAATATAACTGCAGGGGTGCCAGTGTAGCCATCGTAACTCTCAAAACAGGTCATAAATAGCTCTGGAGAAATTCATCATAACTTTGAACAGTTGTTAAGTGACCATTATAAGTTGAGGATTACCTGTACTTACAATGGATGATCTTGCATAGCTATGTTCTCTTGTTCAAAGAAGAATTAAATACACCTCTTATCTTTTCTCAAGTATAGCTATTAAAAGTTAAAAAAAAGTTGTACTCTAATCTTTTGAAAACTTCCAAAAATGTGATGCATAGAATCACAGAACTTCAGCATGTTCATAACCATCTGTAATCCTTAAACATGCATATTTTGTCATATTAATTGCCCCAATGAAAGCTAGTTAAACTTTGATTTCTTACAGATAAGCTTTTCCTTTTGCCAAAATGCCAGGATTTGTGCAGAACTTCTGGAAACATACTTTGCACAGGGAATCTATTTTGGTGGCATTACAGTACTGATTGGAGATGGCTGAAGATGGTGATGGGGCTTCATGAATGCATATGGCCACTGCAATTCCCATTGAAAATGCAAACTGGGTCCCAGAAGAATTAGTGAAAAACTTCTTTTGCCATCTTGACATCAAATGGCTACATAGACTACATTTTACGCTTGGTGGATCATAACATTTCTGGTTTGTACTCTAGGGTCCCTGATGGATCGGTTCATATTTGTGAGGCAATGGAAACAGAAATCCAATGTTTCAGAAGAGATAAAAAAAGATTGATTTAGGCCTCATGATATCCAATTTGTTCAGTATGGAACAGCACACTGGCATTACATTCTACCATGCTAAAAAAGAAACAGTGAATAGAAAGTAAGGAAAACTGAGGAAGTAGCTAAAATATAAGTAAAACACTTAGTAAAAGAAAGTATTGGGGAAATAATAAAACCTGTTTATTTTAACCCAATTTTTATGCCTTTGAATCATTCTTGACTCATAGAGACTGCCTGGAATAGTCTTGCAGTTTTTTTGGCAGCATTTTTGGAAGTGGTTTGCCATTGCCTCCTTCCTGAGAGACAGTGAATGATGTAGGTCGCCTAGATCAGGGGTCTTCAATCTTGGCAACTTTAAGACTTGTGGACTTCAACTCCAAGAATTCCTCAGCCAGCTTTGCTTTGCTGGTTGAGGAATTCTGGGAGTTGAAGTCCACAAGTCTTAAAGTTGCCAAGGTTGGAGACCCCTTACCTAGATGGCTCCACACATCTAGATGACTAGATGGCTAGAACTCAAGGCCTCTTGGTTTGAGGCCTGATGCCTTTCACTGCTACACCAAACTAGCTGTCTAACATGAATATACAATAGTGATAAAAATCAGATATTCCTACATAGCTCTGCATATACCAGGTTAGAAATGAAGCACAATATGTCAATTCATTTTAAAATGAGGAGTTATAGATATAACTCAATTTGTCTGACTTTATTGTGGTTGATTTGACCCAGACTAGAACCTGATTTCTGATATCCCTATCATGTTTAATTTATACTTCAATCTAGAAAAATATTTTGTTTAGCTGGCAGAAATCATATGTGACAACATTTTACCCGAAAAGCATAATAATTTTTATTGTAAGCCACTCAGAATCATACTAATGAGATGGACAGTTATATAAATTTGATATTAAATAATAAATAAATGCAATTCAATAAATACGTTTCTTTAATTACTTTTTAGATCAATGCGGCATACAAGCTTTAGCAAATCTATGCTGTTTATACTTATACATTTTGCATTTTGCATGCTGCTGTGTTTTCAATAATCTATTTTAATGGTTGATGTACATTTAGCAATTAAATAAGTACGATGCAGTTTCATATTGGAGATGCGTTTCCAGATGAATTTTGGAGATCCATATGCAGAGGTCCAGATCACATCTGAACATAATATTGTATCTCAACAAATCCATTTGATTGATTCTTGTGAAACAGGCTATTCTGTGTGTTTCTGATTGATTGATCATGTGCCATCAAATCAGACATAACTATTTTAATCTATGCTATGTTTTTCTGAAAACCAACATTAATTTAAGGCAGTATTTCCCTGAGCTGTTCCCCAAATGTAAAAATCCATATGAATGTGGAAAATAGAAATAATGGTTCAATTAGTTTAATTAGCCCCATTCTGGCTGATCATCTGATTGGCTGGGAATCATGGAAATTGAGGTTCAACAAATCTATTGAGAATTACATTATGGAAAGATGTCCTAAATCGGTGATTCTCAGCCAGATTGCTACGAATCCAAGATGCCTAGGAGCATCACAATGCTTAAGCTGTTATGCTGTAAACCAGGGGTGAAATGTAAAATTTGTTACTACCGGTTCTGTGGGCATGGCTTGGTGAGGGGAGGTATAATGTGACTGGGTGGGTGTGGCCAACTTTTTTTTTTTAACTTTTCAAAGCATTTTTTCTAATGCTTTGAAAAGCCTCTGCCGATCAGGCAACTCAGCTGGGATCATCAGAGAGGCTTTTTAAAAAAATGCCTCTCTGACGATCAGGCAACTCAGCTGGGATCATCAGAGACTTTTCAAAGCATTTTTTTACCACTCTTCAGTCAAGAGGTTGCAGAAAAAAATGCTTTGAAAAACCTCTGAGGATCCCAGCTGAGCCGCGCGATCATCAGAGGCTTTTTTTTTAACGTTTACACACATTTTTTTCATCGGAAGAGGTTGTAAAAAAATGCTTTTAAAAGTTAAAAAAAAGCCTCTGATGATCGCGCGGCTTAGTTGGGCATGGGGGGAGCACAGGGATTTTTGCTACTGGTTTTCTGAACCCCCTGCTGCCATCGCTACCGGATCGGGTGATCTGGTCCAAACCGGGAACATTTCACCCCTGCTGTAAACAGGTTTCAGTCTTGGTCTCTCTTTCTCTCTCCCTCACCATTTCAGCAAAAATGTAATTTTGCTTGTGGATAATGGTGCATTCTTGTAACCCAGAGCACAGATCGTTATTTCATTTGCAAGTATGATTGGTCAATGAAAAGTCCAATATCCTCCCACTGGATACTAGAGAAGGCATCTGGAAAAGTACACTGTGACTTGACCTAAAAATCATAACAAACATTTTATCAGTAAGAAGGGAAATAATGAAGATGTAAGGGCAAAGCAAAAATAAATCAAATGAAAAATGTCCCACTACAAATGAAAATTAAGATGATTACAAAAACTAAAAAAAAAAATCTGTTTAGGTAGTTACCTAGCAATGGGATTCACTCATTAGCGGGATGAATTTAATCCCATTCTTACGTGTTGATACATTCACTAATGAAGCAATGGTACTTAGCAAGCTAAAATACCACTATAATTTATAATTGTTTTGATGGCAAATCTTGATCCACTTTGTGAGGTTTTTAAATTCCAGAAAACAATGTAGCTTGAAATGTACTCATTCTGGTAAAGCTCAAGATGCCAGGTTTTTTTTTTATATAACAGAAGTGTTTTATAACAGAAGATATAGAACTTCATACAATTACAGAGACACTGATTTCTTCTTCCTTGCTGTGCTTTAGTGAAGTCAGTATTTGGGAGTGAAGTAGAATTTTTTAATATAAAAAAATCATCTCTTGGACAGTATCATTAGCAGATGAACTCATGATGTATCAGTGATATGGGAAAAAAATGTAAGTCAGTACAAAAAAAATCAAAATGTATGCAATTCAAGTGGAAGATCAACAGAGATTGAAAGCTCAATCACATGCTTTCAGTTGCCATAGTGACTGTTGTAAAGTATTAGTTTTTATTTTGTAAAAAGTTGAGGAACAACAAAAGGCTGAGACTCATCTTGACTAACAAATAGTTGATGTGCCCTGGATATTCCCTGCAGGAATGCATACAGAAGTGTTCCTTTAATGTCTGGATCAATAAAAAGGTTTACCGTATATATTCGAGTATAAGCCGACCCGAATATAAGCCAAAACCCCCAATTTTACCACAAAAAACCTGGGAAAACTTATTGACTCGAGTATAAGGCGGGGGTGGGAAATGCAGCGGCCACTGGTAAATTTCAAAATAAAAAAAGACTGGTCAAAAGTGCAAGGACTTGTCAGAAATCACTTTTTTCAGCCCTTTGGGTAGTCCTTTTGTGCATATGCACTACTCAGAGGGCTGAAAAAGTAATTTTTGACTGGTCCTCACACTTGTGACCAGTCCTCGAACTTACGACTGTCCTCACATTTTACGTTTTTGCCCTATCTTATCACCACGGTAAAGAGAAGCAGCTGTGAAATGAGTGACATGGTTGTTAAGAATGCTACAATGGGCATAAATGATGACCAGTCATAAGTGCGAAGACCGGTCAAAAGTGCGAGGACCTGTCAGAAATCACTTTTTTCAGCCCTCTGGGTAGTCCTTTTGTGCATATGCACTACTCAGAGGGCTGAAAAAGTAATTTTTGACTGGTCCTCGCACTTGTGACCAGTCCTCGAACTTACGACTGTCCTCACATTTTACATTTTTGCCCTATCTTATCACCATTTCTCTCTCTCTCTCTCTTTCTCATTCTTTCTCTCTCCCCCTCTTTCTCTCTCTCTCTTCTCCACTCTCTCTCTCATTCTCTTTCTCCCCCCTTCCTCAAAGAGAGAGGTGGTAGGTTTGAGGAGAAAGATTGCTGTACAATAAAAAAGATGAAAGGGAAGAAAACCAACCCCAAACAAATATAAAGATATTAAGATAAAGAATGAATTGTTAAACTTTAAAGAATAAAAGAGAACAAATATGAATAAATAGCAATAATTAGAAACACACATACAAACATACAATGTATTTTCTTTAAACAGAGTATTTGGCCGGTTCACAAATTTAAACAGTGTTCAGTCATTTCACTTAAATTTATAATTTCTATATTTCCTTTTTGCCATATTTATTCCTCATCTATTTTTTTAAAAAAACCAATATTACCCTTCATCCTCATCTCTAATCTTAATCAAATTCAATTTTTCACTTCTATTCTATATTATACCCCTTCCCATTGTCATCTATTTTTATATCCATCCTCACATTGGTTAATTATGTAATATTATAGTTGTTCAATACAAATTCAACATTTTAATATAAATCAATTAGTTATATAACTATCTTTTTTGTATATTAATCAATATGAGCATGAATATTCCAATTATTTCCATGTAATCCAATTTCTTACAAATCAATTACCGGTAATTATATTTACCAATAATAATAAACCAAATAATTTCCCCCATATATTCTTCCAAACCACAACTTAACCATTTCTGCTTTCAACACAATATACAATTAATAGTATCTCAATTATTACAATTCCCTAGTTAAATAGCGCTTTTTCTTTTGTGTTTTAAAATCTTGAACTCTCCTCTTTTGCCATTTGCCATGAATTTCCCATTGTTTGCACCTATTTTTTTTGATGAAGAAAAAGAAATCTGCCTTTCCAACGTTGCAAGCAAAAGAAAAAGAAATCTCTCTCTGCCTCATTTTGTCACGTTGCAGCAAAGACCCTGCTTTAGTTTCAGTTTCCCTTTTTTAGCATAGCTGGGAGGGGGAGGGAAAATGCTCCAGCAATTTACCTCTTTGCAGCTAGCTAGCAACAGAGCCCTGGTAAAACAGCTGAGAGCAAATTAGCTGAGAGTCGGGAGGCTCTTCAAATCAACTTATGGTAATTAACCTATACTGACCCTGAAAGGGGCTGTTTTTTCTATTTTTGCAGACAGGGGTCTACTCATTTGTTTTCTTTTAAAAAGGCTTCCCCCCCCCCCGGTGACTCAAATATAAGCCGAGGGGGGCTTTTTCAGCCTGAAAAACGTGCTGAAAAACTCGGCTTATATTCGAGTATATACGGTATATCATTAGTGTAAATAATATTATTGCTTTCTTCATCAGGAAGCTGATTGCAAAAACAATCATCCATGACTTGAAAACCATGTGATATGTTGTGAAGAAGGTAAACTACTTTAAACATAGATCACTAAAACCGTGGTGGTGCAATGGTTAGAATGTAGGATTGCAGGTTAACTCTGCCCATTGTATATAAGTAAAGCGCTATTGCTACTGTGCTAATTTACCAAACTTTGTGAAGAAATTAGAATAAATCACATACATCTTTTCCACAAAGAGAACAGAGGAAATTGATTGATATGAAAATATACTGATAAACTGAAAAATGAGATATTTACTTTCTTTATTTTTAACCAATAAAATATTTTTGTGCAATTACTGATGGATAATGCTTGGGTCTACAAAGTTATCTTGGTGAATATCTTTAATCAATTCTAACATGAATGCAAAACTGAAAATATATTACTGTTTTCAGACAAAGTGAATATTTTCAGAGAGGTGTTAAGGATTTGGATTGTGAATATAAAGGAGGGCACTATTGACAAGTTTCTCAGTGTTGCTGCAACAAGCAATAATTATTCATACTTCAAAATGATGAACATGCTATGAAAATGAAAACTCAGAACTGTTTTCAAATATATCCATTCATAACTATGACTGGTTGAGAAATCACTTTACTGAAGCAAAATTAAATCAATCCAGTTTAGTTTCAAGGAGTCAGAGGAACTTAGTAGATATAGGTACAATTGCAGTTTGAAAATAATGCCCTTAGAATGAATTTTAGATAAGGTGAAGCACAAATAACCTCAGATTGCAATCAGTGAATCAATCAAAATCATTGTACAATTTTCAATGTCTTCATTGTGCAAGTTGGGATTTTATGCATTCGGAAACTATGCATTTATAAACATAAAATCTGCAACAATGGAAAGATTGTTGTTGGGAAAATAAGAGGAAGGAGTATTATGTGTGTTCATTGCCTTGACTTGCTTATAAACTGATAAAGGCAGGATAAAAATTTAATTAATAAATAAATAAATTACAACTTGTAGTTCTAGTTGAGGTAGAGATGAGACCGTCCTTGTCTGTTGGTTTGCTTAATATATAAAGAAATCTGTATAACTATCAAGTCCAAGTGTACCATCACTGTAGAGGGAAAAAAAATTAAATCCCATTAAACTTCCATGTGCTTTATTTCATAGCACATTAGAATTGGGAATAAACAACCATGCAAGCATATATAATAATTAAGCAATTTTGAAAGATATAGATTTATTCACAACAACCTCTGTTCAAGGTAAAATTGCAAGAAAATATTTTCTGATAATAAACAGTCCTTACAGGTCCCATTTTATCCTGTAATTTGACTCATAGCTGCAATTTTATTTACAAGCGTAAAATGCAACACAGGATGACATAGAACATGATATAGGAATTCAGGGTCCATCAGTTAAAACAGCTGAAAATCAATATCCTAATGGGATAAAACAGAAAGTAAGAAAGTAGCCTTTTGTTTCTGATGCCTTACTTCTAATTTTGCTACGAACAGACACAGAGGAAATAAACAGTATTTTTTAATATATTATTCACTGCTTTTCAAGACCCTTGTGATACAAAATAGCAAAAATTCCTATCAGTCATAAAAGTACTTGATATTCCGGCTAAATTGTGGAAATAGACTATAATGTAATGGAAATTGAAAATCTTGAGATAGCAAGTATATTTTAAAAAATCTCTTTTAAAAGGAGCCCCAAAAGGAGCCAACCACAGGGGTCTCAGAAGGGAAGAGATCATTAATGAAAAGATACATTTTCTAACGCACACCAATCTTATTGATCTTAGTCATGAGCCACGAAGGAAGACCTCTAAAAATATCCATGAAGCATATAACCCAGAAAAACGTATTTAAGTCAACAGCAACACTTTGAATTGATCAGCACAGCTAGCAAGGTCTTTGTGTGATCTGTACATTCCCCGGAGTCATGGATGCCATGATGAACCTTTGATCCGATCAGGTTCTTTTTATAATCTCAATATAAAGTAGTTCTATAGATGGTCCAAGGAAGATGGTATCTAGGTTTCTAACATTCTCACCAAGAACCTGGTGCTCATAAAAGCAAAACTTTGATCTCTAGGATAATTGATCATTATAAAGATACCTATGGGGCATACAGTACATAAGTCTTACTGTTAGATTTAGAATATAATAATTATAAAAAGGTTAGCTGAGTGCAACCCAATGCTTTGTTTGGATAAATGCCCAATTGCTTAGAAAAAAGATAAGTCATGGCAGTCAGCAATAGAGTGAAGGATTAGGTATACCTCACCAGTTTCTTGCCTGTTAGTAGTTGCATCTTCCACAGTAGCCCTTATGTGAGGGTTACCATACATTCTTAAAAGTGAGTGGCTATTGACCATTATCTCAGCTCAAGAATATAAACAGCACCCTACTGGATCAGACCTCTGACCGATCAAGCCCACCAGTGTGTTTTTACAGTGGCCAACCAACCAACTGCAGAAGAAAACCAGCTAGTCACCCAATGGATGGCTTCTACAAGCAGTCATATAGCCCTCAAGCTAATAGCCACGGATCTCCATGACTCCCATAAATTGGTCCAATTGTTTATTAATGCAAGCCAAACTGGTAGCCAGATCTACACCTCATGGTAGCACATTCCAAGGTTGTACACTGTTGTTGTACACTGTTGAGTGCTTGGCACTGTTGCTCAGTAAGACAGTCTTCTCTGATTTCACCTCTCTGAAGCACTCAGACTGCAATTCTCCCAAAGCTTTGTATCTCAAGCTAATTTTAATTAATAATACTCTCTGTAATTTTAATTATGATACTCCATGTAATCTCTAACTGCTATTATTTTAACAATTTAAAGCTTCAATGTTTTGAAGTTTGATTGCAGTTTTGATCCATAAATAGATAATGAGTTCTACAATGTTGATTTTCTTTTTCAATTTTTACTAAGGTCTGATTTTAAATACAATGTCACATGACTTAGAGTGTTACATAAATTAGGTCATAGTCTTGCTATAATAATAGGAGCAAGGGAATTCTACAAGCATCCCTAAAGTAATATCACAACCTGAAGTCTACTAACTGTATGAAATGGAGGTAAGGTCTCTGGAGGTGATACTAACTGGCTCATTTCACAACAACAAAATAAGTTTCTGTATACTATTTTAAGAGCTAATGAACAAATGTTAATGAAAAAAATCATGGGCATATTGCTGTTGAAATAGATAGCATTCCCTTTTTTATGTTTTGAAATTATCAGCTGTGATTAAACCTTTAGCTTGAGAGATACACTGTGCGAAAGAAGTTTTCTTGCAGTTTAATAAATTGCTGTGATGGTCAGAAAAAGGGAAGGACAGAAACTGTAATTAAGAGGCAAATACATACTGAAACTCCCAAGCACTCACTCACTCTCTCTCTCTCTCTCTCTCTCTCTCTCTCTCTCTCTGTGTGTGTGTGTGTGTGTGTGTGTAAAGACTTGTATGTGGCATTTCTTGATTTTAAAATTGCTTCAACTTAATCTCTAGACAATAACTGTGGTCCAAACTAGAAAGATCTTCTGTTGACAGATACCTGCTAATACTCATTAAAATGTGTACATAAAACACATCCAAATAAGACTTGACAACCAAAGATAACTTTCTAACCTGATTCTGACTTACAAAGGTGTAAAGCAAGTAGGCCTTCCAGCCCTTTTATTATTTAATTTATGTATTAATGATATGGTGGCAATACTCACAAAATTAGAATATCAACTTCCAAACCTCCCCAGTACACCTACTGCACTATTGCTATATGCAGATAATTCAGCCACTAGCTCTACTTCATCCATTGGTTTGAGGAAAGTCGTAAAATCAATTGCATAGACAACAATTTAATTATTAATGATCAAATCAGAAAAATAATGATTTTTTGAAGGAAGACTTTTAGATGCAATGATAGGTGTCAAGTAAATGGGATAATTAACAAGTTCTGGCCTTCAAATATCTTTGAATTATTTTCCAAACCACCAGCTTGTGGAGGCCCCAAATTGAATCTTGAAAAGAGAAGGTCAGATGAAGCCTAGCTGCACTATTAAGAGTTTTATGCACAAAAGGAGGCAATTACATACCTGGTGAACTCGTTCGACTCATCCACGGATTGCACTGGGCCTCACAAGCACCCCAATCGTCCTCAACTCCCATGCAACCTAAACCTAGCATCCCAAGCCCTCCACCACCCTCATTCAATTTGTGCCTGGCCTATGCTGGACCTCCCAAGCCTTTTCCTGGCCTCCTTTGACTCGTGTGCAATTTGCACTGGACGTCCCCTCCCAGACAACCAGACAACTCCAGTGTGGCCTACACTTAACCTCCTAAGCTCTCCTCCATTCTCATCATGTTTCTTAGTTGGGACCTCCACTGCTTCTCACTTAATGACTTGGGATTGGTAGGTGGCAATCAGGATTGCCATTGCTAAATTGTGCAGTCATGTGTTGTCATGCATTATGACTTCATCACTTAATGACAGCAATCCTGAAATCCTGATCCCAATTGCCATCATAAATTGCGGATTAATTGTATCCTTCCATTTTTAATCATACTATTTCCTTGATGTAATTGGTTGAATTATAATCCCAATCAAACTCCAGTAAGGGCTTCAATAAGAAATAGGCTCAAAAGAAGTTAGAACAGTTTTACATTCTCCTAGTATCTTAGGGATCCCAGAATTTCTTATATATCTAGAATTATACTTAATTATAACATTTAGATATAAACTGTACTTTTATAGGTTTCTCCCTGGTTTTAATTCCTATACTTCATAATTCTATACTAATAATGCTTATTTTTCCCTTTATTTTATTCCATAATATGATATTTCATTCTTACGTCTATTTTAGAATTATTGTTATGTTATTTGTCTTATAGTAGTCTACAAGCAAAACAATAAACAGACAATCTGAAACCATGTTCTAGAGGACAGCAATAAACTAGGCAGGCAAAACACATTTGTATGTATTGCATAAAATATAATACACCATTGTATTCATTTAATATTAACGTCTACATATTTAATATATTTGCCTGGCCAAACAATAATCTGACTGCATCACTGCACAGGAAGATTGGTTACAACGGAATCAAAGGCACCACCAATTTTTCGGCCTTGTGACTGGGCATGGGATCATTCAATTGAGTACCAGCTGCAGCGTACATTAAGATTTTAGTGGAACCAGTGTTCATTTGGGTGAATCCTTGCTTGTAATTGCATGGACAATTGTGTGGTATTTGAATTCTCATACGAAAGGAAGAATCTGAACCAGAAAGAGTTGAAAATGCCTTTTTTTTATTTTTTATTTTCCAAACCAATAGTCAGTGGAAAAGGAGCTGCAGATCAACTCAGTCTTAGGCTGAAGGTGTCATGCTCTTTTGTAAATCATGTGTTTCTTTTCAGATCACTAGAAAAACTTATACCAGTGCCTACCGTGGTTTTTTATGTCTAATAATTTGGCATCCTTATTATAAATAATTATGCCATAATAATTAGGCATACAATCATAGTGGGAAAATTAGCCAGCAAGGTATTGTAATGAACATAGCAACAACATCTATTGAAAAAAAAATCCCTTTAAAAAGAGTCATCTCAGCTACAATAAATTAGTCCATTATTGGCAGCAAACAATGTAAAAGTAATGTGTAAAATACTTCGTTACATGACAGGGCCTGATGCTTAAAAGCTGAAAGCAAGGAAAAGGAAATAACGTTTGGAAAATCAGAAAGCTGTGCTAAACATAGAGGCTGGTTAGCTTTATATGATCTTTTAAAAAATTAAATGTCCATTTGGGACTGGGGGAAGCTTTTTTCTTTTTCTTTCAAAATTAAATCAAGAAACAATATAAAACATCTCATATTATTTTTTTGCTTAAATTATTTAAGCAAACTTCACAGAAGATGTCTGTCATTTCACTGTTGCTGTCTTTCAATGTCCAGTGTTCATAGCCATGCGTTGACAATGGAAAAGACATTGTTTTAATTCTAATGGCATCCAGCCCTCTCAATTCTTGGCAAATAGATGGGAAAGAAATGGAGGTAGTGATAGATTTTATTTTCCTGAGCTCCAAGATCACTGCAGATGGGGACTGCAGCCAAGAAATTAAAAGACACTTGCTCCTGGAGCAGTGGTCAGTTCCTCCCGGTTCGACCCAGTTCTCCTGAGCCGGTAGCGGTGACGATATGACATCACCGAACTGGTTCTCCCCCCCGCCCCCCATCCCCCACATTATTCTTACCTTTTATTTTGCCCCACCCCCAATCTATTGCTGCCTTCTGAGTCCCAGCTGATGGCTAGAGAGAAAAAAAACTCTTCCCGCAGGGCTTCAAAGGGCCACCCTACAGCTGACCAGTGTTAAAAGAAAATAAATGGGTAGACCAGTGCCTGCAAAAATACATGAGTAGATCAGTGCCTGCAAAAATATATGAGTAGATCAGTGCCTGCAAAAAATAAATGGGTAGTTCGGTACAGCTCTGCAAATAGTTAAAAGCCTGGTAGGCCAGTACCTCTGCTAAATCCTAAATAATTGTCACATGACCATCAAGCCACGCCCACAAAATAAACTACCCCTCAGAACTGGTAGTAAAAAAATTTGGAACCCACCCCTGTCCTTGAGAGGAAAGCTATGGCAAATCTAGGCAGCATTCTAAAAAGCAGAGACATCACCCTGCGAACAAAGTTCATATAGTTAAGGCTATGGTTTTCCCAGTTGCAATGTATGGCTGTGAAAGTTGGACCATAAGAAAGGCTGAGCGCCAAAGAATTGAGGCCTTTGAAATATGGTGCTGGAGAATGTTATCCATGGGGTTGCAATGGGTTGGACACGACTTTGCAACTAACAACAACAAAAAAAAATGTAGTCATTACATTTTCTTTTCCTTTATTAGCTTGTCTAATTTGCTCTTTGCTGTTGTCCCAATGTTAATCTCCTCTTTACTTCACCAGTATACTGCCCATCTTTATTGTTGAGTCAAAAAAAATTAAAAGAAAAAAAAGAAAACTATCGTTTTTGGAATCAATTATAGGTTCACAAAGCATTTAACATTCCTGCATATCCACTAATTTTAATAAATATGATTTTAATATGATTCTACATGTTAATAGAAGTGGGAATGCATTTAATGATGTCTTTTTTTAAAGCACCATTGACACTCCTTTCCTTTGTATGGTTTCATGTTTCCAGTACTGCATCTCTAAGTCAAGGTGTTTCATTCTAGTCCTCTCAATTCATTTATTCCTAATACATCCAAATTAGAACACAGCATTTTCATTTTGATCGTTTTATAATTTCTCTGTTTTATGTTTTTCACATTCCATGTTCTCTTTGCATGTTTCAGTACTGTACTGGCATTATCTGTGAATAGTTCTCCTTCTGACTTTGCTCTGACCACCATCATCGTCATAATAGCTCCTGAGTCCTTGATATGCAGAGAGAGACTCAGAAGGTATCCTCCCTAAACCTTTCACAGGATTTACCTAACAATTATGCAGAGTGTGTTCTAGTCTTGCAAGATTCCTGTCTATGGGTGAACAACAATAAAGAAACTACTTTGAGCAATTCTTTGTTCCTTGTGCATGACAATTTCTCTTACGCTATCTTGTTTAACAAGTCACTTGCCCTTTTCCACTGAATCTAATCTAAAATGTCACTATAAGGAGAAAAATCTAAATATTGTTCCTTACCCTTATTCTTGTCCTTATCCTTACAATGACCATGTTTGGAAAGATGAAATTTTTGTCATGCTTGGCAGATTGAATTTGCAATGCGGCAGATGAATACCAAGATTAGAGGTCTTGGAAAACTGACAAAAGACTTTCTGTCTTTTGTCCCTCAATACATTTCTGCTTCTCCATTGTTTATAATTTGGTCTGAAAGACCACCTGCTTCATGCATTTTCTTACCAAATTAATTTTATCCTCCAAGACTGAAAACTAGATTATAGATGCATGTTTTTTTTTTATAAAAGGTTTTTTTTATTTTTTTAGACAAACACACATACAAACATACAATGTATTTTCTTTGAACAGAGTATTTGACCGGTTCACAAATTTAAACAATATTTAGTCATTTCAATTAAATTTACAATTTCTATATTTCCTTTTTGCCATAGGTGTTCCTTATCTATTTAAAAAAAACACCAACAAATAGTACCCTTCATTCTCATCTCTAATCTTAATCCTAATCAAATTCAATTTTTCCCTTCTATCTATATTATACTCCTTCCCATTGTCATCTATTTTATAACTATCCTCACATTGGTTGGTTATATAACATTACAATTGTTTAATATAAATCCAACATTTTAGTATAAATCAGTTAATTATATAACTATCTCTTTTTTGTATATTAATCAGTATGAACATAAATCTTCCAATTATTTCCATGCAATCCAATTTTTTACAAATCAATTAGTTATATTTACCAATAGTAATAAACCAAATAATTCCCCCCTTACATTACTCATTAAACTCTCCAAATAAACCAAATAGTGTTGCCCATATAGTCCTCCAAATCACAATTTATTCATTTCTACAAAAATTCAAAAAAAAAAGAAAAAAGAAAAATGTGTCATTATCTAGATTTCAAAGATACTAAAACAAATATTCCAATTATTAATCATTTCATTTTTACAATTGTATGGTTTCCCATTTGTTTCTTACTACTATTCATATTTCAATTCTAAATATATATAACATCTTTCTTTCATTTCTTTTTTTCTCTCTTCCCATTTTTATTTTTGCCTTTTTCTTTCTCCTTTTTTTTTCTTATCTCCCCGCTATTTATCCCACTGTTTATTCCAGTGTAATCATTCTGTATTTCACAAATCTGGACTCTTCTATTTTGTCCTGCATTTCTTGCTGTTTTCCATCCTTTTCCTCTCTTTTTTTTCTTTTCACTGTTAATCCCAGTGTAATCATTTAAGTTTTTTATATTCTTTCTGTACCACCCTTCATTCCTTCTTTGTATCTTTTTGCGCTTTCTGTTTTTTCCATTGTTAATCCCAATGTAATCTCTAAAACCTCCTTTTATTATTACTATTTACATATTCAATTATTTTTCCCAAATTAATCTCATTGTCTTTATCTTCTTTATATCCAGTCTCTGTGTCTTGCTTCTCTGTCTTTGTTTCCTTGTTAGCTTGAGCATGCTCTATCTCAATTTTAGGGTCCTCAAGTTTCAATTCTCCATGTAACATTGTAATTATTCCTCTTATTTCCGCTTTCCATGACGAGTACATCATTTCCATCATTTCTCTAATTTCCTGCGCCGTTTTGTTCTTTCTGTGTTAATATTGTTCCAGTTTTAAAAGTTCTGTTGTTTCCTTTTTTTTCTAAAGTCAAGCTGCTTGCAGACAAAGCAATCCTCCCCAAAAGTTCTCACAACTATTATCACTGATGCAGTTCAAAATTTTCAAAAATAAAGATTCCAAATTGCAATGCTCTTTTTTCTCCTGAAGATGTCTCTCTACAATCCACAATTCTCTTAATTGTTTAATAAAGTGTCCATTTTGTATCAGTCCTCATTCGCAATCTAGTTTCTTTTTTCTTCTTTTTAACTTTGAAAATATCAAATCAATTTTATAGTCCAGTCCAAATTAAACAAATACTTTTCACTATTTTCCCCTCTCCTTTATTTTATCTTTAGGTATACAGCACTTCTGTTGTAGGGCTTAATATCCAATTATCTTTTATTTTTCTTAGCTTTCAAAAAGAAAGAATCTATTTATTTTCTTTCCAATCCTTTAATCAAAGTTGGGGTTACTTCTTCTAATTCTTAAAATTTTCCAGATAATTTTTTAAAATTTTTTTGATTTATATGCTGCCCTTCTCCGAAGACTCAGGGCGGCTTTACAATGCGTTAAGCAATAGCCTTCATACTTTTGTATATTTATACAAAGTCAGCTTATTGCCCCCACAAACTGGGTCTTCATTTAACCTACCTTAGAAAGGATGGAAGGCTGAGTCAACCTTGAGCCTGGTGAGATTCGAACTTACAGTAATTGCAGACAGCTGGTGTGTTGATCACTATGCTTTTAGTCTGCTGAGCTAAACCAGGCTTTTATTCAAAAGTCACTTTTCTTTTCAGGTTTTTGTCCCTTTAAAATCCGCTTGCATCCTCTTTTTCTCCCCCCCATGCCCATTAGCCGCTGTTCTTATGCTGGGAGTTTCAGATTTAAAAATATTTTTTTTGTTGTTACTTCATCTGTAGGTTAGCTGTCACTCACCTGGCTTCAAAAACTCTATTCTATTCACCGCTTCTGCTGAATACTTAGTCCGGTTGCCCCAGCTTCTTGACAGCTGCAAAGGCTGCTGCCCCCACCACCGAATCGGAGAGAGATTCCTCTGATTTTCGAGGAACTTGCCTGTTCCTCTTGGTCTTCTGAGGTGCCTCTCCTTCTTCCCTGTCCCTACAGTATGGTTCTCGTCCAAAGACCCCTCGGCAGCAGTTCGTCAGTCCGGGTTTTCGTGGAGCTCATCAGAGCTGGCTAATTCCCTGACTGTCTCACCACGATGCTTCCGGTCAAATCCATTATAGATGCATGTTGATAGCTGCCTAGATATTTCCAAGTTAATCTGTACTGAAATTGTGCCTTATCTATCATGTTATCTTGCATATGGAAGATAACTGCACTCAGGCTCATTCAAATGAATGTCAATCAGATGTGTCTATTAATTGTTCTCTATTACTATCTGAAAAAAAAGACACAGTAAAGGAAAATGGAGGTGATGACAGAGACTTCTGGGAAGAAAAAAAAGGAGGCTTAAATATTTTTGGATTAAAATATTTAAAATCTCACAAAATGATTCATTTGGAATATATGTATATTTGTATTATCTGAATATTTGAATTATGAAGGATGATTCCAAGCTGTGGTTGATATGATGGTGTCATAAAGTGCAGTTCAGACAGAAATAAATTGCCAGTTGAGCCCTTTTCTATTAAATAATGATCTCTCTCTAGCTAATGTCAGAAAGAGAGCATATCATTTAGCAGGGAAGCAAGAGAAACTCAAGTACAAAAACAAGCAATTATATTAAGTCATATATCCTCCCATTATAGATAATTATTTTGAAATATGAAAGTTAAGACTCCCTTGAGTTGAACTTGGTAGCTTCATGGACCTATCCAAAATTTTCCTTAACCACAGGGTGAATGTAGTTTACCCTTGTCTTCTTTTAAGATTAAGTCCAGCCTACAAATGCATTGTGTTAACTAATAGATCTATATGGCTGTCCATTTCAAATATGACTCTGGATGGCTAACAATATTAAAAATAATAAAAACATCCACAAAAGCATAAGAGCAGATGAAAAAATTACAAAAACAACATCAGTTCTGATACTCAGGATTTCATACTTTTTGCCCTTAGGTTTTAAAGGAGAGATAACATATTATGTAAAAAATAGGGCTGTTGCACTAATATTATATTCTTTATCCTGGTTCTATGATATTTTGTATTGTCCTGCCTATGCCCCCAAGTCATTTCCTTTCCATACAACCCCTCTCTATTGCGCACACTCACTATGTAGAATTTCCCCTGGAGAAGATTTTTTATTTATTTATTAAAATGTGCTGCCCTTCAAAATGCAATTTTCCTCAGGTGGCTTACAAAATATGTAAGATCACATACATGCACACAAGCCTTGCAGCTAAAAAATACATAGAAATAATAACATGTATCAATGGGAATGCCATGTTTTTGATAAGAATCCCAACCTAAAATTAATAGCAGGATGCTTTTTCATTTTTTTAAAAAGATCAGTTAATTTTATTTTTATTGAATAGTTTTGTTTTGTAGAATAAATAGCTTACTGGAAAGCAAAACAGCTGATTGGCTGTTTTTTTTTTCCTGTTGAAACCAAAGGGTAAGAGAAGCAGATTAACCAAAATAGACTTGTGCAGGTGGACAGCATGTTGCACTAGGAGTAGATCACTGGTGGGTTGGGTTTAGCCCCACCCTGGCAAGGATTCATATCCTACAAAGAATCAGAATGTCTAGAAGTTTCTAGAAACCTGGTTTTCAAAGAAGTATCTTTCAGGAGAAGTAGGAATGAAAGTTGTGTTGGAAAAGAGCTTTTAAGGAGAAGAGGAAACAACATTCCCAGCAGCTGTTAAATCTACATGGGATAGGCCACAGGTCTGCAATCTTAAACACTCAAAGAGCCATTTGGACCCATTTCCCACAGAAAAGAAAACACAGGGAGCCACAAAACCCTTCCTGTGCCTGACTATTCCTTGAGCGGTCACAAAACTAGCATAGTTTTCAACTAGTAGTTGAATTAAATGTTCTGTTTTTTTCTGAAACTTTTCTTTTCTTGGATTTATCCATGGCTGGCCTACCGGGGGTTGAAAAACTCAATAAATCACGTGCCAGTAGGTGTCACACATTGCCAGTTGTGACACATATTTTGAGTGACAGGGAGCTGCAGGAGAGGGGTGAAAGAGCCACATGCGGCTGCAGAACTGCAGGTTGCTGACCCTTGGGATAGGCAGAAGATAGTCCTGGAGACCCTAGATCCAAGACTATCCTCTGTCTGGCCCATATCTTTTTAAAAGGCAGGTGAATTTAGAAGCTGCCATTTAAAAGGCCTGTGGGCCCTTATTGTAGCAGGGCTGTGCATGCTATGAATTTGATTCAGAAGAAGTGTTTCAGATTTTTCATGAGCACAGGACCTCTCAATTATTTGTTAACTGGTCCTTTTTCTGAAACTACAGGCATGCCTGAGAAAAGGGGCAGATTCATCTGAAAGAGCTATTTCATTAATGTTCATGTGACTCTTAAAGCATCCTATCTTTTTCTCGAGCTCATATGCAAGCATGAAAACTGAAGAGCCTTTTTGATGAATACCAGATGTTGCTATGCTTGCACGGATCTAAGTGCTTCCTCCTAATTATTTTTTATTTGTCAAGCACATATTAGATAATATATATAAGTATAAATATGATTTGAATACATGAAATGAATACAAATAAAGGGAACATTAGGACAGGGACAGTAGGCACACCCCTTACAGACCTCTTAGGAATGGGGTGAGGTCAACAGTAGACAGTCTTAGGTTAAAATTTGGGGGGGTTGGGGATGATTTTTGAAGCGTGCACAACCCACAAATAAACTATCACTTGTAGGGCTGCTCCTACTGTTTTCCAGTCACATGGAAAGAGTTTCTGCTTTCCATCAGTAAACACATGGTGTGGAGAAGCTGTTAAAGCTGGAATTTATAATCATTCAGATACTTTTAAGCAAGTGCAAACATAATGTCAGTGGAGTTGATTGGTCACTTGGCATCAAGATTTCTCAAGGGTGACAGGTTCAAAATGAAATAACTGTAGAACCTGCTCACTGCATGTTGTTGTGGCTCTGACCCCAAGCCCCTCTTATGAGAGGAAGAAGGCTCCGAACATGAAGGAGAAGAGTCGGACAGGCCTCCCTCTCCAGGACCCTCCTCTCTGACAATGCCTCAGGTGTCTGCCGAAGGAGAAGAGATTGGCCAGGAGCCAGGTGTCTCCGATCAGTCGGATAGCGACGACGGAGATAAATTGTGGCTGGAACCACACCAGTGTCGGTGAGACAAACGTACGCAGCAGAAGAGGAGGCGTGCCAGAGATTAAGCTGAGTCACTGGACCACACCCCACAGGCTATATAAGGGAGTGTGGTGGCCAGTCAGACTCTGTGACGGACAAAGCTGAAACTTCTGGCAAGTCACTTTGCACCTCTGGAAAACAACGCCTAAATCTGCTGTGGATTTAATTTACGAACTGGACTGTTTAAACTGTGTGTATTTTGTTTGTGTTATCTGGTGGAGGAACAACCCCTCCTTCTTGGAGTAAAGTTCTTGGCAGGCAGCTACGGGAGTTGCTGCCAAGTTTCTGATAACTGACATTGGGTGTTTGAAAAGTTATTTAACCCCCGGCTGGCTGTTTGGGTGCGTGTGTGAGACGGGGACAGAA
This sequence comes from Ptyas mucosa, assembly GCA_012654045.1. Classification (NCBI taxonomy): domain Eukaryota; kingdom Metazoa; phylum Chordata; class Lepidosauria; order Squamata; family Colubridae; genus Ptyas; species Ptyas mucosa. The sequence continues at coordinate 13,813,005 of WNWU01000001.1, read as the reverse complement.
CACATGTGAACTCAAAAATTTCAAAGCTAACATATGCCTGTATTACTGCCTTTATTGTGCCTACTGAAATAATGTTATCTATTGGAGTGCAAGATTAATTGAACTGTTTGACTTGGTGGTGCATTTCTATGACGTTTAACACATTAGTTAAAGTTAAAGTGGCGCAACCTTGGTGGTGCAGCAGATTAAAGTGGTGTTAAGTGACACCAGCTGCCTGCAATTACTGCAAGTTTGAATCTCACCAGGCTCAAGGTTGACTCAGCCTTCCATACTTTCGAGGTAGGTAAAATGAGGACCCAGATTGTGAGGGCAATAAGCTGACTTTGTATAAAAAAGAACACCGCTTAGGGGCGGCCGCAAGTCCTACTAAGCAGGTATATACAAAAGTATGAAGGCTATTGCTTAACGCATTGTAAGCCGCCATGAGTCTCCGGAGAAGGGCGGCATATAAATTGAACCAATAAATATAAATTGAACCAATAAATAAAGTTTCCCCTCGCACATATGTGCTAGTCGTTCCCGACTCTAGGGAGGTGCTCATCTCCATTTCAAAGCTGAAGAGCTAGTGCTGTCTGAAGATGTTTCTGTGGTCATGTGCCAAAGGCACACAGAACGCTGTTGCCTTCCCACCAAAGGTGGTCCCTATTTTTCTACTTGCGTTTTTTATGTGCTTTCGAACTGCTAGGTTGGCAGAAGCTGGGACAAGTAAAAGGAGCTCACCCCATTATGCGGCACTAGGGATTTGAACTGCTGAACTGCTGACCTTTTGATCGACAAGCTCAGCATCTTAGCCACCGAGCCACCACATCCCTGATTAACACATAGAATAAGGGAAATAATCTGAATACTTTCATTTTTTTTTTGAAGGAGTTCAAATTTAATGAAAGGAGTCAAAAAAAGAGAGAATTCCATATATTTTGTCAAGTTTCTAACTCAAACCTAGTTGAGTTTCTAATAAAAAAAAGCTGAACCTATACAGCCAAAATACAGCAGCACTGACTTCACAGAGTTCACTTATGGTTAACTAATTTCACCCGATAGGTTTTATTAGTTGTGGCATTCTTTATTTTGGATGTTTGTGTTTTATGGTGACTATCTAGAACCAGAATGTTAGTTCCCTTCAGCAAAAATAATACTAAAGCAAGGTACTTATCATTTGGGGCTTATGGCTTCTCCTTAGAGCCGCCATTATGAGGTCCTGCATTTCATAATTTACTACCACATCATTGGCAGGACCTAATAAATTGTGGGTATCATTATTAATGCAATTCATCAACAGACTTATTTCTTACTCCTTTCCTTTGTGCTTTCAGTGAAGAAATTCTCATGGTAGTGCTATGTTAGGTCAAATACAAAGCAAGTAGAGTAAGATGAAAATGCTCTGCAGACTCATAGTTTTTCTGTTCTTAAATTGGACATCTGTCAGATTGTGATGTGAATAGAAATGTTGCTGTGAAACATTAATGTAGTGATATATATGTGTGTGTGTGTCTGTGTGTGTACAGTTAATATCTCGTGTTTCTTCCCGTGTAATTGTAAACATATCCTTAAAAGGGTAGTAGAGACGTTTCGACGAAATCACATTCGTCATCTTCTGGCTGATGCTCTCGGTTTGGTTCTTATAAGAACCATTCTTATAAGAACCAAACTTATAAGCTTATAACTTATAACCATTCTTATAAGAACCAAACCGAAAGCATCAGCCAGAAGTTGACGAACACAGAGTTAGCTGTCTGCTAGCAAGAAAAAAGCCCAGAAATTTGTGAATGAGATTTCACAGAACCAGGGCTGCATAACATCTTGGCTTACGTAGGTAGAACCTGGCTAGAGAGAAATGCACATAAAACCTACGAAAAAGAAAGAAAAAGAAATATAGATAGATAGATAGATATAGATATAGATATAGATATAGATATAGATATAGATATAGATATAGATATAGATATAGATATAGATATAGAT
>WNWU01000001.1:13800258-13811033 GCA_012654045.1 Ptyas mucosa | reverse complement strand
TAGATATAGATATAGATATAGATATAGATATAGATATAGATATAGATGTTGTTAGTTGCGAAGTCGTGTCTGACCCATCGCAACCCCAGGGACAACTTTCCTCCAGGCCTTCCTGTTCTCTACCATCCCCCGGAGACCATTTAAGCATCACCATTTAAGCTGACTGCTTCAGTGACTCCAGCCAGCCACCTCGTTCTCTGCTGTCCCCTTCTTCTTTTGCCCTCGATCGTTCCCAGCATTAGGCTCTTCTCTAGTGAGTCCTTCCTTCTCATTAAGTGGCAAAAGTATTTGAGTTTCATCTTCAGGATCTGGCCTTCTAAAGAGCAGTCAGGGTTGATCTCCTCTACGACTGACCGGTTTGACCGCCTTGCAGTCCAAGGGACTTGCAGAAGTCTTCTCCAGCGCGCGTGCACACACACACACACACACACACACACACATATTCTCTAGTAGTCTGATCATTTTTCTCCAGCTTGAAAAAACCCTCCTCTATTTATGTCACTTTTTTCCAATGTAATTTCTTCTGATTTTCATTGTATCTGAAGCTGGACAGTCACCAGGATACTTCACTGTTAGGTGACTGCTAGACCACTGATTGCACCATGAAAAATATGGCTCCCATCCCTATCTCTCTATAACTCAGAGTAGCTAAGGAAATGCATGAGCTCTGGGATTCCATCAATATTTTCTTCTAGAAGCTTTTTATACAAGTTATCTCCCATCAAATGGAACAAGAAAGCTTAAAATATGGAAGGAAAACTGGCAAAAAGCTAATTACCATGCCGTGGGGGCGGGGGGGGGGTTTGGGGTTGCGAGCATTATAGACCCAGCTGTTGAATTTGTTATATTTATGAAGTAGCATTAAAAGCAAGAAAAAGAAGTTGATAACTCCCGTTGCACTATAAAATGGTTGGAATATTGATTTGTACAAACTGCTTCACTGGAGACTTATGGCATAGTCCATTTTGTTTTTTAAATGAAGCAGAATTTATATCTTTAACATTAGAATTACAAATTAGATCTCCTGCAGCTTATAGCCTGTTGCTATAAATTAGGGTTTATAACAAAGATATTTCCCATTTGTTGTTGGAATAATGTGAGGTTATATGAGATGTATCCAGTCCACCTGCTACTGCATATATCTTCTCCTTTCTTACCTGCTGACAGCTTCCCAAGTAAACCAGACAAGAAACATGACAAGATGAGCCAATTGTAAGCAGGGGTGAAATTCACTTACTTTAGTAAGTGAATTTAGTGAACCAGTAAGAAATGAACTTACTGGTTCGCAAATGAGCACGTACCGTGTGTACACTCATTTTGCTCACACATGTAGTCATCTGCGCATGTGCAAAGCCTTCTGCACATGTGCAGAAGCTGAAAATCATCGCAAAAAAGGGACGTCATGACATCCGAGTGGGTGGGCGGGGCTTCATGCAGTCGGCCCTACCGTATTGCACGATCCAGTAGGAACAGGCTGAATTTTACCCCGAAAGGCTATATTAATAGAATCTTGGAAGTCTGAAAGTACAAATCTCCTGCCATCTTTTTTTACCACCTGATAAGTTAGGGCGGATCCTTTCTAAGTTTCTTTCTCTACCCATTATGCACAGTGGTGGGTTTCAAAATTTTTTACTACCAGTTCTGTGGGTGTGGCTTGGTGGGCATGGCATGGCTTGGTGGGCGTGGCAGGGGAAGGATACTTTAAAATCTCCATTCCTTCCCCACTCCAGGGGAAGACTCAGCTGAGACTCAGGAGGCAAAAAATAGATGGGGTTGGGCCAGTCAGAGGTGGTATTTACTGGTTCTCCGAACTATTCAAACTTTCCACTACCGGTTCTCCAGAACTGGTCAGAACCTGCTGAAACCCACCTCTGATTATGCAGTTCTGGGCTCCCCCCACCTTTTATTTGATTGTTCCCTAGACAGCATATCTGTCTGTGACAAATGTTCTCCAGAAGATTGGGGAGGAGGGGATCTTTCAGAAAAGATATGTAAGGAGGGAGATTGTAGCAACCCACAAGAGGAACAAGGTCTGCTTATTTTACATTGAATGGCATCTTGTATCATTTCTATATCACTGATATCAATCATTTAACTGATATAAGAAATAAAACATGTCCAAAGAACTTTTTAACCCCATATGTTAGGTGCTCAACCCATGATCTTCTACATACAAATTATGTACTTTATTAGAGAGCTGTGATTATTTTTTTTTATAACAGGAAGATTTTCGGCTGGATCATTAGAGTTCACATTGCAATGATTGAACAATCTGTTTCCCTGTTAAGCATCAGCCTGCCTTGGATGATCTCCAGAGACAGTGATTCAAGTTCCTTTATGGTTGACCTTCTGTCTCCTCTCACCTATTAAATATAACCTACTAAATCTAAGGGTCATTTAGGAAACAATGTTTGAGAACAGAAGCGCCTTGGCATGATTTGTTATTGGTTCTGAGGAACTAGCATCTTATTCAGGTAACATCAAAATACTTTTCTTTCATAAAAAAAAGTCATTTTGGAAAGAGACAGGAGATAGAGAACATCGTAAATTTGAAAGTTGGTTCAATACTGAAATATTGAATGTTAGCCTTAGACAGCTACCATTACATTCTCTTTTCCTCTTTCTATAAAGATTTGTCATATAAAGTTGCTGCTTTTGATTGCTTTCTTTCTGGATTTTTGTAACACATTTTCCATTAGGCTTCCAAGCTAAAACTGAGCATTTCTGATTCATTAAGTTTAGTATAGATGCTGCTCAGTTTTATATATGTTTCAATGGGACTGGCTCCCATTTCTCAGCAAAGTTGGGAAATTTAGAGCCTTCTTGATATCTCTAGAGCATGGGTGTCAAACTCGATTTCATTGAGGGCTGCATCAGGGGTGTGTTTGACCTTGGGGGGACAGGTTGGGCATGGCCAGGGTTGGTGTGGCCAACCCAATGTCACTCATATTGGGGGTGCCTGTGGTGGGCTCCTGAGCTCCGTTTTCGGATGCGACGGCCTCCTGCCATTTGCTGTGCCAGCAAAAATGGAGCTTGGGAGGGCCACACACAGTCATCCCGAGCTCTGTTTTCGCTGGCAGAAGCACCACAGGCCCGTCTTTCACTATTTCCAGGGTGGCCCCACAGGACAGATCTAAGCACCCCACGGGCCGGATCTGGCTCCCAAGCCTTGAGTTTGACACCTCTGCTCTAGAGGTATATTTTCTGTACATGTAGTGGCCCTTTGGAACAGTGATGGGATTCAAAATTTTTTACTAATGGTTCTGTGGGCATGACTTAGTGGGTGTGGCTTGGTGGGTATGGCAGGGGAAGGATACTGTAAAATCTCCATTCCCTCCATGCTCCACAGGAAGGATACTGTAAAATCTCCATTCCCTCTGCACTCCAGGGAAACGTTACTGCAAAATCCCCATTTCCTCCCAATCAGCTGGGACTCAGGAGGCAGAGAATAGATGGGGGCAGTGTCAGATATTGCCTACGTATGAGGCCCCAGGCACCAGAAGGGGTTAAGTCTTCTAAGTCTACAGACATCCCATGTGACTGTATAAACCAATGAACTCCCTTATTGGAGTCATACCCACAAATCAATTGGATATCTTCCCTAAATTCTTCCCATCCATCTCTGCAAGACAACAGTGAACTTCTCTCCCTCTCAACCTCTGAGTCATACAGTTAGGGTAACAAATTGCAACAGGACACCCTGTTCATTATTGTATATTTGTAAATAATAAAATAACTTTTAAACCTGAAGCTGTATGGCCTAAATAACTTCCGCATAGACTGAATGAGCACGACCATCAGTACATATCTGACAAATGGTAGCAGATGATGGAGAATTATTGCTCAGGTCTATGAATTTTTTGTAATTTTTTTTAAATCATAGAACGTTTTACCTAACATGGAATCCTTGAACCTGAACGAATTATCTTTACAAGAGATTGATGCATTAATCATAGCCTTAACAAAACAGCACCAATCATTAACCAAAAGACTAAAAAAACTTTCTATTGAAGCTACACAGCAAGTACAAACCTCTTTACAAAAGGACCCAACTTTTTTTCCTTCTCTTCACTCGAACACCGAAAGATCAGACCCACGCTTACAACAACCTTGCTTCGATCTCCATTCTACTCCACCTCATGACTCTCATCAAGGACTTCAACCTTCTGAATCCCCTGTATGTTCCAACCCTCCAACTTCAGACCAATTTTTATTTTCTCAAGCTTCTCCAAAACAGCATTTATATCAAGCTTTACATGCGACAGGCCTGCTAAATGCAGGCTGGACTCCTCAAAGAACTCTTGAACTGTTAATCACCCTTTCAACCTCACCAGACCTGGTAAGCGACAATTTTTTGCTTCAACCCACAGATTCCCAGACTGAACTTTTAAACACCCATTTTATTACAAATCCTCCCTCTCCACCTATTGCCTTTATGGCTTCCAAAATGGCTTCCACTTTTTCCGAAAGCATGGCTTCAAAAATGGCTGACAAAATGGCCGCCCCCATACCCCACCATGCGGTCCCCAAAATGGCCGACAATTTATATGACCACACTTTAAACAAAATGATGTCTACCACTTCAGACCACAAGGTCTCAACCAACCCCCTTACCCCCATACATCCTCCTACCCACCCCACAACTGGAGATATTCAGACTGATTCCCTATCTTCTTCATCCACAGCATGGAGTTCGAATCCTCCCAATTTCTTTTCCAATTTTCAGAACTTTTCTATTTTTGCTGCCGCTGCAGACCTCCCCATCTACACCGCTGCAGCTGTAGCAGCTGCAAATATTTCTACTGATACCAATATTGTTTCCAATGTAAAAAGATCTTTCTCAGTTTTTGCCGCCTCGCTTCCCCCCCTCATCGCCGAAGATGCCGCCACTGCTGCTGCTGCTGCCGCCTCCAACATCACTGATGCCCCGTCCAAACAACAAATTCACACGATTTTTGCAGCCTTTGCATCAAAAGCCAACCTACCTTCTACTGCAGCCGACGCCGTCGCAGCAGCTCTTCCGAATCAAACTACAACCACCATCTCCATTATTCCTCCTATCGTCGAATCACCTACAACATCTTCTCTCACACCAAACGACTCCAATCAACAATCCAACGTTCAATTACCTATCTCTGCTAACAGTAACTCATTTCAGCCTTCTATTACTGTAAACTGTAATTATCTAAATATTGAAACTAATAATTCCTTGTCTTTATGTACTAATTTATCTTTAGAAATTGAAACTGTTTTGCAACATTTTAAACAACATGGCCCATTACCTTTATCACCAAACTTCAAAAAATTACAAACCTCAGGTAATAATTTCCCTACTTGGGAACATGAAACTCATTTACATCTTTTAAGAGAAGGCACATTTCTTATTATTGAATCTCCCCCTAACAAACCTTGGTCATCTGACTTAACTTTTCTTCACAATAGTGTTTATGCCACTCTTATGTCAACTTTAGAAAGTGATATTGTTCATTCTATACCTACAGGTTTTACTGCACAAGAAGTATGGCAATACCTACAAAAACATTACAACACACCCTCGCCTGCAACTATCGCTACTCTTGCCGGTGACTTTTATAGCACCATATATAAACCTGGCACATCTATGGCCAAACATCTTTTCCACCTCGAATCCATGCGAAAACAACTGATTCAACGCAATCACCCTGTACCTGAAACTGCCATGATTGGTATCATTTTTAATTCTATTAAACACTTTCCTGGTTGGTCAGGATTCATAAATAGTCTCCACTCCCTACCCACCCACATGTACACCGTCGCTGAAATCAAATCCAAATTAATAGATGAAGATAGGAGACGATCTAATGCTTATAAACATACATCTGAACCTCTCTATGATAGAAGACTCTACCATACTGATAGATACCTTACTTCTTTTGACCACCCCTTTTACTCTAAACATGATTCCCATCCTTCACATTCTTCACACAAACCCTTCTGCCAAAACTGGCAGAACCACCCCTCTCAATATCAAAATAATTTTAATTATTGTAACTATAGAGGACGTTATCATACCTACAACTCCCATCCTCCACACGGTGATAACACCACCCACACTCATGATACAAGGGGATACACCCCTACAGACAAGACTAACAAAAGATATCATACTATCAAAGAACATACTGAACCTAAAAGATCCATGCACACTGAATTTTACATTAGAAAGGGTCCCACACACAAAGGTTATAAAGACAGAAGGGGACAACCTACTGAACAATCTATATATTCTAACTCCGAATCACAAACACTTGGCATATTTCCCAACACCCAACAATACCTGCGTGACACCACGCACCTATGGGTCATCGATTCTGGAAGCATACACCATACCACCAATGACAAATCCATATTATATGATATTCTCCCAACCAATATCTCTATTACAGCAGCAAATGGTACTTCCAATACAGTTGAATATGAAGGATCTATATTTATACCCGGTATAGGGGAAATTAGTCAAGTGCTCTATACACCTACCTTTGGCCACAATATTTTGAGTACTTCAAAATTAGGTAAAATCGGTTTTAAAGTATCTCTTGATGATCAACACGGTTTTATAAAATCCAAACATGATAACAATATTATTGCCAATATTTCTGTCATTAACGATTTACCCTTTCTTATTCCAGATTCCTTTACATCTTCCTCACCCACGACTCAACTACCTCAATCCTCATCGAGACCTGACCCTGACAATCATCCTGACCGTACCCCTGCCACCCACCACGAAGGTACCACACCTCACCATATCAATACACATGACACTTCCGACTCACATAATGACCAACACACCATACCACACCTCTCTCCAACTTCACCAACATCACAAAACCAACGAACCTCGAAAACAAAAATTCAAACTCATATAGGTGAACCTTTACATGATAATTGTGCCCATTTATTACACAGACGTTTAGCACGTGCCAATACTGTTGCTGTAGACAATACTCAAAATTTTTCCCACGGCGTCTGCACTAAGGATTGCCCTATCCAACTTGACTGTGAGATTTGTAAAGCTGCAAAATCAAAGGCAGCCCCAATTCCCCACACTAGCACTAGACGATCAAAACACATATACGAATTGGTACACATTGACATTGTAGGCCCTTTTCCACTTTCTTTGGGCAAACGCAAATATTTTTTGAATCTAGTCAATGATTTCAGTCATTTCGGACATATCTATACTCTTACTGAAAAATCTCAAGCCTTTCAAAAAATAAAAATTTTTTACACTCTCATACAAAACCAACACAACATCAAACTAAAGAAAATTCAAACAGATTGTGGAGCAGAATTCACATCTGTACAATTTCAAAACTGGATTGACTCCAAAGGCATTATACATTACAAAACATCTCCTTTTACCCCCCAGCATAACGGGATTTGTGAAAGAAAAAATGGAATATTACAGACCATGATGCGCAGCGTCATGTTAGATGCTGATGTACCCCCTAGCTATTGGGCAGAAGCCCTTGCATATGTCAATTACACTTTTAACCGCACATGGAATAAGGTTATTAACCAAACGCCCTATTTTCTTGTATATGGCACTCAACCACACCTCACACATCTTCGCGTTTTTGGCTGCTTTGCATATGTCAATATCCCCAAACCACTCAGACGGAAGGGGAATGAGGTGTCCAAAAAATTACGTTTCGTAGGATATGCACCAGGTTCGAAAGCATATCGATTCATAAAAAACAACAACACAGTAATAATTTCCCGTTCAGCCACATTCATAGAAAACCACAACTGGACCAAAATACACTCAAATGACTCATACGTATTAACCCAAGAAACAAATACATCAGATACACCCATGCGCACTGACTATAATAAAATTGCTTATCTAGACGGTAACAAGCATCATGATAAAACTCAATATCAATCCATCATAGGATCACGCCTTTATATCAGCAGATGGAGTAGACCTGATATATCATTAAGTACAAATCTCTTATCTAGACAAGTAGATGAGCCTAAAGAACAACATTGGGTTGCTATGAAACGATTACTCAGATATTTGCATAATACAAAAGATATGGTCTTATTATTAGAACCTGATGAAGGGGTAACCCCAAAACTTACCTGTTATTCAGATGCCGATTGGGCAGGGGATGAAAAATCAAGAAAAAGCACATCAGGCTTTATATACTTCCTAAATGGTTGCCCCATAGATTGGCGCGTTTGTCGGCAAAACTTCATTGCTAATTCCACGGCCGAAGCTGAATATGCCAGTGCTTCTGACACTTGCACACTTCTCACATGGATATATGAATTAATTTCAGACATTTGGACACAACCTTCACTACCTATCACTCTCCACGAGGACAATGAGTCCGTCATAGCCTCTTCGGTCAGGGATGATGTCAGCTTCAGATCTCGCCATATTGATATACGTTATAAAAATGTGAGAGACCTAGTTAAAAAGGGTTTTGTTGAATTTGTTTATTGCGATACCAAGGATCAAATTGCTGATTTCTTAACTAAACCTGTACCTTGTGAAACACATTGGAACCACTGCAAATCAGTTGGACTGTACTTATAATTTATTTTTCTTATACTTGTTTATTATTATCTTTGGCACTGTTCCATCACACTTGGCAATAGAAGGGGTCTGTCAGATATTGCCTACATATGATGCCCCAGGCACCAGAAGGGGTTAAGTCTTCTAAGTCTACAGACATCCCATGTGACTGTATAAACCGATGAACTCCCTTATTGGAGTCATACCGACAAATCAATTGGATATCTTCCCTAATTTCTTCCCATCCATCTCTGCAAGACAACAGTGAACTTCTCTCCCTCTCAACCTCTGAGTCATACAGTTAGGGTAACAAATTGCAACAGGACACCCTGTTCATTATTGTATATTTGTAAATAATAAAATAACTTTTAAACCTGAAGCTGTATGGCCTAAATAACTTCCGCATAGACTGAATGAGCACGACCATCAGTACATATCTGACAGGCAGGGCCAGTCAGAGGTGGTATTTACCGGTTCTTTGAACTACTCAAAATTTCCGCTGCCAGTTCTCCAGGACTAGTCAGAACCTGCTGAATACCACCTCTGCTTTGGAATGATCTTCTCTCCCAATATTTGGTTGGCCCCAACCCTACTAGCATAGAAAGGCCTTAAAGCTTGGCTATTCTCATAGATGTTGATACCGGGATGAATAAATTCGCTTTGGCAGGGGGTATGAATGTGAGTCAGGTCCTTATTATGGTCTACTGTTATCATTGCTTTTTATCTTGGTTGTTTTCTACTGTAATTCTCCCAGAATCTTATTGTTCAAGTTGGGTGGCCTTATACTTCCTTTAAACAAAATAATAACAAAATTCTTATTAGTTCTATCCAACATGGGAAGGGGCAAGGAAGTGTGAGAGCTGCAGTCTAAAAATCTAAAAGATACCAGATTTACTACTGCAGATAATACAAAATCGAGTAGGACTGATAATACTCAAGAAGACAGAAATAACATTTCAAATTATCATAACAGGTTAGACAGAGAAATTGACTGAAAGAAATGCAGGGTTCCTCAGTTAGGAATTAAAAATCAGATATGGAGGCCTAGAATGAGAGATGCCTGCTCTGCTGATAGTACTTGTGAAAAAAGAGCTTGTTTAATAATTTATTCCAAATTGAGTATGAGCTGACAGGGTGATATACCGCCTCACCCCAGCCTCCATCTCAAAAAGGATTAAAGCAATTTTAGGCTGCTTCAAGAGAAATGTTACTTCCCTATTATGGGATGGAAGAAGTTCACATTTAGTCAGATCTCTTACCTCAGAAAGGGCAATGGAGAAATCAAGTAATGTGAAGAGAGATTGGGTTTATTGAGGAGCTGAGGCAGTGGTGATATTCAGCCAGTTCTATCCTGTTCGGGCAAACCGGTAGCGGAGGCTGCGGGCGGCTCCGCCCACCCACCCACCCACCCAGACATCATCACATCCTGTTTTTTATGCTCTGCAAATGCTCAATTTTGCAAACCAGTAGCGAATGTAAGTGAATATCACTCCTGAGCTGAGTGTATTGAAATTTTGAGAAAAGGCAACTGTACATAGGGTTGGTATATAAAGAGCTCTTTTGATTGGAGTAGGTGAAAGGACCTCACTTGAGAAAAAAAAAAGTCAAATCCTCTTCTCTATGATATCAGAATGCAGCACACGGAATAATAGATTTAAGTTACAGGAAAACAGACCCTGACTGAATGTTAGAAAACCATCCTAGCAGTAAGAGCAGTTGCTAAGTGAAACCAATTACTCGGAGGGAGATAACATTCATTGGCAGTGTGGAAAAAGAACCTGGACATCCATCTGTCTGGGATGCTTTAATTTCCATTCTGCATTGAGCAGAGGAAGAATCCAAGGGATCTAAGTAGTTCCTTTCAACTCTCTACTTATCCTGCCCTGGTTCTGAGCATAACTTGCTTGGGCTAAGTGTTCCCAGCTTCAGCTGGTAGAATAATAAGATAGATGCCTATTAATCTTTAGTTGACCTGTGACTCTGAATACTGGCAATTCACTGAGCCAAAAGCAGACTTTATTATCATCTGCTATTCCCATTTAGACACTTTCGTTATACTCCAATTTTATAACTGCTATAATTTTTCCAAATGTGGCTGTGAGAAATATGTCTGGCCTTTCATTTCCCACCACCTTGAATGTGATCTCATGATATATTTCCCTCCTTCCTTCCTTCCTTCCTTCCTTCCTTCCTTCCTTCCTTCCTTCCT
>WNWU01000001.1:13785535-13800248 GCA_012654045.1 Ptyas mucosa | reverse complement strand
CCTTCCTTCCTTCCTTCCTTCCTTCCTTCCTTCCTTCCTTCCTTCCTCCCTCCCTCCCTCCCTCCTTCCTTCCTTCCTTCATTCTTTCCTTCCTTCCTTCCTTTTAACAGAAACAGCAACCCATCCTCTCATTCTAAAAGAAGAGTTAGCCATCACCTGAGTGAAGGACAGTGATTATTTGAAGGTGAGGGAGGAAGGATAAGAAAGAAAGATCATTTTCTAAGAAAAGATATGTATAGAAGAAAAGGTTCAGGAATCCTTTAAAACCAGCTTTCTGCCAGTCTATAGTTCCAGTACATCTGTTAAAGGAATTCAGGAGAAAACCAAATAATGTTAGACAGTCTTCTCTGATCTTCTACAACAAGGGTGTCAAACTCACATCGTCATGGCGTCATCACGTGACGTATTGGGACTTCCCCCCCCCTTTGCTAAACCGGGCAGGGGCGGAGCCAGCATGTGATGCATTTGGCCTGTGTGCCGCGAGTTTGACACCCCTATTCTCAGTGGTGGGTTGCTCCTGGTTCTGTCTGGTTCTTTAGCACCAGTAGTAAAAGCGGCAGGAGGCTCTGCTCACCCGCCCGGACATCATAATTGATGATCTGCGCATGCACAGAAGCTTCTGCGCATGCATGGGCAGTGAGCAAGCATGCGTGCTCCCATTGCAAACTGGTAGTAAAGGTAAATAGAACCCACCCCGCCTGTTATACAAGAAAGCACAAAGAGGCCACTGGTTCTTCTATCCTGCTCTTATGGAATTGATATGCTATTTAATATTTATAGAGAGGTCTGGGCCATGGAATGGAATGACAGTAAGATATAGTACAAACATATGGCAAAATACAAGAATGCAAGATTTCCATAGAAACAATGTGCCATCCTTAAGAAGTAGTTGCTTCTACTTCTTTCAGAAAGTTTAGTTAACAGTGTTCTATTAATGAGAAATGCCTCGTGTAGCATGACTGTTTTACTCAGTATCAATCTGACCTCTCTTACCATCAGATTCTCACATCCTAGGGAGCTTGCTTAGCACTTTTTACCACAAGCTATCCAAACTCTAGAGTTACTAGCCCCTCAGTTTTCACCTCTGATCCTCTCTCCCTGTCATGGGAACTAAGTAGCTAGTATCTCATATTCTATAACATATTGTCTGGATGCAATGACTATGTATGGGGCAGATTTAAGATGGCAGGCATCGTATTTCATGCTAGGTTTCACCATAAGATAACAAAGCACTGGTGTCAATAGTGAATAGGAGCCCTCATTGCAGTGGAGGAAGATAGGTAATTATCAGTGGTGCTGCACACCCCAAACAATATTAGGTTTCCAAAGTTTGAATGATCATTAGGTGGCAGCAAAGAATAATTATTTTTTTGTATCTCTACTCCTATCTAAGAGTGATTTTTTTTGCAGTCCCATATGAAAGAGTTGCCCCTGTGGCCTGCAATTCAATCAGCTACAGAACAACTTATTGAAAGAAAGAAGAAAGTTTTAGAGGGTAGCTTTAATATTTGCAGCAAATCCACTTCTAATCCAGACTCAGATTTGAGACTGCCTTGGGTTAAATCACAAGGGAGTTCATATTAGGCTTTATACAAAACAGGGCAAGAGGGATTCTGGAAGGGAAAATAGAAATCCACTTATGGCTCAGTAAAAGGATAGAACAACAACAACAACAAAAACCCTCTAAATTTAATATATTTAATCTGAATCCAGTTTCTTCCTTTTAATAATCTATAACTGCTGTACACAACATTTCTTGAACCGCAATTTATATTGTTTATTTTCCCTTTAGAAATTGTTGAACTATACACTGATTATTTATGGTGTCCTATATCTTGGAAGCCCTTTACTAGACTATACCTTGAACTGCTTCCTATGTGACTACTTCTTTATCTGATTAAGTGACCTGTAGCTCTCAAAAGTTTATGAATTTTAATAAAAGGTGCTCATTTGATAAAGTGCTACCAGAGTCCTGATTCCCCCCCCCCATCCCGTATTAACAGTGTACATTACAGTATGCTCAGCGAAGACCAGATCAACAAGACAAGAAACAATGGATGGAAACTAATCAAGGAGAGAAGCAACCTGGAATTAAGGAGAAACTTCCTAACAGTGAGGACAATTAACCAGTGGAACAGCTTGCCTTCAGCAGTTGTGGGTACTTCATCACTACTTCATTATTACAAAAAAACTGGGCAGCCACCTATCTAAAATAGTATAGGGTCTCCTGCTTGAGCTGGGAGTTGGACCTCCAAGGTCCCTTCCATCTGTATTCTGATTGATCTATCCTTTTTGTAAATTAGACTGATACCTTCAATATCACTAGTTGGGTTCATACAACTGTGACCAAGGGAACAAAACTTGGTTAAAGAAATAATGTTTTAGCATGATTCCTTCTTAAAAGGTTATCAAACCTGGGCCAAAATCCAGATGACCAGGAGATAGCAGCAGATTAGAAAATCCAAATTCTTCCTGGTTTCCATCTAGTGGTTGTCAAGATTTTGCAGTCTAGATCTAGCAGTCCTAGTTTACCAAGGAAAGAAGAGCAAATACAGTAGATAATTATTATTGAGAGAGACAGAAAAAAGATTTCTTGAGCAAGGAAGACCAGACACAGTGAAACTTAGCTATCACATTTTAAAGGAGGGGAATGACACAGTTTACTTTACTCATCATAAAAGTAACCAGCAGTAGTTATGCAAGTCTGGCTCAACAGTAAAAGTAATTGTTGGGTAAGATAAATGGTTAGAGCTCTAAACCAACAGGGAATTCTACTAAAGGCCATTGAGATGTGTTCATGTTATTGGTTTCCTGCAATCAGCACCTTCTCTAAGAAGTTAATAAACTTGTGTTATCCCTGCAAAAGCATTTAAAGATCTTATATAAGTCTGCCAATTCTGTTCATCATTTGCAGTGTTAGTTTCTCAGCTGGCACAACTTCTTTCTCCTTTCCTAAACACTGGAGTATTATGATTGTAAACTGAATTTTCTGAATCTGGACTTTCCAACAGAAGCCTGAAGCCTGAGACAAGACCCAAAGTTTACATAAATTGTTGGAATATGCAAATGCTTTAAATTAAGTTTTTCTGTTCTGTGTGTATTTTCCTACACTGCTTCTGGATTATATAGTCTTGTAGCTTTTAGGGATGAGCAGTTCCCACAAGCTAAGGATAGGTGAGTGGCAGGTTCATGACAGTGATACTTTTAGCTTGTCATGGCATTTCAAGCTGTCAGCCAATGGAATGGACTTGAATTCCTCATTATGACACAGTATCAGTATAAAGCAATGGCCAGAAATGCTTGTTATTCAGTAAATATCCTAATGAAACAATACACCAAATAAATAACACATTTCCAATAAGTAACAAGATTTCTACAGGAACAAGTAAAAATGGTGTTTTATCTGTTCAGATTATATTAAATATATATGGGAATAAATATTTGTTGGAAAATATATCTCTTGATATTATCTAGTATTTCAACAGAGATTTTATTAAGAAATTAATAGATTGTTGAAAAGACATTTCTTTATCCCTAGAGAGAAAATTAAATGAAAAGAGGTACTTTTCAATGGACAGGAGCATGTACAAACACCTCCCTTCGAATCTTTAAAACTGTTGTGTCTTTTTCTAGGCAACTGCTTTGTAAGCTGCTCCTGGTTGTTCACACATTTGTGTGCATCCTAGCCATTCCCTATCAATAAGGAAGTGACTTAACATTGCTTTTTTCTAGGATTCTTTTTAGCCTCTCAATTCTACTCTACAGCCCTGAGATCTCCTAGTGGTCTCCCATCTAAATATTTAGCTCATCTCTTTGAGATCAGCTTGCATTATTCATGGCTTAGAATACTATACGAATGGATTTCGTACTAACCTTCATTTAAAATGCATGGCTTTGCATGATTTATGAACTTAGGCACTTGGTCTCTCTCTCACACAGCACTTTTCAAAAAAAATGGTCTTTTCCATTCAAGAGGAACTATGATCAAACCACTATTCAGTATTGATTAAAAAATGATAATAGTAATGGAAAACAAGTAAAATTAATGTGAAGGTTGGAAGTCTTCTCTATATCATTTCTGGCTTCTGCTACTTTCCACTTTTAATTTCTAGTGCCATTTCCACTCCTATCAGTATATTAAAATTATGGTTTTCCAAAATTAAAGATAACCACTTGTGATCTCCCATGTGTTTTTTTTTCCTGTGAGTCATAACTGGCTGATTAAAACAAGTGTGGGTAACTTGTGCAGAACTGAACTGGAACAACTTTTCCAATGACATTTAAAACTCATACAGGAAAGATATTCAGCTTCTGAATAGGTGAGTCTGTCTATTCAGTATTTGCTGTTCAGGAATTGGAAGCTTATAACACTCTTTCTAAGAGACATTTTATATTTCACTCCCAAATTGAAGAGAAACTGTTTCAGTCTGAAAGTACCAGCACAACAATTTGTAACGTCGGGTCCTGTTCACTGAACAGGAAAGGTGTAATAACATGGCAGATGAATCCTAGTCTGGAAACTACGCACAAAAGGAGAAACAAAATCTGGCTAGCAAAAATAGGAATGTTTCTCATTCCATTTATTTGTTCTTTTCTCTCCTTCGTAACAGGAAAAAGCTTATATCCTACACACCTGAGCAGTTCAATTTTAAATCCATGAAACTATGCCTCAGGTTCAGGCATTGACTGCGTTTCAACAAAGGCATTCTGAAGGTGAATTAGCATTCCTAAAACTCAGACACCAAGTCATGATAAAAACAGTAATTTAGACCTTTGCTGCAGCTAGTTAAGAGATAAGAATGCCTTTTTTTTTCAAACTGAATGAATTTTTGGCTAGATCTATAAATGGCATGTCCCTAGGTTTTGACTGGTTTAACACTTTAGCCAAGTTCTTACAGAAGATCTTGTTCACATGGCAATTTATGGGCCATAAAAAGCACCAGAAAAACAATAAAATCAAGTATAATAGACAGTGACAATAATTTAAAGTATAGCAAACTTAGTAACTTAAATAAAAGGCCAGGACTTCAGCTATCAGTAAAGGAAGACAATGGTTTTTAAGAGAAGGGCATTTCTGAAGCTGGGGGTGCCACATCCGAAAGCACCGTGTTTTTTCACATTTCTCCTGGCATAACACATTTCTCCTGGCATAACACAACTCTTCTGGCATGTGATCTAGAGGAAGTCCTTCCCTGCAGATCTTCATGACCAGACAGGAATATTTTCGTCTCTCAAAACATTGCAGGACTATGCCTTTCTAAAATCTTGAAATCAGAACTAGTAACATCAGCAGTGCAATTTTTTTTGAACAAGAGATTAATGTAATATGTGAAAGGAGTTCCAGATAATAGTCTGGTTGCCAGATTCTAGTCTAGCTGAAACTTTTTAGGTTAGACCAGATTCAGTCTGCTGAACTAGACAAAATGGGATGGTATGTTGGACATGATGTCCAGACTCCTGTGTCCAGAACCATTACGTTGATCAGACCTGGATGCCAACCTGAATCCCTAGTGATAGAAATGAATCCAGAAGTAGGTCAAGATTGCATATTTGCTCCATTAAGAGACATGAGACATGTCTACTTTCACATCCTCCCCCTTTCTGGTTCATGAGATTTGTCTTAGTTTGTTAGTTTTCACCCAGCCCAGGGGTGAAATCCAGCAGGTTCTGACAGGTGCTGGAGAACCGGTGGCAGAAATTTTGAGCAGTTCGGAGAACCGGTAATGGAAATTTTGAGTAGTTCGGAGAACCGGCAAATACCACCTCTGGCTGGTCCCAAAGTGGGGTGGGAATGGAGATTTTGCAGTATCCTTCCCCTAACCATGCTCACCAAGCCACACCACACCCACCAAGCCACGCCCACAGAACTGGTAATAAAAAAATTAGATTTCACCACTGGCCCAGCCCCTTTTAACTCCCAAGAATGGACCAGCACCTACAATCCATACGGGCTATGATCATATGAGCAATCCTTATGCTCAACCTTATTCTAAATGCCTTAGTATAATGTGGGTGGAATTGTACTAAATATTACTTTTTGGCAGACACTGAATGTTTTAGTTTAGCCTGGAGCACATTTTTACAGCACAGCTATAAACCTGTGAAACAATGTTTCTGTAAAGCAAAGGCAGTGATCTACAATAGCTGAAGGGAGACTTTATCATTTGAAACATCCTAAAACTGCTTTGAATTACTCAGTGCATATTTTATGCACATAAATTTTAAAGCTATGTTAAGTTTCTCTTGTCTCCTCCAGAGAGTCTGCTTTGGGTGACTGAAGACTGGTATTTCAGAAAGTCAGCAAAAATGTACTCACTTCAGAAAAAATCACTTCTGGATGGATACATTCAAAATCTCCTGGCAAAGGACAAACTTCTTAAAGAATTCATTTTGTTGGATGCCAATATATGAATTGGCTTTTGATTTTTAAATTAAAAAAATTGCAATTGTACACTTAAAGCAAAGTTATAGCATCTCTCTCCCTCTCCCTCTCCCTCTCTCCAGATGAAATTATACAGACTTCCTCTTAATATATTGGTTGAGTTTACATTTGGTTTATTTGAAGTTGATTTTGAACTGTCCTGAGAAATAAGTTTCTTTGATGGCTTTCTCCCTTGATTACAATGGCATGGAGAATAACCACCCTGCCTTAGATCTCTGTCATGACCTCTCAGACCCTTACATACAGGAAACTTGGAACTAAAGCATCCCCAAAGATAGCTGTTCATTCCCTGCTTGAACAAATCTTATGAGGATGAACCCACCATCACTTTAGCTCAGGGATATATAACTTTCTTGTGTCTTGGGATTTTTTTTTTAAAGGATTGGCCAGGAGTTTAGCTAGTGCTGACACAATATCATTGAGGTAAAGAACTCTCCTTGAAAGTCTTCTTCAATATGGACTTGACTTCTGGTGATTTTATGGATGCAGCTTCCTTGGGAAAAATATAGTTCACCATAGCCTTTTTCTAGGATATTTTTGAGTGTCCAGTCTAGCTATAGTCTTGGAGTCATCCTTCATCTAATGAGGGCTCAATCAACTTAGTATCTAAGCTGACAAGGTCATCTAGTCATTGTCCCCTGATGAGGTGGGTAGGATTGAAATATTGGCCTATTTTTCAGAGATTTGGGGATTTGTTGAACAAAGAAGATATCTTAAGAGGCTTAAGCCACTCATTCTGCTCTTTAAGTGTCTCCCACCTTGCAAATAACCTGAATTTATTTTGCAGCACTGGAAATGGAAAGAGTCTGATAAGCTTTAGCTGAGTTTTGCCCCTTATCTTCCCCACCCTCTCAAAATGGGGAAAAAAGAGAAAGAATGGAAAACCTGGGTACCAGCTAGTCCAGTGCATATTCTTGGGTTGCTTTGAGAGCTAGAAAAGGAATTCTGGAAATTATGCGTCTTCTGGGAAAATCTTCCTTACATTTGGTGTTATGCTCAAGCCAGGTATTTTGATGTTGACAATTGATTCCTGCTTTTCATTCTTTTCTTTCCTTATCCATGGTATGTATTGCTTCCCAGGTATTCATGATGTTTCAGGAAAGATTTCTCATAGTTCATTTTTTACCTTTGCAGTGATCAGCTGCAATGATAGAGTTATCAAGCACAAATGCCTGAGATCTGGCTATGAAACGTAACCGTGAAGGACAGAAGTGCACAGATATTACACTGCTTTTCAGAACAATGCGTAATAGAGGAAGTTAATCTGTAAGCCCAAAGTCACCTTATAGGGGACATGAGGGCATAGAAATTTAATAAATAAATAAATTCATCCATCTGCTGCTTTTCATATCTACACAATCTGAGTTATGACAGCTAGGCCTTCCCTCACTAAGACCTCCAGTTGGAAATCCTCTATTCACTAAGCTCTTCTCTTTTTTAAAATATTAAATTTAGGTAATATTCTGGGCATGTCAAATAGACATTTTGGATGAATAATGGTGAGGCTAATAAATCATCTGAATTTTATTCAAGAGATAAAAACAAGTCTATAATTATTGGCTGAGGCTATATATCATATAGGCAATAATGCAACCTGTTAGTTCGGGCTTAGTGTATTGTATGAACCCAACTGCTATGGTTTATAACTACTCTTTAGGGTCTAGCTAAGTGTGAGCTAGGTGTAAGCATGTAAGTACAATGCAAATTTCATTCTCCACAAGAAACACCACTGCATTTCATCTATGATGGAATATTATGTTTAGTCTTTGATGAAGTGGTGTTTCTTGTGGAGGATGAAATTTGCAGTCTGAATTTCTTATTATATGTTTTAATAAGATCTGATTATGTTTATTAGTAACCTGGTTGTTTAATTTTTCTCCCATCTCATGAATTTTTCTCCCATCTCATGGTGCCTGAAATTTTGCAGCTCAGATTTGATACCTCCTTTTGGAGAGAAATTTCAATGAGCATTCTTGAACAGATGTGGTTGACATTTATTAATATATTGGTAGTTGTTCCAGTTATCCAGTTGGGTGACTGCTATGTATCATATCCATGGCATTGCCTTTGAAAATGATTCACACCCTGCAGTCAGGAGAAAAAAGGGATTGTTTAGTAAATGGAATGGATTTATTTATTTTCGTGTTATGAAATACATAAAGTGCCCCAATCTCAAAGTGCTTTGTGTATGTACCACTGGTGTGCCAGATATCATACAGCTGCACTGACTTCCAATCTGTTGTGAGCTTGTTCAATGCACTCAGTGTTATTATTTCCAATCCAGTGGAATATTGGAAAGAAATGTTGTAAAGAGGGTCTGGACTGAGTCAATTGCTCAATCAGTCAACAGGATAACTCTCCAAAAAAGAAAAGGGCCAAATTTGCTATGGCTGGAGAGTCTGGCCAGAAAAAAAGAGGGTTGAATTTTAAAATAAGTTAATTCAGGCCAGGGATGCGGAGAAGAAAAAATTCCTGATTGGATCCCCTGAATGTCACTAACTGTGTCATACTTCAACACACCTTTGTCCTGGTCTTGTAGCCCAGAGTGGAACTGCCATGAAGGGGCTGGAAACTGGCTTCCCCTGGAAATATTTACGATATAAGTTCTGCCTCTTTTTGTATGTGCACATGACACAACTTGCGTATAAATAAGGTTATGTGATAACATGGCCCCAGCTTTCTTGTTTATCCCTTCCATTTATCCCCATGTGTGGACGACTTGGTTAAGAAGAATTTCAGAAGCCACATTGTGGATGCTTTCAGTGGTATGATTCAATTTTTTTTACTACCGGTTCTGTGGGTGTGGCTTGGTGAGTGTGACATGGCTTGGTGGGCGTGGCTTGGTGGGCGTGGCAGGGGAAGGATACTGCAAAATCTCCATTTCCACTCCACTCCAGGGGAAGGTTACTGCAAAATCCCCATTTCCTCCCCATCAGCTGGGACTCAGGAGGCAGAGAATAGATTGGGGGTGAGGGGCAGTCAGAGGTGGTATTTACCGGTTCTCTGAACTACTCAAAATTTCCACTACCAGTTCTCCAGAACTGGTCAGAACCTGCTGAATACCACCTCTGGATGCTTTCCCTATTCTAATTCCTTTGGGTTGGGCTATCATTCAATGTTCTCTTTCCCATATCTGCCTGGCTGTTAAAGTAATATTTGCAAAGGGTTTGGAGGGGGGTGTCTTAAGAGGTGATACTGGCAGTGATCTGGGAAAAAAGGGGTCTTTTCTAGCATGTTCCCAATTTTTGCCCAGTCTTTCTAAACAGGCTCACTTAGAGCTGACTCCTAAGGTCAAATAGCCAGCTCTCTGTCAACTCAGCACTGAATTTTTAATGCCTGATTTTCATCTGATTCTGTACTTCCCCCCCTACTGCTTCTGTTTATGTGCTAGCATTCTAAAATATATTTTTTTGTTTTAGCAATTTTATGACAGCTGCTTAAATAACTAAATAAAATACCAAGAGTCCCCACAGCGTGATGTCTCTTTCCAACTTCTGTATTTTGTTTGGGCAAATGCGCTTATAACTTTAATTTTCCTTAAGCTTCTGGATTGCTTGTTGTTGGTCTGCAATTTTCTCAAATGTAGGTTAATTGAAATTTATTCTCAAGGATAAATTTTAGATACTAGTTGTACAGAGCAGACATCTCCAGGCCAGCTGAATAGGGTATCAGATCAATAGCTGCATATTCAAAATTTATTATTTCAGGTAAGCTGAGATTCAGAAAATTATGTTAAATTCCTTTGCTTAGAGAAGCAGCTATAAAATTACAGGGAAAAGGAAAAGAAAAAATGTCATATCACATTGGTTAACATATTTCTTTTTGGTTAAAAAGCTCCTTTTTAAGGAAGCTTCTATTACAGAGCAAATTCTCTTCCAAAGCAAGATACTGTTTAACTAAATATAAATTGTACTTAGGGAGTGAAAGTATTCTTCCTCCCCCTGATCTAGAGGTTTATGGTGGGCGGGTGAAAAGGGGTTAATTGCTATAGCTGCCCTCACCCATTAGAGCCAATTCCTATCCATTCCTCCTCCTTGCTTTTGAGCTTCTGTTCTTTTAAGGGAAATGCTAGACTGACAGCTTTGCAACTTTTCCTACATAATACAGTTCTACAGAGGAATTATTGAGTCTGTCATCTGCACCTCTATAACTGTCTGGTTTGGCTCTGCAACCCAACAAGACAGACACAGACTTCAGAGGATAATTAGAACTGCAGAAAAAACAATGGTTACCAACCTGCCTTCCATTGAGGACCTGTATACTGCACGAGTCAAAAAGAGGGCTGTGAAAATATTTACAGACCTTTCACATCCTGGACATAAATTGTTTCAACTCCTACCCTCAAAACAACACTATAGAACACTGTACACCAGAACAAATAGACACAAAAACAGTTTTTTCCCCCCGAACACCATCATTCTGCTAAATAAATAATTCCCTCAACACTGTCAAACTATTTACTAATCTGCACTACTATTAATCTTCTCATCGTTCCCACCACCCATCTCCTTCCACTTATGACTGTATGACTGTAATTTTATTGTTTGTATCCTTACGATTTATATTGATATTGTTTCCTGATTGCTTATTTGTACCCTATGACTATCATTAAATGTTGAACCTTATGATTCTTGATGAACATATCTTTTCTTTTATATACACTGAGAGCATATGTACCAAGATAAATTCCTTGTGTGTCCAATCACACTTGGCTATAAAAAAAATTCTATTCTATTCTATTCTATTTTATAAAGCAACTTAAAGAACAGGAGTAAAATGGACAATAATTTTGTTAATTCTCCCTTTTTTTCAGCTTGGATTGGACAAGGACAGTGCCAGTACCAATATTGGTTTATGGTTTTTTAAATTTAATTTTGAAACTTTCTCAAAGTTGGAAAGGGTATTATTGTTGCTGGACAGAGCAGTATTTTTCACAATTTGTCTACATCATTTCAAATTCTCAAAAGTGAAGTTGATCCCAAGGTAGAACTACTAACTAAACAGTCTGAACTGCTTCTAAGGATTTGCAGAGTGGAAATGTTGCTGACATAGAAGTGCCCTCTCATTCCTAACCGTGTCACGAGGGAATGCTATTGTTTAGTGATCTTAGCCAATACTTGCGCATGATCTTTTCCTGAGTTTGAGAATTAGTTAAATAATTTCTGTTCTACATGACTTGGAATAGATGACCAAAAGTAAAACTAGGATCTCAATATAATCTGGTTGCTGAAAAAGACACTTCCAGCTGCGGTTTCTAACATTATATTGAAGTGAAATCTTTCAGACAAGTATCTGCTGAGATAGTCCAATTAAGTTAAATATTAGTTTTGATACTGTTAGCAGCTGAAACTATAGTTTCATGCTCTTCAGACCTCTGTTCTTGCTGTTTAAATTACCTGCACACTAGGGAAGAAAATAAGGTTAAAGGATCAAAGTTTGCTTACCTAGAAATTTTAGTTTGAAAAGTGAGAGGCAAGCCATCAAGTCAGCTTCCATTTATTAATCTATCCTTTTCCTGAACCAGTCCTCAAATTTCTTAATTTCTTAAAATGCAAAGTACTGATGTTAAAATTAACTTGACAGTAATATATTTTCCCTTAGGCTTTAAGTATTAAAACTGTTGAATAGTTCAGCAGCTGAAAGCCAATAAAATAAGCAAACAAAACATGTAGTCTCATTCTGTGGTTAATTTTCTAGCCAGCAATAAAATTAATGCTAGAAACTTTCCAAACAAGAGAATGGATTAATGCATTTATTATCTCAATTGTAACTCAAAGTCTCACCAGTACATTTAACTACTGTGTAAAAGTGTCTAAACATTGCATTTTCCCTTACAGTTTTTGTATCAATATTTCTGTGCTTACAGCAGACCAAATAATCATTACTTCAACACCAGATGCACAAACGAATGCAAAGCAAAGAATCTTGACTCCATTTGCTGAGGTGTTGGAATTATACAGGTAGAAAGTATGGAAGAAGGATATCTGAGCCTGCTGTGGGGGCTTCCCATGGGGGATGGTTATGACACGGGCTTTTCTTTTATTGGTTTTATGATTATGTTATTTATAGGTAGTCCTCAATTTATGACCAGCTGCTTAATGACCATTTGATGTTACAACAGGATCAAAAAAAGTTATTTCCTACCTGTCCTCGAAGTTACAACGGCTGCACCCTACAGTCATGTGACTGCATTTTGGATACTTGGCAGCTGGGTCTCATTTATGACCAGTTGCAATGTACATGATCACCTGATCATGTTTTGTGACTGTGTTTTGCCATTTTCCAGCAAAAATTGGTAAAAAAAAATGCCAGTGAGATAAGCTGGATTTGGATGTACAACCTCATGATCCGCTTACCACCTGTAGTGACTCACTTAACAACTGTTGAGCTTAATTACATGGTGATTTGGTTTATAACCACATAGACTTACAAGCAAATTTTGGGCTCAGTTCTGGTTTTAAGTTGAGGACCACCTGTTTTGGTTGCATTGTTGTTGTGAGTTACTTAACATGGATGACTATATTAAACCCTTTAAATAAATATAATATTTGCAGATTTTACCCATAATCCTGATTCTTTAATTTGTGGGTGAGGGTTCATCCTCCGAGCTTGTGGGTTGGTTTCCAAATGTCTTGTTACCAGGCTCGGTAACATCTTCAGCAGAGTGTCAGTGTTCTTCTGCTTATAAGGGCTTCAGGTGTGGGTGTATCAAGTGGGGGGTCTTATGATGGTGAGTCATCAGTGAGTCTTGTGATGGGTTTTGTGCTAAGGAGATTACATCAGGTCAGGGTCATTGGGAGGTGAACTGCTGGTGGTGGTGGAGGGGTTGCAGGGGTTGGTTGAGGGCCAGTGTTGTCTCTGGTTGGCTGTGTGGTTGATTTGGATTCTGAGGGGTTCATAGGATTTGTTGTAGGTCAATGGATTCCAATTGATGGAATTGCTTGTGGAGTGCCAGGCTTCAATGAACTCCCGAGTGTGGTGGGTGGTAGTGTGGCCGATGATTTTTGTGTTGCCCCAATTGAATTAGCACTGTTTGGTGTCAGTTTGTTGTCCTTTAATTTGTGTTAAAGAAGAGCTAGTTATAGATTAATGTCTTTTCGTTCAGAGTTTGGTCACTTTTTATCCTACTAAACCTACGGTTTTTTCTGCCCGTTTGTCCTCGGGATGGAGATAGTCCTCCGGAGATCCCGTAACTCGAGTTGTTGAAGTTAAGGCTGCGATGGGAGCGTCAACTGCCGCGACCTGCAATATTATTGTAAATATTGTTGGTCATGTTGGACAAGCCATCTACCATTCATTTTAACTCATGAACAGATGGAGAAATCATAAATATATTCTAAGTGTAAGAAACAGTCAACATGACAGCTAAGTACTAAACGAGCATATGCAAGAGAACATTTCTTTTCTCCCATGTGAGTCTGTAATTAGGTACTATTGTGATCCTTCATGAACTTGTCACTCAGTATGGTTGGAGACAAAATTATGTATTTTAGGTCACTTGTACTAAGTTTTTGATTTTGTTACAGTATCATTAAGATTTTGCCCTTTCCTTTTCTTGGACTCATCAGGAAATTATAAATAGAACCTGGTCATAAATATTCTTGGAGACTTCTTTCACAAATTATCATACTGAGTTCAAAAGGCCTACTATTAGTGTCTGGTTTGGTTCTGCAACCCAACAAGACAGATACAGACTTCAGAGGATAATTAGAACTGCAGAAAAACAATTACTACCAACCTGCCTTCCATTGAGGTCCTGTATACTGCACGAGTCAAAAAGAGGGCTGTGAAAATATTCACAGACCCCTCACATCCTGGACATAAACTGTTTCAACTCCTACCTCAAAAAACGCTAGAGCACTGCACACCAGAACAACTAGACACAAGAACAGTTTTTTCCCGAATGCCATCACTCTGCTAAACAAATAATTCCCTCAACACTGTCAAACTATTTACTAAGTCTGCATTACTATTAATCTTCTCATCGTTCCCATCACCCATCTCCTTCCACTTATGACTATATGACTGTAATTTTGTTGCTTGTAGCCTTATGATTTATATTGATATTGATTGTTTGCTGATTGCTTATTTGTACCCTATGATTATCATTAAGTGTTGTACCTTATAATTCTTGATGAAGGTATCTTTTCTTTTATGCACACTGAGAGCATATGCATCAAGACAAATTCCTTGTGTGCTCCAAACATGCTCAGCCAATAAAAAATTCTCTTCTCTTCTCTTCTCTTCTCTTCTCTTCTCTTCTCTTCTCTT
>WNWU01000001.1:13758169-13785525 GCA_012654045.1 Ptyas mucosa | reverse complement strand
TTCTCTTCTCTTCTCTTCTCTTCTCTTCTCTTCTCTTCTCTTCTCTTCTCTTCTCTTCTCTTCTGTATTTTTCTGGCTTCACTTTCTTTTTGAATTCTGCTAAATCCTGTCTCATTCTTCTTATGTGCTATAGGCGATATATATCAAATACACCCAATATTATTATCTCAGAAACAGTGGACTTAAATGAAAATGGATGGGCTGGAAAGTTCTCCCATGCTAATATGTTGATGAAGTTGTTGGTCCTCCAGTTACTGTATGTTCTCTTTTTTTAGTACCTAGGAATGTACCTGATGAATCAGATCATTCTCTTTTGTATACTGAAGGTGACTGAAAGAATTTGGATTTTACTTGGTGTATGTTGAGAGATTGTGAATTGAACAAAGTGTGGTTTCTACCACTGAGCCCCTCACCTTAATGTCTAAGAGAAAGACAGACAGAGGAACTTTCCCTTGTCTGTTAAAAAAAAAAATCTACTTAAGAGTATACCAGGTGAGAAGTAGCCAGAATGTTGGGAAACTGTCAATTAGGATGGAGGGAGAAGTCAAGCAAGGGTCTAGTTTGGAGTCCTTGCACAGCAGTAAGTGACTTAAGCTTGATCTCCCTCAAGATCCAAGAGCCTTATTTCAGGGGAAGGCAAGTATCCAGGTGAGATTCTTGGAACATAGGTGTTAAACAATAAAGTTATTGACTTTATTATTTGGTCTGTTGTAACCACAAATAGCTATAATTATTTGTATCTGACACAGAGGGACAATGTATGAAAACACTTTACTCTATTTTTCATGGTCAAAATATAGAAAGAGACAACATAGTCCCCAACGGAAGCATCTTATAAATTGTTTTAGTATAACAAAATGTCAAGGCCAGGGAAATCAGAAGATCCAGACATTTCAACTCGGTATAAAAATTTATTGCAAGCTTAAGCTTTTTATGGAAATCTGAACCACTAATGGTCCAAGCAAATTGGTAGTAGATAAGAATCACAAGAATTCAAGGTGGACTGGACTTACATATCTTGTGGGCACAAAGGGACTCATGACCGATGATGTGTTTGACCCCTCCCTTGTGCTCAACCTGGTCATCTCCTATACAAAGATTACTACTTGACTAACCTATCATGCATCATATCTTAGGGAAGAGATAAGAATTCTACTGCCACCTGTTAATTGGAAAGATGTGAATTACAAGGTTTGTAGAGATAGTCCTTGACTTACAGTGCAAAAAGATGCTAAGGCTGTAAAGAGCAACAAAGATGATAAGGTGTCTGGAGGCTAAAACCTATGAAGAAGGACTAAAGGAAAATAGGTATATTTAGTTTAACAAAGAGAAGACATAAGGGAGACCTGATAGCAGTCTTCCAATATTTGAAGGCCTACCACAGGGATGATGATATCAATTTATTCTAGTTAGAGGAGTTCTAGTCCCACTTAGTCATGAAAACCAGTTGAATGATCTAGAACCAGTCATTTTCTCTCAGCCCAACTGACCTCACAGAGTTATTGTTGTTAGGAATATTGGAGGAGGAAAATATGTTGGATATGCTCACTGCCTTAAGTTGTTTGTAAAAAATAAAAGAGGCAGGATAAAAGAGCTATGCACATAGCTCTATTCCAGGGGTGTCAAACTCAATTTCATTGAGGATCACATCAGGGTTGTGTTTGACCTTGGGGGCGGGGTGGGTGGGTGGGGGCATGGCTGGGTGGGCCTGGCCAGCTTCACATCACTCATGTCAGGGGTACCTGTGGTGGCCTGAGCACTGCCAGTGAAAATGGGCTCCCGAGATCCATTTCCGACTGCAATGGCCTTCTGCCAGTGAAAACGGAGCCTGGGTGTGCCTCATGCAGCTCTCCCAAGTTCCATTTTTGCTGGCAGAGGTACTGGGCCGATCCTTTGTTGTTTCCAGGGCGGCCCTGTGGGATAGATCTAAGTACCCTATGGGCCAGATCTGGCCCATGGGCCTTGAGTTTGACATCCCTGCTCTAGACAGATGCGGGAGTAATAGGATTTTTTTTTACTAGAATTGTTGCATGCACACAACCATTTATTGATTGTGCTTCAACAAAGTAGGGAAATAACTACTTCTGAAGGGGGAGAAAATAACTCACACAACTGTTGAAATTTAACAGAAGAAACAACATTAAGGTACATTTTTGCATGGTATAGGAGATAAAAATGGTTAAAAGTTTGAAGAGTAAGGAAAATAATGAGACCATATGTGTTTATCATTACCCTCTGCCAGAACAAGAGAACATAATGCATCACACTTTCTGATTCATCACATATGAGTAGAAAAATATTATGGGTACAAGCTATCCTCTGATGTCTCAACTTTTGATGACAAATTTAAAACATAGTAAAAAGTTTTTAGTATTAATTGTTGCAGGAACCAATCTGTATCAGTCACCAGGACCAGAGGTTTTGTCTTCTGAGCTTTCAGACTCATGCTAGAGCCTAGCTTTAGGGAATTTCTCTCTAGCCAAAAGCTCAGAAGACAAAACGTCTGGTCCCAGTGACGACCCAAATTGGATCCTGCAACATTATCCTGGGACACGTATATTCACCTTTATTCGTTAGCATTAATTGTTAATGTAAGTCCATCTGCTTATAGCATAAATAATTATTCTGCATGTCCTTTCTCCACCTTTGAAATCTTAGAGCACCAGCACAAAAACCCAATTACCTAGACCTTTTTAATTTTCTTGTGGAATTAGACTGAAAAGGAGAGACAGTCATATTGAAGGACAAAGTAGATAGGATAAAATATTTGACAGAAATATAGATAAAGGGTCATAGTTATAGCAACCTCACTGATATACAGGTAGTCCTTGTTTAGCAACCAAGTTGGAATCAGCTGTTTTTGATCTTACGTCAGCTTTCCTTTGCTTTATAGACATGTCAAGGTTGTAAATTTGAGGACTGATCACAAAGTTATTTTTTCGTTACCATCAAAAATGTGAATGGTCACTAAATGAGACAAGGATTACCTGTATATGTCAAGATTTGAGAATTTTGCTACTCCAGAAAACCATTTTCAAGTGAAGATGGTGTTTTTCCAGCTGTAACACTGAATGATCTAATTATTAATTTCTGCATGAAAATAAAATTCATGATGATATAAAGTTTCCATTCATGCCATGACTCCAGATGTTTACAGTAGCTAGACTTCTTGATATCTTGAAATTGTTTGCAGAGTTTTATATGAAAGGGCTAAATCAGTGACTTAGAATCCATTAGCGGAAATTATTTCTATAGAAAGCACCATACTGTTGGTTTGCATGCTCAATGGCCACTATTGTGACAGAAGGGGAACCTAATTTTATTGATTTAATACATTCTATATATTTATTTATATAGAATACATTCTATATTTAATACATTCTCTATATATTTATTTTTATATAGATGCATAAATAACTATAAAAATACTTGCATGCTGCCTTTTAGAATTTTATGTTTAGCAACAATGAGCTGATAAAGGGGCATGAGAGTCTTAAATAACAACATTTACAGTATCTATACTATGTGCAACAGAAATGAACTTATAAATCCTACCTTGCTAATATGATCAGGATAAGCTTTCATATACCTACTGAATCAAAAGCTCCAATTGAAGAAATACCAGCATCCAAGACCAGAATTCGAGATTGACCTGCAGCATTCCAATGAACTTCTTTCTGAATTCATTCGACATCTCTCCTCTCCCTTTTTTCCCCTCCAGCAAGAAAATAACAATAGCTCATGAACATATTTGTATTCTGCTTTGGAAGAGAGCATATTGGATTTTTCTCACCCATCAGTCATGCCCTGAGGGGTTTAAGATCATTAATGATCAATAGATCAGTTTAGATAAGAATGATAATTCTAGCAAGTGAAAAACTCATAAGCTTCTCCGGATGGGTATAGGCTCCTGAGAACAAATTAATTAGCTGCCTCATCGTGCTCTAGGTAATAATTTTCCTTAATGACAAAAGGTGTTGTTTGGAACAGCAAGCTAAAAATAATAGAAATCTTGGTCTTTCCATGCTCCTATAGAACCGCTACAAATAAGCATTGTAAATTTTAGTGGTTTCTGGCAGACAAAGCTTTTGGGAGCATTCAGTGAAAAACTGTGCTGTCTTAATTTTGCATTTTGTGTTCCATAACTTAAGAGGTGCATAGGAACAAAATTTTCAGTAGGGAAAAGGAGATTTTCCTCATTTTGCTAGCTTAGTATTTCTAATCTGACAAGCAAGAATGAAGCAGAGAAAGCTCAGGACAAAAGGCAATTTACAATGAATGAACACAAGCAGAAAAGAAGTTTCAACTATTGCTTCCTGATAAAGACATTCTCTGTGTGTGTATATGTGTGTGTGTGTATTCTTATTACTAAATCTTAAAAAAAATTACTTTATACTATTATGTGTTTTAGACAACAGACTTTACAAGCCCATCTTGGTCACGTTATTAAAGATGCCATCAAGGAGGACTCATAGCTTTGTGCCTATAAAAAAAATAATTGCTTGCCATCTTGTCTTGACTCATATTTCTCATATCTCTTTTTGATTCACCTTTTTCTTTCCATTCTTTGACACGCCTCGAACTTGTCAAGCCTAATATTTTTTCTAGACTGTCATCTGTTTGAATTACATTCCTAAACTCCTAAATCAAATCTCTGTCTCAAAGAAAACTGCTTCTATTTGTCCTTTATTTCACTGGTTCTTCTTCTAGTCCATGATGCACTTATTGAATGATCTAGAAATCCATAATCCTAAAAGAATTTCTCTCACTTTTTTCAATGTCCAACTCACAACTGTATTTTACCACTGGATAAAGCATTGATTTAACTATTCTTTGTTTTCATGGAAATATTCTTATTCATTTTAATTTTGCATAAATTTACCATTGCCTTCCTCCCTAGGTTTTATCTCCTCTTTACCTCTCTCTTAGACATTCTAATTCTATTTCCTGTCCTTCACTGATGATTATGCATATTATAATATGCATGTAATAAAGGCTATATCCATAGTTTTAAGGGGGTGCTAAATTTCAAAACCCTTTTCATCAAAGTAGCCCCATTTCTAAATAAACAATGTGACTCCCCTAGACTGAAGTTTGAGATCAGATGCACAAATTAGTCCCTGGGTTCAATAAAAGTAAATTATTTGATGGAAAGAACCTAAAACATGTTCTCTCTGCTAGATTGGGGATGGGGGGGCAAGCAAGAAAGAATGGGGATGTTCCTGTACGTCTGGGTCCCCAACCCATAGCCCGGGGACTGGCACCGGTCTGTGGCATGCCAGCAACTGATCCACACAAACAAGCAAATCCTCATCCATGGGATGCAGGCAGCATGCAAAACCATGCCCCCTTCGGTCGTGGAAAATCCTTTCTCCATGGAACTGGTCCCTGATGCCCAAAATGTTGGGGGCCGTTGCTGTAAATGGCTTGGCTGCCCCTGTATCATGTAGGGCTTTATAACCAGCATCTTGAATCTCACCCAAAAGCTGCCTGGGGGGGTCAGTGCAGCTCATAGAACAGTAGTGTTATATTGGTATAATGCTTCAAACTATGTAAATATTCCCCTAGTCAGGTGTTGCCTGCTATTTGGGGAAAAGCTTAATATCCAGAACTACTTGGTCTTGCCAGGATTACCGTATATACTCGTGTATAAGCTGACCCGCATATAAGCCGACCCCCCCAATTTTACCCCCCAAAACTGGGAAAACTTGTTGACTCGCGTATAAGCCGGGGGTGGAAAATGCAGCGGCTACTGGTAAATTTCAAAATAAAAAACGACTGGTCAAAAGTGCGAGGACCTGTCAGAAATCACTTTTTTCAGCCCTCTGGGTAGTCCTTTTGTGCACATGGACTACTCAGAGGTCTGAAAAAATAATTTTGACTGGTCCTCTCACTTGTGACGAGTCCTCAAACTTACGACTGTCCTCACATTTTACGTTTTTGCCCTATCTTGTCACCATGGTGAAGAGAAGCAGTTGTGAAATGAGTGACATGGTTTTAAGAATGCTGCACGGGCATAAATGTGAGGATGGTCATAAGTGTGAGGACCAGTCAGAAGTGCGAGGACTGGTCACAAGTGTGAGGACCAGTCAAAAATAACTTTTTCAGCCCTCTGAGTAGTCCATGTGCAAAAAAGGACTACTCAAAGGGCTGAAAAAAGTGATTTCTGACAGGTCCTCGCACTTTTGACCGGTCTTCGCACTTATGACTGGTCATCATTTATGCCCATTGTAGCATTCTTAAAAATGGTGTCACTCATTTCACAACTGCTTCTCTTCACCATGGTGACAAGATAGGGCCAAAACGTAAAATGTGAGGGCAGTCGTAAGTTCAAGGACTGGTCACAAGTGCGAGGACCAGTCAAAAATAACTTTTTCAGCCCTCTGAGTAGTCCATGTGCATAAAAGGAGAGGGAGGAAGAGAGGAGGAGAAGAAGAAAGGAAGAGGAAGTAGGGAGGAGAAGAAGGGGGGGGGAGAGAAAGTAAGAAGGAAAGAAAAGAGGTGGTAGGTTTGAGGAGAAAGATTGCTGTACAATAAAAAAGATGAAAGGGAAGAAGACCAACCCCAAACACATATAAAAATATTAAGATAAAGAATGAATTGTTAAACTTTAAAGAATAAAAGAGAACAAATATGAATAAATAGCAATAATTAGAAACACACATACAAACGTACAATGTATTTTCTTTGAACAGAATATTTGGCCGGTTCAGAAATTTAAACAGTGTTTAGTCATTTCACTTAAATTTACAATTTCTATATTTCCTTTTTGCCATATTTATTCCTCATCTATTTTTTAAAAAACCAATATTACCCTTCATCCTCATCTCTAATCTTAATCAAATTCATTTTTTCACTTCTATTCTATATTATACCCCTTCCCATTGTCATCTATTTTTATATCCATCCTCACATTGGTTAATTATGTAATATTATGGTTGTTTAATACAAATTCAACATTTTAATATAAATCAATTAGTTATGTAACTATCTTTTTTGTATATTAATCAATATGAACATGAATATTCCAATTATTTCCATGCAATCCAATTTCTTACAAATCAATTAATTATATTTACCAATAATAATAAACCAAATAATTTCCCCCATATATTCTTCCAAACCACAACTTAACCATTTCTGCTTTCAGCACAATATACAATTAATAATATCTCAATTATTACAATTCCCTATTTAAATAGAGCTTTTTTTTCTTTTATGTTTTAAAATCTTGAACTCCCCTCTTTTGCCATTTGCCATAAATTTCCCATTGTTTGCACCAACCTTTTTTGATGAGGAAAAAGAAAAGAAATCTGCCTTAGCAAACAGCAAAGCCAACAAGCTGTTTTAGTTTCGCTTTTGGTTTCAGCACAAGGAGAAAAAAAAAATGTGCTCTTTGCAGCAGGCACCTTTTAGCAGCCGGCACCAATCTTCTCATTTGTTTTCTTTTAACCCTGATCAGCTGTAGGGGGGGGCTTTGAAGCCCCGAGGCAAGAATTTAAAGTTTTTTTTTTCCTCTAGCCATCAGCTGGAACTCAGGAGGCAGTCCCAATAGATTGGAAGTGGGCGGGGTAAGCAAACCCCGTTCTCCCGCTGTTTGCTAGCTTGCAGGGAAAAAGTCATTTTTTTCGTGACCCGCGTATAAGTCTGGGGGGTGTTTTTCAGCCTGAAAACTTGGCTTATACACGAGTATATACGATAAGTTGAACCTATTCTTCCTCAGAGGGACGCGGTGGCTCAGTGGCTAAGACACTGAGCTTGTTGATTGAAAGGTTGGCATTTCAGTGGTTTGAATCCCTAGTGCCGCGTAATGGGATGAGCTCCCATCACTTGTCCTAGCTTCTGCCAACCTAGCAGTTCGAAAGCATGTAAAAAATGCAAGTAGAAAAATAGGGACCACCTTTGGTGGGAAGATAACAGCGTTCCAGGCGCCTTTGGCGTTTAGTCATGCCGGCCACATGACCACGGAGATGTCTTTGGACAGCGCTGGCTCTTCGGCTTTGAAACAGAGATGAGCACCACCCCCTAGACTCGGGAATGACTAGCACATATGTGCGAGGGGAACCTTTACCTTTTTATTCTTCCTCATCCAAACTCCACAGCTTCTAGGCACCAGGAAAGGAGCTCAGCAGCATCACTAGTTGACCCAGGACAAAGAT
The DNA here is from genome assembly GCA_012654045.1 of Ptyas mucosa. NCBI lineage: Eukaryota > Metazoa > Chordata > Lepidosauria > Squamata > Colubridae > Ptyas > Ptyas mucosa. The sequence goes on along the minus strand of WNWU01000001.1, from coordinate 13,777,366 downwards.
CTACAACTTTTGCTGTTTTCCTGATGCCATGGAATGAGAGAGAGCATCCTAATCTCAAGGGGAAAGTTGTTTTGTAAGAAAAAGCCATAATTCCCACCCTCATGGCTTCCTGGGTTTGGGAGCAGGAATGTAAAGGAATGCAAACCATCAGTGCTGATTTTCAATAGATTCTTGTTTGTTAAAAAGATTCTCCCGAAAAACAATTAGATGTTTTAGCAGACCCATTAGCTTAATATATTCCACGAAGGGTCTTCAAAGTCTTATTTTTTTATTTTTTATTTTTTATTTTTTTGAGGATGGTTGATTAAAGCTTTGTCATTTTTTTAATCTGCAGAAACCCTTGTATATTCCACATTTGGACATGATCTACACCAAGACTTTGTTGCAATCAGTGAAGCAAAAGTTATCTCTAGTATTCTCTTGCTTTATTATCTGTCTTATTTTAACAGTTTGATCTTGTATCCTTTTGCCTTTTCTGAAACACGGAGCATCTTTCTTTTTCATGTATCTCTCTACTATTTTTTTTGCAAGATCTTCAGCAATTACAAGGGTTTGATCTTTTGCAATCTATCTTCACTCTTCCTTGTTGGCTAAGACATATATACGCCATTCTTTCCTCAAAGGCTTGTTCCATATTTATTGTCATAAAGCTGTTAGCATTGTAACTGCCTCCAGCACAGATTTAAACAGATCAACAGGTATTTCATCTGCACCTAGGTTTTTTTTTTACTTGACAACTTAATTTATTGCCTAACATGCCTCAATATCTAATGGAATCAGGTATTGAATATATTTTTCTACAAATGTTCCTGAATTTTTTTTAAAATAAATGTTTCTATCACTTTACAGTTCCAATTTAAAGGGGTCTGATGGCATCTTCCTTCCTTCCTTCCTTCCTTCCTTCCTCCCTCCCTCCCTCCCTCCCTCCCTCCCTCCCTTCCTTCCTTCATTTGATAACCTATATAACCATTTTCAGCAGCCCTCCCCTAGGTGACTTGACTAAATGAGCAGAATCTCATTTACATATATTATCTCTTCCAAAATTGTACTGGAATCTTCTGATGTAAATATGCTATAATATAATGCTATGGTTCATTTTCTATTATTGAAATGTTTTCTTAACCATCTTTTATCCACCGGAGTTTTCAGTTAATAAAGCATGAAAATGATTGATGCAATCATACAAATAAAATACAATGGAATTAATAATTGCATGCAAGAATATTCAATATAATAACAATTAAACAAAAGTAGATGATGCATGCAGTTTTCTCCATTTAACATCTGCTCTCTTCATGGACCACACCAGGAAGGCAGATCTATAGTGAGCACTTATTCCTGGCTTTTTAGGACTAATTAGACAGAATCTCAGATGAAGCTTTCTGTGAAGGAAAAGGAAATGGGAGTATTGATGTAATGAAGCCCATTAAACCACCCAGTAAAAAAAATAAAAATCAACAAAAATGTTGGCTCATAAAGTTCATGGCCTTGGTTGTTTATACAGTAATGCTCAGAATCTGAGAAATAAACAAGATGAGCTGGACTCTTAGATAGAAAGGTTAATGTAATTTGGTAACACCAAAAGACTTGCTAAGACATTTCCTAGGACTAGAATATTAAACACTGAAACATAGAATCTGTTCAGAAGAAATAGAAATAATGGGGGTGGGGTGGGGTGCAGAAGTCATGATAAAAGTTTGCATGCCTGATCAGAAATCCAAGTGAATGAGTGACAAAAGGTCTGTAAATTAAAAAAAACTGAATGAATGAATAAAATCAATGGTATTATTAGTGTCTAGGATCACCTGCCCTGGCTTATACTTTCAGAAATAAAAGTAAAGTGTTTAAGTGGGCATGAAGTAATAATAATAATAATAATAATAATAATAATAATAATAATAATAATCCCTAGCCACAAACTGCATGAAGGCAAAAATTCAACATGTTACCACCAACAGAAAATGCCGCCTCTGTAATGAGAAAGATGAGACAGTTGACCACCTGATCAGTGGGTGCAGCAAAATTTCACAAACTGACTACGTACAACACCATGACTATGTTGCTAAGATCATTCACTGGAAATTGTGCCAGAAGTTTCGATTTGAGTACAGCAAAAACCACTGGGAACATCAGGTTGAGAAAGTTTTAGAAAATGAAAAACTCAAGATCTTGTGGGACTTCAGGATTCAGACTGACAGGCACTTGGTCCACAACACACCTGACATAACAATAGTTGAAAAGAAAAAAGTATGGTTCATCGACATTGCAATACCTGGTGATGCACGGATTGAAGATAAACGGCAAGAAAAAATCACAAAGTACCGGGACTTGCAAATTGAAGTTGAGCGACTGTGGAAAAAGAAATCGTGTGTTGTCCCGATTGTAATCGGAGCCCTTGGAACAATCCCCAAAGGCCTACCCTGCTATTTAGAAATTCTAAATTTACCGGGCTTGAACATTTTAACTCTACAAAAAACCACCTTACTTGGAACAGCTTACATCCTCCGACGATATCTTAACAGTTCGTAGGTCCTTGGTTAGGACTCGAGCTGCTGAGCTATTAACCAAAGGCTGTGAATCTCACTAAAGATTAACTAATAATAATAATGATAATGATGATGATGATGATGATGATGATGATGATGATGATGGATAATCCATTTTGGTGTAGTAGTTAGAAACTGGATAGAAACTGGGAGAGTGTGAATTCTAGTCCTGCTTCTGGCATGAAGCCAGCTGGTTGACTTGGGCCAGTCACTCTGTCGTAATCCTAAGAAGGAGGAGATGATAAACTACTTCCAAATCCTACCAATAAACTTCATGGAATTATCTAGGCAATTGAGACTGACTCAAAGGCTACGTGTATGTACTGTATACATTTTGTCCAGAAGGCAAAGGAAGGCACAAAAAGATCAACTGTTCTTGCATTGATATTAACCAATAATTAAGAGTTAGTCAAGCAAGGGAAAATAGCAGGTACATTAGGAGTAAGTGATTGTGTTATGCTAGAATTATTGATCTTAAGTTAAACAAAAGTTGAGTATAAATGAATGTATACCTTGGACTTCAGAATTTTTTTTCCTAATGAACTCAGAACAAGGACAAATATCAGCCCATGGCAGGAAATGGTTGTTAGCAGCAGGGGCTACTTATTTATTTATACACATACATACACAGTAAGTGTTAATCTCTGCAACTCTGAGTGGTATACAACAGCACAAAAACAAGACACCTGGTTCATACTATCATATGTGGTGGACATGTCAAAAAGTGAAAAAATATTGGACAAAAACACATACATGGCTGGGAAAAAAATGATAAAACAACATAGATTTGAAACCAGAGACATTTTTGTTGGGCATTTTACCAGACAAGTAGCCTTGGATAGTACAGTGGTCTAAAGCACCCTGTTATTAACACAGCTGCCTGCAATTATTGCAGGTTCGAATCTCACCAAGGCTCAAGGTTGACTCAGCCTTCCATCCTTTCTAAGGTAGGTAAATTGAGGACCCAGTTTGTGGGGGCAATAAGCTGACTTTGTATAAATATACAAAAAGTATGAAGGCTATTGCTTAGCGCATTGTAAGCCGCCCTGAGTCCCCGGAGAAGGGCGGCATATAAATCAAATTTTTAAAAAAAAGTATAACAAAGGGAATGTATATCTTATTTTGCAGGTATTGACTTCACCAAGAATAGTATTTGCACAAAAATGGAAAAGTGAAGAGATCCCAACAGGTGAAGATGTGATTAGAAAAATATTAGAATATTAGTGCAGAAATGGAAAGCTAACACTTACAATTAAGGAAAAGAAAGAATGAATATTTTTTGACTTGGGACTTATTTTATCAATGGCTATCTGAGAAAAACAGGAGCTAGAAACAGGGAAATATATATATGGAGGGATCAGTGATATAAGGAAGATATGTTAACTTGGTTAAACAAATATTATGATTATTATTACTATCAATATTAATATTATTGATATTAATGCAATGAATATTGTTGTAAACACTTTTATTATTTCCTAGTTTGTACCCAGACAACACGCTGTTCAATTGAAATTGGAATTTTTGTGCGTTATAAAATAAAAAAAATTTAAAAAACCACAGAAAATATAAGTAATAAAATAATAATGAAACAAAATGATACACATATGGTGGAATAGCTATTCGAGGAAGGAGAAAAGAGGGAATGGGTTAAGGGGATTTCCAGTCAGTCTTTTCAATCAGACTGGATGAGACCTTGTGGGTCTTCTAATTCAGCTGCCTGCTTGAGCAGGAGACACTATACCATTTCAGACAAGTGACTGTCCAGACCCTTCTTAAAAACCTCCAGTGATGAAGCACCCACAACTTCTTCTTTTTTTTCAAAAAGCTTTTATTTTTATTTCTAATAAACACATTTACATGTACAGTTATTTATCCATTATTTTTCATTCATCTTATCTTTTAAATTTCATTTTTACTTTTTACTTTTTTGGGACTGCTCTTTTACCATTTACCTTTACCACAACTTTTCTTCTTCTCCTCCCCTTCTCTTCCTTCCTCTTCCCTGTCCTACTTTCTTTGTTCTTCCTCTCTTCTCTTTCCTACTTCTCCTTCCCTTCCCCCACTCCTCTCTTCTTCCCCCCTTCTAACCTTATCTTCTGCTCCTCTTTCCCCTCCCTTTTCTTCCTCTCATTTTCCCTTTCTTCTTTCTCTCCTTCTCCTCTCCTCTCTTCTCCCTTCCCCTCTCTCTAGTCCTTCCCCTCTCTCTTATTGTTTCCCTTTTCAGTTCAATCTAAAATGGTATTCGAGCAGCCCCAATTTTCTATTTATCTTTATTCTCATTTCAATCTCTTATTTGATTTGATTAATATTTATTTTTATTTCCTCATTTATGTACATTTTTATAACATCTCACTTTTTTCCCTTTTACCCCCCCCTCCCTTTCTCCATTTATTTGGCATTATCTGGCTTTCTCCACAACTTCTGAAGGCAAGCTATTCCACAGATTAATTGTTCTCACTGTTTCTCCTTAATTCCTGGTTGCTTCTCTCCTTGAGTAGTTTCCGTCCATTGTCTTGGCTTTTGGTGCTTTGCTAAATAAGTTAACTGCCTCTTTGTGGCAGCCCCTGAAATACTGGAATACTGCTATTATGTTACCCCTAATCCTTCTTTTTTCTAGACTAGCCATATCTAATTCCTGTAACTGTTCTTCACATATTTTAGTCTCCAGGCCTTTAATCAGCCTAGTTGCTCTTCTCTTTCTTGTTCCTCTTCTCTTTGTAGTTGCTCTTCTCTTTCATTGATGCCTATGAAGATTCAAAAACAGATCATGAAGTGATTGATATGCGAGCAACTTGAAACCAAGGTAGTAATTAGTGAATTCAGCATGCCAGATTAACTTTGAGTTTTGATCAGATAGCTTCTGTTTGTAGGCATTTTGTAAATATAGTGTTTAATTTTTTTTTATACAGTATTATATTTCAGCAAAGGATTTGACAGCATACCTCATGACATTCTAATAAGAAGCTAGAAAAGTGTGGGTTGAATGACATGGCAATGCAATGGAAAGCCAGCTGGCTCAAAGAGGGCTCATTGATGGTTCCTTGTCAAATTTGAGTGAGCTATTGAGCAGGAGGCCCCAAGTGAGCTGAAGGCTGAAATGATCTTTCCAATCTGTAGGGCCCTTCCAACTTTCTATGATTCTATGGTTTTTAGTTTTTAAAGTTTTGCCAAAATGAACATCCTATAGATCAGCATTGAAATAAGATGCAGTAAATAAAATAATACAACCATGTAAATAGAGCAATAGACCTTTTTTCTTGCAAATAACTTTCATAGAAACTACACGTTTTCAAATTCTTGGTATTGGGAAGGGGATAATTTTGCTTCACACTGAATTTACAGTATGGAGAAAAAGATGGAGAAAAAAGATAAAGTTAAAGATTCCCTTTGACTCTTTACACAACAGAGAGCCAGGTAGTTTTCTCTATCAACAGTATGGAAGTTACTAATTGGAGAGAGTATCTGTGGCTCAGGATGGAACATGGAGTCCTTCATGCTCTTTGAGCTTGGTTTTTTCTTACAGACATTTCATTATCCAGCTAGGTAACATCTTCAGTGTCAAGTTCAGAAAGGACCAAAGACTTCACAGTATGGAAATTATTTAATGTTGCCTTTTTCTAAGATTTTTAGCAATTTCCAGTCTGGTTTATAACCCTAAAGATTTCCTAGTCACATCCTATTCTAGTACTATTCTAGTACTATTTAGGTCCACCCCTGCTTAGCTTTTTGATTGCCTAGGTCGGGTATCAGCAACCTGCTGCTCCGGAGCCGCATGTGGCTCTTTGGCTCTCTGCTGTGGCTCCCTGTCAGGTGATCCCACCACTGGCTGCCTCCCCTCGCCCTCCCCTCCCAGTCACTCCTCGCCTGGCCTGAGAAGATAAGGGCGATGATGGGGGATGGAGAAGTGGCCGGGGCAAATAAAGAGAGAAGGGGGGGGGGGGGAGAGAGAGAGACAGGGAGGGGGGGGGGGGGGGAGAGAGGGACAGAGTGGGGAGGGAGGGAGAGAGATGTCAAAAGGGTTTTGTGGTTTCCAGTGTTTTTTAACAACCAGTTCTCTGCCCTAATGACCTGCTGGGTAGGCGTAGCTAGGGGCAGTCATGTGGCTGGTGGAAGTGAGTGACGTTGAGTTAGCCATGCCCACCCAGGTTTTGTGGCTCCTGATGTTTTCTTTTCTGTGGGAAACAGGTCCAAATGGCTTTTTGAATGTTTAAGATTGCAGACCCCTGGTCTAGGTGCTGGGACTTATAGGGGATGGACAACTTCAAATAGTTTTTCAGCAGTAGAGGATATTAAATATATCTGAAAATAGGATTGACCCCATGTATTTGGAAAATACAAATGTGAAGAATACAAAATAACAATATTGAAAAATGCACATCTTCAATAGTAATAAATATTGATATCCTTTACTTGCTCTAAATATTTTCTACAAAAAGGGCAACTTAAATTTTTATACAGTAAGTACTGTATTTTTCGCTCCATAAGATGCACTCCTCCCTCAAAAGTGGGTGGAAATGTCTGTGAGTCTTTGGTGAATAGCAGCCGAGCTGCCGCAACGGGGTCCTTTTACAGTGCTGAACTCTGCCTCTTCTGTCTTTGTCATTGCCTGCCTCTTCTGTCTCTTTTCTGCAGTGCAGGAGTCAATAGGCAGAGCTGGCACATGAGAAGATACCTATCTGTGGGCCTCTCAAGCTTCACCTGAAATTTTTTTTTGTCTTGTTTTCCTCCTCTAAACCTCGGTTCATCTTATGGTCAGGTGCGTCTTATGGAGTGAAAAATACGGTACATTATAAATACAACAGAAATTCCATCTAACATGACATTTCATGTATATGTGGTTTTCTCTTCAGGCTAAATAACTGTGATATTTTAGAATTCTTTTTAAAACTAGTAAAATTATCAAGGGATTTCATGTTTCCATATGTGGTGAATTCAGAGGTTTTTCTATAACCCAAGACGAATAGTGCAATTTTCAACAAGGTCAAAGAGCCATTATTAACTGAATGAAATTTCTGCTCTGGTCGAAGGAGAGTTTAAACATCCCTTACTGTTATAATGCCTGTTGCTTTCCAAAATTTATCATTCAGCCTTCAAAATTAAACTGCACATAATCAGTCTTCTTTCTTTTAGTGGTTCGGTCTTAATTTTACAGAACTGCAGGTATCTTGCTGTTAGTCATCTTAATACTTCATCAGAATAAATATGTTATCGGATTTTAGTTTCAATCTAAAGGAAAAGTATGCAGAATGCCTGCATTTTGGTTTCAATAGATGAAGATGACAAAAATAGTAGAAAACTCTGTGAGCTGTCAGATTCAATGAAGGATTCAATTATTTTTCTATATCTTTTTACCATCTGGAAGTATGTATGACTGTAGAACTCAAATCTTTCTCAATGAGCTCAATAATATTGATAGTTTTCAAAATGCCACCTTGAAAACTAAATAATAGATGAGCTAAAATTATAGTATTAAATTCAACCTTCAGATAAAAAACCATTACCTGCATTCCCATTTTGAGTATATAATGCTTTCTTCACTCAGTTCTTCAAGCCATTTAAAACACCCAATCTAAAGTAATGTTGATTAACATTTGATCTAATACGTTCCCAGGGATTGACGGTGGAAATGGCTGGCTATGGAAATTGCGTTAACTCATTTGGAACTAAGTGGAATTATCAGAAGGAGCAGGTTAAATGCTTTGGGATTCACTGTCTTGCGGGTGGCACCTCTTTTATCAGCATTTCTATAACCTATTGAAAGTTCCTATTCTTATGCTATATTTATGGGGGGCTTTTTAGGTTGCTGATTTTTGTTTGGTCCTCTGTTTTAAGAAGTTCAGGTCAGAGCCCTCAGAATAATGCATAAATGGATGCTGGTTTTAAGAACAAAATAGAACAGAGTTGAAGTTAAAATCAGCAGGTAGAAATCAGAGACAAAGAAAGACATTATGGACCCATGTGACTCTGGAAGGAGACATGACAGAGAATTTACTATTTGCCATAAAATTGCAAGGGAAAACTTCCCATTTCTTAAAAATTGTCATGGGGTATTTAAAGGAGTTGTTTAAGGACAAAAAAAAACACCTTTTCTGCCTCCCCGCCCCCCCCCCCAAAGAGAGAAGCCAATGCAATTGGAACTCATTTTCTAAAAAAAAAAACCTGTACTGATGGATTTCACTTTGCCAATAACTTAACAACAGTGTAAATCAGTTAAGTCAATGAAATTCTGTTGCACTTGAGTCAGTAGTAAATCAGGACCCATTATCTCCTGAAATAACTTGGTTTCATAATTACAAGAGAAACAGGAACATCTACACAAGTGAAATTAGAATGTAAAAGAACCGAACCACCAATGAGAGTTTTCAAACAGTAGCACAGTAAGTAACGGCATCCAAGATTAAAATTGGCAATATAAAAAATGTTGTGTACTACAGAACCAAATTATTGTTTACCTTCAGGTTTACTCAAACAAATTTAAAACATATCCAACTCAATTTAATATCTCTCCAGAGTAGATCTATAATTTATGTACACAATGTGCTCATTGTTTATTCATTCTTACCAAAATCTTTATTGAAAGTTAAATAAGTGATTGCTGATTCACTACTATTTTTCTGTAGCCCACAAAGAGTCAAGTGCTCTGTCTTCTCAGTTCTGCTTCCATAAGGATGATGATGATGATGATGATGATGATGATGATGATGATGATGATGGAAAAAGAGAAAATATAAAAGAGAGAGACCTGACAATTAAAAGAGGGAGATGGAAAAGATCTTGCAAATCATTCCTGTAGTTATTGGTGCAGTAGACAAAATATCAATAGCTTAAATAAAAATGTACAAGAACTTAATATTCTAGCTGTATCAGATGCAGATTTACAGAAAACTGATTTTGCAGAGTGTATGTTATATCTTATGACATTATTTGGATAATTTCTGGGCTAGAAATTTCCAAAAAACACCAGTCAAATATTTGATTTTTTTGTGTGTGTGAATACAAGATAGTGAAGGAGGAGGAAGAGGAGGAGGAGGAGGAGGAATAAAACAAACTGATAAACTTTGAGCCCATAATAAACCAAAAATACTGTGCGTAGTTACAAAGAAACAAGTTTGGGTAGTTTGACATTGCAGAAGGAGGATACAGAAAGGTCCATGTCCCAAAGGTGCTTTTTCAAGAGGCAGTTGGACTTTCTGGTTTTTCTTTGAAGACATTTCACTTCTCATCCAAGAAGGTTCTTCAGCTCTGACTGCATGGTGAGGAATGGAAGGAAAATCCTTCCATTTTCCTTCCATCCATTCAGAGTTGAAGGAGCCTTGGTGATGCAGCGGACTAAAGTGCTGTTAAGTAGCACTTAGCTGCCAGCTGTCTGCATTTACTGCAAGTTCAAATCTCACCAGGCTCAAGGTTGACTCAGCCCTCCATCCTTCTGAGGTAGGTAAAATGAGGACCCAGATTGTGGGGGCAATAAGCTGACTTTGTATAAAAAAGAACACCGCTTAGGGGGGACCGAAAGGTATATACAAAAGTATGAAGGCTATTGCTTAACACATAGTAAGCCACCCTGAGTCTCCGGAGAAGGGCAGCATATAAATCGAATCAATCAATCAATCAATCAATCAATCAATCAATCAATAAAAAAGAAGCTTCTTGGATGAGCAGCGACACATCTTCAAAGAAAAACTAGAAAGTCCAACTGCGTCTTGAAAAAACATCTTTGGGACAACCATGACTTGGATGACTGAGAATCTCCATAGACAAAAAGGTCAATGAGAAAGCACTAAAAAAGTATGAAACGTGCTCAATCTCTACCTGAAAAATTTTATATTTTCAGACAGAGATTGAGAGAGAGTGGGGGGGTGGTCACATTAATGTCAGTAGTGGTCAGTTTGGTGCCATACCAAAAGATCTCGGAGAAGCACTTGGACACAATAAGAATAGAATTTTTGATTATCATTTACAAAATGTCGTATACCTTGGAACCACACATTTTTGCAGTATCCATTGGATAGTGCTAGCCCAGGCCTGTCAAACTCGTGGCCTGCAGGCCAGAGGCATCACGGGCTGGCCACACCCATGTCTGGTTTAGCGAAGGGGGAAAATGTCACGATACATCATGTGATAACCCCATGATGATGCAAGTTTCACACCTCTGCGCTAGCCTGAAATTAGTTATTAATTGATTGATGAAATGATTACCTGAAGGCTTATTAGCTGCTACTAATTCACAGATGAAATATTTGTCTTGCAACTAAGTTGCTGATTAATAATTCAGTTATGCATTGATTTGTAGCTACTAACATTTCTATTATGAAAAGAAGAATTTGAAAATGTTTGGGTCTGTAAACTTCTAACACTTTGGGAAGGAAAGAATGTCTGTGAAATATGAAACCTATTCTAGATAGATGAATGTTCATGCCACTTCCTACTTTTGAAATCATTCTAAATCTTGTCTTACCAGCACAATCCCAGGTAATCAACTTTAAGACTATTAAATTCAGCAACAGAATGATAATTTGGGGAAGTCTGCAGTGCAAGGATGAAGCCAATCAGTTGAGCCATCTTTCCACACCCTAAACCCATTCTTTCTCCAACTGAGCACAGGGGTCTAGGATAATTCTCCTCTGGGTTCTGCCAGATTGGTGGCCAGAAGGTGAAAATGGAATTGAAAATTTAAGTACATGTTTTATTCCATTTTACTTATTTAGATTTATATGGATTCTTCTTACTTTATCTACAACAACACTGAGCAGCTCACAGTAATAATGCCTGTGTCTTTTCCTTCGTTGGAAATATGAATAAAGATCATGGCAGGGCTGTATCAGATGGTTTGCTATTTATCTTTCTTGTTGAAAACAAATTTTCAGATGAGATTACTGTACTGTGTTGTGGACTAGCTTTAATAATGATTTGGGAACTCATGTAGAATGGGCAGCAATAAGCCTTTCAGCGTTCGTCAAGTGAAACACATTTCATGGCCTTTATACTTGTTTTACTGGTTGCCTATGGTTTACAGCATTTATTTAAAGTTTTAGACTTGGTTTTTGTAGTGGAATCAGACAGAAAATGAACTGTAGTGGAGTGCGCCCCTTTTCCTATGCATATGTGGGTTTTCCCCAAACATATTGAGCCTATAGACTGCAAAACAATCATTTAGAGATTTATGGGTTATAGTTTATGGGTTAATGTTAATTTAAATTCTTAATCTCTTTTTTTTAAAAAAGTTTTTATTGGTTAAAAATATACAATATTATAGTTTACAATATGTTGAATTTTCAATATCTTTATATAAAGATATTTCAATTATTATTTTCTTTTTTAAGTTCTCACACAACAGACATTATTATCTTAAGTCAAAACAAACAACCAGGTTATATAAAAATTATATAAACAAAAAAATATTATACAAAATACGATAAAAGAAGAGAGAAAAAGAAAAATGTCAATTAAAAAAAACATTAAACAATAGATTCCCCTCCTTTCTTCATTTCCTGGTTCTGGCTCTTAAAACCATGGTCTGGCCTCCCCCCTCCTCCCGGGCCGCCACAGCTCCGTCCGCCCCCACTCCTTGATCATCTAATACTTCCCCCTCTTCGGCTCCTGTATCTTCTCCACCTAGGAAGGATTTATGTTGGTCAAAAAAAGCCTTAGCTTCCATTACATTATTAATTTTCTTCTTACTGTCCTCCCAAAAAATCATCAAGCCCTCCGGAATCAACCACCTAAAACCTACTCCCTTAAGGTACAGCTTATTTGATAAAAAATAATATTTTCTTCTTGATTCTCGTACCTGTCTGGGAATCTGCTTCAGGATGGTGACCTCCTTGCCCCTGTACACCAGCGCCCCCAGTCTTTGTTTTCTCAATATCTTATCTCTCAGTTCCCTTCTCACAAATTTAATATGAACCTCTCTTGGTAAATTATGTAAAATTGCAAATTGTGAGTTTACTCTATACACCAAATCCACATCCCTTCCAATAGACTCCAAATCTCTTTCTAAAAATTCACCCAACATTTTAACCATCACTTCTCTCAAATTTTCCTGGTCAAATTGTTCCACGTTTTGGAACCTGAGAAAATAAGACATCTTATCCAATTGTAAAGTTAACATTGCATTTCCTCTCCCATCTTCCACCTTCTGGAGTGCCAGTACCTCCCCCTCCAGACCCCCCATCTTCTTCTTGTTTTGCTCTGCCAGCTGTTGAACATCATTTAAATCTTTTTTCATAAGTGTCATTTCAGATTTAATTTCGGATAATCCTTTTTGCACATCATCCAACTTGTCCAACTTCTGATCCAATTTCGCCAGTCTTTCCAAAATTTTTTCCATATCAGCTGCTGCTGATTTATGACCCTTAGCCATCTTACATCAATAGAAGATGAGAAATCAAAGGGCAAACCTCCAGAGAAGAAAGAGGGATTGACAGTCAGAGTAGTTTTTCAAATATCCACCAGTGGGCGCTCACAGGAGCAACGAGTCCGAAGTATAGAGTAGGTCAAACAGGAAGCCAGAGGAGAATGTTGTCTTCAATCATAAATAAAGAAGCAGGAAGTCAGACTACCGCCATAGCTCACCGGGAAGAGAGGCCACCAGACCTCTCCAACAAACTCTGCCACAGCCATCCTCCAAGGAAAAGTCAGCAAAGTAAGGGGTTTCACTCCATCTCCTTCCCCCTAGTTCTCTGCCACGGCACCTTTCCAGCTACAAGGGGGGGGAACTCCAACCCCCCCCCTCTCACCTCCAGGATGCCTGCTCCACTCTCCAGTCGGTCAGTTCAGTCCGTTGTGCCTTCTTAACTAGCACCGGTCCCCTTAGGCGCTGTGGCGCCTCCGCGGCCTCAAAAAAAGCCGCCGATCGCCTCCCACCCCCTCTGGAGCCTCGGGCACGCCAGCATCGGCCTCCCGGCCCCTGGAAGTGAGGCAGGGGACCCCTGGTGAGCCGCCCTCAAACGGCAAACGCCCCAATAATGGGGCGTTTGGCCCAAAGGGCCTCCAGATGGGGGGGATCGGACTCTGGGGCCGGAGCTAGCCCGATCAGAGTCCGTCGCCCGCGGAACTGGAAGCGGAAGTCCTAAATTCTTAATCTCAAGGATCGCCAAGTGGTATAGAAAATTAGACTGTCAGGTGTGTTGTCTTCATTTATGTATATTCTTTATCTTTAGATTGTCTTTCATATATATACCAGCGCCTCAAAATTGACCGCATCTTTTATTTTCTAATATGTTTTGCTTGCAGTTGGTTTAATAATGATGTAATTTATTTTATTTTTTATTTATTTTATTTTATTTTGATTTATATGTCACCCTTCTCCAGAGACTCAGGGCGGCTTACAATGCGTTAAGCAATAGCCTTCATACTTTTGTATATTTTTATACAAAGTCAGCTTATTGCCCCTGCAATCCAGGTCCTCATTTTACCTACCTTAGAAAGGATGGAAGGCTGAATCAACCTTGAGCTTGGTGAGAATTGAACTCGCAGTAATTGCAGACAGCTGGAAGCTAAATACTACTTTTTAACAGTAGCATTAGTCTGCATTAGTCTGCTGCGCCACTCAGGCTCTGATGTAGAATAGGCAACAAGAAGGCAACAATTGATGTAGAATAGGCAACAAGAAGACTTGCAGGTGCTCATTGCATTAATTGTTGATATTACAGAGGAAAGAGCGTAAAATAACATCATTATATAATTATACTTTTATCATATGTCCTGCAAGATAATCCAAATCATTCAATAAAGAAAGATAAGATGATACATTTTTCATCTGTATCTAAAACTTGAATAGAAGAACCTAGAATTCTACTACCTCATTTTGCACAAGGGTCAGATCATCCTAACCCAAGTTTAAGTATTCTGTAACTGCATTCTTTTCTTAATTTTAATATACATGTGTAAATATTTTAATCACTCATCTCAAGTATTCTGCAATGGTGGGATCTGCTTACCAGCAATCTGGCCACTGCATTTTCTACTAGCTACAATGTCCAGGTTCTAATCAAAGGCTGTGCCACAGAGAGCACACTGCAGTAATCCAGTTGTGTGCTCATCAAGGAATCAGTCACTTTTGCCAAAGACTCTTGAATGCAGGTAAAGATGGATTCTTTATCCCAGCCATAGCACCCACTTGCTACATAAGCAAGAGTTGTCAGTCCAACAGTACCTTGGACACAGACTGGTCTTTCAGGGAAGTATGATCCTGTATTTCGTGTAAGGCAAGATGTTTGTGCATGAACAACAGCACCATGTTGCTAGGGTTTAGTGTGAGATTATTCCTTTTTGTGTAGATCCTAGCAGCATCCATGGACCAATACAAGACTGGTCCAAGCCATGGTGGAGATATAGAACTAAGTGTCATCAGTATACTTATACAGAATTTGAAAAGAAATGGGCATTAATGTAGAATATCAATATTGCCACAGAAGTCAAGCGAAGGAGTAAAGAAGGACTAGTGGAAGTTAGTAAAGACTAAGTAAGTTTTTTGGATAGGTAATACTAACATTTAGTAAAGATGTTCTTCCTTCAAAAATATTCCATCAAGTCATCAAATTTTCTAAAATGGTTAATATTATTCCAATGCCACAGTCTCCCCATCAACCCTCCCTCCCCCCATTCCATAAATCCACCAGTGAGTTGCTTTCAAACTGATTTAAGATTGGTATGTCAAGTTCATTGATCATTCTCTTACGCACAGGAGGAGACTAGAGTTAGATTACACGACCATCAGTTATTTCACTGGATTGCTCTAGAGGAGGAAGAAAATGGCTAGAGTAAGTGTCATCTCCCATCTGGAACAAATGTTGAAGGGAGAAGTACTGGGAAGTTTGAAGGTCATAATACAGGAAAGGATGCCATAGTTATTTCAGATGAAGTTGCAAAATTCTAAAAACATTGATATCTAGATATAAAACCCAACGCCATCATGAATGTTTAAGAAATAAAAAAAAAAGAAAAAATTTTTAATTAAAAAACCCCCAGAAAAGTATAGGCTGATTGTGAGCTTGACTAATTATAACTATAGCCGACCTCTCTTCTTTCAATTATAAATCTTGCACTTTCTGTTGTTAACCCCGATACCTTGTGTTTGAATCCTCATCCTTTGTGCTCTCTACTTTGTAATGATACTCCCATGTAATTATTTTACTTTGCAGAATTGATGTCATGATCAAATGTTGAATTCTGCTCCTGCATCTGGATTTGGCGTTTGTGGAGTTTTCTGACTGTGATAAATTTGGTCTGGATAGACAGATCTGATTGGGGAGTTCTTGTAGCTTTTTGAGTTTAATTATTCAGTCACAGACTTTTTATTCATCAGTGTGAGTGAGTGTGAGGTTTGTAACCTGTTTATATATAGTAGCTTGCCCTGCCAGTTTTGGTGGGAGTATGGTTTCCTTCTGACTGGTTTCTTAATTAAAGTGTTGTTTTCTGCCTCTTTTATTATCTGGTGTTGTTTCCTACTTATTTGAGTACTGCTTGCCGGAGGAGATGTGTTCTAGTCTTTTTGTTTCCTTCTTAGGTTTTTTATTGTTTCTTTGAAGGCAATGTTAATGTGGTTTATTCCTATGCATCTGTCGATGGTTGATTTGCCTGACTACCAAGCTTCCAGGATTTCCTAGGCATATTTGGAGTTGACTTGATCTAAAATGCTAATGGTTTCCTGGTTGAAACTGTGCTTTATTATGTCAGTACGTTGTGAGTCGTGTCTTCTGATTGCTAGTTGATGTTTATGGATGGGCTATGCTAGTCTTTTGTCTACCCTACATAGTGGGTGTTACAGTACTTTCATTGTATATTTTAGATGACTCCTGTTTCATTTTTTTTCCAGGCTACCAGGTCTTTTGGTTGGCTTAAGATGTTTTAGAGGGCTTCAGTTGATTTGGGCGCTGCAGCCATTATGATAGTCTATTAGTTATTTCTGTGATGTTTTTGATGTATGCGAGTGTTGTGTTTCATAGGTTGTACTACTTGTGCTGTAGCAGGTTTTGTAATAAAGCGCTTTTTGATAAAGTTGTGTGGATATCCATTTTGTTGAAATATATTTTATTAGTGAACTGTTTCCTTTTTCCATTGTTCTGGGTTGATGCAGTGCATCATCTGAATAATGTTCTTAAACATCTCCTTTTGTGTAAGATTGGGTTATTGCTTTGGTCATGGAGCATTTGGTTGTTGTGGAGTTTTTTTCTGATTGTCTTGGGTTTCTAATTTACCATAATTTCCTCTGCTATTGAAGAAGGTCTGATTGCCTATTGATCACCAATGACCTGAATAGGAGATAAGGGTTACAAATGAAACATGGGAATGGAGATCAAATACCATCTATCAATCTAGATTCCTGTCCCCTTCTTCACTATACTCAGACTTCATGCCAGGCATGCCGATATATTCTGACTCTGAAGATACTTAACTCTACAGTCAGGAAATTGCTTACATGAAGAACTCATAGGCATAACAAGAGTAGATTAATTGCTTTATTGCAGACAAGATAGAAGCCATATTTATGCAGAAATTTAGCCTATTACAGAGCACAGAAAGCAGTTCTATGCATATGTAAAATTTAAATTCTAGTCTCTTCCATCTCTTTAAGTGAATAGAAATTTGGCTGGCCTTGAGATTTGGGTACATCTACACAGTGTTTACACAATTATTCTGCCTAGCTTAACAACTGCTGTTTCTTCTCTCCCCAGCTTCAGTGTTACATTTATGCAGCAAAGTCATACAAGTCTTAAAAAGCAGGGCTTAATCATAATAGCTCGTCACATTCATAGATATATGAGTGAACTTTAGCTATTCAAGAGCCATTCCACATTATAGTTATTTTATGATCAAATGTATCTGTCTGTATATCATAGGCAACCATCCGCTATACCAGAGGTTCCCAATCGTTTTGGGTTCGCGGCTCCCATAGCAATCCGACTTGCAACTGCGCGGCTCCCATAAGCAATCCGACTTGCAACTGCGCATGCGCATTAGACGTTAGACCCAGCGGGCGGAATATTTCGCGGCGCCCTTATGACGATAGCGCGGCTCCCCAGGGAGCCGCGGCGCACAGTTTGGGAACCGCTGCGCTATACCATTCATTAGTTACTTAAATAATACTTAATCACTTTGCAAGAGTCTTAATTTTACCTTTTTAATTAATTGTGAGACAGTATGAACAAATCTTGCAGATACTTTCTTGTCGTGTATTATTTAAACTGTAATTATAGCCATTTTGTATTTTGCTCTGATAAGACAGTGACTCAGCTTCTGACAGCTTCTTTCAGAGCCTGGGTTTTTATGATTTCATTCTTTGAACTGTATCTTTTGAAACACCATTATGAATGCAAGTTAGTGTCTTGTGGAAAACGTCTGATGAATTTGATGTAAAAAGAAGGATGTGGGTAAAAGAGGTACCTGTGAAAGGGAAAAAAGAGAGCTAGAAAGAAAAAAAGAGAATTTTTTCAAGGTACAGGGGAAAAAACATTGTCTTTCCCTACAAAGGACTGAAGGGTTGAAACCCACATCCAACTTAGCTGTTGTCTTTATTTAAGATTCTTTAGTTGCCTGCAATCATTATGAAAGCAATCATCTAAAAAGAAAACTTGATAAAAATATACCAGTGTCTCAAAACGGCTATGACTGACTCATCAGGACTAATCAAATTGCTATGAGTCATCAGTACAGTAACAGCATCATTGTCTGATATGCATCCATTAAATAAATAATTAGTACAAAAATGTAAGTAAACAATGGAGTTGGCTTAAGAATCCTAGAATTTTTATATTTATCTCATTGTTAAAATGTTGTGATCAACATTTGTTTATCTAGCCATTTATCTATCAATCATAGAAAAATCTGTAGTACAAAATATTTTCTTTCACATCGGTGTCTTATGTCATACTTTCTAAGTTTGATTCTTAAATAAATATTTATAGACCTTGAAGAGTTTACTTAAGTTAATGTTTTAATAAAATGGATGTTTTAAAAAGCCTGCACCTTCAATTTTTGTCGGAGGATATTATTTGATAAGGTTATGCAGCATTCTGAGGACAAAAATATTGCCTGGAACATGCTACAGTGCTCACATCCCATCTCTTTGTAACCTCATAAACCTAAGGTATCTTTTCTGAGGTTCAAAATAACACTGCAGAGTGCCCCAACCTATCCCAGAAAGAGGCAGCTTATAAACCTTGTAAAGCTCCAAGTGGCCTCAACGACTCTCAGAAAGAGTGCTAACAACCAGATGACTGCAAGGAATATAAATCCTTCCATCTTCCACCATTCAGTCAAAGCTGAAGAAGTTTTTGGGATGAGAAGCGAAACGTCTTCAAGCAAAAACAAAGTCCAGTTGCTTTTTGAAAAATCACCTTTGAGACAACCATGACCTGGATGACTGAGAATCTCCATAGACATTTAACCTCATGATGATGCTACATGAGATCCAAAGCATTGCTTATTATTTGATGTTGTCATTTGGTTATTTAATGTTATTCCACAGGACGCCAAAATCAAGGCAAAGCGACATCCAGCATGTCATGACAAATAAAATAAAAGTTTATTTTTAGGACATTTCCTCCTGATCTTGTAAACATGACAGGGGATAGATTCAGTTTTTCACATTTTATTTTATATTGTTTTGTTTTGTTTTGTTTTGTTTTGTTTTGTTTTGTTTTGTTTT
>WNWU01000001.1:13743083-13758159 GCA_012654045.1 Ptyas mucosa | reverse complement strand
TTGTTTTGTTTTGTTTTGTTTTGTTTTGTTTTGTTTTGTTTTGTTTTATTTTATTTTATTTTATTTTATTTTATTTTATTTTTTAATTCATTCAGTTCTGACCCCAAACAGAGGAATATGACTCACCTTAAAAAAACAAATTGAAACTGACCAAAGGTAGCAAGGAACTCACCCCATGTTATTGTCCAACCTGGTGAAGAAATTGCAGTAGTGTTACTAGGCAAAACCCACAAACATTCCATTCCAAATTTAGGACTCATGTCTAAACCTATCAACATTCCACTGCTTGTTAACATAGGAACGATGTGCATTTACAATAGCATTGCCACTTTGGAAAAGTGTAGCCTTTCCTAACAATGAACATGACTCTATTTACATAAGCAAAAACAATCTTAGGATCCTTACATCTCTTAAGATCCCCAAAGATTGTCAGTAAATTAGTGAGCTAGAACTTCCTGCTCTGCAGTTCATAATTCCTATCAAAGTCCTTATCTTTCTATGATACCCTACTCCTCTTATTTTGAAAAGTGGAACCCAACAATCCTAGTTTCGGTATAATTTTTCTCCTTGGAGTTGGTCTTCATTCTTTGCCATCCACAACAAGAAAAATATTTCTTCTGATTACCTCAGAGCATATAGGGACTGCTGCTGTGATGTTCCATCAGTTTTTTCATAATGCAGAAGTGACTGATAAGTCCCTTACCTGTCTTGGTGGCAGATCTTGCTTTTCCTTCAGGCTCTTCTTGGGCTGTTCCAATCTTTGTACATAATCAAGTTGTTTTTTTCTAACTGTCGGGTACACTTTTATTTTTATGACAGGGACCTTGGTTCTCCAGAAACACTTTTAAAATTTAGTTAAGTATAATGAGGTGTTTTTTTTTAAAGTATGATACAGAGGATTTCATATAATGTACCATGAACTATGACTGAAGCATCTGTAAGAGACATTGCAAGTCTTAAAATACACACACACACACACACACACACACACACACACAAACACACACAAACACACACACACACATATCACACATACTTCCTGGGATCTCCCCCCCCCCCACATTGGAGAATAGAGTCATCTGGCAGTTCAACAATTCTCCATGATTTCCTAAAGTAATACAAAAGGGGTTTGGCCACATCAGTGGTGGGTTCCTCCTATTGGCCGAGCCGGTAGCGGTGACGATATGACACCACCGAACCGGTTCTGCCCCCTACCCCCCACCCCCGCGTTACTCTTACCTTTTATTTGGCCCCACCCCCAATCTGTTGCTGCCTCCTGAGTCCCAGTTGATGGCTAGAGGGAAAAAAACCTGTTTAAACTCTTCCCGCAGGGCTTCAAAGTGCTGCCCTACAGCTGATCAGTGTTAAAAAAAACCAAATGAGTAAAACCAAAAGTGCCTGCAAAAATACATGAGTAGATCAGTGCCTGCAAAAATAAATGGGTAGATCGGTACAGCTCTGCAAGCAGTTAAAAGCATGGTAGACCAGTACCTCTGCTAAATCCTAAATAATTGTCACATGACCATCAAGTCATGCCCATAAAATAAGCCACACCCACAGAACCGGTAGTAAAAATTTTTAGAACCCACCCCTGGGCCACATCATCAAGTAGTTCTGTATAATGTCTGTAGTCCTCCAGGTATTGTTGCACTGTGACCTCAATCCTTGAGCTAGTCCTGAGATAGTTGGGTTTAAGCTCCTCACTATCCAACTAAGATGGCGAGAATCAAATGAAAGCAGGAAAAAATGAGGCATAAAGAATGTGTAGCCCGCCAGGTACTGTCAGAGCACAGTTTCCACATCAAATGTCCAGGCTGACTGGGATTGACAGGAGTTGAATTTCAGCATTGTTTGGAAGTCCACATGTTCTCTGTCCCTGTTGCAATAGATTCAAGAGTAGATCATTTATTATTAGCACTAATGCATTTTTTCCCAATTGGCAAATGAGTTCATCAGTCTGATTTCTTTGTAACGAAAGAAGACATCTGGCAGGAGATGATGGATACAGTGAATAGAGACCATTTTTAATGCACTGTTTCTCATTCTCAAAAACCACATGTTCAACCACAGCTGTCAGAAACCTGCCATATCAGTCTGTGACAGATTCATGCTTACAGCTTTCCTTTGGTTATTCAGAGAGCTATGGCAAGATTAGAACTGAAAAGAGGCAGCACTTTTAAGATGACAGTCTAGAAGCAATTTATTTGGGACAACATATACTAAAGAGATCCATCAATGCTAAGCTGCTTTGTTTTTGGAAAGGATTCTCTGCGTTTGTGTTTTCTTCTAGTGAACACTGACTGTTACGAGTTTAAATCACACTGAGACCTGCCTATCTCTTCGATTCTCCCCCATCAAGAATTCGGAGAGATGCTGTGTTGTAGAAAAAGGGGGCACCATTAGAACTTGCAATGTTTTTAAAGAGTTGTCGTTCCCAGTCTTTCTTTCAAAGTACCCCATCTATAAAATAGATTTAAGGATGCTTCAAATTATGTGGTGTAAGTGTGGGTGCAAACTTCTCTAGGAATGAAGATGAGAGGCCTTTGTTATTTCCAAGCAACTAGGGAAGATGCTGAATAAAAAACAGAGTGCCACTAGGCACCTCTTTACACAGTATTTGCATTGCAGCAGGATCAGTTCTGCACTCCTGTGATCTCATGCCATTATCTTAATTGGACAACTGAACCAATTTATTGTTGATTTAGCTGTAGTGCCACAAAAATCATAACAGCCTCAATGGAGCAAATCACAGGCTTATCTAACCCACCATTGGCCAACTGGGTGCATTTGCGAAGCTCACAGCCTTGGACAGAAGGGCAATGGCTCTGTTTATTGTCTTTTTCCAGAAAATAGCATTTAAAGCACCCTGCTTATAATTCAGGAGATTTTTCATTTAAAACCCTGGAGTCTGTAGAACTGAAAGATAAGCCGTTTAGCGGAAAATTCCCAGTTTCTGTGCTCTTCCTCTTCCTGTAAAAGTTTAGTCAAAATGAAAGCATACTTTTATTACGTTTATTTCTTTTCATTGGACCAAAAAGGATGCTGTTCATGTTGGTAGTACTTGTAATTGTACTGATTTTTTTGTTTTGTTACCTATCACCAAACAAGCAAACACAGCAGGATGGTAGAAGTTGTATGATGGATACTGGATATAATTTTTACCATCTTCCATTGATTAGTAAGAAAGAGCTCTGATTGGCTCAGGAAGAGTTCTTGAAGTTTCAGAATTGGCTGTGATGCTGATTGTCAGAAACAGTTTGGGAAACAGTGCTGTGGAATAAATAAATGGACGAATAGATACAGATTGAGATCAAGATCAAATGGCAAAGCTAGGGACTGGGAAACACGAGTCCTTGTCCCATCTTAGACACAAAGCTAGATGGGTGACTTTGGGCCGCTCACTGTCTCTCAGCTCTAGGAAAGTGGCAATGGCAAATAACTTTTGAAAAACTTTGCCAAAAAATCCTTGCATGGACTTGTCTAGGCAGTCTCCAAGAATTGAACGTGATTGAATGGGGGAAAAAATAGAGATATAGATAGACAGATAAGATCAATATCTTTAAGGAGTTTATTCCTGGCCTCCTTAATTTTTCTAATTGTGTTTCATGTCATTCCCTCAATAGTGAAGCTGCAATATAATTAAAGTAATTTGATTTAATTACTTTTGTTTGAAAAACAACTTCAGGGTGTTTGTCCCAAAGTAGTAGGGAATCTTCCCAAACTGTGTGTCAGATTTCATCCTTGGAACTCCTGGCTTAAGTTTGTCAACAAAACCAATTCTCCACAGCAGTGCCTCCCAAACCTAGGTAAATTACCCAACATTGGGTCAAAGTGTTTGTCTTTGCATAACAACCCATTACTCAATTACAACAGGGACAATTAAATTGACTGAAAGTGCTTAACTTAAAGTACTTTGGGTAAAAAGCACTTTCTGATAAGTAGTTTTGGGTAATGAAGAAAAAAGTTTGGGAAGCACTACCTTACAGACTTCTGCCTGAACTGTTACTAAGGAAGGCTTATGCTGAGTGAGGGTTCTGCCATTTTATTACAAGAGAATTTATTTATTACAGAGATAGTGAACAATACACAAAGACAGGCCTGCTTTCTGGAAAACTAGCATTCAGGATTTGCTTTTTTTAAAAAAAGACAGATGACTTGTTTTTTTCCCTTTCTGACAGGACTATCATTCATTATTTAATTTATTCATTACATTAAATATTAAATTAAATATTCCTTAAATATTAAGGTAGAGTTGTCATTCATGTGAGTAAGGGAACCTCTTCAGACAGTTTAAAGACACAGAAAAAGCATATAATAAAAGCATTTTTGAACTCTTTCAGTTCAGATGGCAAGACCACATTGCAATGTTCTTCTACATGCAAATAAAACCAGAAAATCCTCCTCCTCTCTGACATGCTAATTTTGCAAGTAAATGCAGACTACTTGCTTGGAGCATTCAAGCATTCCATTTCTGCCTTTGAAGTGGTATGTCCCAGAAACCGTTGAATTGTGCCTTTGTTTTGAAAGCATGTTTCAAAAAAATTCTCAAAACAGACAGAAAATGACTATGTTTTTCCCCCAAGTCATTTTAACTATACTAAATGTTCAACTATGTTCATGATGACATTAAATTCATTAGTTGTTTATAAGTTAGGTTGATCAAGAAACCAATAACATTTTCCAATTTAAAAAAAAACCCAGTGAAAGCGCTTTTATATGACATTCGTAACTTCTATTTTGCCCTGCACAAATACAGAAACCTAGTCACCAGTTTACTATATCAATCATCCATTTATCCATGTCTAGCATAAAAATCTGTTCCATCAGCTGAAACAAAATACTCATTAAATACTTGTTATGGTGTTCTACTGAAAGAACATTTAGCCTGCAATTAAAATAATAAATAAAGTCCAAGCAGCTTCCAGCTGTGTCTGCCATGGTGGTGAATACTGATCACCTCTTTGGAGGAAAAAGAATAAAATAAATAATCCAAATGTGAAACATTTGGCCCACCTTGCATTTTGTAAAAGACACACTATCTCCCTTGACTATCTATGGATTTTCCAGTTCACTTTATTTGTTTTGAGATAAAATATCCATGAGTATTGCTATCTCAGCATTGGAGCTAACATGAAGTATCATGAAAGCAAAGGAATTTTCCTAAGAGAGTTTTAAATCTTTCATTGCATTTGGATAAAAACAATAACACCAAAAACAACAACAACACAGAGCTAAAGGTAAGAGCCATATCCTAGTTGTTATGTCACTGAACCAAATGGTCCCAGAAATCTTCTGGTTATTGATGAGCCAGAGTTTAATGTTTTATGACTGGGTCTCATCTCTGTTTGGAAATTAATACCTAAATATGTGCATACATACAGTATGTAGTGCCTAGAATATACCTTTCTGACTTTCTATTAGAATAATGGCTCTATCAGAGACATTGTCTGTTGCCTATAAATGCCAGAGAGAAAACATGATAGAAGGAAAACTCAACGTTAGTATAATTTGTAAGATCTGGCATGGAGTCAGCGTGAAAAAATAAGACTCAAGATTAAAGATGGAGCAGCATTAGATCTGAACTGATGAGCATTAACAGAATGTCACATAAAAAACCGAAGAAGGGTTTTTTCTGTTCTTCCCCACCTGTGAGGACTGGGTAGGAGGCCGAATCCAGTCAGTCAGAAACAGTGAATAAGCTTTTGGAGAACTTGGGAATTTGCTAATTTATTTTGTGACCTTTAGTTGGTGTGTTTTGAAATATTAAAAATAACTTAATCATAAAAGGTGTCTCTGTGCCAGTCTGTGACAGGACACTCTGTTTTTTATGGCATGAGAAAAGGAACCAATTCAGCTGGAGCAGGTCTGTGGATGATTGATGACATAAATTGAGTTCTCCCTTTCAAACAGACACTTCTGTTATGTGCTTCTTGATTCCTCCTGTCCTCTGTAGCACACACACCAGAGAAGACTTTTCAGCATGTGTGGGTTGGAATATTCCAGTTGCACTCAAAGAAATGCACATTTAAGCAACTGAAACTATCCTAGCTGCATGAGCTGGCATTAAATCTGTCATTCTTTTCCCAACTCATGCCATCTAGTGGATTGAGGCTGGACACAGATTGAGTAGACTTGATTCCAGGCTTCCATTCAGCCATAAAAGGTCACTTACTGGCTTGAGGTAAATCACTGTCTTCCAACCTAGTCCCAATATTAAAAAGGATGATTTGGAGGAGAAAATAAACCAATCCCTTCTACCTGAATTATTTGGAACAGCAAACACAAATTATATTGCCCACACTTGTACTTTCTCTTGATAAGAATCAAAAAGATTCATAGCCTGCTATGGAAGAAAAGTCTGGCAGTGCTGAACTTCTCTGAGACATGGCAAAACAACTTTCCCACCTCACTGGTTCATGTGGACTTCAACAACTTCTGAAAGGCTACAGATGATGTATTTGGTTTAGGATGTCCTTTAATAGCGATGCATGCAGTAAGCCTAAGAGGTTTTGTAGAATGTACTCATTGAAGAGTGGGTAATGGAATAGAAGATGGATAGTTGCTGAAGGGCACTGTTTGGCAGAGCCAATGTCTGGATCTGTATTGATATGTGGGAATGACCTTGGGAGACAGGAGGAAGAGACACAGACTGGACCACTGGTGTGTGTAAAAGGTATCTCAGTCCATAGAAAGAGAGAAGGGAATATGGGAAGCATGACAGAAAGGAGTTTTATAGAGAGTAAAAGGAGAGGGCAGGAGAAATACTTTCAGTCTTGCAATATTCTGTTAATGTAACTTTGCAATAAGGACAGAGCTAGTACTCATAGATGTGCTTCTTGTCTGGATTACCTCAAAGGGCTAAAACAGTATTGGAGCTCTATCAGTCTGCTTTCAAGATCTTGACAACCAATTTTATCTGAAAATTAATTTTTCCTAGAGTTTTTTTTTTTTTTAGCAAGATTATGTCAGGGTTCCAAGTAACAGCCCCAATGAAAGAAGACTCCAAGGCTTGAATTTTCTCAAAGTTCCATTTTATTGAAGATGTCATATTGGCACATCTGGGAAAACCCGAATCTGAAAGCTTCCAGGTTTTCCTCACCCAAAAGAAAGTTAAAGTCCAACCCCAGCACCCACATGTCCATCACATGATCCAATCAGTCACCATCCAAAACTGAAGATACCTCCCAGTCCCCTCATGGCAGCTGCAGGCACCGTGGCCTTGACTCTCTGAGAAAAGAATGTTATTTTGACTATATATCACCCATCCATTTTCCCGCAGTAAAAAAATGTGGCAGGCCTGAAGGCCCAACTGTAAAAGATGGCTTCCAGGTCTCACAGATTGATTGAAAGGGAATGAAATAAGGTTACAGAAATCTTAGCAATTTGATTAGTTTTAAAACCCGATTTATCTGTCAACTTGTTAAGCCAGAGATGTTTCCAGTTTTTACTAACGATCTCTATGTGACACAATGAGAATGCTATTAATTTTTCTGATAAGTGGAGTGTGAAAGAGGCCAAAACTTTCTTAATCAATCTGAATTTCTGTTAAATTCTGAAATATAAATATAAATATACTTTCACAACTATAAAAAATGGGAATATGAAAAATGATCTGTGCATCAACCATCTCATGCATTGTACCTGAGCATCAACCATCTCATACACTGTACTTTTCTGTATTTGTTGAACCTTAGAACAATCAAAATGTTCAAGGCTTCAGTTCAGCTGGACCACAACTCACCTGGAGTGGTTTGGTCAAACTTCTGAGTCATGAAAGAAAACATCTTTCCAGTTTGTTTACACCTTTAATAAAAACATACAGACATAAAAGAAGCTTTGTTGATTTAAGTTATCATGCCCTGCCCATTTCTACATGGTTTTCCACTGCCCTTTGACTTCCAGGATATCAAAGGGCAGATGTCAACTTTTTAAGGAACTATCCATCTAGGCCTTTATTAGTACAGGGTGTATGCTGAAGCTATCCTTGGTCTGAGACTGCACTGAATTCATTTCTGTTTTCCTGTTTTCCTGAATTCTCTTCTTGATGATTCCCAGCACTTCTGGTTCCTTTCTATTGGAAACCTTTGACATCGTTACACTGAAGCCAGTACTATTGCCATATGTGTCCCTGACCTACAGATGAATCTCCTCTATCTTCCTCACTGGCCCATATACTTTCCCCAAATGCTCTTCTCTTCACTGCAGTGTTGCTGTAGAGTTCTTTGGCTTCTTCTAAAGACAGTTGAGCTTCTCTTCTATTGGATGCTTCCAACATCATCCATAGAGGAAACAAGAAAGGGTCTGAGTAATGCAAGCAACATTGTGACATTATGACACAAGCCCAGCCATTTTCTACATGTGTCACAACATTGCATGCATGCCCCAAAGGGAGGGATTTGGTCATGCAGCGGTGTGATGCTGCTATTGTCAAAATGTTGAAAGCAACACAAACCTATAGATGCCACTTCAGTTTCTTTGGGACTTTTCTTTTGTTCTTCTTTGTACTAAATCCTCTTCTTTCCACTTTTTTCTCCAGCTCTTTACTTTTTTCTTGCACCACCAGCAATCCAAACCAGTACTTTCCGCTCATTCACACTTTTTCTGGTGCAAATCTAGTTCCACAATGTTTTGATGTTAGCTTTGTCTATAATTAAAGCATCGTCTCCTTAGGAAGTCTCATATATCAGTAGCGTGACTTCTCAATGACTTTCAATACCATCCATAATAATATTTTTCTGGATTAGTTCTGGAGAGATGGAAACATGGTGTTGCAGAGATGCTCCTCCTTCTCTCAGGCTACTCCAAACAGAATGGAAGTGGTGGTGAGGGAAGTGCTCTTTGGTGCTCCATCTGCAGGGTGCCTCAAGGCTCAACACTTTTGCCTCTCCTGCTGAGCATCTTCATGAAACCTCTGAGTGAGGTCATCTGCCAACATAGGATCCAATGTCATCAGTATATCAATGATACTCAGTTATATATGTCAACCTGGAACCAATCAATTTATGATATCAAGATCATGTCCTAGTGACTAGAAACTGCAGAAATCTATACAGGAAGGAACAAGCTTAGGTCCTGACAATGCAAACAATACTCTAGTTCTTGGTTGCTTCAGTATCAAGGATTTGACATCTTTAATTTTGGATGGCGTAGAACGTCTCCAGCCAGAATTGATGTGCAATTTGGGGGTCTTTCAGATTCTCAGCTTCTGCTTGAAGAAGCAGGTAGCAATTGTCACTTGAAGGACTTTTGCCCAGATTCAATTCACAATGCATTCTATAAGGGACTGCCTACTCAACCCACTCAAGAGGCTGCAACTAAGCCTGAATGCAGCCATGTAGGCACTTATGTGCCTGCTTTGATAGATGTGTCTTACATTGGTTGCTGGTGTGTTTCCAGATGTGATTCAGAAGCTGCAGATGTGATTCAGAATGCTTCAAATCAAAGATGATACAAATGGTATGGCTCATAATAATAAAGACTTCTTCCCTTTTGCTATTTTCTTGATGTAAATGATCCTTCCTCAAGTAATCTCTGTTCTAATCAGAGGAGATTTTGTAAATGTATCACGACTAACCTCATTTTTTTTTTTTACTTTTCAGCTGTGATGCAAAGTGAAGTTGAGACAGAAAATTAGTTCAGGGGAATGGCAACCTTGAGAAATGTTTGAAGGAGAGAGTAAACTGCCCAAACAAATATATGAATAATTGACCTGCAGGAATCCCCCATGATATATATTACCAGCATTCTAGTAACATGCTGTGAAAAGAGAAGCAGAGTTGGGTTTCGTGACTTAATAAATGAAAGAGCTCTTTGCATCATGTATAGTGTTTGGATTTCTGTTACTGCATTCCTAGTCCTTCTACACTTTGATATTCTTCTGAAGATACTGTGAATTTCAGAATTATTTTTTCCATTGTGAATATGTTTTAAGTCTCATCATTAGAAAAGGCCAGAAATCTTGTTTTTCTGTCAGCAAAGGCTGCCTTAGTGTAACGGTTGATATGCCAGGCTAGAAACCAAAAAAACCATGAGTTCTGCCATGCTTTAGGAACAAAGCCAGCTGTGTGACCTCAGGCCAATCACTCTCTCACAGCCCTAGGAAGAAGAAAGCAATGGCAAACCATTTCTGAAATCTTGCCAAGAACACTTGCAGGGATTAATCCAGGCAGTAGCTAGGAGTCAATAATAATTTATTAGACTTGCATGCTGCCTGAATCTGGGTGTCTCAGTACAATCAAACAAAGAAATTACAATGAAATCAATAAAAGGCAGAAGAGAAAGGCAGACCAGATGCAATGAAACGAGAACTCTCACTCACTCTCACCAAAGGTATAGGTGAAGAGCTCGATCTTCACAGCCTTTCTTAATAACAGCAGAATTTGGGTCATCCAGATCTTGGGAGGAGATCACTCCAGAGAGCAGGCACCAGTACAGAGACATTGCATTTCTGGGGGGTTCCTATAGATTTACATTGTTTAATTGATGGAACCTGGAGCACACCAACTCTGCAGGATTGAATTAGGCTGGCAGATACTATGGGAGACAGGTGGTCCTTCGAGTACCCAGGCTCTATGTCATGTAGAGCTTTATTGTTGACAACCAGCAACTTGAATTGTACCTGGAGCTTGCAAAACAGAAGCATTACATATTGCATCATTGCTGACACTCTTCATTATGGATTAATTGAAGCTTTTGGATTGTCTTCAATGGCAGCCTGATCTGGAGTGCATTGTAGCAGTCAAGCCATGAAGTGACAAGGGCATGAACAATTGTTTGAAGGGCCACCCCCAATCTAGGAATCAGCGCAACTGGTTACCAGATGGAGTTGTGCAAAAGCCTTCCTGGCCCAGCTGACCCCTGTTCTTCAAGCTGACCCCTGTTCTTCAAGCATGATCCAGAAAGATCCCCACAGACCTTGAAGGGGAAAGTGCTACTGCATCCAAGGTCAGAGATGGAGTAACCCACATCTGGGTGGCCCAAACATCTACAGTCACTTGACCTTGGTACAATGGAGTCAGACACTGACTCAAAGAACCCACCTTCAAGTCTCTCAATGCCTTTTTAAAAAAATTAAAACATTGCTCTCAAAAATGCCTACACCATTAAAAAAAAAATCTACCTGAATTAAAGAAGTACAAGGGGTAACTGCATGAGTTTATTTCCAGAGCATAGTTATGATTACAAGTCCAGAAAATGGCTGATTTATAAAGAGGCTCCAACTGGTGCAGAATGCAGCCGTGCAGGGTATTATGGGAGCGACGGGGCACTCCCATGTGACACCTTTCCTGCGTGAGCTGCGTTGGCTGCCAGTGGACTTTCGGGTGCACTTCAAGGTGCTGGTAACCACCTTTAAAGTGCTCCATGGCTGCGGGCCGGGGTACTTATGGGACTGCCTTCTGCCACCAATTGCCTCCCACAGAGAGGGCCTCCTCAGGGTGCCATCCGCCAGACAATGTCGGGTGGCGACCCCAGGGGGCGAGCCTTCTTTGTGGTGGCACCCACCCTCTGGAACGATCTACCCCCAGAGATACGAGTGATCCCAGACCTCCGGACTTTTCGTCGGGCCCTTAAAACCTACTTTTTTCAGTTAGCCGGGCTGGCCTGACTCCATGTGGGTTTTAACGTTTGATATGGATTTTAATTGAAATGTTTTAAATTATAGGCCAAATTTTATAACTTATTTTAAAATTATTTTAATTTTTTGTATACAGTTGTTTTAGTTGGCTGTTCACCGCCCTGAGTCCGGAAGGAGAAGGGCGGTATAAAAAATTCAATAAATAAATAAATAAATAAATAAAGCCTTTTAACCACAATTTGTTTGCTGAATTATCTCCAAGGGCTCCATATATCTCACACAATACTAATGATCGAAAAATTTGTGTAGGTCATTGGTCACAAATGCATTCCAAAGCAGCAACAAATCAGAAACTTTACAATTCCACTGAGGTCTATTTACATAAGCAAACACAACAAATGCCAAGGGAAATGGTTCTTGAGGGCTAGATGTTTCTTCAGGTATTCAAAACAAAGTAAACCTATGTCTAATCACAACGGTAACATTTGGCATAGCACAGCAAAGAGAAATATACTGGGGAACTTTAAAAAAAGAAGGGCAATCAAAATGAATCAGCCATAAAGGAGATGATATGGTTTACAACATACCAAGTTATTTTGTGGTCAGATTTATTGCATTCTCTGAACGTGCTTACATCAATCATGGCTCTGCAGGTTACTGAAACCCAAACAGTTTTGATAGTTTGGATATAAAATAGCTGATAGAAGCAGACACAACATGGAACCTTTTGCAGAAATATTTGTGAAAAGAAGCTAGGGAAAGATACAACATTATTTAGTTCTGTGAAGGGTGAGCTACTAAATGACTGTATTTTTGTTTGGCGGTTAAAAATATAAACCAGTCACTGCAAAGTTAGCGGAGATGCTGATTAGAAAGATGGAGATGCATAAAACTTTCTCATTTGCATTATTGTTTGGAAGATGTGTAATGTCTCCTTCTCCCCCCTTCCCAATTAACATTTAAGCTTGTGAATGCATTCAGTGTGCAGAGCCTTAATGCTTTTGGGTAAGCAGAGATTTCTAAAAAAAAAAAGAAAAAAAGATATACTAAGACCGTGATGGCGAACCTATGGCACATGTGCCACAGGTGGCACGCGTAGCCACATCAGTGGGCACGTGAGCTCCGCTCCGGCATGCATGCGTGCGCCAGCCAACTGATTTTCAAGCCTTCCGGTCCCACCAGAAGTTGGCAAATGGGCCGTTTCTGACCTCCAGAGGGCCTCCAGAGGGGTGTGGAAGGCCATTTTTGCCCTCCCCAGATTCCTAGAAAGCCTCTGGAGCCTGGGGAGGGCAAAAAATGGGCCTACCGGGCCCACCGGGCCATCACCAAAATGGTGATGCCAAAAATGGGGGGAGCGCAGGGGTGCAGCGCACACATGTGCAGGGAGGTGGGGCACATAGAATTATGGCACATGCACGCGTGACTCCCCCGCACTCCCCCCGCTTTTGGCACGCGATGGCAAAAAGGTTAGCCATCACTGTACTAAGACATTGCAGGGTGTGAAAAATATTGGTGAGATGGATTTTTCTCCCTTCCTCATAGTCTTAGAATCTGGGACCCTCAAATCAAGTTGAGAGCTCATAGGTTCAGGAGAAACAAAAAATAATACAGGGCTTTTATACAATCTAGAGCACAGGTGTCAAACTCGCGTCGTGATGTATCGTGATGTTTTCCCCCTTCACAGAGCTGGGGTGGGCGTGGCCTGCATGTGACACATCTGGCCCACGGGCTACCAGTTTGAAATCCCTTTGCTTCATCAGGGTCTGACATTGACCACCCAGCTGAAGAAGGGATTAGACAAATTCATGAAGGATCTTGCTATTAATGATAGCCCATTAGCTGCTGTGAAATGCTGTCTACTTACTTTGCATGTCTCCTTCCATAGCCATCCAATCAGTTGTCTATAAAAAACAAAATGGGTTAAAAACACAGCAAATCTAGTCCATGCTTTTAAAGGTACCTTGATGTTCTGCTTACTAGCACTTTTGCCATATTACTTCATGGATAGTTGGTTACTTATAGTTTATTGCAGGATCTATTTTTCTTCTTTCCAACTGCAGATCCTACTAATTACAAGAGTAGCCATGTATCTGACTTTAAGAGATATTTAGACTATTCCACTGTTACTGTGTTTTTTTTTCTTTTAAAAATATTGGCTTCTCACAAGCTTAATAAAAAAAAATCCATACTCAGTTTGAAATTGAAGCTTTTTGTTATATGGAATGGGACACTTCATCTTTGAATTAACCAAAAAAACCCAGAAAAAAATATAATTTGGCTGTTTCTTCCCATATGTGAATAGCAGTAGTAAATGGGAGCTTGTCTTGAATAGAAAAATCTCATGCCAAATCTGAAAAGACAGATTCAATTTTATTCAGGGGTTTCATATTTTTTCCGCCAATTGTTTTCAGCAATACTTTAACCTCTAGTTCGACGAAGCAGAGAAGAATCTTTATCTTTATTTTGGGAGATGGAAGGATAAGTCAATGCGTTACTAAGTATGCAAGATACGCCTTCAGGAATTGTTCAACTGTTTATTTTAGAGTCCATTTCAAAATTAGATATTCTGGATAGCCAAATAATTTATTTTTAATTAGGACAATTAAATCCTTTAAAATCCTATTAACAGTAATAGGAAAATTATAGAGCTTATGTATCTTTATCAGCATCGGCAAAGGGCATGGAGGGAGTCAGATAGGTCAAAGTAGCACCAAAATGTTGGAATGGAAGCGCTACCTTTCTTTTACATCCATCATGACATCTGCCTAAAAGGGGTGGAGCTGCCACCACCATGCTGCCAACTTGCTTTCATTATCTTGAGGAAAGCTACAGGTTCTTATGATATTCTATGGCGCTCAGTTCTCACACTGAAATGACTTTACGATTTTCAAGAAGCCTGGCAAGGCGCAGAACTGCCCTTATTGGTCCACTTCCATTTCTCAAAACTTTACAGTTAACAGTGTCTTTATTTTTAACTCAGAAAAAAGAATATCTCTGCCATGAGAACCTTAAGAAACACAAAGCTTCAGTAGAACCAGTGGTGGGTTTCAAAATTTTTTACTACCGGTTCTGTGGGTGTGGCTTGGTGGGCGTGGCATGGCTTGGTGGGCATAGCAGGAAGGGTACTGCAAAATCCCCATTTCCTTCTGATCAGCTTGGACTTGGGAGGCAGAGAATAGATGGGGGCGGGGCTAGTCAGAATTTTTACTATCGGTTCTCTGAACTACTCAAAATTTCTGCTATGGGTTCCCCAGAACTGATCAGAACCTGCTGAAACCCACCTCTGAGTAGAACCATAGAGATACAACCATATTTTTTTATTTATTTGGTTTTTATCCCACCTTTATTATTCTTTGTAATAATTCAAGGTAGTGAAAACTATTTACTAAATTTATATGCGGCCTATCTCACTGTGGGTGGCCCACAGCAGCAAACCTGTAAGGAGATTGAGCTATTTATTTTATTTTATTTTATTTTATTTTATTTTATTTTATTTTATTT
>WNWU01000001.1:13562417-13743073 GCA_012654045.1 Ptyas mucosa | reverse complement strand
TTATTTTATTTTATTTTATTTTATTTTATTTTATTTTATTTTATTTTTTAATTTTGCTAATTCTAGTTTGGAATGATATTTTCCTCTTGTTTTTGAAAGGGAGAGTTGTATATTCTAGCTAGCTAGATCTAACAGGGCAGTTGTTAATAAGCAAAATATAAATGGCTTTAAAATATGATCAGTCTTTAAGAAGCAGAATTATGTTGACTTCAGTCCTACGTAGGGGATAAAAAACAGCAAACCCCATTAAATGTACTGGAATAAATGAGCTAAAGTGTATTAATTACAGCAAGGCAATAACTCTTGTAGCATTTCCATGAATAGAATACCTGCTAAGCCTCTTACTTGATGGACCCCTCTGGATCAGTATCCTTTCAGCCTTTGCTATTGCGCATTAAATAATCTTCCATCTCCATCTGAAGCCAGGATCTCAAACTTATGCAGCCCTTCTCATCTCAAAGAAAGACTAAGATGTAAGAAATGACAGAAGGGGCAACAGAAGGGAAAAGGGGAAATCAGCGATAGTATATACTGGAATCTGGCAGCTGCTTTGATTGGCTGGGTTTCTGAGTTGTTTGCAGGGCTGGCCAATCACAATTGTATAATGAATGGAATGGAGGATAAAATAAAGCTGTGGGTGTCAACAAATCACCCTCAGCCACCATCACAATAGAAGTAAGGAGCAGGGACAGAGGGCAGAAGCTGGACTGGGGAAGGAAGGCGGGCGCACAGGAGTCAGATTGCTGGACTGCATCAGTCCAACGCATTGCTGGATATGCAACAATGCACACTTTATCCCCTATCTCTATTCTGAGATAGTACATCATGGATAGTACATCATGGAAAACGCATCCATTGCAGCATATAAGTACAGAATTGGATAACTTGCTGCAGCCAACTTGCTATGGCCAACTCACCACTAACTCATCGCAGAACAACTCACCACAGCCAAGTCGCCCAGGAACAACTTGCTGTGGGATAATTTAACAATTCAATTTAATTATTTAAAATAAATTTTTAAAAACTATTTTAATTTTTGTCATTCACAGTGCATTTTGCCCCTCCTTTTGCATCCTTTCTTTAATGGTTCTGTTCCACCATTTTTTTGATATTAGTGTAACTCTTGTCCCTCAGCAAGTTGTCCTGTGGAAAGTGGGCCATGGCGAGTGGGCCATGGTGAGTTAGCCGTGGCAAGTTGGCTGTGGTGAATTGTCATAGACCCATATGGGTGTGCCGCTTGAAAAGGCCTCCCCCATTCCAGGTAAGAGGGACTGTACATTTACCCTAGGAGGGCAGTTGTCCCTAAGCCTGCTCTTCCTGGACATGGAGCCATTTTCTTCTCAGCCTGGGTCCACAGGGCCAGTGAAATCAGGGGTGGGTTGTACTTATCTTTACTACCGGTTTGCAACGGGGCCACACACACATGCTTACTTTACATGCGCAAAAGCTTCCTGATGATGTCGGAGTTGGTGGGCGGAGCCTCCTGCCGGTTTTACTACCAGTTCTTACGAACTAATCCGAACTGGGGGCAATCCACCACTGAGTGGATTCCACAACTTCTTTTGGTTATTACCCCACTGTGTGTTCAACAAATGAGTCACTTTCTATTGTTCTGGGACACCTCCAAAGCAGCCTCCTTCTTTTCTTTTGCTCTTTGGCTGCATCAGGCGCGTATTTTAATTGTAGATCCCTGAAGATGCACTTCTGTTTTCTCCTGATCCATTGAAGAGCAAGTTGGCAGTTAATAAGCAGCTCTTAGCTTTTCAATTTCTTTTATGCATCTTTCTTTCTTTAAAAATAAAACTTTAACCATTGAGGAATTTATACAAAGATCTCTGCTATTATATATTTGGCAGACAAAACCAGGAAGCTTCCTCCTCCATTATTCATTTCTTTGCCATTGTACGTTATCTTACTTTCCTTTCAAACACATGGCAAACAGCTTTTTAAAAAATAAAAGTAAAAGTAAAAGTAAATAAAAGTATTGAAGACTATGACATTAGTCTTCAATAAGATATGGGTAGCAAGCTGCTGCATATATTTATATATTGAATTCAGTAGGTTTCACAAATATTTCCCAAACAGCTCTGCAGAGTCCACTGTATCACACAGTAGCCTAGTAGCAGATTTATGGCATCAAAATCAGGTGTGAAATCCAGCAGGGTTTGACAGGTTCTGGAGAACCAGTAGCGGAAATTTTGAGCCATTCGAAGAACCGGTAGCAGAAATTTTGAGCAGTTCAGAGAACCGGTAGTGGAAATTTTGAGTAGTTCGGAGAACCGGCAAACATCACCTCTGGCTGGCCCCAGAGTGGGGAGGGAATGGGGATTTTGCAGTATCTTTCCCCAGCCACGTCCACCAAGCCACACCATGCCCACCAAGCCATGCCCACAGAACCGGTAGTAAAAAAATTTGGAGTTCACCACTGATCAAAATAATTTATTGGGAAGAAATCAAGTTATCTGGGAAAGTGTATTAAAGATCTGGACTCTAATTAGAAGAGCTGAACAGTTAAAAAAATATGCCAACTGAGAGCCCCAAACTTCAATTTAGACTCAAATCTTAAACATGTTTCTAAACCCCATGATGTGTAAACCTAGTCTATCATGAAATGAATCATAATGGTTGAGGGACTGTTTTAATTACACAGCTGAAGATGGCTATGCTGAGGGGAAAAATAAAAATCAGGGTTCTGAAGCTGAAAGAAATTGAGATGTGCAAAGATAAACAGGAGATAGCTAAACTGGCACACAAATAAAGCAACATTCTTGACTTTTGCTATTTATTTGTTTACAAGGAGGAAAAAATTCACTCACTCCTAAAGATTAGAAAGGGATTAAGCACTTCTGCAATTTTAATAGCCCCAGGCATTTCCTGGTTTTGTAGAACATACACACACATGCATACATAAGTCGATAAACAAGCATCCTTCAAAAAGTGGCTTTAGAAATGTGCAAAAGCAGGGACTTGCAAAATGCTGGAAAATGAGTGGCAGTGTTCTTTTACAAGGAACCAGACTACAAAAGTAAAAAGAAAAATGTCGAAGTAAAAGAAGAGTTCAGTTCTAGTTCATTTGACATCATGATTCATATTGGTCCAATGAAAACATACAAGTGTCAGTAAATATGCTAATATGTTGAGGATTTAACCTAAAATTGAGACAGAAAAAAATTGATTAGGATGTTCTAAGTTCTCTCTATTTCTCTCTCTCTCTCTGACTCATCTATCACCTTATCTATCTATCTATCTATCTATCTATCTATCTATCTATCTATCTATCTATCTATCTATCTATCTATCTATCTATCTATCTATCTATTGTCTACCATCAATCTATCCAGTGGTGAAATCCAATTTTTTTTACTACGGGTTCTGTGAGGGGGCTTGGTGGGTGTGATGTGGCTTGGTGGGCATGGCTTGGTGGGTGTGGCAGGGGAAGGATACTGCAAAATCTCCATTCCCACCCCATTTCAGGGGAAGGATACTGCAAAATCCCCATTCCCACCCCACTCCAGGGGAAGGATACTGCAAAATCCCCATTCCCATCCCATTCTGGGGCCAGCCAGAGGTGGTATTTGCCAGTTCTCCAAACTGCTCAAAATTTCTGCTACCAGTTCTCCAGAACCTTTCAGAATCTGCTGGACTTCACTCCTGAATCTATCTACTTACAGCCAGGAAGTTTAAAAAACACTGAACCTGTTTTATATGATAAGAGTGAAATTTCTGGTAATTCAGATAACTAAACTTTACCAGGATGCACTCAAGAAGCCAGTGTTGGATTTCAACAACAGTAAATATGGGGTCAGTTGTGTAGATGCCAAGAAAATTGCTGATGCCAAGATATCATGTCCTTTGGTTTATTAGACAGCAAAAGGTCAGTTTGCTAGAACAATTCTTAAATTTTCAGTTACCTAGATAACTAATCTTTTCTCATAGGGATTCAGAATAGCATCCTGAACAAAAACACATCCCCTTTCTATTTTCATTCCCAGGCAAATAAGGGGCGTGCATAAGAGCACCAGCGTGCCTACCGTCCCTGTCCTAATGTTTCCTCTATTGTTTAACAAAATCCCCTCTGCTTATGCTTTGTTCAGTGGGTTATGTTCCTGGACATAAAGTGTCACCTACACAATAATTCTCTAGACTTTAAATCATGGCTCAGCCTGAGCCCGAACAATCTGATATAAAAAAATTTGGTAACACAAAAACTAATTTTCCAGGTCTTAAAAAAAAAACTCTTCAAAAAATTATATCAAAATAACAGTATATTCTTCTATTAAGGAATGAAGGAAGGTTGGCCGGCAGGCAGCTGGCAAGCATGGCCTCTGTGAGGATATAAAATTATGCTTCTACAATTCCACAATATGTTATCAGAGAAAAGAGGACATGGCTTTAAAATATGGCCCACAAGGAAATGTATAAATAATCGGTGAGTAGAAAGATTGAATGTATCAATATTCAGTTGATCCAAAAAGCTGCCCCTGTACCTGTGGGAAAAATGCTAGGAAGAATGTGTGTATAGGTATAGGTATATATGTATACCTGTATGTCTGTATAGGTATATGCATGCACATACACACATATATACAAACACACATACACAGATACCTATACACATACATACTGTATAATAGTTAATTCTCATGTGTTGATTTTTGCAGAATAAATTTCATTTTTAGTTAAAAAACTAAAGTAGCTATTATTGCACTGGAAGCTTAATCACTCACAGTGTAATATTTTAATAACAATATTATATACATAATGTGCTCTTGGTTCGGTACAACCAGAAGTGGTATTCAGCAGGTTCTGACCAGTTCTGGAGAACTGGTAGCGGAAATTTTGAGTAGTTCGGAGAACCAGTAAATACCACCTCTGACTGGCCCCACCCCCATCTATTCTCTGCCTCCTGAGTCCCAGTTGATCGGAAGGAAATGGGATTTTGCAGTAACCTTCCCCTGGAGTGGGGAGGGAATGGAGATTTTACAGTATCCTTCCCCTGGAATAGGATGGGAATGGAGATTTTACAGTAACCTTTCCCTGCCACGCCCACCCAGCCATGTCCACAGAACTTTTGAATCCCACCACTGGGTACAACTGTTTCAAAATTTGTCATTTGTTATTTCTTTCTTGAAGTCGCTGTCAGCCCTGGAGGCCATCTTTTTCTTTGGATCTTCAGGGCTGCCACATTTAGCGCTGTGGAAACTGGGAGGGGGGATTGCATGGAATGGTGGAGATATCTACCCATAATAACATTCCTTTCTTTGAGAGTCAAGGACTTTTGGACTGCACCTGGAGTGGCGTGAGTGGGAGGCATCTCCAGTTAGGACAATGCATTGATTGGACCATGTGATGGACATGTGGGTGAAGGGGAGGGGACTCAGACTTTCTTTTGGGTGGAAAAAACCTCGAAGCTTTCAGATTCAGGTTTTCCCACATGTGCCAATATGACATCTCTAATAAAATGGAACTTTGAGGAACTTCTAGCCTTGGAGTTTTCTTTCATTTGGAGGTGTTCCTTGCAATCCTGACAGTCGCTTTTTATTCTTCCAGTAATCTGTAAACACATGAACTGTGAAAGATTTTGGCCTTCACCTGATAATGCTTGTGCTGTCTTTAATCTGTTTCTGAAGTCTAGATTCACTATATCCGCATATACAATTACATTTTTCTTGTAATAATTATCTTCAGAATAAAAAGTATTTGAGTGTAAGGCTCAAGGTGAGATTGCTAGACTTTTTGTTTTTTTGTTTTTGTAGAATTCCATGTTTTCCTCAAGCTCTGTCTTATAACATGTCCTTCCATGTCTTTGTCTTCTTTTGCATCCTTATCTCATAAATACCTGTGAAGACCTAGGTTGACACTTTCTAATATTGACATTCTGCTATCTGGAGATTTTTATCTATTCAATTATCCATGTCAAACAACCTGCAGAATAATATAATTTAAAATCTGGAAGAACAAGTCCACCTCTATCTTCTGAACCTTTTAACATTTTTTATTTTACTCTGTTTTCCCCCCTTTCCAAATAAATTTATTAACTGTTCTCTCCCAATCTTGGAAGTTTTTTTTTTCTTGGATTGAAATTGATGCCATTTGAAATACAAGAATTGTCTTAGGTAATATATTCTTAGGTAATATATTTTAACAGCTGCAATTAATGGTTACCAGGAGAGTTTAATTTTTTTCCACCTTTCAAAATCTTTTCTCTCTCTCTCTCTGTAATTTGGTATAATTATTTTTAATTATTTTAAACATTGATGGATGATAGCTGGTTTTTGGAAGATGACTTCTACAATCTAATAATAGTGTATGAAGTTGCAAGATTACCTGTAATTATTTTATAATTTGTCTTGGCCCAAGATGTTTCTCTATTTGAAAAATATTGGAAGGAAAAGGTATTTTGAGCAAAAATCTTATATATGAGGAAATCATCTGTTTATTTTAGTTGCTTAGTTTAATCCTGGGTTTATCTATTTCCCCACTTCTGAGTCACATCTGAAACCAATTCTGTCTCAACTTCTTACCTTCCATTTGGTTAGCACTTCAGAAATGATAGGGGCAAATCAGTCTACAAGATTTAATGGCATGATGCTATACATACACTTTGCTTCAACCGAGTCAGTTGGTTGTGCTCACATATACAAAGCTAAGCAAAACCAAACTATGTTTGGGCTAAATAGTTTAGGGTTAGAACTAAACTATGTAGGGTTTAGTTCTAACTAAAGGCAGTGTATGTCTTCAAGCAGGATTAATTTTTCTTTGGTTGTTTAGTCTTTTGGTCACTTCTGACTCTTTATGGTAGAGTCACGGTCATACGAGTTACCAGGACTATCTATCAGTAACTGCTTCTTTGAATTCTTGTAATTTCATGCTTGTGATATCAGTGATAGAATTTAATCCCCTTATATTATGCTTTTGTTTTGTT
The DNA here is from genome assembly GCA_012654045.1 of Ptyas mucosa. NCBI lineage: Eukaryota > Metazoa > Chordata > Lepidosauria > Squamata > Colubridae > Ptyas > Ptyas mucosa. Next base: position 13,736,148 of record WNWU01000001.1, on the reverse strand, counting down.
TCGCTTTCAGTTTTTCCAAGCCCAAAGGTTTTCCCCAAAGACTTTTGCTTCTGACATTATATATATTAGCTTCATAACAACTGCTTATAATGTGCTGCATAGTATTATTTCATCAATTACAGACCAGTATTGAGCCCTAAATTTATGTTGCTATGTGAGAAATTTGTTAAGTGAGTTTTGCCCCATTTTATAACTTTTCTTGCCACATTTGCTAAGTGTAGCTCTTAAATTAGTAACATGGCTGTTAAGTGAATCTGTTTCCCATTGACTTTGCTTGTCAGAAGGTCGTAAAAGGAGATCACATGTTTCCAGGACACTGCAATCCTCATAGGTATGAACCAATCACCATATAAACCACGTGACTAGGGGGATGCTGCAATGATCATAAGTGTGAGAAATGGTCATAAGTCACTTTTTCAGTGCCGTTGTAACTTTGAACTGTCACTAAATGACCTGTTGAAAGTCGAGGCCTACCTATATTATTATTATTATTTGTTCTTGCTGTCCAAAATATTCTCCTTGCATTTTTTCAGCATCTCAGTTCAGAGGCATCAACTTTCCTTCATTCAGCTATTCTGATAGTCACCTTGCACAGCCAATGGTCTTTAAGAGAAAAACCAGGGCCTTAATGATACCTATCTTTTTTTTTGGCAGTGTGATATATCTCTATTGTTTAATGTTTTGTCTAAATTTGCCATAATCTTTTTCTCAAGAAGCAGAATCACCTTTTCCATTGGCTATTGACCAGTGGTATGTTTCAAATTTTTTTACTACCGGTTCTCTGGGTGTGGCTTGGTGGGCGTGGCATGGCTTGGGGGTGGCTTGGTGGGCCTGGCAGGGAAAGGATACTGTAAAATCTCCATTCCCTCCCCACTCCAGGGGAAGGTTATTGCAAAATCCCCATTTCCTCCCAATCAGCTGAGAGGCAGAGAATAGATGGGGGCGGGGCCAGTCAGAGGTGGTATTTACCGGTTCTCTGAACTACTCAAAATTTCCGCTACCGGTTCTCCAGAACTGGTCAGAACCTGTTGAAACCCACCTCTGTTATTGACCAATCTTATGGAAGTTTGAGCCCCAAAAGATTAAGTCTATTTCTACATCCACTTTTGTTCACTTATTTGATTTGTTCTAAAAGCTGACATAGTGATATAGTTTATCTATGTCTATTTTTTTCTTTTTATCATCCTGTAGTCCCTTCATTTGGGATAGAGTCAGGGTGATTGAATGGAGCTGAGCATTTATTGGCCAGATGTCCTTGCTGATGCCCATGTGATGTACATCTACATCTATCTTAATCTTCTATATGTCATCTATATTATTTATATATATATATATTAATATATAGATATGTTTCTGTGCGCAAATTTGCATTATTATTTTTTGTCTTCCAACAAAAATTCCTTAATTTTTTCTTACTAGCATATCTGAGATTGTTAATATCTTTCCACAGCTTTAATTGTAGCTTCTGTTTCCTCTAGTTTAGCATTTCTCATGGCCTGTTCTGCATATCAAAGCAATTTCTCAACAATATGAAAGATGTTTCACATTGCTGAATATGTAAACATTTAATTACTTCAAATTACATTTAAAGGTCTTTTGGTAATTATTCTGATTAGATTTCTGTGGAAAATTCAGAGACAAGCCATGAAAAAGAAATTGATCTGATACTGTGAGTAAAGGAAATGACTCAAAGGGTTTTCTATTCAAAAGGAATTATTAAATATAATTTTTGTTCTTGCTTCAACAAGTTCAAATGGCCAACCTCACAGGGGGCCATGGAAGTAGCTTTAATGATTGTGTAACCAACAACAGATAAACATTCCTGTTTATGATAAATTTAGTACTTCTAGTGAGTGATTTTCCTCTTATACTAAATTAATGACATGCTAAAATATTGTTTAGAACAAGATTTGTGAATACATTGAATAAAGCAACATTTTCATTAATAGCTTTTGAAGGTTTTCAGCTGAAAGAGTGTGAGTGTGTAGAAGTTCCATGAGCAATTTTCTTGAAGAAGTTCAACATCTAGAGCGCAATCATATTCACATTTACTGATGATTAATCCCCACTAAACACATAGTGAAATATTTTTGAGTTAATCAGCCTAATATTCTCCATTCTCTATGAAATGACTGATTACTATATCAGATGTATAGGGCAATGCACTCCATATTTACTCAGAAATATGCCCCTAATATGTTCAATGATACTTACATGTGACAGCTGCACTGAGGATTACAGCAATTGTGAAATCCCAAGCATAATTATTGGAATGAGTTCTTAAATTCTATAACTACTAATCAGAGACAGTTTCTTTATTATGACTGTGGACTCTTTCCTATTCCTGAAGAAGTTGGACTTCTGCTGCTTGCTGTTTCATCCCTTTCTCCTACTCACCCTTATTGTCACTGGGGCAAGGAAGCATTATGCATTTCTGTAATAATTAGATTGGATCAATTTCTATACTTACTGTTTATTGAAAAAGTTCAATCTGGTATCAACTCTTGCAACCACGTAGAGTTGGCCTTAAGTTGTGCCAATCTTCTGGAGATGCTGGATGCCCAGTTTTGTCAGATACCTGAGCTGAGTATGATATTGTGATTCCTGAAAAAGTGGATAGGTCATTGAGATTCTGAGTTCTGCCACCTGTGTGTTAGGCAAATGCTCCCCACCCCGGGGTTTTCAAGACCGCCCAGTAAGTCCCATACAGATGAGTCCAAGCAGTGGTAAATGCTTATTTGACTTTGAAGGAAATGGGGTTTGCTCCCTCCTCAAGTGGGCATTCCTTGATCCAATAGTACTAGACAATTTCTGTCCAGTCTCTAACATTGTTTTCTTGGGAATGCTGTTGAGAATACAGTAGGCTTGTAGCCCCAAATGACTCTGGACTGGAGGATGTGGATAATTGGGACCTGTTGCAATCAGGTTTCAGAGCAGGATATAATACTGAAATGGGACTAATTTCAGAGAGAGAAAAAAAGAGCCTCGGTGGTGCAGCGGACTAAAGTGCTCTTAAGTGCTAGCACTTAGCTGCCAGCTGCCTGCAATTAGTGTAAGTTCGAATCTCACCAGGCTCAAGGTTGACTCAGCCTTCCATCCTTTCGAGGTAGCTAAATTGAGGACCCGGATTGTGGGGGCAATAAGCCAACTTTGTATAGAACAACACCATTTGGGGGGCCAAAAGCCCTAATAAGCAGGTATATACAAAAAAGTATGCAGGGTATTGCTATAATGCGTTGTAAGCCACCCTGAATCTATGGAGAAGGACGGCATATAAATTGGACTAATAAATAATAAATAAATAAATAAATTTTGCTCAAGGATAATGTGCAGTAGGCTCAGGATAGATATAGTATATGGTTCTCCTTGATAGCTTTTGAAATAATTGATTATAGTATCTTTTTGGATCAGCTGAATGGGTTGGTAGTCTGGTAGCTGATACAAGTTAAACCTATGTATACATACTTATAGTATATACTACAATAATTTGGCCCTTGAAGTCAAACTAATGCCATATCTTAATTACAAAAGAAAAAGGTTAGTTGGTCTACCAATTCAAGTTGGGTTTTGATGGACAAAACAACTATTGTTCAAAATAAAATCTCAATGTAAATACTGTTTATGTACTACAAAACATAATACTGTAAGGCAGGGGTATCAAACTCGCATCGTCACGGCGGCATCATGCGATGTATCATGACTTTTTTCCTCCTTACTAAACCGGGTCTGGGTGTGGCCAGCGCATGACGCATCTGACTCATGGGCCGCGAGTTTGACAGCCCTGCTCGAAGGTGTCTAGGTACAATTGATTTAAAATTTTCGATGCTATTTAGAACAAGGTGCTTTCTTTTCATCATGGAAGATCAGAAACTATTCATAATTTATCCAATCTCCTTGGGTGAAAAATATTACCAAGGTTGAAGGAAAGAAGAAGGGAATGACAACATTCTACCTGACAAAATACTGTAGCAATACGTGAGCGATAGAGCTTGGATTAAACTGACTTTTTAAATGATCCTTATTAGGATCATTTGGCTCCCATGTCAGATTTATTTTGTGTGGTCCAAAGGAAAGCATGCAATCTTTTAAATGGCTCTGCTAAACCAAGAGGAAATGATCATAGGGATCATAGGGATCAGTATTAAGCCTCTCCGGTGGCCATCTGTGGGGTTTTTCCTTAAACCTCTTCTTTGCATTTTCCAGCAAATGGAAAATCGATTCATATTCAGTAATACTTTGCACCAGGTTCCACCCGAAATGGTATTAAGTCATATTTGAATCAAAAGAAAATGTGATCTTGTTGTGTGTCCCAATATTCACTACAGGTATCTTGTTTTTATTTATGTATTGTCACATGGATGTCAGTGAATGGATGCCTGTTATATAACTCAAGAATACCTTGACATATTTTAGGTTTAGTCATGTTTAGAAATATTTACTTAAGCCTCTTATCCTAGAAGAGGGAAGAGGTAGCTTGGCAACCTATTGTGCATGTTAATACATAATTATCCAAACTAAGCTTTGCTTTTTTTTTTAAACTGTTGCTTTAACTTGAGATGAATATAAGTGAAAATTCAAAGGACAAGATATTTGCTGCCTGAGATGAAGAGCAGAAGATGAATGCCTGTCCTGAGACTGTTGAGGATATACTGCTATTTGAATGAATTGAAAATAAAGGGGAAGTGCCTAGCTCTTATTAGAATTTGTTTAACCAGAGAATGACACTCAAGAACTGTCCCTATCTGATCTAAGAATACCTAGACAAGATGTTGTCTTACACTGATTTCAGCCTGGTCAGGCAAGAAAATCTAGGATGCCTTGGATGTATAAGTAAGTATGTATAAATGGGTTGACACTCAGTATTCGGATCCAAGGTAGGGAAAAATGCCCCCCTTGCCTTTCCTGATGGTTTTATACCTGTGAGGTTCAGAACACCTGTAAAGGAAGTAGAGGCTGGTTTTTCCTATTTATTTCTTGAATAGGTAGACAAACTATTTCTTAGCAAAGGTTGAATATTTAAAGAAATGAAATTTATTGAACATCACAGAAAAACAGAAACAACTAATGAATAAATAGATCTATAGCAACAAAGAAAGCTTTTGAAGCTATAATAAATGCCAAAATAAGGAAACTGCCTGGACCAGATGGTTTACTAGCTTCTTATTATAAACATTTTGAAGGCAAACTCTACAATTGTTGCAAGACATGATGAATTTTATTTTATCGACTGGAAAGATATCAAACAGTTGGACAGAGGCTAATATATTTATATCTAAAGAAGGTCAAGATTACTGCCTGATATCATTACTGAATAATGCTTGTAAATTATTTACAAGGTTTTAGCTGAGAGAATGAAGATGGTTCTTTTGGACTTTATTCACGAAGATCAGTGTGGGTTTTTACTTAAAAGACACCTAAAGGACAGTATTAGAAATTTGTTCAGAACATTCCATACGTGGCACAATATAATGTAAAAATGAGCATTGATTTTTCTTGATGCAGAAAGACCTTTGACAGATTGAAATTTGCGGGTGAATTCTTTCCAGATCAGACAATGTGATTCTCTGGATTTGTTTTCTCGTTTTGTCTCTCGTGGTTGAGGTCTGCCTGTGGTGGCGGTTGCAGGCCTCTCTCGTCTTTTTGAGTGGGAGAACTTGCACAGTTGGTGGATGACTGGATGCTTTTTTGCCCCGCTGTATGATAATGCTATTTGTGAGTCGTAGTATACATTAGCTTAATATTTGTCTTTTAAGTACTGGTCTGGCCATATAAAAAACAACTACTGTATTATATTTGCAGAAAGTGCTTAATGTCAGACAATGTGATAATTAACAATCTTCCTTCCATTATATTCACAAACTATGCAATGCATTATTGTAAGAATGTTTGAAACTGTAGTTTGGTTTTGATACCTTCAGATTAAGTTATTTATAACAGTAGAGATGTTGTATGTTTCTCTTCCTCAGCATTTTAAGAGACACATTCTTCTTCCTACTTTTTGTAATATGTGCAGAATGTTTTTTTAAAAAGGAAGATTTTTTTCCTGATGTCACATTAGGATTTGCCAAAAAATTACATACTAATTCTAACTTTCTTAAAAATCAACCATGTATTAGTGGCAAGCATGCATGTTTTCCCCAAACCCTCTGTGAACAGTAGAAAAATTAGAAAATAGTAATTATTTCCTCTCTACATGGGGCTCCCCTTGAGGTGCACCCGGAGGCTCCAACTGGTGCAGAATGCAGCTGCGCGGGGGATTTTGGGAGCGATGGGACGCTCCCATGTGACACCTCTCCTGTGTGAGCTGCATTGGCTCCCGGTGGACTTCTGGGTGCGCTTCAAGGTGTTGGTTACCACCTTTAAAGCGCTCCATGACATTGGACCTGGGTATTTGCGGGAACCACCTTATGTCACCAATAGCTTCCCACCAGCCAGTATGCTCCCACAGAGAGGGACTCCTCAGGGTGCCGTCAGCCAGGCAGTGTCGGCTGGCAACCCCCAGGGGGAGGGCCTTCTCTGTGGCAGCACCTGCCCTCTGGAACGATTTGCCCCCGGAGATTCGGAGGATATCAGATCTCCGGGTTTTTCGCCGTGCCCTAAAAACGTTTCTTTTTCAACAAGCAGGGCTGGCGTAACCCCTCCCCCTTTTCTGAGATTAGCTTTTTAATTGTAAAATGGGTTTTAATTGGTAGATTTTAATAATCCTTGGCCATAATATATATTTCTTTTACATTTCTTTTAAATTTTGTATTGCAATGTTTTTACTTGGCTGTACACTGCCCTGAGTCTGGCAGGAGAAGGGTGGTATATAAATTTAATAAATAATAATAATAATAATAATAATAATAATAATAACAACAACAACAACAACAACAACAACTGGATTTTCTTGTTTAAAATTTTGCAGAATATGGACTTTGATGAGAATTTTAACAAATGGGTAAAATCAATTTACACTTTGCAAAGGCACAGATAATTGGGAATGGGGAATTACAAAAAACTTGTGAGATACACAAAGGGACTAGACAAAGATGACCCTTGTAACCGTTCCTATTTATTTCAGCTGTGGAAGTATTGAATAGAGATATAAGACGAGATGATAGAATTTCACTATTTCTTTTATTTTCTTTTATGTCTTTTACTTTGTTAAAAAAATGTCTTCACTAAAATACATAAAAATAGATAAACTACATTGCCCATAGAATTTTAGCATTACTCATTCGTTTATTAATCACACCCTTAGGATATTTTTTTTAAATTTTTTGAAAGAAAAATGGAAATAGAAAAATTTACTCTGTGAAAGAACAGAAATTCTGCCAAAGATAAACATCATTAATTGTTTCTACTTAAATTAAAAGCCTTCAGAAGTTCTAGTAGATATATTGTTTCTTGATAATTCTAAACACTGGCTCAATCCAACTGGCATTTTCTACACCAAATGAAAGCCACTGCTGGCCAGTATTTTATTCCATTTTTTTGCCTTACACCAGGAGTGAAATCCAGCAGGTTCTGACAGGTTCCGGAGAACCGGTAGTGGAAATTTTGAGTAGTTCAGAGAACCAGCAAATACCACCTCTGGCGGGCCCCAGAGTGGGGAGGGAATGGGGATTTTGCAGTATCCTTCCCCTGGAATGGGGTGGGAATGGAGATTTTGCAGTATTCTTCCCCTGCCACCCCCATCAAGTCACGCCCACCAAGCCACGCCCACAGAACCGGCAGTAAAAAAAATTGGATTTCACTACTGCCTTACACAGTATAGATCACAAAGGGTACCAGATTTCTTTAGGATATGCTTGTAGATTAAGAAGAAACTATTCCATTTTTGGAATAAAACGGATGAAAATATTTTCCCCATAAACATAGATTTGTTTTGCAGTGGTGGTAATGTAGTTCAAAAGCCATATCATTACACCTGTCAGCCTTTGCAGCTTAACTTAATGAGTAGTGAATTCTGAATTATATATTTTGCAGGATAGTCAACTGCGAGATGACTGACATGGTTATGCATCATGATTGCCTTGAATGCAAGTGCTCAGAAAGGAAATGAAGCATATCATCAATATGATTTATAGAAAGCTAAAGAGACAAAAGACCAAATGTTGTCACTATCAAGGCCAATACGGGGGTGGAGGCCACCAAAGTGTTTTAGAAAAAAAATGGTCTGATGAGTGTCAGAAGACAGTGTTTTTTTTTTTAATCAATGAAAATTGTTGTTGGATCTGTAAATCTGATAACCAACCGCTGTTCAGTCAAAAGACTCCCCGAGGGCTTTGCAATAAAATAAAAACTGCAATGAAATCAATGCAATGAAATCAATGCAATACTGCAGAACAGATCAATCATAATAAAGCCTGCAATATAGCAACAATTAAAATTGGTTTAAGACACAGAATATTAAAAGCCTGAAAGAACAGGAAATGTGTATGCTTGTCTAGTGCTTAAAAGGTATCAAAGGAGATGTATTTAAAAAGTCCGGCATTTAATGGCTGGAAATGGAGACTGAAATCTAATGATTCACAGAAAGCAGAGACCCATGGTCCTGGGAATCCTGTAGCTGAGGGATTTAGAGGGCTGTTACCAAGACAAATACACCAAAAGTTTTCCATCTACTAGAAGAAGTCACAATGAACTTAATCAGTGCTGTCACGAACGTACCTAATTTGACCAGTGGTGAAATCCAATTTTTTTTTACTACCGGTTCTGTGGGCGTGGCTTGTTGGGGATGGTGTGGCTTAATGTGGTGTGGCAGGGGAAGGATACTGCAAAATCTCCATTCCCACCCCACTCCAGGGGAAGGATATTGCAAAATCTCCATTCCCTCCCCACCGTGGGGCCAGCCAGAGGTGGTATTTGCCGGTTCTCTGAACTGCTCAAAATTTCCGCTACCGGTTCTCCAGAACCCGTCAGAACCTGCTGGATTTCACCCCTGAATTTGACCCAATTCTTCATATTCAGATACACATCTTGGAATAGAAATTTGATGATCACTTAGGGTCACTTTTATGACTTGTGGACTTCAGCTCCCAGAATTCTGAGCATTGAACTGCTCAAGTCATAGAGGGGCCATCGTTCCCCACCCCTGACTTGAGAAATAGGCAAGATATGAGACTTCCGGTTCCGGTCCCGCGGGCGACGGACACTGATCGGGCTAGCTCTGGCCCCAGTGTCTGATCCCCCCCATCTGGAGGCCCTTTGGGCCAAACACCCCAATTTTTGGGGCGTTTGCCGTTTGAGGGCGGCTCGCCAGGGGTCCCCTGCCTCACATCCAGGGGCCGGGAGGCCGATGCTGGCACGCCCGAGGCTCCAGAGGGGGTGGGAGGCGATCAGCGGCCTTTTCTGAGGCTGCGGAGGCGCCACAGCGCCTAAGGGGACCGGCATTTATCCATAAGGCACAGAGGACTGAGCTGATCGACCGGAGAGTTGAGCAGGCATCCTGGAGGTGAGGGGGGGGGGTTGGAGTTCCCCCCCCCTTGTAGCTGGAAAGGTGCCGTGGCTGACAAGTAGGGAGAAAGAAATGGAAGGAAACCCCTTACTTTGTTGACTTTTCTTCTGAGGATGGCTGTATCAGAATTTGTTGGAGAGGTCTGGTGGCCTCTCTTCCCGGTGGTGAGCCATGGCGGCGGTCTGACTTCCTGCTTCTTTATTTATGATTGAAGACAACATTCTCCTCTAAGGCTTCCTGTTTGACCTACTCTATACTCCGGACTCGTTGCTCCTGTGAGCGCCCACTGGTGGATATTTGAAAAACTACTCTGACTGTCAATCCCTCTTTCTTTCCTGGAGGTTTGCCTTTTGGGATTTTTCATCTTCTACTACTGCAAGATGGCTAAGGGTCATAAATCAACAGCAGCTGACATGGGAAAATTTTTTGGAAAGACTGGCGAAATTGGATCAGAAGTTGGACAAGTTGGATGATTTGCAAAAAGGATTATCTGAAATTAAATCTGAAATGACACTTACGAAAAAAGATTTAAATGATGTTCAACAGCTGGCAGAGCAAAATAAGAAGAAGATGGGGGGTCTGGAGGGGGAGGTACGGGCACTCCAGAGGGTGGAAGAAGGGAGAGGAAACGCAATGTTAACTTTACAATTGGATAAGATGTCTTATTTTCTCAGGTTTCAAAACGTGGAACAACTTGACCAAGAAAATTTGAGAGAAGTGATGGTTAAAATGTTGGGTGAATTTTTAGAAAGAGATTTGGAGTCCATTGGAAGGGATGTGGATTTGGTGTATAGAGTAAACTCACAATTTGCAATTTTACATAGTTTACCAAGAGAGGTTCATATTAAATTTGTAAGAAGGGAACTGAGAGATGAGATATTGAGAAAACAAAGACTGGGGGCGCTGGTGTACAGGGGCAAGGAGGTCACCATCCTAAAGCAGATTCCCAGACAGGTACGAGAATTAAGGAGAAAATATTATTTTTTATCAAACAAGCTGTACCTTAAGGGAGTAGGTTTTAGGTGGTTGATTCTGGAGGGCTTGATGATTTTTTGGGAGGACAGTAAGAAGAAAATTAATAACGTAGTGGAAGCTAAGGCTTTTTTTGACCAACATAAATCCTTCCTAGATGGAGAAGATACAGGAGCCGAAGAGGGGGAAGTATTAGATGATCAAGGAGCGGGGGTGGATGGAGCTGTGGCGGCCCTGGAGGAGGGGGGAGGCCAGACCATGGTTTTAAGAGCTAGAACCAGGAAATGAAGAAAGGAGGGGAATCCATTATTTAATGTTTTTTATTTGACATCTTTTTTCTCTCTCTCTTTTTATTGTACTTTGTATAACACTTTGGCTATTTGCTTTTTTTTGTTTATATAACTTTTATATAACCTGGTTGTTTGTTTTGATTTAACATAATAATGTCTGTTGTGTGAGAACTTAAAAAAAGAGAATAATAATTGAAATATCTTTTTATAAAGATATTGAAAATTCAACATATTGTAAACTATAATATTGTATATTTTTAACCAATAAAAACGTTTTACAAAAAAAAAAAAGAAGAAATAGGCAAGATATGACCCTTTTCTCATTTTAATCACTACTTTTCATAGCAAAGTTATTTACTACTTTATGTTGCCATATCTATCATTACTGCAGCTAAGACAGTAGTGCAACCTTGCAACAACTTTCAAGGGTCTGCAGTCCAGGGATCTTTTAGAGTGGCAGGTGATAGAACAACAGCAAACAGATTCAGCGATAGCATTTGAGCCAGTAGGAGTACGAAACAACTAACCAGATTTCACCATAATATCATCTCTTCAGGTTTAACATAAACACCTGAGCCCAATTACAGATAATTCTTTCATTATTTCATTATTCCAAATACAAAAATGGTGCTTATGTTCCTTCTTTAGCATTCAGATAGCAGAAAGCAACCCCTTTTTATACTCATTTTTAAAAATGCATTTATAAGTGAAAGTGCACATACTCGGAATCTTTGTTATTTTTCTTCCCTTTATTCCACCCAGCCCAGTTTCAGGAATACAGAGTGGCTGTAGAATAAAGAATTGAAGAAGGGAAGAGGAGAGATAAATGATAATTACATGCGTCACAACTGAAATAGCACCCATGGGCATCTAAATAGGACGGTGATGGTAGTGCATAAAACCATTCAGCCCAAAGTGTTAAATTAACTAGCTCTATTGTTTGCGATCCACACATTTAGAAGCTCTTCATAGAAATAACACTTTGCGGTTGACCTTTTAAAACAACCTCCAATAAAATCCAAACGACTCATTTGCTTTCTGAATTTATTTATCTCATTTAATCCACTTATAACCTCTTATTAAAAAAAAAAAAGCAAAGCATTGAGAAGGGTACTTTTTGCAAAAAGCATTGAAATGTTGGATGTTAGGAAATAATATATTGTGATGCAAAGTAACTTTTAGATTAAAAAGAAAAAGAAAAAAATCCCTACTGGATCAGAAAAAGAATCTTTCCGAATCTTGTTTTCCCTGTGGCTCAGAGATGCTTATAGGAAACTAGAAAGCAGGAAAAAATTCTCCACTGCTCCACTGACCCCAGCAATAATGCCCAGATGTTTTTGCAAGAACCACAAAAGATAGGGAAATGGGGGAAAATATAGTTACCCAACAATGGTTGTTGAAGCTTTGTTCGCTGTTTCCCTCACTTTCTGGTAACCAAAGGTGTACCTGTGAACGGGGAACCCCATTTAGTAATTGCAGCTAATAACTGTTGACAAGCTTAAACTCCTCTGCAAATTTCTATAATCAGTTTTTAAAAGTTATCTCAGCCAGTGGTTGTCATCACTACATCTTGTAGGAGTCAATTCCACAAACTAATTACGTTTTAGAAAAAGTTGTTTCTTCTGTCTTCTGAAAATCAGTTTCACTGGAAGACCCTGATTTTTATCATTATGAAGAAAAAGAGTCAGTGAAAGAGTGAGTCTCCTTAATCCTGTCTCCTATGCTGATAATTTTACAAGTCTTCTATTATTTCATCGTGTCATAATTTTTTTCTTTCTAAACCGAAAACCCCCAAATACCGGTAAATATCCATGGAAAGAGTACTCTAACCCCTATCTCTATCTCTATCTCTATCTCTATCTCTGTCTCTATCTCTATCTCTATCTCTATCTCTATCTCTATCTCTATCTCTATCTCTATCTCAGATTACCATTTATTCTAACTTTAAAACCATATTTATATCAGTTCTTCATTTAAAACCTGTTTTTTCCTTATTACAGGTATGTAAAACAAAAGAAAGTTGGAAAATATTGCTTCTTCTTGACCAAGAGCAAGAATTGCTTCCAATTAGCACTAATAGTCAGGCTGGGGAAACACAAAAGAATTATATCCTGTTTTCATTTGTAAAAATGCTACTTCTCCATACTAGTTTAATATTTCTAGTGGAATAATGAAATATTAAACTTCTATTCATTTCATTTCGTTATTTTATTTTAATTTTATTTTAATTTATGTTTTGCTATAAACGAATACTCTAGGCTTCAGGTGATCAACTAAAATTTTATCTTAATGGAACTGAAGCCCAATAACAAGCTTTTAAAAACTTATACAATCAGAAATAACATAGACAGAGGGATAGTATTATAAAAGCAGAACTGCATGAGCTAAAGCAATCATCCTGGAATTAGCAGTAATGAAAAGCATGATCAAGACCACAGGTGTTAAAATAAGAGCATCTTAAAAGACCCAGGAGCCTGAAAAGAAGAAATGAAATCTCACATGATGGTGCCATTATAACAATATGGATAGCAAGTGAGTTTTTCTAGACAAGGACCTGCCTTCCCAGAAGTTTTTTCATGTGCAGATGATCCCAAACTTCAGTCTGAGAGAGCACAGAGTACAATGCTGACTGGAAATTTGGGGGGGGCACTTATTTTGTACTTATTCACTTTGTTCATTCCAACATTCAAGGCAATTTACAATAAAAAATAAAGTATAAACGTTTTAAAAATATATAGAGTGATGATTTCTTAAACTATATTTTAACCTGCCTTTATTATTTATTTGTGTTAAACTTTAATGTCGCCCATGAGTCTAAATGGCTTACAGTCACTCAATAAGTACCCTGTTTCCCTAAAAATAAGACATCCCCTGATAATAAGCCCAATCGGGCTTTTGAGCGCATGTGCTAAAATAAGCCCCTCCCCCCAAAAATAAGCCCTTCCCAAAAATATTTAAACGCATGCGCAGCCAGTCCCCGCCATTTCTTCTGGTTAGGGTTAGAGAGACAGAGCTGGAAATCAAGTAAGATGGCAAGAGGAGCCTCATTTTGCTCAACGTCCCCCAAAATAATAAGACCTCCCCGAAAATAAGGCCAAGCGCTTATTTTGGGGTTTAAAAAAATATAAGACAGGGTCTTATTTTCGGGGAAACATGGTATATCATATAAAACATTAAAACAATAAATACCATAAATTCAAAAAATCAGTTAAAATTCAGATGGAGAGGAAGGAAATAAAGTGTGCACAGGGGTCTGTCTAGTCCATTAATCATCACCAGGATGCAACTCCCTTTTTGGGGAGCCAGGCCAGTTGGCACAGCCAGATCTTCATGCCCTTTCAGAAGGCCAAAAGGAGGATCTCACCTTGGGGGTACAATGTTTTAGAGCAGGGATGTAAAATTCAAGGCCCGGGGGCCAGATCCGGCCCACAGGGTACTTAGATCTGGCCCTGGGTCCACCGTGGAAACAGTGAAGGACTGGTCTGCAGTGCTTCTGCCAGTGATAACGGAGCTCGGGAGCACCACGTTTTCACTGGCAGAGGGTAGCAGGAGGCCGTAGCAGCAGAAAACAGAGCTTGGGAGCCCTTTTTCACTGACAGAGCACTCAAACTACCACAGGCACCCCTGACACAAGCCGGCCACGCCCACCCTGGCAACGCTCCTGGAAGTCAAACAACCCTAATGTGGCCCTCATTGAAATTGAGTTTGACACCCCTGTTTTAGGGGGTGAGCACCATGGCAGAAAAGGTTCTTCTCCTGGACCCCACCAACAAAGCTTCCTTGACTGATGGGGGTCCACTGCATGCCTCTTCTGGTATTGGGTGTGTGTGTGTGCAGGCTGATCCCATCAGGGTGAGATGGTTTCTCAGATAACCGGGACCCATATCATGAATGACTTTAAAAGTGATAATCAATACTTTGAATTGGACTTGGAAGCAACCTGGCAACCTGTGCAGCTTGCAGGACAGCAGTGTAACATGGGCTACCCTGGGAACTCCAAGAACTGCCCACATGTTTGTGTTCTTACCAGCTGATGTTGCAAGATACTCTTCAAGGGAAGTCCCATGTAGAGTGCTTCGTAAGCGTATAAATAACTCAAGCCAGTGGGCATATCTAATAGTTATTCTTCCTCCTCTTTTTCCCACAACAATAACCTACATAATGAATTAAGCTGAGAAAGAATGAGTGCCCCAAAGTCACCCAGCTGGCTTTCATGAGTAAGGCAGGCTCAGTTTCCCGATTTCTAGCGTGGTGCCTTAACTACTAGATGAAACTCGATTAAATCAAATCATTCAAAACCAAGACCAACCAAAACCAACATTAAGATAAATCCTTGACAGTTAAAAGTTTAGCAAAAGAGACAAGTTTTTACTATCTTTCTAAGTACTGAGAGTAGAGCAGATAAGTATAGCGGTTAATGCATCAGACTAGAAACTGGGAATCATGAGTTCTAGTTCTATCTTAGGCACAAAGTCAGCAGGGTGATCTGGGCCAGTTACTCCCTCTCAACATGAGGAAGAAAGTGGCAATGGCAAACCATTTCTGAAACTCTTGCTAAGAAACTTGTCCAAACAGTTGCCAACAGTCAACGGAATACACACAGAAAGTGGGCGAGTTGCAACTAGATATATATTCTATAAATCACTAATCATACAGAAAAAGGTCTTTTCCAAGCATACCCAATCATCAAATCATCTGGCAGAGAGGGCATCTTCTACTGATCTGAGTAACCAGACAAACTCATTGCAGGAATCACCCAGATAGTCAGGCCATAATGGCTTTGAAGTTCCACAATTACACCTTAAATGGTTACTAAGAAGCAATTAACAGCCAATATAGGTTTGTTTTTACTATAGCCATCATATGATCCAGTGTTCTATAGCCTGGGTATTGCATTTTGTGCCAACTGCAATTTCTAGACCCTTTTCAAGACAAGTCATCATATAAAGCACACTGAAGTAGTCAGAAGTACTATAACAAGACATTGATAAATGTTGCTAAGTTTAACTCAGAAAGGGTGGCAGTTTATTTACTTTTACTACTACAATGGCAAACATGCTCCCTGACATAGATGCCATTGAAACTTCAGTGAACATACTCCCAAAAATGAACTTTTGGGGAGAGTACAACCCTATCCAGAACAAGGTTTACCTCAAATCCCTGCATCCAGCTTTCTCCTTATGAAGAGTATCTCCATATTCTCTCCGTGCTAATTTCAGCTTGTTCTCCTTTATCCAGCCATTACTGAGGCGAGCATTTTCAAGAATACTGATTGCTCTTTAGAGCCAGAAAGAATGCAGCAGTAGAGCTGGCTTTCCATCACATACTGATGTTATCCTTTCGTGAAGCTGTCAGTGACCTCCTCAAATGGCTTCAGGTACAAGTAATCATTGTTTAACAACTGCCTCATTAAATGACTATTTGCAAATACAAGAGTAATAGTACAGGTAGTCCTCTATGTACAACAGTTTCTTTAGTTTGAAGTTACAATGGCACTGAAAAAGTGACATGACCATTTTTCACAAGTATGAGCATTGCAGGTCATGTGATTTACATTCAAATACTTGACAACTGACTCACATTTTTGACAGTTGCAGTGTCTCGGTGTCATGTGTTCCCCTTTTGCAACCTTCTCGACAAGCAAAGTCAATGGGGAAGTCAGGTTCACTTAACAACCGTATTATTCATTAAACAAATGCAGTGATTTGTTGCATTTGTATGTGGCAAGAAAAGTCATAAAATGGGGCAAAAGTCACTTAACAAATTTCTCACTTAGGAACATAAATTTTGAGCTCAATTATGGTTGTAAGTTGATGACCATCTGTAGTAAATGGTAGTTAAAAAAATCATTTTCCAGCCAATGCAATCGCTTATTTCCAAACTTCTGTACCTAACAGCAATCCATGTCAGTGAGAATAATGCTGGCATTATTGCATGAGATAATTTTATCTAAATGAAGTGGCAGCAAACAGAAATCTTCATAGTATCTGTCTCTCTTTTTCTTTCTTCCTCTCTCTCTTTATCATGTGGTTCACTTAGCAACCATGTAACATCTACAAGGACTGAAGGTGCAAAATAGCACCTTCAAAACCATACCCTGGAAGACCGAGCCGATGGTTTCAAAACGTCTATGAAGATTAAGAAAACTAGAAGAATCTAGTTTCTGTTATATGCCCTCTATCAAATTTAACCAAACTATTCTTAGAATTATTTCCAAAATAACAACCTGATTGAAATAGATTCAGGAGATCAATTTGGAACCGCAAGGTCTCCTTTTTCAAAAATAGAATATTTGAGACTGGCATATAGTAAGGAAGTTCTTCCAAGTCAGTTAGGATTCTTTTCACTAAAAGATTTGCAAATGCCTCCCTTATTCAAGGAGGTGATCTAAAAATCTGACTTAACCATGGGGCCAATTCCATCTTGTTGCTGAATAGGAAGACAAGGGTAGTTATCTTTTCACACAATGTTCTCCATATCTTTGAGGTCTACATTTATAAAGTATTTATATGAACCTGATATGTGGCTTTACCTCCTTATGGCCTGCTCCAACACTGAAGTTAAATTCAAGCAAACACAATCAATTTTATCTGCAAAGAATGAGACTTCCAGTGGCACCGCAGGTGCTGAAGACACTCCTTGGGGAGCGCCCATCCCGTGATCTCATGAAAGCCGCTAGAACAGCAAAAATCAGCTGTCTAGCGGCTTGAAAACTCTCTCCCCAGGCAAAGGGGAGAGAGGAGAGCAGACGGGTATAGGTAGAGCCCCCCAAGATCCCCAGGAATGATTCTGGGGCTCGAAGGGTGAGGGCTCCCTGGAAAACCCATCAGAGCTCCGGATCCAGGATGATTCTGCTTTATGCAGAACAAGACACCGCGACCATTCCTGCAAACAATGATTCGAATTAACATTGGAACTGAAGCAGGCAGACAAAGACAGGAGAAACAGACTTGCAAGTATTCTAACTTTAACTCCAAATGTGTATTATTTCCTTCTGAAATACTGAGTAAAGAAAATGCAAGATGGCGATTGAGCTTTAATGGGGCATGGAAAGTGAAAGTTAATAAGTTACAAGGAAAGCTTTGTCTAGCGCTGGCAGCCCCAGTTTAAATTTGGATACTTTTGTATCGAAAACAGTACTCTGTTGAGTAACATTGTACTATTGGAAACTCAGTTTCCAATCCAGGTAAGAATTTATACCATAGTTCCAGGATTAGAATTTTTATATGAATCATAATTAGAGGTGGGTTTCAGCAGGTTCTGACCAGTTCTGGAGAATGGATAGCGGAAATTTTGAGTAGTTTGGAGAACTGGTAGAAAAATTCTGACTGACCCCGCTCCCATCTATTCTCTGCCTCCCAAGTCCCAGCTGATCAGGAGGAAATGGGGATTTTGCAGTAACCTTCCCCTGGATTGGGGACAGAATGGAGATTTTACAGTATCCTTCCCCTGCCATGCCCACCAAGCCACACCCACCAAGCCCTGCCACGTCCAAGCCACATCCACAGAACCGATAGTTAAAAATTTTGAAACCCACCACTGATCACAACCTATATTATGTGTGAAGATCTGAAATAATATGCTGATAATTTTGGTCCTATTAGTACTGTCTCTGCCTTACTCATTGTATGAGGGGCCACCTTTGAAACAAACTCCGGAAACTTCAGTTGATGCAGAAAAATGCAGGAAATAAAAGAAGATTGAAATGATTTTGCTCCTGATGAAAATTATCCACAGGGTGACTAAGGTTGTTATGGTATTAAAATCATGCCTAAATTCCAACTGAAATGGGTACCGGAGGTAGTTTTTATTCGTGAAATATAGTTCAGATTAACTATCATGTACTCAAGTACCTACCAATTTACAATTGTCAAAAGATTCTGAAGCCAAAGTAGGCTGGTTTTGTGGTTAATGATAAGCCATTGTCTTTTCCTTGTGAAATATAAAACGTAATTAATTCAAAAGAGAACAAAAACAAAAAAACAAAAATTCAAAGAACAGACTCAGTTTTCTATATTTTTGTTATGTAGTCAGGTTCAATCAACAAACCAAAAAACCAACCAACCGACCGACCAATCACTGGCCAAATTCTAGCAAGCAGTTTCTCATCTTCACACAACATAAAATGAAAGTCATCGTATTGAATAATTTATAAATTGTAAAGAATCAGAAATTGTTCTGGACAGCTGCATTGACAAGAAATGTATGCATACATGAGATAGATAGATATACGATATATGCATCCATCTCGCCTCCAGACTGTATGTGACATCAAATAAGTTTTAAAACCTTATAAGGAAAAACTCAGTTCAAATCTTCAGTAGAAGCAGACAACACATTAATAATTCAGTATGGCAACTGCTAAGTGTAATTGATGCTACATCATAAATGTATACCACTTGTCATCCGTAATATGGATGATCAAATGACTGACTAATACCTAAAAACCAGATAGAATATTTTTCAACCACAGAAATCAATGGCACAATGCAGAGATGGAAGGTTCTTACAGAAACTAGTATCTAATTTTACTTTACAAATTGCAGTTTCTCAGCTGCATATAATACTATTTTTTTTAAAAAAAACTTCCTTCCTGTTTCTTAGGCTGAAGGTTTAATAGTGAGAATATCATTGTTATAGAACATGATAACTTCTAAGCCCATTCCCAGGTTCACTGTCTATAATAAGGAAGAGAGTTTTAGTCAGACACATTACATATTCTGATAGACTGCAATTTTGGTGAATCTTCTAGTCAAATTTTGCTGCCCACCCCAGAATTCCCATTTGTCAAGAGATTGTGGAAGTTGTGATTTTAAATAATCTTATGCATTATTTCAACTTCTGTTTAACCATTTTAGCTTCCATTTCATTTTGTGAAAGAAGATATATTGTATGATGCTGTGTACATATTCAACTCATTGGGAATTATTGGCATATTTTTAAGAAACCAAATATTACTGGCAATATTTTAAAGACATAACAATGGCATTTGTACACTATGCTAAATTTGATTAATTTAATCCTTATCCTGTTGTCCAAAGGCAGACTAGTATATAATGAGAGTCCAAAGATTTGAGTACTGTAATAGACAAGTTAAGCATGTTGTATGAAAACAATATTTGTTATCTGGAAATCTCCAGGGCAAATAACTTGGTTACTTGAGATGATTTTTTTTTTAAAAGTTGAATGTAAACTTTGCTATTATTTCTTGTTTTCATTTTTTCATTTCATTGTTTTCATTTGTAAACTCATTTAAGTCTTCAGAGACACAAGATGATAATAAATGAAATAAATAAATAATTACATTTGGAAAATAGCAACAGCACTATAAGCACTCAAAGAATTTGAACATTGTGAATATAGAGTGAAGAATTAAACCCATGGTTCTCCTCATCTTAGTCAATAAAATTATTAGCTGTCTAGTGTAAGAGAGAGAGAGAGGGGGGGGAGCGCAAGCAAATAAATAATTTAGGACACTTTCATTGGCAGTACAATTTTGAAATTTTTGACATTATGAAAACAATAGATTAGAACTTGTCCTAGACATTAGTTAACTATATTGGTTAACTACAATGTTAACTAACCCTTGCGAGGGGGTGTAACTGAGAAAAACATTCACAAGATCCCTTATTATTGAGATTCCTGCTGCTATTGATCTCTTTGGATAGACCCCACCCAAAACATGTTTGCTGAAATCAGGGCAAATCCTGTTTGAAGGATTGAATATTAAAGCTCCTAAGCATTTTTTTTCCTGGTACAGAATGATATTTAAACTATCTTGGAACAGGTAGATTTAATAAATAAAACTCCTACTTGTTCATGCAAATCGGTGGCATGCATTCATCAAAGCTAAATTCTGCAATACATTTATGTAAGCTTAAAGCCATAAAAAGAAACGCCAAATTTAGGATTTTCCTGTTTTTATGCAGTGCACTAATAGGTTAGCCAAGCCTAAAGGTTCAGACTAATAAGGTACATATCTGTCCACTCTAAAGTCTGTTGCTGTGAAAAGCTTATTGTTCCATTTTTGACACTGATTGGCTTTCGGTTTGCATTTCCTCTGTCAGTACTTGTATCCCAGAGAAAGTACTGCTGTTCATAATAAATATCTCCAATGACTTAAAAGATATGATCTTGTTTTTCTCTCACACACCAGCTTGTACTCTTCAAATTATCTAGAAAGCATGGTTTGTTGCTTCAGATTATCCACATTCAGATGTTCAGTGTGTGGACTCAGAACAGATTGAATTTTGGGGGGGCGGGGGGAGGGAGGGAAGGATTTTGTTCTTCCCCAAGGCAGGGCAACTGAGTCAATTTAACAGAGAGTATCTCATTATTCAGCAACTATAAATACTCTTTAGGCCTTCAAATAGCATGCATGCATGTGCCCTTACAGACAGATGTACCTGGCCTACATTCTGCAATCAGGAAAAGGATTAATTCTGATAAGTAAGAAATTTATGAACATTTCAGAAAATGTGCAGGTATATATGCTTGCAAATTTCCTTAGATATAGATTAAAATGAAGAAAAACCAATCTCCAACCCTTAGAATTTCAGAGCTGAATACTAGTTGAGTCTTTGGGGCTGGCTGACCCACTTCAATTATTTTATAATCAGTTGTTCTAATATTATCCTGGGAAAACAAATACTTTGAAAAAGTAAGTTTTTCTTACTAAGAAAATCCTATAGCCTAGACCGCACACTATTTTTATCCAATACAAAAGCAAAGTACAGGTAGTTCTCAACTTATGACCACAATTGAGCCAAAAAATTACATTGCTATGTGAAACATTTGTTAAGTCAGGTTTTTTTTCAATTTTATGACTTTTCTTACCAGAGTTGTTAAGCGAATCATTGCAGTTGTTAAGTTAGTAACATGGTTGTTAAGTGAATCAGGCTTCCCTATTGACTTTGCTTGTCAAAAGGCTGCAAAAGGTGATCATGTGACCCCTGGACACTGCAACCATCATAAATATGAACGAGTTGACAAACATCTGAATATTGATCATGTGACCCAGGGGGAAGCTGCAATGGTTGTAAGCTGCAATAGTTGTAAGCGTGAAAAACAGTCGTAAGTCACTTTTTTCACTGCTGTTGTAACTTTGAACAGTCACTAAATGAACAGTTGCAAGTCGAGGACTACCTGTATATGGAAGGCTCTTTACCAACTCAGATCAGGTTTTTCATACCATTTGTTACTATGTCATTTACTTATTTTTAATCATATTTATGTGGCTGCCCATTTCATGCAATGTTACCACTGACAGGATACAGTAGTCTGTTGCCATGGGGAAAAAAATAAAGATAATAATTAAGAAAAACACACTGAATGCAGCATGTATTCCAAAAATACAATTCCCAAATTTTGTCTTAAAACATGTTAAAACTGGAATAGAAGCTTTATTCAATACTAAAGATATCTTAAATCTTTGTCAGAAATCTATCCCAGCAGATGCAAAAGATACTTCTGTTAATCATTTGGATGCATAAGGTAATTGGGCTATTGATCCCATCTAAGCCCATTCACTCTTAGATGTGCAATTAAATGAGCAACAAACGAAGCACAAACGGACCATTTTAAACCAATCTCTGTCAGCAAATTTAACTATCAAGAGAAGAAAATAATTCATACGAAATGGTATCTGCACACACTCTATTGATGGGGAAATTAGTGAGGAATCTTTTCTACAAGGTAAAAGTTATTAAGTAAATGGTATCCAACATCAGAACTCAAGCAGTCAATTTAATAATTGAATTAGAAATACTAAAGAGTAAATGAGAAAGCCTGTTAGAAAAAAATCAGCTATCTCAAGATGAGTCCAATGTAGAGAATTGTCCATCAGGCATTTCTTGGTTGGCACAGCAAAATATTGCAAGAATATATTTCCCAGGGCACAGATTCAGATAAACAGATTTATCATATGAAGCCATTTAAAAGAATTACAGCAACTGTTCTATACCAAATAGAAACTCTATTTATTCTACAACCAATGCTAATTTTTTTGTGTCTCTTTCTCTTTTCCACTGTATCTAACAGGCTAGAAATAATTCCCTTTGGGCAGGAGGTATAGTCTATTCATTCCTTGTTTGCTAATAACCTTAACTAATATCAGTTTGCTTACTTTTGACCATGGGAGTAATCACTGTATATTATTCATTCAAATTAAAACTTAGTTTTATTTCTCCCCAAATTAGGACATCATTTTAAGGAGACAAAGTACTAGATTGTCATGGCAATGCAGTCTTGGTAAAGTAGAGTTGGGACAAACTCTTTAGTTGAGTCCAGCAAATTGAAAATTCCTTTGTGTGTGAGAGAGAGGAATTCAAGCTTTTTTAAAAGAGGCAATGTCAAGATTCTCTTGGCTAATAATAGAATTGGAAATTGTGCAGGGAGTAATTCAAGGAGGCAGATACTCTGACAAGAAAGTTTACTGCAAGAACTAGGAAAGCTGGTGAGAAAGAATTCCAGTGATTTCCAAGTATATAGACAACACAGGCTTAATAGTTGATGCTCTTTCTTCTGCCTATACAGTGCAACAGGGTTAACATCTCTCATTTTTGGGTGGGAATAAGAATTGCCACCTGTCCCTATTTATGGCAAAAGCATTCTCTGGCTTCAGGTTGTTTGCTTTAGGTCTTGCCAAAAGTAGCTGTCACAAGACATCATCAGACTACTGAAGAAATCAAATCTGGACCTAGAAAATGAAAATAGCTATTACTCAGTTACTTAACTTCCTCTTCCTGGACAACATACTTAATCATTTTCTTGCTGATAGATAGTAGGTTCTTAAATGAAAAACGTTTGTCTAGATTAATTTCAGTCTGGTTGCAGGCCTAATTTTGGAACCAAAATGCTCTGTAGGATGACCTTTTTGAAAAATAGGTATTCAAAATGTAATGTTCAAAAGGGATAGAGTTTGCATCATGATATCAACCATTTTACTTATTTTTATTCAACCCCCCCACCCCACGGTCCCTTCTAATTCTTCCTTAAGAATCAGTGACAAAATATTGAGAATTATCAGCACGGTATTTTGTGTTATTTCAATATTCTAGAATAGAGAATTAAAAAACAGAATATAATTAAAATACTTATATTCTATTTTTAAATTCTCAATTCTAGAATATCGAAATAGCACAAAATACCATGCTGATAGTTCTCAATATTTTGTCACTGATTTTTGTTACAACATTCCCTTACAAAGCCTAAAATGAATTTTAAAAGGCCCAAATTACAAGTTTGTTCACTTATTTAGAGTGTGAGCCCTTCCTACCCTTGAATGCAAAATATATGGCCTATCCATGATCCTCTGCTCAAAAATGAAAAAAATAAGTCCCAGTCACTTAGTAACTACTTTTTTAAAAAGGAAACAATTATACAAATTATAACTTATCTAATGGATTTTTTAATTTGTGTCATTAAAGTTAAAGGTACTGTCCATGGGGTTTTCATGGCAAAGATGCTGAAGTGGGTTGCCATTTCCTTCCCAGTTGCAATGTATGGCTGTGAAAGTTGGACTATAAGGAAGGCTGAGCGCCGAAGAATTGAGACCTTTGAAGTATGGTGCTGGAGAAGACTCCTGCGAGTCCCTTGGACTGCAAGGCAATCAAACCGGTCAGTCCTAGAGGTGATCAACCCTAACTGCTCTTTAGAAGGCCAGATCCTGAAGATGAAACTCAAATACTCTGGCCATCTAATGAGAAGGAAGGACTCGCTGGAGAAGAGCCTAATGCTGGGAAAGATTGAGGGCAAAAGAAGAAGGGGACGACACAGAATGCGGTGGCTGGATGGAGTCACTGAAGCAGTCAGTGTGAGCTTAAATGGACTCTGGGGGCTGGTAGAGAACAGGAAGGCCTGGAGGAACATTGTCCTCGTGATGGGTCGGACACGACTTCACGACTAACAACAACAAAAGTTAAAGGAAAATACTATTTCTAAGCTTGGAAGTGAAGAAATAATATATTCTACACCTTTTCTTATAAATCTGTAAGGAACTGTCAGATAATGTTGTCAGAATTCTAAATAAAATAAATAAATAAAACCACATAATACAGATTACAGATTTTCATAGGCTGGGTTTGCAGAGAAAATTGACCTTGTCTGCTTCTGTCTCTGCTAGGTTTGTTCTGGTTTTTACTCAGAGTGGAAAAATAAAGTGAAACCTTTAAGTCACTGGGAAGGATCCCCATCTCCTTTTTACCCTACATCACCTCCCTACATAGTTTGTTGGCATAAGAAAGACTGTCTACAGAAATTACTAGTCTCATGCCTCTATTTCTGGCAGCTGGAGAGAGATATATTAAAAATAAATATTTCCTCACAAAAAAACCCATCTTCTGTAACTACTTGTACATACCTCAGTAGCTTTCGTGCAATAAAACAGAATCTTTTGGGATTTTTTTTCAATTTCCGAGGATAGCCTACAGCTTTAGTATTTCCTGGTGGCCTCTCCAGATAGTAACCAGATCTAATGCTGCTTACCTCCTTTTGAGATCAGTTAAGGTCACACAATGCTGTCACTTGTAAGTCAGGTGCTGCATTAAGCTATATTAATACTCTTTTTTATGTTCACACTAATATGGCAGACTAGGGAAATGCTGTTATACCAAAACAAGACCTTTACTATCTTATCTAGTAGTCCATTGTTAAGGAAAACCTATGCCCATTTATGTGGAAGAAAACTTGATAACGATTGCAGCTTGATCTATTATAAGCAGAGGTCAGTTTCAGCAGGTTCTGACCAGTTCTGAAGAACCAGTAGCGGAAATTTTGAATAGTTCTGAGAACCGGTAGTAAAAATTCTACCCACCCCCATCTATTGTCTGCCTCCCAAGTCCCAGCTGATCGGGAGGAAATGGGGATTTTGCAGTAACCTTCCCCTGGATTGGGGTGGGAATGGACATTTTACAGTATCCTTCCCCTGCCACGCCCACCAAGCCATGCCATGTCATGCCCACAAAGCCAGACAAACAGAACCGGTAGTAAACATTTTTGAAACCCACCACTGGTTATAAGTCTTTGGAACCAAATAAACAGACTCGGGAAATGGAAACCAAAAATGGAGAAATGTGTTTTATGAGGAATATTGAGGTATCAAGCCCTGATGTAAGAGCTCAGGTTTCATTTTTCAAACTCTGGAGGAGGCTGTTCTGTAACTGGTTCACAGAAAAGGATGAATGCAAGCAGAGCAGCCTTTATTGTCCAGCCTATTACTGGACATCACATCGTCCAGTAATATTGGAAGTACAATTCCCAGGAATGCTAAAAGTTGTGGTCTTGAAGCATCTGGAAACTGCCAAATTGGGAAGACTATTGAGAAAATCAAAATTCATTTTAATGATAGAAAGGGTTGATTTTCTGAATTTAGGTGAAAAGTTGTTACCAGAAGCTATCAAGTCCAGTAGAAGACGTTGTGACATTTTATACAAGAGAATGATTTTTCCTTCATGTTTTCAGAAATTAGGGAAGCTGTGGTGAGATTTTATGTGCGCTGGACTCTTCAGAGGCTTAACAAACTTATTTTCTTTCATTACTCTCAAAAAATGAACCAATGACTTTTTTCAGGAATGAGCAACTAGCTAATGTATTGTGATGAGCTACAGAATGTACTATCTGTTAGTCCTTTAGGGTAAGTAACACCAAAACACAGGACAGTAGGTTTTCAAGCATATTCTCTGTTGTTATAAGGGAGAATAACTGAATAACTGAAAACCTGTCAGAGTTTCTGCCTGTTCCAAAGAAAATCATGACAGGATATTTTGATTTTCTTTCTGTCTTCTCATGGTTTTCTCTTTCTCAAGGCTGTGTCATCTTTTCTGAAACTTCCTTCCTTCCTTCCTTCCTTCCTTCCTTCCTTCCTTCCTTCCTTCCCCCTACCAAAAAGATTGAGGCCATCCATGTATCTCAGGGGAGGCAAGCACCATGACAGAAAAAGCATGCTTCCCATACCCAACCAGACGTCAGTGCTTTATTAGGGGGAACTGGAGCATGCCCACCCTACCAGATCTAGTAGGACAGGCAAAAACCATTGAGAATAGATGGCCCCACAAATAACCTGGCCCATGTAGAGTTTTAAAGATCACAACTAGCACTGTGAATTGCACCCAGAAACCAATACAGCTCATGCAGTAGTAGTATCTCATCAGTGCATTGAGGTGTGCCAGCTTCTGATTCAGCTGAGACAAAGTGACTGGCACAAGGTCACCCAGCTGGTTTTGTGCACAAGGTGGACTAGAACTCACAGTCTTTCCTTTTATCCTCCCTGATGCCTTAACCACTACACCAAACTGGCTCCTTATGTAGCAGATAATAATGTATTTAAGATATTAATATATCGATTAATTTTAAGAATTATAAAAGCTTCCAAAAAGTATTATTAAGGTTTTTGTGGATTTTAATTATGTATATTGTTTGATGCAAACAGAGCAGTGTTTGATAGGATAAATTCAAAAAACATTATGTTCATACACTAAGTTAAATAGATTTCTATTAATCAAAACTTCCCGTTCTGAAGCATCAGTAGGAATTAAAGAACAACAAGTGAGGAATAGCTACTACAGTATTGTCTCCCATTTACTTAACTTTATGTAAATTATATCCATCATGAATTCCAATAAAAGCAAATTTTCAGTGTAGATATTTTCATATAAATTCCATTTTAATATATCTTTATCTTTAATATCTTTAATAGTCTACTGTCTGCCATGCAAATTGGATTGAAATAGTTTTTAGGGGATTATGGAGCCATTTATCAGACAGAAAACCTACTTATAATCTACAATAAGAGCAAAAAAATTGAACATGGAAATTGTCCACTCTGTCATTAGTAATCAGTTACAAGTAATGGAACAAATCCAGAGTTTGAAAAACTTGGGTAGCCTTATTGCACGGGTGTCAAACTCGTCACGTCACATTGCTGTCGTGACGTTTCGTGACATTTTCCCCCTTTGCAGAGCTGGGGTGGGCGTGGCCTGCGTATGACGCATCCGGCCCATGGGCCACCAGATTGACACCCCTGTCTTATTTAATGAACTGTTGCAGCTAGTTTTAAAAACAATATAGTTGGAATTAAATCAAGCTAAAAAAGAGGGAGATGTACTTGGCAATTTTTTTTCTTCATACTGATCAAGAAATTTTTTTTTAGATGGAATCAACCATTTGGCAATTTGTGCAATTTTCTTAAAAATAGTTCCAACAGGAAGGCTAAAATAAGTTTAGATGATTATTGCAGCTTCATGATTGAAGTCCCCCCTCTTTGTATCTGTGTATGACATCAACACAAATGCAAAAGCACTGAGGCTTTGATTGCATTGTCCTGATTGCATCTTTCTTTAGCCTCCTCTTTTCCTCCAAACCAAAGCATCCACTTTTCATATACTGTAAATGTGCACTGAGTCCATCCCTAATATTCATTCACTGAGTGGGAAAGTATAAAGGAACATTTTAGTTGCAATGGAGCAAATATGATTTATTACCATCCTTTCGGCTATCAGGAACCCTGTCTGGTCAGGTTTCCTATTTTCTCTACCTATGTTTAGTCGAAAGAATTACAGCTTCTGCTGTGCCTGGGGACACGTGGGCTTTCCAGCTGAGGAGGCCCTTTTTGAGACAAATGTGATTATACTCTCCCTTCAGGCTTACTGTGATGGAGGCATTTGTGTTTCCATCTCCTTGTATAGTTACAATTTATGACTCCTGATTGAGACTTTTGTATACATGACTCAGAGCTGAAGAACTGAACCATTGCTTAACTTATTGCCCGAAATTTGCTGAAAGAAACAAGAAACTGACATCTAGATTAAAGCCATATTTGAAATGTCAGTGATTAGTACTTGCATTAGTCAGATGTATCCTATCTAAATTAGAGGAGCAACACAGATGTTAAGGAGAATGTTGGAGGGTCTAGTGAAATAATGATTAACATACCTTCTGTCTCGAGACCATGTTAAGCTTCAGTGTGGCTCTTGCAATTTTTGTTTTGCTTTATGGTCCTGCTACTACAATACCTGTTTGGCATATGAAATAAAACTGTTAGGAGCCATGGTGGCACAGTGGTTAGAATACAGCATTGCAGGTAAATTCAGCTCAATCCTGACAAGCTCAAAGTTGATTCACCCTTCCATCCTTCTGAGATCGGTAAAATGAGGACTCAAGTTTTGGGGTCAATATGCCGACTCTATAAATCGCTTAGAGAGGGCTTTAAAAGCACGATGAAGTGATATATAAGTGTAAGTGTTAGTGCTATTGCTATTGCTATAATTATGGACTATGAAATGATATTAGTAATGACTGCAATCACAAATATTTATAACTTATTCTTGTCCACCCGTCGTGGGTTTCAAAAATTTTTACTACCGTTTCTGTGGGCATGGCATAGTGGGCATGGCATGGCTTGGTGGGTGTTGCTTGATGGGCATGGCAGGGGAAGGATACCGTAAAAACTCCATTCCCACCCCACTCCAGGGGAAGGTCACTGCAAAATCCCCATTTCCTCCCAATCAGCTGGGACTCGGGAGGCAGAGAATAGATGGGGGCAGGGCCAGTCAGAATTTTTACTACCGGTTCTCCGAACTACTCAAAATTTCCACTACCGGTTCTCCCGAACTGGTCAGAACCTGTTGAAACCCACCTCTGTTGTCCATCTGTTTAACTCAGCAAATGCTCAGTCTATTTGTTTAATAAGAGTTGTATTAGGATTTCCTTTAAAGAAAAACACAGTTCTTATGTTCCTTTTGCAGTTTCTTTCAGCAGAAATAGTCAGATGTCCCAAGAGGAGCACTAAGTACAGAGTCAAATTTCCACACCTAGTATCCTGGGCAGGCCTGGGCAGAAACACAAATCAATTGCAACTTCAGAATACAGATATGGAAGTCGCAGGTCAGGAGTGGAGAGTTTGGAAGTGTAACAAAACTGCAGCTGTACAACTAGACTGATCTATTTGTTAGGTGCATTTTGAGAATGCTGTGGAAGGAATTTATCCTGATTGATCCTGATATGACATTTTAATTGAGTTAAATTTGAGCTAGCTAATTAAGACCATCAAGTGATTCTGTGGTTGGAAAAAATGATACTAGTTGCTATGTAACTGGAGAGAAGGCTGTTCAATGATTTGTATTTTTCAATATTCTTTAATTAAGGAATTATTAAGAATGGGGGAGATGTATTGTTTCTGCAAATGGAACAGAACTGCATCCAGTTGACATACAAAAATAGTTTTTTAAAAATTATTTTGAAAAATAGGAAGTAAGGCTGATAATAATCTAATACTCATACAAATACTAATACAAAAATCAACAAATACTACATATAGGAAAAATCATCAGTTCAAGTGCACTGATCAAGGATAGGCTATGTCTAGCTTGGTGTTTGTAGAAAACAAAGCAGTACTGAGTTTTTAGTAATAAGCAGAATTATCTATATGTGAAAAAAGCAGTCTACAGTTTAGGCTAAATTAACAGAACTATTGCTTTCTAATCAGGGGCAATAAATCTCCTTCGGGCATTGAGCAGAACATCTGGAGGGGTTCAGTTTGCTCTGCCCCTTTTCTCTCAGTGCTCCCTGCATTCAGCCAGAGTTTTATTCACATTTGCATGAATGCAAATACCACTAACTGCAGAATCATATTTTATATAGCAGCCCTTGATCACATGGAGAGCAGCACTCAAGTTAAAACAAATATAAGTATGAATTTGGGACTGAATTTGTGAAGTGGGATAGGAGAGTGCAAAGTAGCATTATTTACATTCCTGTTCTCTAGTTGTCTGAAGCCCTTCGTGCATTCATGTGAAGAAAGCTCATAACTTTATTTTATTACGCACTAGCCAGCTGTTACCTAAAGGACTGTGTCCTGTTCTGAGAGTCATATTAAAAAAATACCTAGATAAATAAAAATGGATTCAAATGTGTACAACAAAAGTAACTAGAAGTAAGGAATATAAATCCTGCATAGAAGAACTGAAGGAACTTGGTTTACTTAACTTGAGAAACGTAAAGACTAAACCAAAACAATAAACAATGTATTGTGCAGATCAACCAATATTCTTTTACACCAGAATAAATAATAATCATTATATGGACCACAGCTTATAGAAAAGATAGGGAGGGGCCATTTTTCTTTCTTTCTAGCTCTTCATGTCTGCATGATTCTTCATTAGTGTTGATGAGATTTTTAGTTTTAAAAACTAAAAACCTCAATTAGAGACAATACTGGTGAGGTTCTGACAAATAAAGGGCCTAGGTAAAGGACTATTCTTCTTCCCTGCAGATGGACATCATTGTTTATATGTAGAGGGTTCATCTTCCCTGAATAAGAGCCTAATTACATTGAAATAAAAGCCAGTCAGAAACGTTGTTACAGAAAAATATGTTACTGTGTATTTTCCTCAAAAAAAAAAATGATATGATTTCAGCCTTTTAGTTCAAAATGAGTTGGTACTTGGAAAACAAAATTATTTGTTTTATCCAGTGGTGGGTTTCAAATTTTTTTACTACCAGTTTTGTGGGTGTATTTTGGTGGGTATTGCATGGCTTGGTGGGTGTAGCAGGGGAAGGATACTGTAAAATCTCCATTCCCACCCCACTCCAGGGGAAGGTTACTGCAAAATCCCCAATCCCTCCCCGATCAGCTGGGACTTGGGAGGCAGAGAATAGATGGGGGTGGGGCCAGAATTTTTACTACCGGTTCTCCGAACTACTTAAAATTTCCACTACCGGTTCTCCAGAACTGGTCAGAACCTGCTGAAACCCACCTCTGGTTCTATCTCAGAAAGCAAGAATACAGTATATCTAATAGATATAAGTTTCATAAGAAATTTTATTAGAACCTTAGGAGAAATTTCTTCAAAGGCTGCTGAAATGAAATACTTGCCTTTCCAATTGGCTTTCTAGGTATGCAGATCTTTTGGAGATGGTATTCTAAAGATCAAGTCATGAGAGAAAAGATGTCTGGGGTCCTTCTAATCAGCACTATTCGGCTAAGGCACCCCCACTCTGTCTGAACTCACTGATCTAGCAGAAACCACCAGAGACAGGCTGTCCTTAAAATATGTTATGAAGAACTTTATAGTGGGCAACCTCCAGCTGGAAGGCAACTGGCCACCAATGAAGCTCGAGGTATGCCCATTACTACCTGTGTGGCTGCATTTTGAACAACTGTATTTTCCCACTGTGGTCCTCAAGGACAGCGTCAGGTAGAATGGGTTGCAATAATTACTGATATTAAGCTGGTGCTCAACAGACAAGAACGCAGATATGAAGATTTAATCAGTAGCAGAAGAAATCATTATTTTGAAATTTATGACAGTTTGAAATGAGCATGGAAGACAATTTATTTTATTTTATTTACTTATTTTAGGAAATTTATATTGCCGCCTCCTCGCACACATTGACTCAAGGAGGCTTACACGAATATAAAAACTTACTATAAAAATAAAAATAAGTAAAAATGTTGTGGAAGTTAAACATAATGAAATAAGAGATGATATTGTTCTAGCAGTTTCAGGACTGCCAAAACATCTTGTTAAGATGGGGGAAAGAGTAGAGGAGATCAATGAATCTAATTTGAATCTGGAGGATAAAGTAGGAGAAATTTTAACCAAAACAGAAAAGGTGGATGATGAGATAGTTATGCTACAATACAGATCTATGGAATTTGCTTTGAGACTGAGAGGGCTAAAAGAAAATAGCCGTAAAAATTTAAGAGATATCTGTGCTGGAGCTTTGACAGTGATCATTAATGACAATTCAATTCAAATTGATAAAATCTACAGGGTTAATTCCTGGGTGGCAAGACAAAGGCAGTTGCCAAGAGATGTGGTGATCTATTTCACAACCAGGAGGATCAGAAATGATATCTTACAAGCTTCCTACAAGAACAAGGTTCAAGTGGCTGGACAAGAATTAGTGGTTCTGAAAGAGATCCCTCCCAAAATGTTAAGAGATAGAAAGGACTTTGGATTCCTGGTAAATGAACTGAGAAATCAGCAAGTCCAGTACAGATGGGATGTTCCAACTGGTCTAATTGTGAATTATGGTGGAGAAAGATACCGTTTCAATACAGTCTGGAAGGCGAAAGATTTTCATGTCAATGTTTTAAAGGCTGGATACCCATCCTCACCAGAGCGAGGCAGAAAGAAAAAGGAGATGTTACAACAAGAGAAAGGTGGAAAGCAGATACAAACCTATGCTGAAGTTGCAGCTGGAGGAACCATTATGGAAGAAGATTTAGTGCAATCTGGGGGCCCATCCCCAATTCTTGAACCACTCAAGAAGACAGAGGAACCAAGAGAACAATGACTGACACAAGCAACTTACAAGCGTCAAGAACAACTAAAAGAGCAACAGTCTCAAGTTTTACCTCAAGAAGTCCGAAAAACAGAAGCAGTGGGAGGGGCTAGACTGAAGAGTAAGATGGAGGAGGATATTCAGTGGATGCTCTTGAAGCTTCGAGGGGCCAAAGATGGCAACTAAATTCCTATCTTGGAATGTCAATGGTTTAAATTCACCACAAAAAAGAAAGAAAATATTTCACTATTTGAAACAATTTAAGAATGATGTTATTTGTTTGCAAGAAACACATATCAGATTATCAGACCAAAAATATTTGATAAATTCAAGATTAGGCACACACTTTGTGGCATCAACATCAGAGAAGAAAAATGGTTTAGTTATATATGTAAAGAAGGATTATCAGCTAACTTAATTGAGGCAGACACTCAAGGTAGATATATTGCAATTGAATTATTAACTCAGAATGGAAAAATGCTCTTAATTGGAATATATGCACCTAACCAACAACAAGACAAGTTTTATAAATTTTTACATACCAAAATAATACAATGGGATTATAAATCTTTTATATTAATGGGTGATTGGAATGGAGTAATAGATACACAGAAAGATAAAAAAAGCTTGTCAAAGACTTCAATACGTGCAAAACTACCTAAATCTTTTTTTGATATGGTGGAAGATATGGAACTGAGAGACATTTGGAGAGTACGGAATGTTGAGGAAAGAGATTTTACTTTTTTTTCCGATAGACATCAATCCTTCTCCGGGATTGATTTTATACTAATTACAAATGATTTCCTTTCTAGGGTGAAGAAGACAGAGATATGTCCAAGAACTTTAACTGATCATAGTCCGGTTTGGGTGGAATTGGAACAGGAAGGGGGGGAAAGGAGGTCCTGGAGGTTAAATGAAAATTTATTTAGGTATGAAGAAAATGTGAATGAGCTCAAAAACCAAATGAAAGAATTTTTTGCTACTAATATGTATAAGGGCACTTCTATGGAACTTTAATACATATAAATGAGGGGATAAATGAGGGGAACTTTAATACATATAAAAAAAGTGAATAGGGTGTTTAAAGGTCACATACTTAGAAATGCTTTGTTGAGGGTTTGGAAAAAGTATCAACATAAGTTAAACTATAAAATACCTATATGGACAAATCCCAGACATGCAATAGAAAATATAAGTATAGAACAAAAACAGGAGGTGATTACCTATAAAGAGCTCCTTCTTATGGAAAGGGGCAAATTGCAACTGAAATCTTTAAATGTATTGAAAGAAGAAGGGATAATTTATACTTGGTTTCAGTATGGCCAGCTCCAAGCCAGATGGAGGGAAGATCAAAAAATTGGTGTTATGCAAAATGAGGAAAATTTGGTAAAACAGATTAGAGATCAAAGCCCAATGCATATTAAAAGGTTGTATAACGCATTATTGGAAATAGATTCGGAAACGGAATTGGTTAAGGATTTTATGATAAAATGGGCACAAAACTTTCAGGAACCAGTGATGATAGAAACTTGGGAAAAGATCTGGGTTAGAAATGTTAAATTTACGCAAGCACAAAATTTAAGAGAAAATTTTTATAAAATGTTTTATAGATGGCATTTAGAGCCTAAAAAATTATCATGTATGTACCCAAATTTGCAAGCTAAATGTTGGAGATGTGATTGTGAGGATGCAACTTATTATCATATATGGTGGACTTATAAGAAAATCAAAGCATTCTGGATAAAAATTTGGTGGGTGATGCAGAATATTTTGAAAAAAGGTTGAAATTTACTCCACAATTGTTTTTATTGGGAATAACAATGGATTGTACATCATCAGAGACTAAACTGATCCTAAATCTAATATCGGCAGCTGGGCTGCTGGTTGCGCAATATTGGAAGAAGGACTCTTTGCCTACTATTGAAGAATGGATACTGAAAGTAGCGAACTTAGCGGAAATGGTGAAAATTTCAGCATATTTGAAGGACTATTCACAAGAAAGATATATATCGGAATGGAGAAGATGGATTGATTATATTCAAAATAAGTACCAGACAAGAAAATACCAAATAACTTATGAATGAATGTTACATTTTAGAAGTATTATGTTATCCATAGCGGAGTTAAGGTTTTAGGGGGGGATTTGTTAGTTTAAGGATAGTTAGTTTAATTTAGTTTATGATTGCTAATTGAAATACCCTGTATTTTGCTCTGGGAAGTCTGGGGGGGAGGGCGGGAAGGAGTGCTGGGGGTGGGGAAAAAGGGTGGGGGGAACATTGGGGGGGGGGAAATGTTTTTTGTGTACAACTTTTCAATTAAAAAAAAATCAGGCATGCCTCACTTCCAACTGCCTTGCTTAGCAATAGAAATTGTGGTCTGATATATTAGAGTTGTAAATATAAAACATAACAATAATCCTAATGCATCAGATCAAGGCACATTGTAATCCAGAATTTTGTTTTTCTTAATGGCCAACCAGATCCCTATGGTGTGCTCACAAATAGGCTGATGGAAGCAGTGGTGAAATCCAATTTTTTTTATTACCGGTTCTGTGGGCGTGGTTTGGTGGGCATGGCAGGGGAAGGATACTGCAAACTCTCCATTCCCACCCCACTCCTGGGGGAAGGATATTGCAAAATCTCCATTCTCACACCACTCTGAGGCCAGCCAGAGGTGGCATTTGCCAGTTCTCCGAACTGCTCAACATTTCTGCTACCAGTTCTCCAGAACCTGTCAGAACCTGCTGGATTTCACCCCCGGATGGAAGTATACTCTCCCATTGCTGTTCCAATGCAACTGGTATTTGAAGTCATACTGCCCTGAATCCAGCAATAACTTAAATAAAATTACTTTTTAAAGACCAACAGCCTTTGGCTGACATCCTACATGCCTATCACATTATTCTACTTTGGGATGGGAAAATTTTTGCAAAGCACCGAAAAATAGTAAATATTAACAGAAAAATAGTAAATGTTAATAGAAAAATAGTAAATATTAGAGAAAAAATATTTTAAGAAAAAGAAAATGGAGGCTAGTAATGAGTTTAAACCACAGCACTCTCTGTATCATTTATTTATTTATTTATTTATTTATTTATTTATTTATTTATTTATTTATTTATTTTATATGCCGCCCTTCTCCAGAGACTCAGGGCGGCTTACAATGCGTTAAGCAATAGCCTTCATACTTTTGTATATTTGTACAAAGTCAGCTTATTGCCTCCCACAATCTGGGTCCTCATTTTACCTACCTTAGAAAGGATGGAAAGCTGAATCAACCTTGAGAACTGGTGAGATTCGAACTTACAGTAATTGCAGACAGCTGGTGTTGATCACTATGCTTTTAGTCTGCTGAGCTAAACCAGGCTCCATTTATTTATTTATTTATTTATTTATTTATTTATTTATTTATTTATTTGTCAACAAGTACAAGGAAACAAGTAGCAGTATAGACATAGACATGGACACATGAAAAAAAATTGGCACAAATAAAAGTATATAAATAGGTAAAACACAGCCATAAACACATAGAATGATTACATATAAATGGGGACAGTAGGACAGGGATGGTAGGCACGCTGGTGCGCTTATGCATGCCCCCCTAGGGACCTCTTAAGAAACATGAAAGGTCCATGGTAGACAGTTTAAGGTAAAAGGTATGGGGATTAGTGAGCCTTAACAACAGGATCAGGTAGCGTGTTCCAGACATTTACTACTCTATTGCAGAAGTCATATTTCCTACAATCAAGATTAGAGCAAATTACATTGAGTTCGAATCTATTGATAGCCCTTGTGTTATTACGGTTGAAATTAAAGTACTCATTTACAGGCAGGATCATGTCTTTCTGCCCTTGAAAATGATTGTTGCTTCCATCACATCCATTTACCAAGTTATACAATTTGTTTTGTCTTTAAAAACTTGTCATTCTTCTTTTTAGTATCTTATCAACACATTCAGACCCAGCATTTTAGATCTCCTCCTGCCGCGCAATTCATTCTTTCTTCATGTCTTTTTCATTTGAACCTGTCGTTCTCTGTGTATCACCAAAATCACCTTTCATGTAGGCCACTCACTTTTCTATTAAATTCACCTTCAGTTATCCATTTAGTCTTCATCTTATCACTTTTTTTTCACCCCCAGTTCTAAAGTAATCTATTTCAAATGGCTACATTTTCATATTTCTGATACACCCAACTCTTTCATCCTCACAATGAAGTGGCCAGAAGTGCACTCTTATACACATATTGTTTACTACTTTCTTTCATTCCTCCCAAGAGGAGTGAAACTTACGCCACTTACCGTACTAATTTATTACTTTTCTATCAATATTTGTACATTTTAAAATTTCTTCCTTTCCCCACCTTTAATAAACATGTTATTAATATACACAAATTAATGTAGTTACTCTAGGTTTTTTTGCCATTTATATTTAAGTTACAATTGTTCACTCCATCTCCCTGTCAAACTAAGTACTTTGATGTTTGGTAGATTTAATTTTCAGCTCTGTACTCTCAGTGCCTCACACAGTGTAACTTTCCCTGAAAATCATTTCATATGTCTGCCAACAACAAAGCATTTTCTGAATAAAAACAACAAACCAAATAGAAATCATTTATTATAAATGATTGTAATTTAAGATATTACAATCTTAAAACTATAATGTTTTAAGATTGTAATATATGGAATGACATTATTACATTCCAGAGTTTATTGAACAGCAAAATTCCAAAGAAGAACAGCAAAAGAGCCTGGTTTAGCTCAGCTGACCAAAAGCATAGTGATCAACACCAGCTGTCTGCAATTACTGTAAGTTCGAATCTCACCAGGCTCAAGGTTGACTCAGCCTTCCATCCTTTCTAAGGTAGGTTAAATGAGGACCCAGCTTAAGCTGACTTTGTATAAATAAGCTGACTTTGTATAAATATACAAAAGTATGAAGGCTATTGCTTAACGCATTGTAAGCTGCCCTGAGTCTCCGGAGAAGGGCGGCATATAAATCAATTTTTTTAAAAAAGAAAGAAATATTAAGCCATACACTAAATAACTAATCATTGGGTCTCTAATGGTAATTTTCTTTTACCTATTTATAGGTCCAGCCATGAGCATCTCATAGTATTAAGCATAATATAATGAATAAGCCTGTTCACTTTGGTATTTGTTCAACTGTTTTTTGCTATGTAAAACAGATTGCCACTTTTTAAAATTTCAGACAGAATTTGAAACTGCTACAATTGTAAAATGTCCTCTACTATCCTCAGATGCCATTATGTACATTATGTTATTTCATTATTAGTTTTAAACTTATGCTAGCTGTCCAGAATTGCTTTTGCAAGATGGGTGACCATATAAAATGTGAATAATGATAAGAATGATGAGGATGAGGATGAGGATCGACAAAAAGGGATATTAAGATACAAACAGTATTTGTGTCATATCCAGTACAGGAACTGCATGTTTTTATCTCATAAGCATCAACTCAATACAGCTTGAAAGTAGCATTTATATTTTGTCTGGACAGCACACAAGCAGTCTTTGCTTGTAGAAATCAGCAGAATCTGTCAGAATTAGATCACAATCTATCAACAATAATCATGAGTCCAACAATGCTTCCTGTACCTTTCTATGTTCTGTTCAGTTTCAATTCACCTCCTACTGACCTAGGTATAAACTAAAAAGGTAAAGGTTCCCCTTGCAAATATGTGCTAGTTGTTCCCAACTTTAGGGGGCTGTGCTCATCTCCGTTTCAAAGCCGAAGAGCCAGCGCTGTCCAAAGGCATCTCCGTGGTCATGTGGCCAGCATGACTAAACACCAAAGGCGCATGGAACACTGTTACCTTCCCACCAAAAGTGGTCCCTATTTTTTCTATTTGCATTTTTTACGTGCTTTCGAACTGCTAGGTTGGCAGAAGCTAGGACAAGTAACAGGAGCTCACCCCATTACATGACACTTGGGATTCAAACCGCTGAACTGCCGACCTTTCGATTGACAAGCTCAGCATCTTAGCCACTGTGCCACCACATCCCTCTAGTATAAACTACATATTTATACATGTTTATACAAGTATAAACTACATGGTCTCCAATTCCCAGAAGAAGATACAACCAAATTGAACAAAAAAGATAGTCCACACTTGAAAGTTCAAAAGTTGTTTTTGTTATTTTCCTCACTATTCAGTTTTTTAAAGGCTGAGTATGAAAAGGCCTTCATATGCTTTGGGCATTTACTGTGGAGCCAGTGCATGGAGTTCTTCTGAACAAGAGATGAGCCAAAAGAGTGTTTAACCTTTCCCCTACCAGTTGTTTCTCACTGAAGATTTCTTCCAGAAACTTTTAACTGTCCTGTTTAGGCTTTTGTGTATCTTTTAAACATGGCAAGAAGATAAAGGTTAAAGGAACTGAAAGGGCAGGAGGAGAACATTTGAGGTGGAAATAACTGGCAGCATGGAATGAAGCACATTCTTCCTGCTTGTTTTTTCTCCAGAGTGAATTGTATTAGCCCGAGGATACTTTAGAAGGGAAAAGTTAATGATGGAACATCGTTAGAGCCAAATAAAATGTATTTTGCACTGAAGCTAAAAAAATAAAGAAGACAAAACAAAACAAAAACCAAACCCAAATCCCAAATCCCAAACCAAGCTTCTCTTCTATCAGGGTTTTTTTGAGGCATTGCCTGGTTTTCAGATTAAGCAGTGAAGCACAAAGACAGGTTCAGGAAAGTCGTGGATTTTTGGAAATGCTGTTTTGTTAATATAGAGCAGTGTTTCTCAACCTTGGTAGCTTGAAGATGGGGGGACTTCAACTCCCGGAATCCCCCAGCCAGCAGCGCTGGCTGGGGGATTCCGGGAGTTGAAGTCCCCCCATCTTCAAGCTACCAAGGTTGAGAAACACTGATATAGAGGATGTAATAAGTGACATGTGCACAATGAGGTTTCTGACTCAAATCTCTCAGCTTTAACAGTTTATGGAGTCTGACACAGGAACAGACAAGCAGAAACATGGAGCCTGCGAGGATCATGTGCATGATGCATAAGTTATTAATTTATACCCTAGCAGATATCCACAACTCCGTATAACACATGTCAAAACATGCATTTCAGGGGTATCTCTTTACACTTCAGGGAAACTCAGTCTTCTCCCAGGAACAGAGTGTATGCTACAGGGTTGCACACTGCCAACTGTTACACAAAATTATGTGCCACGGAGATTGTCAAATTGCTAAGTTATTATTGGCTCTAGTATAGTTATTGCAAAAAAAAAAAATAATAGTAATAATACGAAGAACAAAAAGTCCACCACACACATACACATATTAAAATGCATAAAAATAATACCATGCAGTATTAAAAATTCATCTAATGGTATTTATGCATTCTTATAATTCTGTAGAGCTATTTTTTTCAAACAGCCTAATTCTACCATCTGAATAATTCATAGGGGTCCAATTTGCAGTAGTCATCAGCTTATCAGCTTTGGGTGGTGGTTTTTATTCTTTTTTCAGTTATGACAGACTTGGCATATCATTCATATAGCAAAATGATTTTTATCTTGCCCTTATGTTAGAGTATGTATTGAAAATCAAATCCTCTTGAAAGGTATATTGTTTTCTCTGAAACATTCACTGCTTTCTGTTCTGTGCAGACTAGTTTTAGCAATTAGTTTCTGTAAATCTAGTTCCAACTGCATGGGATATATGAACAATGAATGTAGATTTGTTTATTCATGCTTTTGACCAAAATTTAATGTGATTCAGAACATCTTACATTCTGTGTTTTTTTCTCTTTTATATACCAAGGGGGGGGGGGGGGGGCAAAATACACAAAGGGACCCAAAAGAGAGAAAGAAAAAAAAGTCAGTGTGTGAACAAGGGGGGAGAACCCCCCCCCTCAATGAATACTATATAATATGGCAGTCCTTTGAGTTTGAAGAAGACACTGTTGTGCAGTTCTTCAGTAAACACAGAGGGGTCTCTGAAGCAAGTACTATAGAGTCTAGATAGTGGGGGCACTGGAAATCCATTATTGTAGTGGATGCTATTCTATGACACTGCTCATGTTTTGGGGGGCACTTGTCTTCAAAGTCTATGGAGGCTTCTTAGCAGAGAGTTCTCCAGAAAGTTCTTTCAGCAGCTCCAGCTTGAAAATATTGAAGCTCCAGTATTGAAAATCAGAAAGTATAAACCCTTATAATATCATAATCATAATTTAGACAACGAAATTGTAAGAGTTCATCCTTTTAAAAAGAAGCAAAAGTGATATTGTCACTATGCTTGAAAAATAATATAAAGTTACAGTATTGATACAGAAATAACTCTAGATATATTAATTTTGACAATATGCATTTTTAATACTTTCTGCCATAAAAAGTGAGGTTTTCAGTCATCCATATGTCAATTTCAATCTGTTTTTAATAATATATTTGTAGCTATAAATGGAGAAATCTTTAGAACTATTTCCAAATTGCTTTTAAAAATTCAAATAGTGATAAATTCTCCATTTATTATATGCTTTCATAAATCATTAGAGCCTACATGAGACTTATTCAAATAATCTAGTAGATTATCAAATGGTTGTACAAAATCAATAACAATAAATTTTGATACAGAATATGCAAAATAGACATACTATATCATCAGCATAAAATAAACATCTGTGTTCAGTTCCAGCTACTATTACATCCAGAATATCTCTCATTTGTCAAATAAAATAAACCAATGATTCCTCTATGAGATTAAAAACAAGTGATGAGTTCCACTAGGCAGTTTAATAGATGAAGAAATAATTTCATTTATAATTATCCTAGCAGAGGGATTAATATGTTCACTGTAGCTGATTTAATTTTTCTGAATCTGTATCCATAATATAAATTAATAGTCTAATATTATCAGATGCATGACTTTTTTTATTAAAAAGTTTTTATTTAAAAAATTTGTGTGTGATGGATAATTGAAGATATTATCTGCAGTCTATATACTGGGTGTGATAACAAGGAAATTGGATAATTGCTTAGGCAATAAGTAGAATATAGGGTAGGGTAGGGTAGGGTAGGGTAGGGTAGGGTAGGATAGGACAGGACAGGATAGGACAGGACAGGACAGGATAACAGAGTTGCAAGGGACTTTGGAGGTCTAATCCAACATCCTGCTTAGGCAGGAAACCCAATACCATTTCAGACAAAATATATACCAGCCTTTAAAATTACAATTATGTAGGGCTCACCAAAGGACGCTAAAAAAAAAAAGGCTTAATTGTACATTTCCAGAATAGTGGAGAAATCCTTAGAATATGCTTATTCCACTCCATAGGACAACTATGGAGGAAGTTGGGGATTTTTTTCTCTTTCTATGGATTTTTTTTCTCTTTCTATGGATTTCATAGTATCTATTTTTTACATACTTTGGATATGTCTTAATGAGTTTAAAACAGGACTTAATTGCATCCGAGAGATTTAATTAACATTAATTAGAGGTTAGAATACTAAATCCATTTCATATAGCACTGCTGTACCTCTTAAAGCACCAATTAATTTGGTCCTATAAGAGATAAATCCAGTCCTTGTGGCAGTCAAACGATGCTAAAATCTGTCTTTACAATTTCAAGTAATTTATTTGTGAACTGATTGGCCCAATTATAAACAGAGATCAGTTTATCAAATAAAAGTGATCATAGATTTATGTCACAGTCCAAAGGTGATTAAGGTCCAACCCATCCTTCTGATAATTTTAATATCCTGTATTATGACTTAGAAGCCCTTCTGAAATCTTTGATGCAAAACTGTGTTTGCCAGAATACAGCCTGGTCCAGTTCCAAAAGGATGCCATTCCTACAATAAAATTGTAAGGGCTTGCAGAGATATGGTTAGAACTATGAGAGTGTTGGCAGTGGAATCATCAACATCTGGAATATTGTGTACAGTTCTGGTCACTCTCAAAAAGGTTATAGCAGAACTGGAGAAGGTTCAGAGAGAGAAACTGGGATGGGAGGTGGGAGAGGGAGCAGCTTCCATATAAAAAAAGGCTATGACGTTTGTGGCTTTCTAATTTAGAAAGGAGGCAAATGAGTGTACAAAATTATACATGGTGTGGATAAAATGGACAAGAAGCTATTTTCCCCTTTTCCAAAATACTACAACCAGAGGTTAGCCATTGAAATTGAACCTTGAAAAAATACAAAAGATATACAAAAGGTAAATTTTTACACAGCACATAATTTTCTAGCATCCAAAACTTAAGTATGATAATTGAATACATCGTTGGTCTGTACTATCCTTCCTGGTTCAACGTCGAAGTAAAACATTCCTGGATTGAAGCCCACATCAGGTATTGTTCCAATTGCAGCAAGTCAAACTGGGAAAGAAGGCTGTAGTAGATGCTGTTTTACCAACCATTCAGCACTCAGCATGGTACGCTTTCAGTGAAATGATAGTCCAGATACTCTTGTGTTCAGATGACATTCAAGAGAGGACAGCTGGTGTGCAAAATATCATTGACTTGAGGGGTGCAGATGATGAAGTGCTGGGAGATTTTTTTTGTACATGCAAGAAAAATGCCTTTAATCAATGCCAGGGCATTCACTCTGCTGGAGTTTATTGACTGGTCTGAAGGTTTATATGAGCCACTTTTGATGTGCAAACTGACTACAGCAGAAATAAAGAAGTTCACTGATGAACCAATGCAAGTCCACAGTGGCCCTGTCATGCCCAATCAATAGAGAGATGTGTGAAACAGGTCACAGAAGCAGCAAGCAGAGAGTATACACATGAGAAACGTGAGGGTTATATCAGAGGCCAAGAAGCAAATCAGTGGCCGATGTCGAAGAACGGATCAGAAAAAGACTTGATGGAACTCACTTAAACATTTTTGTAACTTAGATAATTGCTTTCTGATGTTAGTTCATGATTGCATGGATTCTTATTTTGCTTAGCTAGATAAGATTCATGCAGAAAAAAACCTTTAATTTTTGTAGCACAAAGGTATAATTTTGTGAAGATAAAGTTAATAGTATTTGTGTTAGAAGAGACTTTTCTGGGGTATATGATCAGATGTGGATTTACCATATCAAGCTAAACATTGTACAATTGCAAA
The DNA here is from genome assembly GCA_012654045.1 of Ptyas mucosa. Lineage (NCBI taxonomy): Eukaryota > Metazoa > Chordata > Lepidosauria > Squamata > Colubridae > Ptyas > Ptyas mucosa. The sequence continues at coordinate 13,692,080 of WNWU01000001.1, read as the reverse complement.
AATAACTACAGATTTGAATTCTTGGTGTAAAAACACATATTTTTACCCCTCACTGGAAAAAAGATATGCAAAAATTAATTTTCACCCCATTAAATGACATGTCCTTCATGCTTGGTCCTACACAACAACTGTGAATGTGCAGGTCACACTGTATCATATTACCCAGATGTTGGAACTGCATTCATTTTTGTGGCAAAGTAACCAACTCAGGTACTGATGTGGAGCACAATATTCTGGGAGCTCTTGTAGAACTGGTCCTAACATGCCAGTGGGTTGTTGTCTAGGGATAACAAGTTGAGCACAACTTAAAAGGGTTTTAATTCCGTATTTTCCAGTTTTCAGTTTTAAGGCTGTGGTGTGCAATGTCAAGTTATAACCTTGACATTCAAATGCGCACATCTTGTTTTTCTGGCCCATTGCCTTTGCATTCCAACAGCCCACCCACATGAGTTTCCCACAATAGCAAAATTGTTTCTAGACAAGCAGGTATCTCAGATTTTTGTTATTCTATTTTGGAACTTTTTGTGCCTTCCTACTTGAAGGTTATTCCTTTCTAGCTTTTTTTTTTTAATGTGCTGCACATTGTCCTACCATTTTATCATTTACACTTGCTACAATTGCAAAGGACCATGTTGAAAAAATACAATTCCAGAATAAAGAATTTTGGTTTGAATGCCTGACCATGGCTTCATTGCATGATTGCTGGGAATCAGCAGGCTGAATTTTATCTGCCTGGTGACTTTAACCTTTCAATGACAGAGCCACTCTGCAGGTAGTTAAACATACATGGCACACAAAAGGTAGTTAGTGATAACCTGCTGATGTTTTTAATTTTGCTCCATGTCCATCTCAAGGTTGACTCAGCCTTCCATCCTTTCGAGGTAGGTAAAATGAGGACCCGGATTGTGGGGGCAATAAGCTGACTTTGTATAAAAAAGAACACCACTTGGGGGGGCCGAAAGCCCTACTAAGCAGGTATATACAAAAATATGAAGGCTATTGCTTAACTCATTGTAAGCCACCCTGAGTCTCTGGAGAAGAGCAGCATATAAATCGAACCAATCAATTAATCAATCAATCAATCAATCTGTTTCTTTGTGTGCCGTGTATGTTTAACTGTGGGTAGGGATTGGTCTGTGAAATTTGTGTGGCCAAATGTTCTATGTTGCCTCAAGGATGGAAAACAAAATGAGATCAGAATTTGGGAAGTGATGTTTTCTATGGACCTTGGATGGTCATGTTGTGCCATGCTTGGAGGTGATTCTGACATTGTTAACTACTACAGTAGACATTTGGGATCTATATATCTACAGAGATTCTCAGTCATTCAGGTCATGGTATCTACATGGAGTCTATGGTTTTATTTCAATAGCTACTGCTTTTATAACTGTTTTTATGTCTATATTTGCCAGGGACACAGGAATTTGTAAGGAATTCTGAAAAAAGCAGTGTTAATGGTACTAGATTGATTCCCAAACACACTTAGGGCTGATGAACAAAATGACAGATGCATTGTCTAATTTGCCTTTGATACACTGCTTACATATGAATTATGGACACAGGGGAAAGGAGTAAACACACTTGATTATGACCAAGTTCTATTGGAGTGGCATTTGTGGCCTCCTCTTCCTGATTGGTTCATACCACTTGGAAAATCCAGACAAAATCCAGAAAACCCCAAGATCCAGAGGAGCTGTTGCTCCTTCCTCCCCACCACCATGCTAATAGACTCTATAATTGGTTCAAGGTGCACTACTTATGTTTTGATGCAGGGCAGGGCAGCGGTGAATTCAAATTTTTTTTACTACCAGTTCTGTGGGCGTGACTTGGTGGGGGGTGGCAGGGGAAGGATACTGCAGAATCTCCATTCCCATCCCACTCCAGGGGAAGGTTACTGCAAAATTCCCATTCCCTCCCTGGGGGAAGGAGATTGCAAAATCTCCATTCCCATCCCACTCTGGGGCCAGCCAGAAGTGGTATTTGCCGGTTCTCTTAACTATTCAAAATTTCCATTACCGGTTCTCCAGAACCTGTCAAAACCTGCTGAATTTCACCCTGATGCAGGGCTGTAGGCAGGATAAAATGTCCCAAAACTGAAGCCAGGGCTGCATTGGGTGCTGCATTTTAACTTGTCAGACTCTTCTGTTCTGTCTTGAAGGACATCTTCAGTAGGTCTATATCAGGATTAATAAGGCCATGTGTTTTCCATTCCTAGATATTGTACCATTGATACCACGCAGTAGAATGTTGTCTCTGCCCTTAAGAGTTACTGTGTAATATTTGGATAAGGGAGACTTCCCCCTCCTCCCGCCACCTTACCGGCATGATATAATGATTTGAGCTTGGGATCCTTTGCATATGAAGGAAGATCTCTATCTTTCAGGTATGGTTTGCTGTGTGAGAATATATGAAGAATACCCTGGTTTGAAACAGTACATTGAAGTTTATTTTACTGAAATCTCTTGGTAGCAAAAATATAGCTACCCCTGCTTTACGTACTTAGTGTGCTTTGCTCTGAAGCTTTTAAATAGGTTTGAGTACAGGAGTCAAATTCGGTGAGTCATTTACAAACTTAACAGAAGGTTAGATTGCCACACAAAAAAATAAGTCATTACAGTATTAGCTGCCAGATTTTCTCTAAGAAACCACTGGGAAAGTAAAGTTCATCTCTCTTTGAACCAATATTTATTCCAAGTCTGGGAGACGGCACTGGCCAAAAAACATAATTTAGCAAAAAAAGAACAAGAAATAACTTTTAAAGAAAATATAGTTTTATTCAGATGTTGTCTATGTTCTTTCGTTACATTGACCCAGCAAATCTCAATACATTATCTGTGTCCATAAATGCATTTTTGAACCTAGAAATGTTCAATGGTTACAAGAGACTATTCCCAAGTTAAGATTTCAGAGCAGATTATCAGAAAAATACCATAATTTTATTGCTAGTGGTATGTTTAAAAACTGTAAACAAATCAAATAAAATAAAGGCAGTGTTGTTCATTTTGTGAAACGTCTGTGTTAAAATCTTAGGTTCTCAAAGATTTACTTGGAAATTATTTTTGTATAATTATGTACGATAAATTCAGTTAAGACATGGGCATGGAAGCCTCTCCACGCAGGCATCTTCCTTAGGGTTTCTTCTTTAGTGTTTCTCTTGCTTCCAGATTTGCTGGATAAATGGTATCCTCTGAGCCAACACTTAAAAAGCCACTCAGTTTGGTTACTTTAAATCGAACCAGAATAGAGCTGGATTGGACCTTGGAGGTCTTCTAATCCAGCCCGCTGCTCAAACAGGAGATCCTATACTTGATTTACCCGTTCTTAGAACAATAACAAAGGAAGCATATGAACTTAGTATATGTACCAGCTGGTGTTTTCAAATTATTGATTAGAAAAACAAAATTGAGTTTAAGATTTGATTTCTGTAGTTCCATTTTTTCTTTCATAGTTGACTTCTATTATATACAAAATATAAGGTCAGTTTTTAATAATTTAACTCGTATTCCATTCAAAGCTATCCTAAAACATATTATAACAACTACATTCTATTGCAAAGCACAATTCTATGAGGGTGCTGTTTTAAACACAATTATAAACAGCATACGGTTTTAATCATGGTTTATCAAGCTAACTCTGCTTGGATGGCACAAGCTGATATACAAGGAAGCCTATTATATACCTTGGGCCCAGTTCTTATTTTCATATATGATGAGATAACAGTGTATATACCTTCAGCTCTTTGTCCCAATCATGGGTTACAGCAATTTGTGATCATAATCCTAGTCTGGATCTACTCCCTCAGTTGGGAAACTAACTAGTGTGAAATTCAGTGTACACCTACAGTATATCAGATTTTATACCAGGCATAGCAACAAATCCTGACACCCTGTGTGCAGTCCATAAATTAATGTGGTGGGAACACAGGGAGCTATTACCACAGTCAATTACACACTCTCTCAAGGATTCCACCACAGCCGTGAACTGAGCCATGCTGTGCTAAGCAACGGCATCACTAGCCAATAAAGCCCAGTCATGAATGCCTTCTCCAGATGGTAGGTCAGCAATGCAGAAGCTGCTGTCTTTGGCTTCCAAAGGTGGGCTATCATTATTTCTTCTTCTTCTTCTCTCTTCCCCAACAGTAATGGTGGCCATTCCACTTGGATGGAAATGAAACCAGAGCTTTACCTATCTTTCATGTTTAAGGTATCTATTTAAAAAGCAAGTGGCTACATGTGCAGAACATCTTACACCTAGTCAGTTTAAACAATGCAGGATTTATTTTGTAGGGGAGTTAGAGAGTTATGGGAAAAGAGCGCATTTGGTCAGTTAATGGTGCTGTGTATTGGCTGATCCCAATGGCTATCAATCTCTGAAAGAAAGGGAAGTGGAAATTCTACTGAAGTGCAGGCGGCTAACAATCTGTGCCAGAACTACTTGCCTGAAGACAGAGCGATGTTCTCTCTGAAGGTACTACCATAAAGAAACATGAGTTAGAGGAGGGGGATGGTCTAGAAAGTCTCTAAAAGTCTACTTTTGATGGGTATCCATCACTATCCTGAACTAGGGTGGTTTCACAAGATAACAACCATAAACAAGCATGTCCTGGACCAGAGACTTGAATGTATCTTGAACTGTACAACTACTCCCCCAAAACTAATGTTGTATCTGGTGAATATAACAGCAAAAGGAAGCTGTTGCTATGGGTAAAAGTTTTTGGATGGTTGAGAAACTAGCACCAAAAGGGACTATGTCTCATCATGACATGGCTGTTGGCGGCCTGCCAATATCCAGGTTTGACTGTTTCTTCAAGGAGAGTTGGAAAAGTATTTGGAGCTGTCTATCATTAGAGCTGGGTTGTGTCAGTGGTTATGTGTTAGTGCTAATAGAAGTGCAGCTCAACCCTACTGATCTGGCTGGTCCACCACAGCATAGCTGACTGGCTCACCAGAGCAGTTTCAGAGATGCTATCACTCTCCTGTCTCCTCGCTCTCCATGAAGCTTGGATGAAATAGATGTGGGTTGAACCACTACTAAAGGAAGAAGTGGAAGGATTGGCTGGCAGGAGAGGGCTAAGCTTTGAGAAACTTTAGCAGTTTTGTTTGGAAAGTATTAACAGTGATTAAACTCTAGAGATTCTACCTGGCATATATAACAACAGAACATGGCAAGAATGCCAAGCATAAAAAAAAAAATCCACAATGTGATAGGGAAAGACCCTCTGTGAATAGAAGGTGTAAGTGTAGGCAGAAGCAAAGCAATGTTAATTAATGAGGATCATGTGAACCATATAGAATAGCTTAATTAATGGAGACTTTGCGGTATGAAATGAAATGAAACTGTAACAAGTGAAAAGAAAACTGAAATTTTGAGAGGCCCCTTTGGACTATGAGACCCCAATGAGATCCTAAACTGTAACTTGCTTAGCTTGTGCCTAAATCTGGCACGGTCAGCAGGTTGCCACGGGAACAGTAAGAAAGTGGTAACTGCTGGTGCCCATATGGTATTTTCTGTAAGGTTCAGCCCCAGCAGTGGAACTCTGGCAAATGCCCCTCTTAGGCTTACCAGAATGAGGTAAATTCTTGGCCCAGCATTTTTTTTTAAATTTGATTTATATGCCGCCCTTCTCCGGAGACTCAGGGCGGCTTACAATGCGTTAAGCAATAGCCTTCATACTTTTGTATATTTATACAAAGTCAGCTTATTGCCCCCACAAACCGGGTCCTCAATTTACCTACCTTAGAAAGGATGGAAGGCTGAGTCAACCTTGAGCCTTGGTGAGATTCGAACCTGCAATAATTGCAGGCAGCTGATGTTAATAACAGGGCTTTAGACCACTGTACTATCCAAGGCTCTTTTCCACCTCCTCTCACTGCTCTTCTTCCTCCTCCTACTCCTTGCAGTTCAGTAGTGTTTATGGCCCATGAAGCTGGTATGACACAAGACAAAAAAAGCATGCCAGGCTGTAGCAACAACAAGATCTTACAGAAGCACAGCAATTCTACGGAGTATCGTGCACTGCAGCAGAATCCTCCTCCAGCGACCACTTTGTGTCACGTAGATGAGAACCTGCTCCAAAGAGAGGAAAGGGAGAGAAGGAAGAGGTTGGAAAGGAGCACAAAGTTAAAACATCCAGAAGCCCATGGAAAGTAAGTGCCACCTGTGAAAATGGCATAGAGAACTATTTGTCTTCCGGGGACAATTTCATGGCTGGGGCTGCAGGAAAGGCTGCTCCAGTCATTTATTGTCTGAAGTAGCGATGGGTGGGTGGGTGGGGGGAGGGGGGCGGAGGAAGGAGATTTCAGTGGTCCCGCCCTCAACTGTTGGAGGAATACATAGTAGAGAACCTCTGCCTCGGGGAAGAGAAATAAGCACAAACCACACATCATCCATGAACTTCAAGCAGCAGCAGGTAACGTGCATTGGGTCTCATGGGCGGCTCTAGCAGGAAAGACATCTGCAACAGATGAGACTGCCCCAGGATATGCCTGGCTCCTTGCCATATCTGGGCTCCCTGCCAAAAAAACGCCTGGCCAACATTGTTGTCATTCCAGAGCAAGCGAATGGGAACCTTGACTACAATTCCTTGATCTAGCTTAATTTGACACTATTACACTATGGGAGATGCATAGGTTAGGTTGCATTCAGTTATATAGTTCAGGAAGGCTCAGCAACCTTAATTCCATACATGTAAAAATGGAACATTACAGAACACAGATAATGGAGCTAATACACTGGCCTGGCAGGGGAATGAACATAAAAGTACTTCCTCCTTTTTTTCTTACAATAAAACAGCAGGCTAAGACAGCTCCCATTAAAATCTTTTCTCCGGTGACTTTATAGCTATTGCTAGGCTTTTAACACTGAAGACCTGTCTATTGAATACTTGGGAGTCAAGCCACCAAGCGTTTACAGGAGCAGGGAAGGAGGCGGTTGGATTCCCCCCTCCTCCCGTTTTGAATCAATCAGGCTCTCTTTGATCGTTCCTAATCGACTACTAGACCATACAAGGAAAAGCTTTAAAACACCTTACAGAATCTATGGGGATTCTCAGTCATCCAGAGCTGAAGAAGCTTCTTGGAGGAGAAGCGAAACGTCTTCAAAGAAAAAACCCAGAAAGTCCAGTTGCCTCTCGAAAAAAGAAAAGCACCTTTGGGACACCTTACAGAGTCGATCGTGGCATTGTGGGCGGCTGATAATAAATAGCAACAGATACCATACTAACAGCGAGGGATAAAAGAGGGAAGGAAAGCCAGACGTGGTAAATTACCTGTGGAACTTATCCACGCAATTTTCGCTGCCTCCTTTGACGTCCGCTGCAGATTCCCCCGGGTCGAGCTTCCCCGGGAGCCGCCGACTTACACGGACACAAACACACTCGCCCAACGAGGGAGCCTGACGGCTAGAGAAAGCCGGATCGGCGAGCAGGTGGGCCTCCAATGAAGCTCTCCCCCTCCAAAGTCCCCCGTTGGCCAACAGCTCGGCGATGCCGCGGAACTCTGGACCAGCTCCTTCTCTTTATTGGACGAGAGGCTTGTCAATCCGCCCCCATAACACACCCGACTCGCCTGCTTGCGGCTTCTAAGGGGTGGCTTAAGGAGCGGCGGCTGCTGTGAGCTGTGCGAGGCGGCACGGCGGAGAAGAAAGTTTTTGCAACACTTGGGCACCTGACTCCGCATCTCTCGCCCGTGCGCGCTCTGGAGTGAGGCTGACCAAAGGGAAGCAGCCGAGCCTGGGAGCGGACAAAGCTTCGGAGACAAAAGTTTCTGCTTCTTTCCTTTGGTTTTTCTTGGATTGGTTTACAGCCGGGAAGATCCCAGCGACCGAATCAAGCTCTCGTCTTCACCTTTGCTTTTTGGCCGGGGGAAAAAATGTTCCTTGTCTGTGAAACAGGTCGCGATTTAGATGGAAATTCGCTGACTTGAGACGCGACCTTTTTTTTTTTTTTTTTGCAGAAAGTGAGAGAAGGGTGTTTAATTACGCACCTAATTATTGACTTTTTCGTTCTTTCTTTTTTCTTTCTTTCTTTCTTTTTTTCCTTGTGCTGCCGCCTGCTCTTCTCCCACCCCGCTTCTTCTACCGGAGCCCCAGGTTTTTGTTTTGGAGCTATATGGAGGGATCTCAGAATGGTTTGCAACAGGAAAACCAAAACTTTAGTGTCCACATGCGTGATTCTCAGCGGGATGACTAACATCATCTGCTTGCTCTACGTGGGCTGGGTAACCAACTACATTGCCACGGTTTCTGTGAAAGTTCAGGAGCCGATCTCGGAGAAAAAGTTAGAGGAAGACAAAGGAGACACTCTAAGGATTATAGAAAGGCTGGACCACTTGGAAAGTGTCATCAAGCAGCACATCCAAGGTACATCTCTCTCGCTTCCGCGGTCCCGTTTCTCTCCTTCGACAGATCGTCTTCCTCGTTTTCCAAGTCTCTCTTACTCCCTAACCCCCCCCCCTTTAAAAAAAACCCAAAAACCAAGCGTTGCACAGGTTCCGTTTATGTGGAACACGGGTGTTTTGAGGTCACATTCCTGATGCCATAGGCGGGATGGTGGACTCTGGTCCGAGGGGAGGATGCGCGGGCAGGGAGGGGGGGGGGGGCGAGAAAGAAAGAGCGGATAGTTAAAAGAGGAAAAGAGATTCGTTGAGGAGAAGAATCGGGAGCTTTGTTAGGGACGGGCTCTCCTTGATCGGGCGAAGGTTCCTGCTTCCTGGCTGCCTCCTTCCCTCTCAGTCGCTGGGTGCCGCCGGCTAAGTCGCTGCTTGCCTGCCTGCCTGCCTGCCTGCCTGCCTGCCTGGCTGGAGCGAGAAGCTGAGTAGGTGGGGGCAGCACCCACCGCTTGCTAGGTCCCTTCCTCCGTGTGGCTCGGTAATTTTGCCGCCGCTAGATCGCAAAGGCGCTTGTCGAAGGGAATCCCGCTTGCCTTGAAGCCTTGGGGGGCGGGGGGGCGGGACAGGACCGAACGAGCGACAGGCAATTCCTGACAGGAGGCGGTTTGACTCTGTGTGTGTGTGTGTGTGTGTGTGTGTGTGTGTGTGTGTGTGTGTCCCTCCATTTCCCGCCTTTCCGAGAGAACCGGCGATTGCGAAGAAGCGGCTGGTGCCTCCCAGGCAGAAGCTCTGCCGGTGGCTCTGGGTAATCTGGCGCTTGACAGCTGGCACTTTCGCCCGAGGGAGGGAAGAGGATGTTGGGGAGCCTCTTTGCTCGGCCAGAAGCCCGATCCCGGTGGAGGATCTAACCCGATTCTCGGCATCTCCTGAGCGGGTGGGTTGGGCTCTCGCTGCGTCCATCGGTGTAATAACAAGCCGGCTTTCGAGCCTGTTGAAGTTGCTCCGTCGAAAGAGACCTCGGGAGATCTTCTCTTGGGAAGATCTTGGCACGAATCGCTGGCATCGGATTAAGCGTCTGATCTTAGTTTTCGTTCCCACCAGCACTTCGGGTTGTGCTATGGCTATTTTTTTTAATGGCTATTTTTTTAAATGTACCCCCCCCCCCCTCCATCTCCATCTCCATCTCCATCTCTGCTCCTAAAAAAGCCTGGCCTAGTTGTGTTAATTGCCATTGTATATATAGATTGCATCTTATTTCGGCGTTTTGTTTCCTCCCTGCTCCGATTGGGAGGAGGATGGTTTGGGAAGACAATCTGAGATGATTCTCAATCTGGGTAATGGCATTTTAATTTGGTCGCTGTTTGACTGCTTCTGCTTTAGAAAGGGATGCTGGGGAAGAATAAGAAACATCATTTCCTTGCCAGATGTGGTTCTGGACCATCTCCTCCTTTTTTGCTTCTTAATACGTTATTAGTTACAGAAGGCATGATATATTGTCTTTGTTTATCCTCTGATGGAGATGGGAGAGGACCACATGCCTTCCAAATGTTTTAAGGGCTCATGGCCAAGTGGGGGTTACATTATTTCTGTCTTCCCTCTTTCCCATTTTTTAAAAAATGAATTTCCTGGAGGGGAAGCCCTTGGCACATTTTCAGATTCCACACTGCTTTTGTTTCTCAATATTTTGCACAGTTTTAATCAGATAAAGAGACCAGGTTCTGTTATTAGATTTATGCAGAGTTTGTCCATAGGGCGATCACAATGAACAGTTTTATTCTTATTTTTGTAATTGTGACATCTTTTCTAAGGGGGAAAAAAGCTCTATGAAAAATAAGAATGTTTGATAACTTTGGTTACCAATCTCTTGGGCTGAGGTCCTGCAGTATTCAACTCCTCCATCCATCCAGACAGAACTTAGCTAGTTTGCTACAGCTGGCAAACGGATTCCTTTTCTCCTAAATCAATTTTGCCAGTCTGACAGAACGCTCCAGTTAAACCATGAGCTTCAGTGGAAACATATTAAAGGCATACACAGCACACATTCATTAGCAGATTTCTATGTATAAAGGAGGCTTTCCGAAGTCCTTCTGGTTCCTTGGTGTAATATGAACGTAAATACAATGTAGACTTCTTCCCTTTCTGTCTATTTACTGGCTTGACCTGTGCAAAGGTTTTTTTTTTTAATTTGATTTATATGCCGCCCTTCTTCGGAGACTCAGGGCGGCTTACAATGCGCTAAGCAATAACCTTCATACTTTTGTATATTTATACAAAGTCAGCTTATTGCCCCCACAAACTGGGTCCTCAATTTACCTACCTTAGAAAGGAAGGCTGAGTCAACCTTGAGCCTTGGTGAGATTCGAACCTGCAATAATTGCAGGCAGCTGATGTTAATAACAGGGCTTTAGACCACTGTACTATCCAAGGCTCTTTCTTTTTCAGAAGGTGGAGTAATATCAGTTCTAAACTCCCCCCCCCAAATCCTGGAATATGGCCTTATTATAGAATTTGTGCTACTAAAATGTTAAGTCCGCTGTAAGTATGATGTTTGTATTCTGGTTATGGCTGTTTAGAAGTAGAATTTATTCCTTGGTTTTCCCAGGCTTTCCCAGAAGAAGCCAAGTTAATGGAAGTTTTGGTGACATCACAAAGTTTTCTTTCACCGTTGACCTGGCCTTTATTCAGCAGCACAAGTTGAAGTCATGATTTTTGATACTTTCTTTGTGCAAAGATTGGGCAGACTCCATGATAGAAAAAGTGCTTTGCATATAGGATTTTCAGCTCATGCTCTCAGGTGTTAAAGAATCTATTGACAACAAAATTGAGAGTTCCAGCCATAGCCTTAGAACTGTCCTGATTTTTATTTATTTATTAAACAAATATATATAGCGCATAATGTCATAAGGACACCTTCTAAGTTATGTGCTATTGAAAATGTAGGAAAATATAAAATGGATCTTTATTGAGATAAGCCCTAAATAAATATGCAATGGATAACTGCAGATTTCAAAGCAATAGCCATGTTGCTCTTGGCTTAAAATTCTGAATGCGGATTAACTAATGACTTGACAAGCTTGGGTTGGAATTCAGACATGACATCTGATAACTGCTTAAATTCCTTTTGCCTAAATTTCTTTTAAAATGTGTCTTCTTAAGAGGGAATTGTTAAAATTAATTAGCTGAATATAATTTTTTTAAAATTAAATCAAAAGAGATAACATTGTAGTGTGACTAAGTGGATGATCTTCAAAAACTGCAAGTTTTTACTGTGAATTTGTTAAATACAGTAATTATAAATGTAGGCGACCACTTGCTAAAAAAGTGGTTTACTAAATAAAGTACAGCGAGCTTGGTTGTGCCACACCATTGAAATTGAAAGCAAGAATGATTAGGTTCACACAAAATACAAAATCATGTTTGGTTGTTTTCAGCTTAAGGAGGTGTACAAATCCATCTAGAGACTAGGTACTTCAGTCTTCCTATTTGTAGGGTGGGGGTTATGAGATCTGGATTTTGATTTTCATGGTGTTATTAGAGTTAAAGCTGAGAGATAGCAACCTATCTATAGCTCTCTAGAGTAGCCAGTAATATGGTACCTTTCCAATATGGTGGTTGGAAATTCACCCGAAGAGCAGTGATTTAGGGGGACCTGATCTAGGGAATTGATAGGTGAGCTGCTTTGGTTTGGTTTTTGTGTGTACCTAACTTAAAAGGTTATTGACAAGGTTTTTCAGTGGGCATTTATGCAAGTTGAATTGGACTTCATTTAAGTCAGAGTGGAGATATGAAATTTGGAGAAAGTACTTTGATATTTAAGGATGAGTCAATGACCTTTCATTATTTTGTTTTAAATTATCCATAGGTTAGAATAAGGAATTGTCAAAACACCTGCATCTGCTTCATTGTGGAACAAAAGTCTATGAACAAAGCAGGAATTTCAGTTATTTATTTGTGTTCACCTTTATTTTTTTTTATAAATAACTCAATGTGGCAAACACAAACAATACTCCTTCCTCCTCCTATTTTCCCCACAACAACAACCCTGTGATGTGTCTGGGCTGAGAGACAATGACTGGCTTAAAGTTACCCAGCCAACTTTCATGCCTAAGGCAGGACTAGAACTTAGTATCCTGGTTTCTAGCCTGGTCTTAACTGCTTTACCAAACTAGCTATGAATGAATGAATGAATGAATGAATGAATGAATGAATGAATGAATATATAAATGAATGTTAGATTCATCATGATACATTATCCTTGCCAAGAATTTCATTGCAATGCTTTAAAAAAATACTTCTACTTCTTTTAAGGCAGAGATATCAGGCTTAACGAAAGGTCTGAATAGCAGCTTCCAAATTATCCACCAAAGTTGTGCTTACTGAATCAGTGTAGCAGAGTATTGTAAAATAATTTAGAACTGTTTAAAAAAAATAATATGTTGTTTTCCATTTGTTTTCCTATATTTCCAAGTCATTGAAGAATGACTTGCCCCTGAGGTTGATCCAGCTTTGGTTCTTCTGTGCAGTGCAAAAGAAGGTTGATACAGCTAGTTGATCATTGCAGTTAACATTTTGAATTTTTGAACCACATCGCATATTCCCTTGCTTGGAATCAGATCAGAACTTGTTCTCTGCTTTGCTTGGATGGAGCTATCAGGCCTGTGTACATTACAGAATAAAATCCCAAACCCTGACTTACCTCTTCTTTCCGACTCTGCTGCCACCGTCACTGCTGTTCTTTGTTCAGTCTGCAAAATAATGAGAAGAACAGAAAGTGGAAAAAGCAGCTGAGCGGAAAAAAAATAAGCCAAAATAATTGTCACACCGCCCCATGCACTCAAATTTGCTTGTTACTTCTTGGCCTTATGACTTGAGATTGAGGAACTACACTGAGTAGATAATACTATGGATGGATTCATGTTATCATGTAAAGCCATGATGCACTGAGTAGTATCTTGGATTAGCATGCTTGTTTAATCATGTAATTAGTTTGTAGGGCACTCAGTTACTAAAGTGGCTTTAGGCAAAGTATTATATATTAATACTTAAAAAGAACACCCCTCCCCCTGAAAAATAGAAAACTGATAAAAAACAGCATATTAAATTTTCGGGGAAAAACCGGGGGTGGGTTCTACTTACCTTTACTACCGGTTCACAACGGGGCTGCATGCATGCGCAGAAGCTTCTGCACATGCGCAGAAGCATTTTGATGACATCAGGGTGGGTGGGCGGAGCCTCCCTCTGGTTTTACTACCGGTTCTATAGAACTGGTCCGAACCGGGGGCAACCAACCTTTGGGAAAAACATGAATACCATGGAATTAGATTACCCAGTAAGAATATCAGTGAGATGAGTTGCGTCAACCCTGCTAATAAGATTTCTGAAACATAATTTATGGGTTTGGTGGCCCATCTCAATATATGACTCTAGGCAGCTCACAATAAAAACAATATAAAAAGAGCAAACAGTACAATTTAAAAAATAAAAACAAAGTGAATCACAAAACCATACTTCAAAATTCACAGTCAAAGTGAGCGCACCTATGTATAACAGACAATGCAGCCACTTCACAGGCCCTTCCACACTGGTCATGCCTGTTGGCAAAACCATGTTTTCAGGGCTTTGTGAAAAGCCAACAGAATGGGACCACTTTCCTCTCCAGAGGGATGTTCTAGAATGAGGGAGCCATTACAGGATGGTACTCCTTGGCTAACAGGACCCAGAGCATGCTGCTCCAGCTGGACCTGATATAGAGGTAATAGGAGAGAGGCAGTCCCTCAGATGGAGTTAGTGTTGTGTGAACCTAGTCTGTGCCTTTTTAATATTCTCATGTAAAAGTGAAAATATTTTTGATTTTAATTTAAAGTAGTTCCTCTATGTAATATGGGAGGGAATCAGCGGTGGGATTCAACCAGTGTAACAACCGGTTCGCTGAGCATTATAGGTCAGTATAGCGCAGGGGCAGGTGGAGGGGCCTACCTGATTGTCGGAGCAAATCGGTTCACTCTCAGTTGATTTTTGGAGCTACCGGTTCGCCTGAACTGGTCCAAATAGTCTGAATCCCACCCCTGGAGGGAATCCATGGATTGAGAGGGAGGAGGAGGAGACTATCATCAACTGACCTATTGAGGCAACCAAAGTGAAATTTATTCACAAGTGTAAGCAGCTTAAATCCACAGTAATGAATGAAATCTACATGAATTATCTGTTGGAGTTCTGAATAGCTATATTTTAAAGTAAAAGAAAACCAGAGTTTGATTTTTAAAATATCTGAAAGGAGATTTTCCTATGATGAGCTTTGGTGAAGTTACCTAGTTTGATAATAAAACATCTGCAAGAAAACAAGTTCAGAGAGTACCAAGAACCCCACAGTTCAACTCTGAGCTCATATATTTTGATTCAAAGCAGAATTTAGTGATTGTCAGTTGCCAAAAAGAAATTTTTTATTCAGATATAAATTATGTGGGCAAAGAAATAGCATGGGGGCATGGTGTTCCTCATATAATGAAATGTGTTTTATTGGTAACTGTAAGTAATTATTGTTTGCTTCTTTTGCTTTAATTTTCCCACTTTTATCTATTTTAAAAACATTGCAGTTAAAGTAATATGTCATGGTGTGCAATTCTGTACAAATAAGGAGAAAGGAAAAAATAACAATCAGGCACTCAAGCTGTAAGCTTGAAAAGAAGAAAAGACTACTTGAACATGTTAATACTTAGCGTGTGCAAATGTTAAAATAGATGTAAATCTGTTTTGCAAAACAGATCTTTGATACAAATTAAAGTGTGTTTGTAAGAAAAAAGAGAGGAGAGTCCAGTTCCAGTGATACAAAATCAAAGGGATGCAAAATCTATGAAATTAATTATCCCTCCACAATAGAGGCTAATATAATAGAGACTTCCAATGGTTTTCTAATGCTACTTAGCATGCTGATTTCTCTACGCCACCTTTCTCATTTCTCATTTTCCATTCTCCCGTAATAGCCACTGTGAATAGAGCAATGCCAAACCCAGTCTGTTTTTTAAAGACTGTGGATGCTGCTTATCAACCTTCCCATAGGGCTAGTGGACTTGAGCAAATTTGGAGGCTGGCAAAGGTCACCATGTCTTGAGGGAATCTACACTGTTCAATATATTCCAACTGTGATCTTTCCTATCTGAAATATTACTGGTCCTTTTAAAGCCTTCTGTGAGACTCTGCTTTTTCAGAGTCCGACTTTTTTCCATAAAACCTTTAATAGAATCCCCTATTTGTCATGTTCTTCATAACTGACTCTGTAACTAAGACTAAGGACATTTAACCGTCTCAATGGTGTATTATTTCATTGCTTCTATTTACATTTGCTTCCCCTGTTATATGCTTCCCCTGTCAAATGTTGGGATTGTAAGAGCCTAAGGAATACCTGTCCCCTCGTATTCTCTGGAAGTGCACATTAACAGCACTGACGGAATAAAATAAACATGAGGTTGATCCAGTTGTGAAGCATCCTTTTATGAGTGATAAAATCTTGGAATTGTTTTGTATATTAACTTGGAATGACTTGGATAAAAGGCTGCCTAATATATGTAGTGAAAAACAGTCCCCATTGGATTTCTTCAATTTTATTTGTTCTCCGTGCGGTATTAGTCTGTTTTTACTTCTAGCAGAAAAACTAGAATGTCAAGTGAAGTTTACAACCTAGTTAGAATTTTTA
The DNA here is from genome assembly GCA_012654045.1 of Ptyas mucosa. Lineage (NCBI taxonomy): Eukaryota > Metazoa > Chordata > Lepidosauria > Squamata > Colubridae > Ptyas > Ptyas mucosa. Next base: position 13,676,063 of record WNWU01000001.1, on the reverse strand, counting down.
CTCACAAGGGAGTTTTTTCCCCACATTCTAAAAATGTAAAATGTCTCAACGTCCTTCTCTTCCCTCACACCTCACATTTTGACATTTTTAGGCAAGCAGGCAGATCAAGATTTCCTTTAATAACGTGAGGCACGATCCAGACAAAGATACTTTAGAACCTGATGGATTTCTCTGTGACAGAGGAGTGCCTGCCAGTAAAATAAATTATCTTTAAAATAAATTGCCTTTTTTGTTGCAGCTGCAGTAATGGAATCTAAATGTTATTACCTACCTGCAGGGATGTGAAATTCAAGGTATCTGTACATTAATGACATAAAAACCTTTTAGTGTTTTCACTGAGTACGTGTAGAAGAACTTTGTGTCAGAGGTAGGTCTGCAAGTTATGTTCAGCTGTTCTGTGTTGCATGTATGTGACTTTGAATCAGTATTGACTCCCACTGACTGCCTGGACTAGTCCATGTAATTTTCTTGGCATGGTTTTTCAAAAGTGGTTTGTCACTACCTCCTTCCCAAGGCTGTGAGAGAGTGACTGGCCCAAAGACACCAAGCTGGCTTAGTGCTTAAGGCAGGACTAGCCTTCTTAGCCAATTTACAACCTAGTACCTTAACTTCTACACCAAACTAGTTTTCTTTTTGCCTGTTAACATAAATTATTATACATTCTTTAAGCTGGTTTGCAAGTTCGAGAGATACGTTTGTTTCAAAAATGTATGACTGTATTAAAAGAAGAAATCGCTATAATATTCCATCAGATTTTCAGTGTTTTTGTGTTAGGTTTATGGGACAATTGAGAGAAAAGGGTACTTAGGCTGTTGGTTTGAGCTCAGAGCTTGGCAATTTGGTTGCAAACATTTCATCACTATTCGAGGAGACATCATTAAGTATGTTTTGAGTTGTGCTCCTCTGTCAGAACACAGGTCTTTAAATACCTTTTTCTGAGATGCAAATTAATCTGAATGTTGTTTGTTCAGGTATTTCTGAGTCATGGTCTGATTTCAGACATTTGATTGGCTGGCTGTTGTTGCTGGGCTGTAGTTAAGTACCATCTGTGTGATGCAGATTGGGATTAGAATTGTTATCTAATGCTTCTGAGTCATGGTCTGGTTTCAGCTTGTTTGATAGTTTGAGTGGCTGGCTGTTGTTACTGAGACATGGTTTGATAAACAGTCCAAAATCAGACCATGACTCAGAAATATCCGAACAAACAACATTCAGACTAATTTGTATCTCATAAAAAGATATTTGAAGTCCTGTGTTCTGACAGACAAGCACAATTCAGAACACACTGACGATGTCTCCTCGAATGGTGATGAAATATTTGCAACTAAATTGCCAAACTCAGAGCTCAAACTAACAGCCTAACTACCAACCCAAGCTACTAATATTCAAACACATTTCAGAAAAAGGTATATTATTTATAAACTGTTCTCCTTGGTCAGTCCTTTTTGTCTTTATCTGATTCTCTTCGTTCCAAATAACTCGTCTTGTTAGGACATGACAGCCTAAATAAATTAAATGGCAACTATGAAATCCTAACCAGTTTGTTAGCAAATGCTGATTAATCATGAACACTACTGCTACAAGTTTGTTCCCCCTGCCAATAAGATTAAACAAACTCAGTTTTGTCTGTAGTTTACCTCATGCTATATATGAAAACTCGGGTGTTTTCAGGTTAATCTGAATCATGACAAATTTAGCTTTTGATTTTCTTGTTCAGTGGTTTGTTTTCTGATAATTTTAAGTTCCTTTATGACAATTTACTTGTGTGGAGAAATACTGATCTGAAAATACTTTTAATTTACCAGGTTTTGAATATTGGATGGATACGTGTACAAAATACGTGTAGTATGATAGTATTTAACAATAAACCCTTGAGTCGTGAAAAACCTAAAAGTATAATAGTGATTTATAGCCATGTTTGCACGTCAGTGTAATCCATAGTTTAATAAACTGTGATTTATTATATTTAGCCAATTTTCTGAGTTTGACCTTTGAATTTTATACATACATTTCAAATATAAAATGCAGCTGACTAGTTGTTGTTTCCTGTGAATCTAACTATGAATAGATTAACACTGAATAACAGGAAGACGGTTTGTTTAGGTTTTTATCTTTTTGCTTGCATACTGTGCTTTTAATAGCAATGTAAGAAGGATTTATGAAGCATTAATCTAGCAAAATGAACTGCCTGGTACAGAGACAACATAGTTTTCAAAGCTTTTCAACTAGTCTATCAAGTCATAACTTGTCATAGACATGTAAGAAGATCTGGCAGTCCCAATATAAAAAAGATGTGTTCCATTCTATCTTTAGCCTGGAAATATCCTTCAGACTCTGCCTGTGCACAGTAAATCAACAAATTGGCTCTCTTACCAATGTTTTACAAATATTTAATTAAATTTACGTGCCACCCATCTTGCTGTTTGAGGAGACTCTTGATAGTGCATTCAGCATATTCAAGGAATACTAAATACTGAAGTAAATTCATATTACACAATTCTTTTAGTGCTTCTTACAATTACTGTGGCCAGCTTCTGTGTCTCTAACCAGTGTTTGTTATGCAAAAAGCAGGTATGAAAACATTTCTGGAAATGTAAACTTCATTACAGGTAGTCCTTGACTTACAATCACAATTGACCCCAAATTTCTGTTGTTAAATGAGACATTTGTTGGGTGAGTTTTGCCCCATTTTACGATCTTTCTTGGCACAGTTGTTAAGTGAATCACTGCAGCTGATAAGTTAGTAACCCGGTTGTTAAGTGAGTCTGGCTTCCCCATAGACTTTGGTTGTCAGAAGGTTGCAAAAGTGATCACAGGACCCCAGGACACAGCCACGGTCAAAAATATGAACTAGTGCCCAAGCATCCGAATTTTGATCACATGATCATAGGGATGCTGTACAGATTGTAAATTTGAAAAACAGTCATAAGTCACATTTTGCAGTGCCGTTGTAACTTTGAATGGTCACTAAATGAACTGTTGTAAGTTGAGGAGTATCTGTATCTACTAACAGGTACAATGGGTGGGATAACTAATATAGACAGGCTGGTTCATAGGGTGAGAATTTACAGAGCATTTTTAAACCATAAACATGGTTTGGAAATTGAAGCTGCTGGATTCACCAAACATGCTAAAGTCAAAGTCAAACAAACTATAGTACTTTTGTTAGTTTATTGTATTTATGCTATAGATGGTTGTTTTACCCATAATTAAGTAAATGGGTGAATGTTTGAGGATGAGATTGCTAAACAATTTGAAGAACAAAAATAGCCCTATTGTGAGACAGTGCTAAACAGCATGTATTTAAAGAAAAGCAAATGTAATTATAACAATTCCAATTCTTTGCACAGTAATATCGATATATTTTTGATTTTGGACAATACTTAGAAAGTCTCTTTTTTTAAAAAAAGAAAAATGTAATTCCTTGCCATTTTTCTTCATTGTATTGATTAAAGCTTTTTTGCTTCATCTGAAGTAGTCAAATAGAAATCCATCTGCTAAAAGCAGATGGCAGATTTCTTGCAATTCTCTCTTAATATTAAAAAGAACAAAAATTCGTTTCTAAACATCCTTCTTTTTGTCGTTGTTTTTCAAAGGTCATTAAGGGTACAAAAACCTAGGATATTTCAGCTGTAGATATTGACACACAAAAAGCAGCGCAACCAATAACACGGAGTTAAGAACTATTTCTACAAATATTAGCACAGCCATCTCAACCTCTTTGTACTTGTAGAAATACAACATCCACCATTGCTATGGTGTTTGGGCAACAGTTTGGGCAATAGTCACACTTGATGGTATTGATGTATTGCAAGTATCTGGGCTGTACTAACCATTTCTTCCTGAACAACCATTAAGAGTTGGGTCATCAGTTAAGATTAGTTCAGTGGCTATTTCCTTCAAGATCAAGATAATTGCATACTACTAAAAGATAAGCCTTAGGTGCTAATAGTTCTGTGTGAGAATAGAAGGTGATAAGTAGGAGTTTCTTTATTGGTAAAGGATAGGCCTATAGTTCATTGGTAAAAGCATTGGGCAGGCAAAACCATGCAGGTTCAGCTCCTGGCATCTCCACTTTAATATCCATTGCCAAACATCTTGTTATGCCATGGTTTAATTAAACCACAGTTGATTGGGTTCGCACACCACACTAAATGGAACCAAACCACATTTCAGTTTATGGTCTGTGGATTGCAGACAATGCAACCCAATCCAGTTGAATTAGTGATTTAGATGTTATAAAGGCATCTCTGCTCAGGAGCTGGTCTTCTCTCAGTCTATAGGAAAGGCCTTGTGGACAATTAAAATTTGCCCCCTACCCTGGGGTCAAAAATAATCCAGACTGGAATTACACTACTTTTTGGGTGTACAATATTGGAATAGTTAGCATGGTGGGCTATTGGTATCTGTGAAACAGATTATTTAGGATGTTTTAAAAGCCAAAAATCCAATATGCTTAAGGGCAATAATAAGAGAGTATATGAGTAGACAGCACAGGAAATGGTGCTTGCTCTTTAAGAATATTTTTTCACTTTAGACCATAGTTGTCAAACTCCCGGCCCATGGGCTGAATGCGTCATGCACTCGCCATGCCCATGCCCGGTTTAGTGAAGGGAAAAAAAGTCCTGATACATGATGTGACACCGCCATAACGACGTGAGTTTGACACCCCTGCTTTAGACTCTCTCAGCCCTTCTTATCTCACAGGGAAATAAGGAGGAGGAAGGTATATTAGACATATTCACTGACTTGAATTAGTTATAAAAATAATAAAGGAGGGAAATGAATGAATCTAAAGATGGCTTGTTCATATTACTGTTGTAACCCATGAATTTAAATATTGGATCTGCTGACATATTGGATCTGCTAATATATTTTTTTTTACAAAAAGGGAAGTCAGCTTTTGTCAGCTTTACCTTTGGTAAAAGAGAATCAAGAGCTGAATGTTTATAGGCAGCATAAATTCTCTTAAAGGAACTCACTTCTGAGAAAACAGGTGGAGAATCTGCTTAGAATGCTGGAGTGCTGCATAAAATTGCTTAAATCTTCTTAATTTCATTTAATGAAAATTAAATCTTACAACCTTTCCTAAACATAAAGTTGGGAGCTGGGATTTTTCACAAAATCATATTGTGAATAATACTTTCATGATCCAGTATTGTTGAATAATGCAATGGAGACTTTTTGGAAAAGTAGATGGCTTAAAACCAGCTTGAAATATTTGTATGGTCACTTTAAAGGAACTATAAATAAGTGTGTCAGAGATTGGAGAATGCCAAGAGGCAGCTTTTTTTGTATGTTTGACATGTTTTGTAATTCTTGCTCTTCTGACTGTTAAATAACCTTATGTTTGCAACCTCCATTTAGTTCTTGCTGTGCCTCCGGGAACAGAGAAATTTCAGTCATTGGACAGCACTGCATAGCCTCTCTGTGACTGTTTGATTTAGTCAGGGCCAGGTTAAGATACCATTATGTTCCTGGAGTGACTAAGTAGGCTGTCCACTTTGCAAATGATTTTCAGCACGGAAGCTACAATTCCAAGTGTCAGCATATATTCTGACTTTGTTAATAGGAAATGCATTTTCATTTCATTGGCATAGGTAAGATTGTATAACTCTTTCTGGTTGCTCTGATGAAACTTGGTGTTTGATGAGGGAGTGGAATGGAAAACTCTCTCCTCAACTGGAAAGGAATTCTGAGAAAAAAATATTAAAAGCACTCAGGGCAAATTACCAAAAGTTTTCTTTATTTGGTGGACAATTTAGGGCTGGTTGATATATGCCGTGTTTTCCTGAAAATAACACAGGGTCTTATTTTCTTTTGACCCCCCCATAAGGGCTTGGCCTTATTATCGGGGGGGGGATCTTATTATTTTGGGGGTGCAGGAGGCGGTGAGCATGGGACTGGATGTCCTGTCGCTGCTGTCACCTCCCCTCCCTGTTCTTCGTGCCGGCCAAGCGGCCCAACACGTCCCACCCCACCCCAATGGCAATAGCTGCTTCCCTTCCTCACTGTCTCTTTATCGAGAGGGGTAGCAGGTGGCGTGGGGGAAAAGCAAAACGCGTGGAGCGAGACATGGCTCTCCTTGCCATCTCTTCTCCTCCCTCCTCACTGGGCATGACAGGGTTCCTGCCCCTTGCTTAGCCACCTGCCCTCTTTAGGGATACAATTTGGGGGGTGGCAGGTGGGGCAGGCGAGAAGTGGGATGCAGGTCTTAGCTCTGTCGCTTTCCTTGCCATTGTGTCCAGGGAAACACGCTATAAAAGAAAACCTTCTTGTGAGTTCAGTCAAACTTCTCGAAGAGATGGCAAGGGGCGCCACATCTCACGCCACACATCTTGCTTCTCCCCTGCCCCACCTGCCACCCCTCTTGATAAAGAGACGGCGGGGAAGGAAAGCAGCCAGGCTGCTGTTGCTGTTGGGGTGGGGTGGGACATGTTGGGCCGCTCGGCCGGCGCAAAGAACAGGGAGGGCATTTCCCCCCTCCCCCCCTCTGGCCTCACCTCCTCATGTCATGTTGTTTGCATGGCAACCAACCAGAGGAAATGGTGGAACCGGCTGCACATACGTGTAAGTAGTTGTTGGGGTGGCTTATTTTGCAGGGTGTCTTATATTATCACATGTGCTGAAAAGCCAGATTGGGATTATTATCCGGACATGTCTTATTTTCGGGAAAACACGGTAGAGATATAAAAATTGGGAGTTAAAGAGAATATACATCATTTTCTGAAAAACATATTATAGATCCTTTTCTGAGCTCCACTCAGGAGCCTGAGTGGCATAGGAGGCTAATGCCTCCTACTAAGACAGCATTTAACATCCAGCTGCCTGCAATTACTGCGAGTTCTAATCTCATCAGGCTCAAGGTTGACTCAGCCTTCCATCCTTTCTAAGGTGGGTAAAATGAGGACCCGGTTTGTGGGGACAATAAGCTGACTTTGTATAAATATTCAAAAGTATGAAGGCTATTACTTAATGCATTGTAAGCTGCCCTGAGTCTCCAGAGAAGGGCAGCATATAAATTAAAAAAAAATAGTGATCTTAGAAGAGTCAAATTATATGAAATAAAGAGAAAAGAAGAATTAAATTTGCAGAGAAAATAAATATTCCTCAACAAATCAAACTGTTATAACAACAAGTATTTATGTTGACAGTAAGAGAAATGGAAATAAAAATGAATTATGTAAGGAAAAAAATGAGTTTGGAAATAAACCAGGAAATTCTTAGCTTATAAATTACAAAAATAAAAATAAGAAAACAAGATGATATTGAAATTAGAAGAGGGAGATACTGTACTAATGGACAATGTGGCCATACAAAAAAGCATTTCATCCATATTAGGAAATGACTTCTATTTAGACAAAATAGATGAATATATTAAAAAAACCACAAAAATTTACTTATAGATGAACAGAGAGAAATTATGACTTGATCTATAACAATAATGGATGTTTCTAATGCGATAAAAAAAGATTAAACTAGGAAAGCTGCCTTGATGAGGTGGATTACCAGGTTGTTATTATTAATGTTTGAAGATGAACTTTTACCATCTTTATAAAACACAATGAAATCGATTCTACAGGGAGTGGCCAATAAAGCATTAATACCAAAAGAGGGACAAGATTTTATTTTAACAAGAAACTATAGGTTAATACCATATTGAATGATAACTAGTTGTTCACAATGAATCTAACTGAAAATAATTTTGCAAGAATTTATTCATGAAGATCAATGTGGAATTTTACCTAAAAGACAGTTAAAGGTCAATGTTAAAATGTTAAAAATGTGTTGAACATTTTGGAATATTTGGAGCAATGTAATACAAGCCAAGCTACTTTGGTCTTCTTAAATGCAGAGAAGGACATTGACAATGAACTCAACTTTCTTGTTCAAGGTATTGGAAGATACAATTTTTGGAGAGGATGTTATAAAATGGTAAGACTAATCTACACTTCACAGAAAGTTCAAATAACAGTTAATGGAGACTTCACAAAATCCTACGGGGTACAAAAAGGAACAAAATAAGGATATACATTTCTTGGGGGTTGGTTGGTTCTTGAAATACTGAATAGAGATATAAGACAAGATGCGGGAATTGTGGAAGTATTTATTTATTTATTTATTTATTTATTTATTTATTTATTTATTTATTTATTTAATGTATTTATATGCCGCCTTTCTCCTGAAGGACTCAGGGCGGCATACACAAGTTAAAAACATGCAACAATAAAACCCCCTTTTAAAATCAAATTAGATAATAAATAATAAATAATAAAACCCAGAATCATAATCAGCCCATTTGCTTGAACAGCCAAGTCTTCAGGTTACGACGGAAGGAGCGGAGATCAGGAGCTGTACGGAGCTCAGTAGGTAACTCATTCCAGAGGGTGGGTGCACTCACAGAGAACGCCCTCCCCCTGGGCATCGACAGATGACATTAGCTCACTGATGGTACCCTGAGGAGAGCAGCCTATGTGAACGAGCAGGATGGTGGGAGGCAGGTAGGAGAAGGTCCTGCAAATAACTCGGACCAAAGTCATGTAGGGCCTTATAGGTGAGAACCAGCACCTTGAAGCGGATCCAGACGACCACTGGTAACTAGTGTAGCTCACGTAGGAGAGGTGTTATACGGGGGTAACGAGGGGCTCCTGTAATAACCCACGCGGCTGCATTTTGGATCAGCTGGAGCTTCTGGGTGCACCTCAAGGGCAACCCCATGTAGAGGGAATTGCAGTAATCCAAGCGGGAAGTAACCAGGGCATGAGTGACAGTGCGAAGGTCATCTCGGTTCAGAAAAAGGCGCAACTGGCGCACCAGGCAAACCTGTGCAAAGGCCCCCCTGGTCACGGTCATCAGGCAGTCTTCAGGGGACAGCCAAGCATCCAGGAGGACACCCAAGTTGCAAGCCCTATCCACGGGGGTAAGTTTTTCCTTACCCATCAGAAGTGATGGGACATCTGAGATCCGAGATGCAGGCATCCACAGCCACTCAGTCTTGGAGAGGTTGAGTCTGAGTCTGTTCCTACCCATCCAGGCCCGCACTGCCTCTGGGCAACAAGACATCATGGAAAGGGCATCTCTGGGGTGGTCTGGGGTGGAGATGTATAACTGGGTATCATCAGCATATTGATGATATCTCACCCCACAGCCATGAATGATCTCACCCAGTGGCTTCATATAGATGTTAAAGAACAGGGGGGAGAGAACCGACCCCTGAGGCACCCCACAAGTTAGGGGCCTTAGGGTGGACCTCTACCCTCCCGCCCATACAAACTGCAAGTGACCTGAGAGGTAGGAGGAGAACCACTGCAAAACAGTACCTCCCACCCCCAACCCCACAAGTTGCTGCAGTAGGATACCATGGTCGATGGTATCAAAAGCCGCTGAGAGGTCAAGTAGGACCAGGATGGAGGAACAACCTCCATCTCGAGCCCACCAGAAATTATTCACCAGAGTGACCAATGCCGTTTCCGTGCTGTGCCCGCGCCGGAAGCCCGATTGGTACGGGTCAAGGTACTCTGCTTCCTCCAGGAACTGTGGGAGCTGTTAAACATTAAAAAGTAAGTAATTAAATAAACATTAAAAACACCTATGATAAATTAAATGCTTTTTGCAGATGACTTGTATTGGTTCTAGAAGATCCTTTAAAGCAGGGGTTTAATCTATTTACCTTCCTTACTGGTTCGGAAGTGCACGTGCCCATGTGTCACATGCACATGCAGACCTTCTGCGCAAGTCCAGAAGATAAAAAACACATTACTTCCTGGTTAAAACCAGGAAGTAATGACACCTGGCTGGGTGGGCGGAGCATTGCTCCACCATTACTACCGGATCGCCGAACCACCGACCAAGATCGCTTCCAGATCGGGCAATCCAGTCCGATCTGGGAGCATTTCACCTCTGCTTTAAATGTAATTGTAATGTTAATGACAATTTTTTTTTTTTGATGCACTAGCAGGTTTCAGTATTCATAAACAAAAGACAAAGATGTTAACAAAAATGTGACAATAGAAGATCAAACAGAATTAATGAATAGAACAGGTTTTAAGATTGAGAAGTGGGTAAAATATCCAAGTCTCACTATGACAAATATGAATTGTATGTTATTTTAAATAATGATGTCAAGATATGGAATGCAGTTAAAAAAATATGTTAAGATGGGAGAATTACAACTGCCGTTGCAGAGGAGAATTTTTGTCATAAATATCTTGCCTAGAACGATGTGTTTATTTCAGACAATACCTGTTTTGACAATTGATGCACCATTTAAATAGTGGCAGAAAGATACATCTAAATTTGTGTGGCAGAGGGGAAAAAAAAATCCAGAAATTAAATATAAGCTGTTACAAGATGCAAAGGAAAGAGGAGGATTGTGTTTACCTGATTTGAAATTATATTTTGCAGCTTTCAACTAGAAGAGGAAGCAGAGAGATAAAACAGTAAATATATTTGTGATTAAACATTATAATTAAGTAAGTCTTATCCAAATTTTTCAGTACTGGAGATAGTAGCAAGACAGAAGCATTTGTATTTTTTTAGTACAATCCAAACATTGTTATTTGTAGATCAACTGCGATTTTGTTTTATTTCAAGTTTAGGATTATTTCTTGTTCTCTTTTGCGGTTTATTGGACCCTGCCTCAAGTGTATGTATTTTTAGTTTTTGCAGCTGCTCAGACCGAACTTGAAACAGACAGGATATTAAATATAGTCTGCTCTTCTTTTTGTGTCCCAAATCTTGAATGGCTGCCAGTGGTAAAATGCTACTGTTCTCCATATTGCTGGAAATAGTTGTGGCAGGAGAGCTTGTCCTGTGGCAGCAGATTAAAAAAAATGTGGATGTGGTGCTCTATGTGTTCTGCATCCAGGCTCTTTGGCTGACATGCTTTTTGTGTAGACAATTGGGGTAAAAACGATCTAATGCAGCAAGCAACAAGCTACATGTATGATGCAGTATTTTATGGAATGGGATTATGCCTCGAGTTGTCCATTACCTCTTATAAATCCATCTAAATAATTTGCAATAAGATACGGAGTTATTTAAAAGATTGTAAACATGGTTTATGGAATCACCACGGTCTTCAGAAGAGTTCAATCTATTTTAAACTTCCTGACAAGTAAAAATGGACATACATGCTGTTGAACTTGTATTCAATTACAGTAATGTAATTGCCTGACCTTCGCTGCTGCTTGATAAACCATATATCTAGGCTATACAAGGTCAGCTCAACACAGAAGCCAGGGGTACATGCAAAATATGTTGCATTATTAGTTCCTGAAAAGCTTTTGCAATTACCGTATATACTCGAGTATAAGTCGACCTGAATATAAGCCGAGGAACCTAATTTTACCACAAAAAAAACTGGGAAAACTTTTCGAGTATAAGCCTAGGGTGGGAAATGCAGCAGCTACTGGTAAATTTCAAAATAAAAATAGATACCAATAAAATTACATTAATTGAGGCATCAGTAGGCTAAATGTTTTTGAATATTTATTTCAAAGAAATAAGGAAAACTAGTTCTGTAAGTGCATAGTGTAAACTACACTATAACTAAATTACACAAGAGAATGTAGTATATATATCAAAAATAATTCAATAACAATTTAATCTGATACATTGGGTTAAGTGATGTAGGGCTTGATCTAATTTCAGGCAAGTTCAAGCCTCTATTAAGAGATACCTGCATTCATTCTCTCTCTCTCTCTCTCTCTCTCTCTCTCTCTCTCTCTCTCTCTCTTTCTTTTTTTCCTCTTTCTTTCTTTCTTTGTCTCTTTCTTTCTTCTCTCTCTTTCTTTTTGGCCTTAGCAAGCCTCCCTGCAGCCCCTGGAAGCCAAAACGGGTTGCAGGAAAAAAGGCATTTTTTCCTCACTCGAATATAAGCCAAGGGATTTTTTTCCCAGCATTAAAAATGTGCTGAAAAACTAGGCTTATACTCCAGTATATACAGTATGTCGGCAGTCAAAGTCATTATACTTTGTACTGACTTTTGAATCTGGAATAATGAAAGATAAATTTCCATGCAGAATTCAAAGATCACAGAGTCTACCATGGAAAGATCCATGTTAGTGAGGCATCCGACCATATATATGTTTCTTTAGTTTTCCTGGTTGCTTCCACATGAAGTTTTAAATGGACAATTTCCCTGCCTCATTAATGGAATTCGATCAGAACTACAGACAATGTTATCTTCCATTTTTAGTATTTAAGTGTTTCCACCAGGATTAATGTCTTCATTACGCAAATGTCTGTTTTCCTCTCAGTTTTTGCAGAAAGATCTACTTACAGAGTTTAGTGACAGAGTACTGTACCTTCATGTACAACATTGCCCTACTTGGCAAGGTAAACAGAGTTTAGCATCACACATCTGCTTTGGAAAATAAGACATAAGAGTAAAAGGTATGTGGAAATTCCAGGTCATTGGTGCTAAGTATAAGGCATTGACACAATTTTTTCAGCCTTCCTTCCTTCCAGTATAAAAAAAAAACCTAATGCATTTTGGATTCAGAGCAATTCTACAGGGAAAAAAAATCATATATAAAATATCAGCAAAAGAAAACCTTTTGAAGATTTCCTGGCTGTCAGCAGCTTATTTTTCAGAAACTCAGAAGAGGACATTCTTCTCCATTGTATATTTTTAATTTTTTGTGTTTCATAAAACCATTTATGTTTTAAAAATCTGTTTAAAATTCACCCAAACAGATCAGTAAAACAGAAAATCTGATATACATATGTATATCTATATATCTAGATCTATAATTAATTTGACTTTATCTGTAACCGTTTTTATGGTTGTCCATCATATTTTTTTTCTTAAAAAGATGCCAATAGTATAAACAATCTTTAGTAGTTCTAGTCATATTAGCTTTCATGTATCGGGGCCAGATATTTAACTAACTCCCCATCTTTTAATTGAATCATGGAGTTCTGGGTTTTATATTAATTTATTTATGTTTTTAAATTATAAAGTTTCTATTTTTTATGATTGCAAGTCGCCCAGAGTTACCTTGAGGTAAGATGGGTGGCCTATACATTTTATAAATACATACATACATACATACATACATACATACATACATACATACATGTGAGAATGATTTGCTCTCAATCTAGTCTAGGCAATATGCTTTACCTTATAAAAGTAAATGTTAATTTTAAATCATGATATATTGTTCACCATTAGGCGGAAGTTGTTTCAGTTAATAGTTGTATTTTAGCTTATTTGGTTTTTTTTTTTAATAAATGGTTGAACTTGAAAATTTGTATAAAATTCATATCCTGAAGAATTCTTGAAATGTAATTATTCGTCTGAAGTGTGGGATGTTAGGCTGGGTTGATGAGGTGATAGTTATTTAATCTCAATCTATAGTTGAGATTATAATTATTTCATATTATCAATGTTGTTCTTGTATTGGTATTTTATTGATAGCACCTTCCCAACCATTTGGATCTGAAATGAGGGTCAAGTGCTTCTCCAGATGTTTCGAACTACAGCCTCCAACAATCTCACCATTGGCTGGGACTGCTGGCAATTGTCACTCAACAATCTCTGGAAGACAGTAGATTTCAGATTTACCCAGATTTATATTTAAAACATTTCTGTAGTATTCTTGGCTTTAATCCATCTTGCATTAAGTGATTTAGTAATACACTTGAGGATGAACTATGGTCTTGATTCAGATATGATCCTGAAAAGAAATCAAATTATTTTAGAATTTTAGTTAAAAATGTAAGAGACTCATTTTCCCCACCAGTTTTTATATTAGAGCTGTTACCGATAAGTAGTATTCTATGTAGATTTAAATGACACATGAGCTAAACTCTCCTAGGTTTGTTTAGAGTTTGGATTATTTTAGATGTTCACCTTCCCCTAATAAATTTACCTCTAGTTGTTGAAAATAAACAGGTTTATAACTTGTAGAAACAGTGATACAACCATTTGGCAGCTTACTGATTTGATGTAGCCAACAACAAAATCTTAATTGGTTCTCAAGAGACCTACGTGATTGTATATGACAAAGTTTAAAAAATTGCCGGAGCTTCAGTAACTATAGCTTAGCAAAACATGAGTAGATGTCAATGAGAAAATGAAACATAATTTGTGTATAAGCCTTTGGATCCCTGAAGAAAAAGATCATGAAAGAATAGATAGTATAGATTGTACTATATCTGGATGTTTAATTCATTACCGCTAGGAATCAAAAGTAGACCTTTAAATATCACTCATGTAAATAGTCTGAAACAGGGATGTCAAACTGGCAGCCCATGGGCCGGATGTGTTACATGCAGACCATGCCCACCCCAGCTCTGTGAAGGGGAAAATGCAGGGTTGACATCCAGCAGGTTCTGACAGGTTCTGGAGAACCAGTAGCAGAAATTTTGAGTAGTTCGGAAAACAGGCAAATACCACCTCTGGCTGGCCCTAGAGCGGGGCGGGAATGGAGATTTTGCAATATCCTTCCCCCAGGAGCGGGGAGGGAATGGGGATTTTGCAGTATCCTTCCCCTGGAGTGGGGTGGGAATGGAGATTTTGCAGTATCCTTCCCCTGCTACGCCCACCAAGTCACACCACGCCCACCAAGCCACACCCACAGAACTGGTAATAAAAAAAAAATTGGATTTTACCACTGGGAAAACGTCACAATAAATCATGTGATGGCAATGACACTGCAATCATGACACTGCAAGTTTGACTTCCATAATCTAAAATATTCTTTGGAAATAGTTATAGGGGACAATAATGTTGAATTTTTCAAGACTTGTAGATAGAATAACTTACTGTTGCAACAAGTGTACGAAAGCTTATTTTTCTGTACCATACTCCGTGTCCCCCCCCATCCTCCCACCCGATCCAACAGTACCATGTTCTATCAGATAGATAATATTGGGGAAGAATAGAATCAGCAACAAGATATTTGATAGCATAAGAATTTACAGAGATTGTACTTGGTAGAAGTGGAACAGCTGAAAAATGCTCACGTTCAGAGTATAGAACTTCACTGTATCCATTTCAGTAACTTGGAGGGAGTAGTATTTATTTTTGTTGGGTATCAAATCGGATAACGTTCTACATATGACATAGGGCACAGTTAAACTATCCTCTAGGAATCAGGTAGATGGATGGCCCTATTTGGTTCAATGTGATTAAGACAAGAGCTATGACTTCCTTCCATATTGATTTGTCTGTCAATATTGTCTTCCCAATATTATTTATATTATTAATAATACAAATAAAAAAAGCCACAAAATATAAAAACCTGCAAAAAGAGGTAGAAAGACTATGGCAGAAGAAAAGAAAGGTAGTTGCAATTCTAATTGGTGGGTTTGGTACAACCCCAAAACACCTGGAGTACCACTTGAATACTATTGGCATTGAGGAAACCTTGCTTGGAACAGCGTACATTCTGCGACAACGCCTTTAAAACCATCAAACAAGCACATCTGCCTATCCCAGCTCTTTGGGAAGGATTTGATAGGTTGATGAAAATGCGAAATCCAATGTAAATCTCTGGCTGACTGTGTAACCAACCATAAGTATATATTATAATATATATAATATAAATAAGTGTTTGAAAATGCATAGATTTATATAAAATGCGGATCTAGAATGTTGGGCTTTATCTTACTTTTTATGAACTTAAAAGTATTTACTAGATTCACATATACAACCGATATTATATGTACACTGTAAAATGAGATTATCTGTCAGGTATGTTTGGTTGCTAGTGGTGATCCTGCTCACACGTCTGTAGTTTTCTTAAGCACAATTTGTTCAATAAGCCACAGTTGGCTTGGTTACTATACACACTTAAGCCAAAAATTAAGATTTAGTATGCTGTGTAAACTTTTTCCCCGTTGGCAAGCTCCAGACATGCTTTCCAGAAATCCAGAGTTTTCATCAGAGAGATAGAAAAATATATCCCTTTAGAGCCATGGGCCAGTGAATGGCAATTATTAATCATAGTCTTCTGGTATTTTATAACTGGCACAAAAAGAAATGGTTCAATTATTTTAAACAAAACCCCAAGACAGTATTTCTGCCTTAATCCTTCAAAGGAAAGAACCTAGAATACATTCTTGTTTTCTCAGTAGCTGTGTCTCTCCAGGGCCAGCATTTCACAATATAATGAATGAAAGAAAGAATGGGGTGGGGGGAAGGCTCTCGATGAAGCTTCATTGTATTTTCAAGGAAATTGAAATCATGCAGCCCAGATGTTTTTCAGTTGTGGAAGATACTAGTTTCCCATTCACTTGATTATGAACAGCAGTTTTACAACCTCATACTGAGCATGATTGAGAGGCTATCAATTTTTTTCTCAGGTAGAACAGGTAAATCTTTGAACAAGAGAAAAAAGTTAGCATCCCACATGCTTATTCTGCACATCATTTTGCACCGTACATTGTATAGTTATTCACAATAAAAATGTAGTGGTAAGTGGAGCATTGAAGCAATCTTGACAAAAATATCTGAAAATAAAGAGCAAAACATACATCATATGGACTAATGAAAAAAATTATTGTAATATGGAAGTGTACATGGGCATTGATAGAACTTCGGATGAAATTAAACTTGCTGTAATATGCTGGGTAGGTTGTCCCAATGGTGCTTTTTCCAAAAGACAGCTGGACTTTCTTGATTTTTTTATGTTTGAAAATTTTTCTGGACTGAAGAACTGAAGAAGCCTCTTAGACGGGAAGCGAAACATTTTCAAAGGAAAAAGAACACAAGAAAATCCAGTTGCCTTTTGGATAAAGCACCTTTGAACGGGATGATTGACAGTCTCCATAGACATCCAGGGTAGATGCCACCACAAAGTACACAACCATTTCCATGCCTTATATCTAGTCCTGGAATACACTAGTAACTTCTACTGAGGTTTATTTCCTGCCCCTACCCCTCCCATGCACTTTTGGGATAACAGTTGAATCCCACCTCTTGCTATGTTGGTTCACGACAGTTCCATTTTCTCCTGACAAAACCCCCCATTTTCTCCTTTTAGGACTAGCACTTGGGTGACGGCCTGATTTCCCTTTGATTTTTCTATATTATTTTTAGTTCCTTGACAGCATCATAACATCCAGGCTTCAGATGTGGCATGCATTTACTGCTGTTTGTCTCTTGACAACTGCAATATCAAGTATCAGCTTTGGCTTGAGAATGATCTGTCAGAAAGACAAGCTTTGCATCTTCTGAAGCAAGAAGTTTGTGGAAGGGATGCACATATCCATAGTGCAATGTGCATATTGTCAGGCTTGATTTGTGTGAATCAAGTTCCCAAAAGTCCTCTCAGATATTCATATTAGAGTGCTGTATCACAAAGAAAGCTACATGTTTGTTTCTGATCTGCATGCAGTTATCCCTGAATATAGGTCTGCAATAAAATGCAAGATTCAGCTTTGAGCCAGCATCAATAATTTAAAATGTTCTTATTTAATGTCAGGAAATTCAAAAGTAAGAATAAAAGATGAGCACTATGGAATAAAGATATACGGTGAAAATAATGTTAATTTTCGTAAAATGAAGGGTAGATGGGTTTAGTTTTTACCTAGCATGTGATATGTGGGTGCAGGAACTGAGATTGTCATAGTTTAAGAAATCAGGAACCCTATTGACATGAGAAGAAAGGGATGGGGAGACTAAATGCATCTTGTTAGTTTTAATGGTATTTCTTGATAGCTTTGATTTATGAATCATTTTTTTCTAATACATTTTTAAACAAAAACTCTGGAATATTTCGCATTTGGAATATTTGACTGTTTCTTGCAACATAAATTCATTTATCCATTCTTAGTTATGATCCCAGTGCTTTAGCTATGGATCTACTTCTCTGCTATTTGGGTTTTAATGAGGATTTGAGGAGATCAAGGTCATACTTCTAACAATTTGTTCCATCAAAATACATAATTGTTTTCTTTTGGCTGTTTTTTTTTTAATTCCAACCCGCGTGTGGCTTTTAAAAATAATTTTCTTGAAAGGAAATGAAAAATGTTTTTAGGCAGTTCAACATGCGTACATATCAACAATGTGCCGTCTTCTGGGAAGATTTTTTTTAATCAATCAGTATGGTCAGGGCTGAGAAAGAAGAAAGAAATGATATGAAAAAGTTCAGAGAGCAATTCATATTCATCAGATATCGGGAGATTATTTTAGTCCTTTTTATCAGGCACAATGCAAACTACATAGTAGCTCAGTTTGTCAAGAAACATTCCTTATCCCAAAGACCCATTAATGTGTAAACATTTCAATAAAATATCTATTGAGAAGCGTATACCCTTTTACCTTCTGCTTTTTCTTAGCTAAACAGAGGATTGAAACTGGCTTGTCTCACTTGAAAAACATTTCCATTTCTTTTGAAAGATTAGCTGCGCGTATACTGTATGTATATTTATGTTTTGAATGTGCTTCTTTGTGCCTTTAAAACTGCTGCAGTTCCAGACGAGGGTTCAGACTGTGCTTTTTTCTTGCAACACAAGCCAAGTGTGCCATCAGGTTCTCACTCCATTGCCGCCAAGCTGTAACAGAGGAAGAAGATCGAAAGCAGGACTGTTCCATCTGCATTTCTGAAAGATCAGCTTGTTCAGATCCATCTTCTTTCTGAACTATTTTCATTTAATTCATGTTTACCTATGGATGACAGCTAAACTGAGCTGCCTCACTGAAGATATACACAAGGATCTAGCCCTCCCCTTCCTATTCAGATGTGTATGCATTTGAGAGCCTTTATGGTGCAGTGATTAGGGTGTTGGACAAGACCCAAGTCTGCAGTTCACTGCAGCCAAGGCAGTTTACTGAATGACTTTGGGCCTGTGGTTCTCTCTCAGTCCAATAGGCAGTGGTGGGATTCCCCAGTTGTAACAACTGGTTTGCTGTGTATGTGCTGCGCACATGCACATTGCGCACTTCTGTGCATGCACATTACAATCAAAAGTTACCTTCTTCTGAATCCAAAGTGAGTAAAACTGCTGAGGCGCAGCAATCCGTTCTGCTGCGCCTATCAGCTGGGCTTAAAACAAAAGAAATATAGGTAGGTTATAGCCCATCTGATCGTCGGAGCAAACCAGTTCGCTCTCAGCTACCGGTATACCCGAACCGGTCAGAACCGGCTGAATCCCATCCCTGCCAATAGGTCTTACAATTTTGCTGCTGTGGGAACAATTAGAAGGAGGGAGCACTATCTATTCAGCCTTGAGTTCCTGTAGAAAAGGCAGGATATACAGTAAATCTAATAAATAAATAATTATTCACATATCAAAAGTTCCATACAACAAGAATCCCATGAATAAGAGGGTTTCGGCTGCGTTGAACATCTCCAGCCCTATCTAGGTACATGCTATACACAGGTTCATAGGTGCAATGTTAGGGCTTGGTATGGCTTATTTCTGAGTTTTTTGTTTGAAATAATGCCTGAATAGTCTCTGGCCATAATAAGAACCACTATGCAATTTAAGAACTTGTACTTAAATTTCCATTTCTTCCCTTTTTAATTTCTTGTTCCTTGTTTCTTTTGTGTTATGGCACAGTCTTTCTGCATCTGGCATCTTGAAGGTTGTATACATAATTCCCATGTCTATAAAACGTTAACTGTGAAATAAAATCTCAATAGATTGGCAAATGGAAGACAATAGAAATGCCAAACTATGAATTGAAAATTGCCAGCTTTTTGTGCGCTACTGAAAAATATGGCATTAGCTGCACTTCTTTCCTTTAACATTAACAAATACTGTACAGGTAGTAATATCTATTCTGTTCTGTTGAAAGCCTAATCTCTGTGTTGTTACATTTCAGTCAAAGCCATAAAAACAATTATTGGCTGAAAACTTTGAAATACCATTTAAACTATGCAGTGAGAAGAAATAAATGTCTTTTAAAAATCCAACATACTGTGCCCAATAGCTCAATTTATCCATTACATAGCATCACACTGACAGGTTCCCAGTTCCCAATATGGTACAGGCTGGAATTATTTTGAGTACAGCAGTTAGGCAATTTCTCTCAGTCCACGTGTTTTTCTTCCAACCTCTTCTATGTTACAAAGTGCCAACACTCTATTTAATCCTACATATTCAGAAAAGCATAGTTTGAGAGGGTGGGCATAGATAGTTTTTATTTAGGTTTGTCTAACATCTTGATAAAGAATAATATTTTTGTTATTCTTTAATATATTTGCAAACTATGCCTTCCTGGATTCTATAGGGTTAAAAAGAAGAAAAATTATGTTTGTCAACTGAATATATTTGATTTTGGGATTATTTTATACAGTTTACACACATACACACACAAATAAATTAGTGTCAAGTGCCTCTTTTGTCCCTCTTATTTCCATCTTAATTTTATTAATTCAGAATAGAACCTGGAGTTTATTTATTTATTAGATTTATATTCCACACATCTCACTATTGAGAGCTTTAATATATAAAGATGACAAACAAAGCATCTTTCTTCTGTAGGCCAGACTGCACTTTCATAATACAGGTAGTCCTCGACTTAAGACTGCAATTGAGCTCAAAATTTCTGTTCTTAAGTGAGACAGTTGTGAAGGGAATTTTGCCCCATTTTATGACCTTTATTGCCACAGTTGTTAAGTGAATCACTGCAGTTGATAAATTAATAACATGGTTCTTAAGTGGATCTAGCTTCCCCATTGACTTTGCTTGTCAGAAAGTCGCAAAAGATGATCACATGATCTTAAGACACAGCCACCGTCAGTTGCCAAACATCTGAATTTTGTTCACATGATCATGGGGATCCGGGAAAGACCATAACTGTGAAAAATTATCATAAGACACTTTTTTCCAGTGCTGTTGTAATTTTGAATGGTCATCAAATGAACCATTGTAAGTCGAAGACTACCTCTACATATTTTGACCATGGGAGAGAAGAATAAAAAGACAAGTTGAATCTTTTTTTTTTTTAACCCAGTGGCTGGAAACTTAGTCTATGGTTTTTTGTCTAACCTCTTATTCAGGAGTTAGTGAATTGACAAATGATGATCAGCTTTAATTTGACATACCACAGGTTGTGGCTGGTATCTTCAAGACAGTTTGGACATTTCCATTTGCATTTATTTTCATAGTCAAATCATTTAAAAGAAATGCACCATAGCGCATGAAAACATGAGTGATGCCCCCATCTCTGAATTGCTAAAGTAGCCATGTTGTTGTTGTTGTTGTTGTTGTTATTATTATTATTATTATTATTATTATTATTATTATTATTAATATTTGTATACCACCCCTTTCCCGAAGAACTTGGGGCGGTGAACAGCCAGCTAATAAAATACAAAAAATACAAAATTTAAAACAGTATTAAAATCCAATTTAAATCAATTTGGCCCACAATTAAAACCCCTGTATTAAAACCCATAATTTAACAATTTAAGTTAAATCAATTTAAAAGAGTAGGTCAGGTCAGTCTGGCTTGATGAAACAGAAATATCTTTAGGGCACTGCGGAAGGTGCGAAGATCCGGGATCCGCCGTTTCTCCTGGGGCAACTCATTCCAGAGGGTGGGTGCTCCCACAGAGAAGGCTCTCCCCTGGGGGCCGCCAGCTGGCATTATTTGGCAGATGGTACCCTGAGGAGCCCCTCTCTGTGGGAGCGCACTGGTCAGTGGGAGGCTACTGGCGGCAGAGGGAGGTCTCGCAAGTACCTGGGTCCTAAGCCATGGAGCGGTCTAAAGGTGGTAACCAATATCTTGAAGCGCACCCAGAAGACCACTGGGAGCCAGTACAGCTCGCGCAGGAGAGGGGTTACATGGGAGTGCCGAGTCACCCCCATCACCACCCATGCGGCCACATTCTGGACCAGTTGGAGCCTCCAGGTGCTCCTCAAGGGGAGCCCCATGTGGAGAGCGTTACAGTAGTCCAAGGGGGATGTGACGAGGACATGAGTGACTGTGTGTAAGGCATCCTGATCCAGAAAGGAACGCAACTGGTGGATCAGGTGAACCTGATAAAAAGCCCCCCTGGCCACAGCTGTCATATGTTCTTCCAAAGACAGCCGTGTATCCAGGAGGAGGCCCAAGTTGCGAGCCCTCTCTGTGGGAGCCAACGACTCACCCCCAAAAGTCAGCGATGGGACCAGCTGACTATATTGGAATGCCGGAAGCCACAGCCACTCGGTCTTGGATGGGTTGAGCCTGAGCCTGTTTCTCCCTATCCAGATCCGCACAGCCTCCAGGCACTGGGACATCACATCAAGGGCATCGTTGGGGTGGTCCAGGATGGAGATATACAGCTGAGTGTCATCAGCATAGAGATGACACTTCACCCCGAAACCACAGATGATCTCGCCCAGCGGCTTCACATAAATGTTGAACAAAAGGGGTGAGAGAACCGACCCTTGCGGCACCCCACACACAAGGCACCTTGAGGTCGATCTCTGTCCCCCCGTCAACATGAACTGCAACCGATCGGAGAGGAAGGAGGAGAACCACCATAACACAGTGCCCCCTATCCCCAACCCCTCCAATCGGTGCAGCATGATACCATGGTCGATGGTATCAAAAGCCGCCGAGAGATCTAATAAGACCAGGACAGAGGAACAACCCCTGTCCCGAGCCCTCCAGAGATCACCCACCAATGTGACCAATGCCATTTCTGTGCTGTACCCAGGCCTGAAACCCGACTGGAATGGATCCAGATAGACCGTTTCCTCCAGGATAATAATAAATATCAGTAAATGTTGTTATTCCAGGTCAAAATAGAAAGTGGTGAGAGGTACACTTAGATCAGTCACTACTTAGAGCAGTGATGGCTAACCTTTTTGCCATCGTGTGCCAGGAGTGGGGCGGAGGAGGTTCACATGTGTGCGTGCCCACACCCATAATTCGATGCACCCCACCCTGTGCATGCACATGCGACCCCCCCTCGCCCCCTCTCTAGGAGTCTCTGGAGGCTGGGGACAGCAAAAAACGTCATTTCCTGTCCAACTGGAAGTTGGGAAATGGGCTGTTTTGGGCCTCCGGAGGGCCTCCGAGGGAGTGGGAAAGGCTATTTTCACCCTCCCCAGATGCAGGATCTGGAGCCAGGTGAGAAAGAAAAAGGGGCCTCCCCCCCAGGCCCTCTAGAGGCAGGAAACAGCCTGTTTCCCTACTTCTGGTGGGCCCAGAACGCTCGAAAATCAGCTGGCCGGTGCACACATGCGCACCAGAACTGAACTGGCATGCCCACTACATGTGCCACTTGTGGCACGTGTGCCATAGGTTCGCCATCACAGGTTTAGAGAATATTTTAAAAATGTGTCAGCATAATAGCATAGTGTTGTAGTTACATCTCTGCTAATCCCCTGCTTTTGTTAAGAAATTAATTATAGCTGCCATAATGAGCTGTGGAGCTGGGACACCAAGACTTATATAAGCCCACATATATAAGTATTAGATTTATAATGTATCACATTTGTAATAACAGGCTCAGGACAGACTGCGATGCATAAAGTAGTATTATCCAAGTAAGCAAGAAGGATACTTCCATTCAGATTGGGAGTTATTAATTTGTATGCTTTTGCTCTAAAGAAGTAGAGCAAATGATTCTTTTACCAGTTGGGAATACGGAGCAATAAGCCATTATGAGCACACAAAAAGCAATTTATATGAATACTACACTTCTTGCCTTCTCTTTAAGCCCCTGGCTCTGTCGGGTATTGGAATATTAAATTGGTTTCATTCATTTAGTGAAGATTTCATTGAGTTCTTTTAGAGAACTGAAGCAGACCATATTCCCAGCATGTCCTTGTAAGTGTCTTGCATTTCCATGCAGAAAACTGGAAATGTGTGAATGGCATTGGAACAAATTATCTTTTCTTCATAATGCCAGAGGCTTGCTCAGTACATATAGTAAAAAAAAATGCTATGCTTCTACAGCAGTTAGTGAAATGGAGGATGTATTTTTGCATTGCAATTATTATTGCTGGAACATCATTCAATTAGAATGGCCACCTATGCCTTGTCCAAAAAGATGATAAAAGGTCATACATGTGGGGAATTACAGGGACAGTATTGCTGCACATTTTAAAATAAACACTATTACTACAAATCTATAACATTATTCTGTGTCAGGAAAGTCTGTGGCCAGGGATCAGGAATTTTTCATCTTACATATCTATCTGAATTGGACAATAATTAAAAAAAAAGATGTTGAGACTTTGGAAAAAGTGCAAAGAAGAACAACTAAGATGATTAAAGACAAAAACATATGAAGAATGGTTGCAGAATTTGGGTTTGGCTAGTCTAGAGAAAAGAAGGACTAGGGGGACATGATAGCAGTATTCCAGTATTGCCACAAAGAGGAGGGGGTCAACTTATTTTCCAAGAAGGCAAGAGAAGAAACAATAGATGGAAACTAATCAACGGTAGAAGTAACCTGGAATTAAGGAGAAACTTCCTAACAGTGAGAACAGTTAACCGTTGGAACAGCTTAACATCAGAAGTTGTGAATGCTTCATCTCGGGAGGTTTTTAAGAAGAGACTGGACAATCACTTGTCTGAAATGGTATAGGGCAGGGGTGTCAAACTCAAGGCCCGGGGGCTGGATCCGGCCTGCGGGGTGCTTAGATCTGGCCCGTGGGGCCACCCTAG
Organism: Ptyas mucosa; assembly: GCA_012654045.1. Lineage (NCBI taxonomy): Eukaryota > Metazoa > Chordata > Lepidosauria > Squamata > Colubridae > Ptyas > Ptyas mucosa. Next base: position 13,651,492 of record WNWU01000001.1, on the reverse strand, counting down.
AAATAGCAAAGGACCGCCCTGCGGTGCTTCTGCCAGTGGAAATGGAGCTTGGGGGGCACACACAGCCTCCCCAAGTTAGATTTTCATTGGCAGAGGGCGGCAGAAGACAGTCGCAGCTGAAAATGGAGTTCTGGAGATTGTTTTTACTGGCAGAGTGAACCACCACAGATGCCCCCGACACGAGTGATGTCAAGCTGGCCACACCCAGCCTGGCCATGCTTCCCAAGGTCAAACACAACCCTGATGCAGCCCTCAATGAAATCGAGTTTGACACCCCTGGTATAGGGTCTCCTGCTTCAGCAAGGGGTTGGACTAGAAGACCTCAAAGCTCCCTTCCAGTTTTATTCTGATTGGTTAAAGGAGTGTCCTCCATTAGCAGAGAAAGTAGGGATTGGAAAATAGCAGTCCTCCAGTTGTTGCTGAATTCCCTCTTCATTGGTTGAGCTACTGAGTGGTAGAATCCAAGAATCTCTGACAAATGGATGCTTTTAAATAAAGTCCTCCCTAAATTAGGAGGTCCTCAAATTCTGTTTCTCTCTCTATCTCCGTTTTACTGCAGAATATTTCTCAGTGATAATAATAATATTTCTCAGCCTTTATGTCTTCCTGCCAAGTCAGACTGTTTAAGGAAAGCCACTGCCACCTGCCTCTTTTTTGGAAAATAGGTGGCAGGGCCAGTTTTTCTGCAATAAAGGGCTTGATTATAGGCTACTTAACTGCATTTCCTTAAGTTTGATTTAGACTTGTCCACACAGTGGTGGGTTTCTACCGGATCGCACTAGTTTGGGTGAACCGGTAGTGGTAATTTGGCCTGGGTCATCAAACCGGTAGTGACCACTGACTGGCCACACCCCCAAACTGGTAGCCCAGTTGCCACTCGCTTGCCCTGCCCACCTGCATGACTGCTGGGAAATGGCTGGCAAAGAGATGATGGCTGGGAGGCTTCTTGCAGTTGCATCGAAAAAGAAAAATCCTCCCACAGGCTGCCGCAAACTACCTGAGGTCGCCAAAAAAGCTGCTGCCATTGCACCCCAATGCCTCTGCGTTACACTCAGACTGATGCATCCCATTGCCTGCTGCGTCAGTTTGAGTGTGGGATGTCCACCTGTGGCTGGCGTGAAGAACAGGGCAGCGACGGCAGTGGCTTTTTCGGCGACCTCTGGTAGTTTTTGGCTGCATGCGGCCAGCCTCCTCTTTGAGAGCCGCTTCCTGCCTGCTGCGGTGATGCAGCAGGCAATGGGATTTGACGGCAGCGGCTTTTTTTGGCAACCTCTGGTAGTTTTTGGCAGCCTGTGGGAGACTTCTTCTTTTTCGATGCAACTGCGAGAAGCCTCCCAGCCACCGCCTCTTTGCCAGCTGCTTCCTGGCAGTGGTGGCTGTCTGGAGGCCACCAAAAACTACTGGAGGTCAGCTTGCCTTCCAGACTCCAGACCAGCCGCCATGGGAGGAAGGTAAGCAGCCCGAAGAAAGAGGCGGTGGTGGGGGAGGAAGCGGGGCTAGGGCCGGGGCTGTTGAAGGAGGGGAAATGGGACGACATGTGCGATTGGTGAAGGGAGGGTGGGGCGGCATGCAGAAAGAGGCCTTTGATAGATTAGGACAGGTCTGGGCACAAAATAAGTAGAAATTCAAAAAAAAATTCTACCTTTTTCTGGGGCGTGACTAGTGGGGGGGTGTCATATGACTGAATGGCCGTGGCTATGAGTGACGTCAAGTTGGCCACACCCACTCAGTCACATGACCACCAAGTCACACCCATCAAGCAAGCCACACCCACAAAACTGATAGTAAAAAATTTGAAACCCACCACTGTGTGTAGGCATTGACATATACTTACAGTGGAAAGGGATTGATGGGTAAGTGTAGGTTTTGGATGGCTGCAGGTGGGCTGATGTGCACACCTTCCAAACCTCTGTACATTGTGTGGAGATGCACGTCTCCCAGGCTGACTGTTGATGTCCTCTACGTTTTCTGTATTTTGTTGTTTGAGTGCACATTAAGACTGAGTACATGTTAACATTCGCAACAGCTATGTAACTGTCTCTGGATGGCAGAAGCATTCATTCCCTGATATACAGTGACACAGAAGTCTAAATCAAGCTTTATGGGGAAGGTAATTTCCTACAGGTACAGTAGAATTGAGGATGCAAACTATGGGAAGCAGTGGAAGTCTCCAAAGTACCATACTTCATGTATGAGTTCTCTGAAATTAAGAATCAGCCTAAATATTTTGCAAAGGAAATTGTGATTAGACTTTGGAATTATTGCTCTCACAATTTTCTCTGGGTTTCTTGGACATTGCCCAGCTTTCCATATCCAATTTGTACATTATCAAATTGCTGTTTGGTTCCTAGGATTTTATTGGAGTTTACAGGGAGGAATATTATATTGGTTCACTCCTGCAGATGGAAGCAATTCTCACCTTCAGTTAATGCAGAATTTTTCAGTTTATTCTTTCCTGGGTAGGAATGAAAATGCAAAGGCCAGATCCCCTCTTAACTAAATCCCAAGGACAAAGTAGCACTGTAGTTAGAGAAGGGCTTTAACAACTTGTTAAACGTAACATGCATATGAAAGTTTTAGGAATCTTAGTGCACATATCATAAATTTAAGTCCTCTGTTATATAAATATGCTGACATAAAATGGCTTCACAGTGAAAGACACTGAAAAATTAATGTGTTGGCTTTTTTTGGATCAGAGGATTTCATTCTAAATTAAATAATCCTGGAAGATATAATACATTATAAAATGGATGAATTAAAATTTAACTAAGTAGGTCTTGCTAGGGACCAATAGGATTGACTAAGCAGCTGGAAGTTTTTGTAGAGCCTGAATATATACTGTGTTTTCCCAAAAATAAGACCCTGTCTTATATTTTTTTGAACCTGAAATAAGTGCTTGGCCTTATTGCCATGTGCTCAAAAGCCCAATTGGATTTATTATCAGGGGATGTCTTATTCTGGGGAAAACAGGGTAGGATATGTGTCTTGCTGTAATTCCATTTTATCAACCCTGGTTATACCCAAGGTTATTTCGTTTTAGTAAATTACCACTCAGGTTTCTGCTAATAGAAATAAACATTTAGGAAAAAACCCTATTGTCTGGTGGTGTACACTATTATACTGCTAGATAGTGTTTGTTATTATTGTGAAATTTCAGATTTATATGTATACAGAAATATTTGTTACAACAAATCTGTAACATTTCTCATTAGACATCCATTTCTGTGCTTTGTATGACACAGTATTCTTTTGTGTGAATAAAAGAATTAATCAGATGGACATTTTCTGTGAAAAGAGTATACAGACCGAAATAGATGAATAGGACCTGAAATCAGAAACCAGGAAGCTCATAATAGTGTATGGTGCAAAGAGAAACTGTGACTAAGAGTCAGTAAAGCCAGGATTTTGCATTCACATGGATATGTTGTGGAATTTTTGTTTAAATTCCTTGTTTGCAGTATTACTGAAAGCTATGATGTGGTTTGATGACTTCCAAGAAGTTTTTAGCTAGAGCTCCATAAGTTCATTTGTATGTTATATTTAGCTATTTCGAACAGTATTTGCTTTGAGTCCCTCTGGGAGGAGGGCGGTATACAAATGTAATAAATTGAATTGAATTGAATTGAATTCAAAGCATGCAGAGATGCTCGCATTAGTAACAACTTAGAGCAGATTCATCCCCCCCCCCCCGGGATTGCATGGCTACTTCTATAGGTGCAATATAATCCAGAAACAGATGCACATGTTGTTTGTGGTCCTCAACACATGTGTGCCCATATGTGCTCTTAAGTAGCTTGACAGCCATGTGTCAAATTAACATTATAAATCCAAATGGGGCATACGGGCTTTTGGTGGCTTAGTGTTTAGACATGCACCTTACATTTCAAATACAGTTGCGTTATTGATCTATATACTAGAGTTGTATTTTCAGTTTCGTTCCTAAAGACTCCTAGCTTGAAATTTGCCCTTGAACTTCTCTACAATACAGTTGCTGAACTCTGGGCCATTTTCATTAAGCTATTTACTGTTCTGGGCAGGAATGATGGGAAAGTAATTCTAATGCATCTGGAGGATTTCAGTTTAGGCAAAAGCTGATCAACTATTTGCTGTGATATACGATGTCATTTCGGCTTGAGTTGAGAAGGAGAAGTGCCTGGAAATTAGAGCCACTGTACTATATAGTTAGAGACTTTTTAGAGGAGAAATAACTTACAGTTAGAAGTGCACAGAAGAATACAGGTAGTCTTCAATTTGCATCAGTTTGTTTAGTGACCATTCGAAATTACAATGGCACTGAAAAAAAGTGACTTATGACCGTTTTTCACACTTTCACACCACTGCAGCATCCCCATGGTCACCTGATCAAAATTCAAGTCCTTGGCAACTGGTTCATATTTATGACAGTTGCGGTGTTCCTGGGGTGATGTGATAATCTTTTGTGACCTTCTGACAAGCAAAGTCAAACAGATTCACTTAACAACCGTGCTACTAACTTTCACAATTGCGGTGATTTACCTAACAACTGTGGTAAGAAAGGTTGTAAAATGGGGAAAATCCACTTAACAAATGTTCCACTTAGCCACAGAAATTTTGGGCTCAGTTGTAGTCTTAAGTCAGTGGTGAAATGTAAAATTTGTTACTACCGGTTCTGTGGGCGTGGCTTGGTGAGGTGGTAATGTGACTGGGTGGGCGTGGCCACTTTTTTTTTCTTTTAAAAGCATTTTTTTCTACAACCTCTTCGGCCAAAGAAGTTGCAGAAAAAGATGCTTTTAAAAGCCTCTGACAATCCCAGCAAAAAAAAGCATTTTTTTGGCCAAAGAGGTTGTAGAAAAAATGTTTTTAAAAGTAAAAAAAAAAAGCCTCTGATGATTGCGCAGCTCAGCTGGGCATGGTGGGGGGGGGGGCGCAAGGATTTTTGCGATCAGTTTTCCAAACCATCCGCTGTGATTGCTACTGGATCGGGCGATCCGGTCCGAACCGGGAGCATTTCACCCCTGTCTTAAGTCCAGGACTACCTGTATTTTGTTTAGATTGGAAGAGTTCTACAGTCAGAATGGACTGTGCCAGCCAGACTGGAGCAGGTTCAGTTTCAAAATGGAATTTTCCAACTATGGATAGTCCATGACTTTCAAGGCCTGGCAGTTACGATCGTAAGTTGTGATGGTTGTAAAGAAGGTGGCCAACCCAAATTTATTATCTGTTTTGTGGCCATCGTTCATAAAGCAGACACCGCAGGTGTAAAGCAAACATTCTTAAGCAAATCCATTGTTTGCTATGGATGTTTCTTTTTTAGAAACTGCAGGTAAATGCTGCTTCTCAGCAAAAATGTCATAAATTACAGTCATATGATCATGGGATGCTGCAAATGGCTGCCACTGTGGACTGGTTGCCAAGCTCTCAAAATGAGGTCACGTGACCATGGGGCGGGGAGATGGTGGCCATTGCAACTTCGAACCTGGGACATAAGTATTTTTGTGGAAAGGGCAGGAATCCATCATAACTTTGAATGGTCAAGGACTATTTACATAAAACAGAGTTCATAACAATCTATTTCAAGATTGGCCATGGAGTCAGAATGATTGTTGAAATGTTGGAATACTGTTCCAAAATGCTCTGGATTTGATAACTTTTTACCTGAAAATATTTTCCATCGCGATGGAAATGGGATGAGACAAAAGAGGGGTTGAAAGAAGAGACTGGGGTCAGAGTTTCTTCCCATTCTTCTCCATCTCTGCATGTAAGATTTGCAAATGAACACTAAAAATATTGGGACTCCAAAGTTCTTCCTTCTCCAAGGCTTTAGTTATTCTCTTCTCTGTAGGCAAAATGCCTAAAAACTGACAGCTTTTGAGATGCTGTAGTTACCTTATCTTTATAACATGATACAACACGAAGAAAAGGGGTTTTGCAGACAGATTAAACTGAACCATTTTACACAGTGGATTTTTCTGTGCTTTTATTTTTCCATCTTCCACCCTCCTGCATAATAATTAGAATGCCTTAGGCTAATGTGTCTGTGCGTGTGCACACAATCACATGTGCATGCAGGCGAGAGGAAGGAAGAAAGCAGAAAGGAATTTTCTGCAGATTAATGCTTTTACCGTATCACTTTCCCCCTTACCTTCTGCTCGCCTCTTGTCACTTTCTAGCAGTTATTGCGGCAAAATATTTGATGGCAAACCAAGTCTCAACCGTCGGAAAGTTAAAGACTTTGAGTTTCTCTATTGATGTGAAAAAAGTGTCCTGCAGATTCTGTTTTGGGGGTCTTCTGAAGGAACAGGAACATCCTCCCTGTTCCCAAACTAGTCACCCTTTCTCAGCCCAATCACTTCAAAGGGTGGTGTGAGGTGATTGGTGTGGGAAAGAATAGGAGGAGGAAGGAGCATTAAATATGTTCACCCACTTGCGTTATTTATAAAAACCACAAAAGTGTGATTAAAAAAATCTATTATTAAATAGATAATAATTAAATTATTAAATATATTTTAAAAATATAAAGATATTATTAAAAACTATTTTGTAGATGTTTTTATAAAATGGAACGTACTGTAATACAATAATTAAGTGCCTGCTACTTGATTGTTTTCAAATTAAAGAACTTGAATTCATTCACCGGTAGAAGCAAACTTTCCAATATGAGACATTTTTAAAGTATAGGTAGTCCTAACTTACCATCACAATTGAGCCCAAAATTTATGTTATTAATTGAGAAAGTTAACTAAGAAATTTCTTAAGTGAGTTTTGCCCCATTTTATGACTTTTCTCGCCACATTTGTTAAGTGAATCACTGCAGTTCTTAAATCAGTAACATCAGTGGTGGGATTCAAATTTTTTTTACTACCGGTTCTGTGGGTGTGGCTTGGTGGGCATGGCAGGGGAAGGATACTGCAAAATCCCCATTTCCTCTCGATCAGCTGGGACTTGGGAGTCAGAGAATAGATGGGGGCGGGGCCAGTAAGAGGTGGTATTTACCGGTTCTCCGAACTACTCAAAATTTTGGCTACCGGTTCTCCAGAACTGCTCAGAACCTGCTGAATACCACCTCTGAGTAACATGATTATTAAGTGAATCTGGTTTCCCCATTGACTTTCCTTGTCAGAAGGTCACTGCAACCATCATAAATGTGAGCCCGTTGTCAAGGTTCCGAATGTAAATCACATGACCATGGGGATGCTGCAAAGTTCATAGGTGTGAAAAATGGTCATAAGTCACTTTTTTCAGTGCCATTGCAACTTTGAATGGTCACTAAATGAACTCTTGTAAATCAAGGACTACCTGTAATGCACACCAAGTTGAAAGTTCCTGTAAAAAAAAAAAAGAAGAAACAGTACATATACAGGTATATCCTGCATGATTTTTTTTTCAAGCGTGGCACATCAATCAAAGATGATTACATATTTTATATGGATTATTACTAAAACAGGATAAATAAATACCAATTTCATTTAATTTTGGGATTGAAATTGTTTGTCTGGAAAATCTTTGCGGTCGCCTATATGAGAACATAATACTGGGCAGATTACAACTCAGACATCTGCAGGATACAGAAAATGCTAATTATAAATATTTATCTGATTTTATCTAATTAAATCTAAAATTATACATTTTGGACTGTTTATTTTACTCATTAGCTTCTAAAATCCCATTGTAATGAAATCTCTTAAAACATGTTTTACTAAATTTCCTCAAATCCATAATCTTCCTCATCTGATCAATTAGGATTATCCATAGGGAAGGGTTAATAAAAAAATCAAGATAGCTGCCATAACCATGTGACCAAACTCCTGATTCCCTTTATGTTTGTCATGTACAAAAAGTTGGGTCTTTGTTAACATGGTTGTGGCTGCCATCTTTTTTTGTATTCTTCTTTTTGGATAAACTTGTGGTTTGTCATTGGACTACTGTAATCATCCCCTTAGAAAAAAGTTGAGATAAACATTTATGAAAATTGGTCTGCATAAGTTGATGGTAAATATATTTAGAGCATATATAATCAAGTAACTCAAAAAGGTGGTTTTTTTTAAAAAAAACCTGTTTTTAGAAAAGAAAAAAAGATTTATTTGCTCAAAAAAATTAAAAGTTAATGGTGATGCAGAGAATGTTACCCAGGTTATCAGTAAGTTGGAGCAAGTCTCCTTATGTACTTAAAATATAAGAAAGTATATGATTGGAACTGGTAATAAGGGAGAAATAAAATACAGAGGAATTCATAACATTGGCATCCAGGACCATCCACTGAAATTAACTGGCAGGCTGTTCAAAGCAGATAAAGAAACCATTTTTCTCTGTATCTACTATGAAATGTAATGACTTTTAAGGAAGAACAAATTCATAGAGGATAGCATTGGTATTAATGTGATAAATTCTCTCATGATACAAGATAATACAGTATCTCTGTATTATCAGAGAAACCCTATATATTGTTTTGATTGGTGCCTTGGACAAATTAATAAATAATCAAGATTTGAAAGATTGTTCATCAATGAGTCCTTATCAAATAGGAGTGAGAGAGTGTCTGGAAAGCTGCAAGCTTCATCCTTGGTCATTCTACTTTTCAACATTTTTATTAGCCGGTAGGATGAAAAGGTGAAGGAATGCTTATTTCATTCAGGGGTACAAAATTGCACAGAAAAATTTATACCCAGAAGATAGAAATAAAATTCAGAACGACCTTGATCAACTGTCGTAACAACATGAATTTTAACCGAAACAGGTTCAAAATTCCTTTCTTAGGGAGCAAAGATCAAATGTTTAAATTAGTCTGGGGATTATATGAAAACAGTGCCTGGCAAGAGTAATTGATGGCAAATTAAATATAGGTTAGTTGAATAATAGGTCTCCAAAAAGGTACTTTTAGGCTGCAACAACAGAAGTATAATGTCCTAATCACAGGAAGTAAGAGTTCCCCTTTATTCTACTTTAATCAGATCTTACATTCAGTTCTGGCCACCACATTTTTAAAACACTTTAGAAAACTGACAGAATGTTACAGAGTAGAAGGACAGGATTTGTTTTTAATCATTCCAGAAGGCAAGGCATGGATTAATGGATTAAAATTACAGGAAGGCAGATTCTGATAGAATAATAGAAAAAAAAAACAATTAACTTTTTTATTACAGTGAAACCAAGGAGCAAATGAAACAAAGGGCTGCAATATACTGGATGTTTTCAAGTAGAGGCTAGACAGTGTATTTGGATTTAATTTGAATTCTTGCACTGAGCAAGGAATTGGACTAGATCCAAATACTCCTTTCAGTTCTATAATATCAGTCACTTCAGATTTTGGTGCCATATATTTTGACAATTAGACAAGAGCACAGAAGAAAATTTAGGGTGCATGATTATCCTGAAATGGGTTAAAATGATTTCCCAGGGGAAAAAAACTCCAAAGGAAAATCTTGGATTTTTTAAAAAAATGAATAAGCTTTTGTGATGAGAGGTAGTATTTAAAGAAACATTTATTAATTTGTTCATGTGTATTTCATGCAAAAGACAAAAAGGTGACTCAGGTAAAAAGATGTGCATGTGGATAAGAGGTTACTGAGAATCATGAATTAAAATGGAAAGTTGCTGTGAGAATAGAATAGAATAGAATAGAATAGAATAGAATAGAATAGAATAGAATAACTTTATTTGGCCAAGTGTGATTAGACACACAAGGAATTGTTTCTGATGCAGAAGCTCTCAATCAGTGGTGGAATTCAGCTGGTTCTATCTGGCTTGGGCGAACTGGTAGCAGTGGCTGCGGGAGGCTCCGCCGTCCCACCCGGACGTCATCACGTCTCATTTTTGAAGATCTGCGCATGTGCCAAAGGCCCATGCGCGCGTGCTCACATTTGCGAACCGGTAGTGAAGATAAGTGAATACCACCCCTGCTCTCAATGTACATGCAAAGCAACAGAGTAATAATAATCATAATATGATGCCAGTAAGAGGGGGGAAGTAGAGAAGATTAGAAAGATAATAATACTACAGCCATACAACATGGATAAATATACTTAGACAGAAAACAATACTGTGAGGATTAGATATTCAGCAGAGTAATGGCACAAGGGCAGTGGTGGGTTTCAAATTTTTTTACTACCAGTTCTGTGGATGTGGCTTGGTGGGCGTGGCATGGCTTGGTGGGGAAGGATACTGTAAAATTTCCATTCCTACCCCACTCCAGGGGAAGGTTACTGCAAAATCCCCACTCCCACCCGATCAGCTGGGACTTGGGAGGCAGAGAATAGATGGGGGCGGGGCCAGTCAGAATTTTTACTACCGGTTCTCCGATCTACTTAAAATTTCCGCTACCGGTTCTCCAGAACTGGTCAGAACCTGCTGAAACTCATCTCAGCACAAGGGGAAAAATCTCTCCCTGTGTCTAATTGTTTTGGCATGCAATGCCAAAAGTTAAGAAGTGAGTTTTCATTAGGACCTCAGGGCCAATAGGCAGGCATATTTGTGGGTATTCTGAATAGAAGCCTCCATTTTTCTAACCTCTTTAGGCTGTCAATTGAATCGAATCATGGTTTTGCAAAGGTGACTGGGGATAATCTACTATTAGGAATAACTGTCTTGTGTCTGTCTGCCAATCTCTTTTCAGATGTTCTGGAAAACAGCCAGCTGCAGTTTAAATAAAACATTAAAAAATGCTTTGTGTCCCAGATCTAAAAGTTAACTACATTTTGGTAGTTCTCAACTGTTCAAATCAGATTTGTTAGTGAAGGAGAAGCATGACTAGACACTGACAATGTGATTATCATCTTGGTCTAGTTATGTTGCTAGCCTGATATCTATCTGTCTGTTTATCTATGATTTGCCTATCTGTCATCTGTCTATCATTATATATACTTAGATATCATTTAGGGATGTGGGGTTTTTAGTTTTGTTTAATTGCTTAACTGGATTTAATTTTTAATTTTCCAAGATCTTTAATTTTCTTTGTTGTTTTCTGCTCTTCACCTCCCTTCCCCCTCTTTAGGAGTTACCTTAAACTTTTTTTCTCTTTTTCCATTATATTTTGTTATATAACATGCTAGAGTTTTTTTAAAAACTCAAATGGAAAGATGCTCAGCTGTCCTGTTTAACATTATTTAGAGATTTTCTTAAATCCCAGGTATCCTAAGACCAGCTTTTAATTGGTAGGTTTTGTGCCTTAACCACATCATATTCAAATTTGTTAGCAAAAGTAGACCATGTATCAAGCTGTTAAGATGTTGTTATGTGTTTGGATTGTACTTGAATTGTTATAACTTATATTGCATTGGTCTTGGATCATAATAAAGAATAATGATAATGATGATGATGGCAATGATGATAAAGAACAAAAAGGATTAAAAAGCAGAATATTGAGATAGCACAAATAATTGACATCAGAAGGTTTTGATATCACCTACCAATTCATAAATCCCGAAGCTATAAATTTTAAGTCTAATACCACTGTAATAGGCATAGGTCTTACACAGATGAGCACACCCATGGAGTTTTAAGGGGAAGAACAATTTCCTAGTGTGTTTCTCTCATTGTTTCTTTCCTTCCTAGAGAATGTGCATATGCCTGAAGAGGAATTCTTAAGAGTTTTTTCTAGTTTGATGAATCTGTGTTAGCATGTTTTGCAGAAATAGCAAGAATGGGATAGCTATTGGCCAGATGTTTACACTTAACTTCTCTCTCAGAGATATTTATCAAATATAAAAACATCAGGTTGTCAAGAGGTCTTCTCAGAGATATTGTTTATTCCAAGAAATACCATAGCAATAGCACTTAGACTTATATACCTTATATATATATACCAAGCGGTTTACAGTGTCAGCATTTTGCCCCAACAATCTGGGTCCTCATTTTTCTGACCTCAGAAGAATGGAAGGCTAAGTCAAGGTTGAGCTGGTGAGATTTGAACTGGCGAATTGCTGGCAGCCAGCAGTCAGGAGAAGTAGCCCGCAGTACTGCATTCTAACCGCTGCGCCACCACAGCTCATATGATGACCTCTTATCTCTAGCTGAGGAAACCAAGATGGCTTAAGAGTTGTTCTTTTAGTGTGCTTCTCATCTGGTCCAACTAAGAAAGTCCAATAAATTGTCTTTTTCAAAAATGTATCCTGACTTCGCAAAATATAAAATCAGTTATATCAAATACAGCAGTACCCAATCAAGAAGCATTACCAGTCCCTAATCAAATAGCCGACCTAATTTAAGTCCCTAACCCTAACCCTAACATTAGTTAGTCCCTTTTGTGAAAGTTATATTTCCTTGAATCATAACTTTCTTATGCTATACATACAAAAGCAATCTAGCTGCATTTTTATTTTTATATATTTTTTAATTTTTTAATTTTGGGGGCCCTTTCTCAGAAAGAAGCAGCCTGTTTGTTCTGGACTGGAATGTTAATGCTGGATATGAGCGCTTTAAATGTGTGCTCTTCCTTGGTGCATGCAGGTTACATTGCTGAAAAGTAAACAATAGTATCTGCTAAGTGTGGCTTGTGAGCAGGCTACATCTCATTCCTTTTTTGCCAAAACTGTTCAACAGAACAGTCACTGTTGTATCCTGACTGTTGAACTGTCCAGATAAATGTTTATCTTTTGTTTTTGTTTGATACAGAAAAGAGAAACTTACATTTGCAAAACTGTTCTGAAATTGGACCTGAATAGCAAGCAGATGCAATAAACTTACATTGCGGCGCTATTGGCTTAGCCCTTTGAAGAGAAGGTTGCGGAAGAAACACATTTTCTTGGCTTTTCTATAATGGCCAGAGGCTTATTCTCATTAATGCTTGTGCAGAACTGGGAATTTCACAAACTGCAGAAATGCCATTTCCTGGATAAATATTAATGATCAGGAGCCCTGATCTTCTTTGCCTTTAGCCACCCTCTAACTCCCAATTCATGTCCCCCCATTTGTGTTTCATGTATATTTAAATCATTTTTTCCCCCCTGGTGGCTGGGTACCAATAATATACTTCTTTTTCCCAGCACAGTCTCATGATTTACTGTATGGTAGATTTAGGTTGGGTTAGCAATGTGATATTTCATTATCCCATGTGGGTTTTTTTCCCCCCTAAAAAAAAGACATTTGATTAAAAAGTATTAAATAAGACCTTGACATGCCTGCTACAACACCAAGAATCTTAGTGGTTTGCAGGGGTTTATTTATCTGCCTTCAGTAAGATCCCACTGAAACGACAGAGACCTAGTTTGACTTCTGGTAAATGAGTGGTTGGTGACTGGACTTGCATTCCACGACAGACATTGTGTGAACTGGCAACACACACCGATTGTTTTGTGAGTAGGGCCACCATCTGCTGTTCACTTTTCAAATCTGCCCCTGGCTCAGAAGGGTTGTCTATTATGTTTAGGCTGTTGGTTTGAAATAAATGGCAGTGTTGTTGCAGCACAGGGACAAAGGGACAATAGCAGCTGCTACTGTAGCCTCTGTTCTCTTGCTCACCAGCCCTCTTTCATTTACCCTTTGGAAGACAAACAGGGCTATGAGAAAAAGTAGCCGATCGTACCCGTATTCTGTGGGACTAGAATGGGCAAGGAACGGCAAACCATCATGACTGCAGTTGTTCTTGCAAATTGAGCTGAAGTCATATATTGCAGATGGAGAAAGAGATGGAGAAGAGGCCTAGAGGAAAAGAGCAGCTGCAGTTTGATAAAGAGAACTTGGATAAGATGCACTTAACATGGTAGATCCTTTGCAGCAGGGGTGGGTTCTAATTTTTTTTACTACCGGTTCTGTGGGTGTGGCTTATTTTGTGGGTGTGGCTAGGTGGTGGGTAATGTGAATAGGTGGGCGTGGCCAACTTTTTTCTTTTTTAAAAAATTTTATTTATATGCCGCCCTTCTCCGGAGACTCAGGTTGGCTTACAATGCGTTAAGCAATAGCCTTCATACTTTTGTATATTTTATACAAAGTCAGCTTATTGCCCCCACAAACCGGGTCTTCATTTTACCCATCTTAGAAAGGATGGAAGGCTGAGTCGACCTTGAGCCTGGTGAGAATTGAAGTCGCAGTAATTGCAGGCAGCTGGATGTTAAATGCTGTCTTAGTAGGAGGCATTAGCCTCCTACACCACTCAGGCTTTTACACTTTTTAAAGCATTTTTTCTACAACCTTAAGAGGTTGCAAAAAAAAAAAATGCTTTCAGGAGCCTCTGACGATCAGGCAACTCAGTTGGGATCGCCAGAGGCTTTTAAACGCATTTTTTTTCCTACAACCTCTTTGGCCGAAGAGGTTGCAGAAAAAATGCTTTCAGAAGCCTCTGACGATCCCAGCTGAGCTGCACGATCATCAGAGGCTTTTTTTTTTTAACCTTTAAAAGCATTCTTTTGGCCGAAGAGGTTATCGCACAAAGCTATGTTCCAGAGTTAGTCTTTCCAGAATATGTTAATAATTCTTGTGTATTGTATGTTCTATCTGGAACATTGCACCCTTGCTCTGTATTATTATATAAAACTGCTTTGAGGTATCTCTTAAAATAAATTTATTTTGACCGACAAAATGGGCACTAGCAACAAGGAGCCTGAGTGGCGTAGCAGGCTAATGCCTCCTATTAAGGCAGCATTTAACATCCAGCTGCCTGCAATTACTGCGAGTTCTAATCTCATCAGGCTCAAGGTTGACTCAGCCTTCCATCCTTTCTAAGGTGGGTAAAATGAGGACCCAGTTTGTGGGGGCAATAAACTGACTTTGTATAAATATACAAGAGTATGAAGGCTATTGCTTAACGCATTGTAAGCCGCCCTGAGTCTCCGGAGAAGGGCAGCATATAAATATAAATTAAAAAAAAGAGAGAGAAGAGTATAGATTTAGTGTGTAATTTATTCTAACAAGTTTCACATTGCTCATCGTTTTTCAAATGTTCAGTGATTCAGAAAAAACTAGTTAAATTCAACAAATTCATAATGCAAGCACACAATTGTAAACAGAATATCCAAAGCAGCCTCTATTACCAGGGTCTGAAGCAAAGACACTTATATACTGTACATATGTCAACAATTCCAAAACAGATTTATGTTGTGCAGTGAATTTGAGAAGGCTATATGAAATGCTGAAGGGAAACCCAAAAGTGATAGAAAGTTAAATAATGCAGTGATTTTGCATAACTTTTTAGAAACCAGGGATTGTATTATTTTCTGAAATGGCTTCAAAGGAGTGCTTTGCCCAAAAATCATTGAAGTGAATCACCTCTTTGAAGTTTTGACTACCCTAACTCATGTTATTCAAATATGACTGCAACATAAATCTGCATTACGGTATTTTATTCCATCCTTTCCCTAATGATCCCTAACATGGGATTTGCCTTTTTTATATAGCAATCACATTTTTGATATCCTAGTGGTTGAGCTTTCATGGTAATTTATTAATTAATTAATGAAGCTGAATTCCTTACTAAATGTGGCCACCTTTCTGCTCACTCTAACCTCAGATCATTTGTAAATGTGCTAGTAAGTATTGCTCTAATTCTAGTCCTTGAGGAAATTAACTGGTTACACATTTCCACTGCTAGAGTTCATCATGTATTCCCTTTCCCCATTTCCTGTTTGTTGAGTAGTTACTCAATCCATGAAGAAGAATATATTTATCACTAATTGCTTAATTTCCTAAGAATTTTAAGTCGGAGACATTATTGAAAGCCTTCGGACTTCCCACTGTATATTCTCAGCCACTACAACTTGATGTTGATTGACTAATTAGATGCCATTGTGGGAAGCCCTCCCCCTAGAAGAATGAAATATTTTGAGGAATATTAAAAAGGCAGGATATTATATTTCCACAAAGGGAGAAATGGAGAAAAAAAAGGGAGAAAGAAACCAGCCCCAGTCTCCCTGCCCCCAAGCAGAAACTGAGGAGGCCAGTTTTTGGAAATGCAGATTTGGCAATCCATCCAAGACAGGATATTTTGAAACTCCTTGGCAGAATGGTAGGATTAGAAAGCAGACCCTTACCCAAAATCCAACCCAGAACAAAAGCCATTAGCCACAATAGGAATTGCCCAACACCCTTTCAGAACACGAGGCCCTTCATTGCATCACCCCCAGAACAGTCCAAACAGAAACTATAAAGATTTATCCATTCATTCAACCATTTTACCAGCTGTCCAGAATCACATGTGGTTGGTGGCACTGCTTCATCAATAAACCCTTCTTTCCAATCAGCCTCCATGTTTCCAGTGTCTTTCTCCCAGCTTGGAACTGAACCAGATGGATTTTCCTTCCAACACCATCAAATAGTTTTCAGGTACTAGTGACCACACAGATAGATTATACTTATTAACTAAGGGGTCTAAAATATTCTGCAGATAGCATCCAAATTCTTTTCATCAAGACTTGTCCTTCCATATGCTTTATATTTTAATATTTAATAGTGTTTTGCACTGTAGTTTGTAAATAGCTCAATCTTTAAGTGTTATGACTTGCCTTCTCCCCACCTGTGCCTGCTTGATACATTTCAGAAGGCAAGTCAAGGAAGGTTTTATTTTCAGGTCAATGATCAGACTGAACGAGTTAACTGCATGCCTTTCTTGTTCTTTCCCATGTCCTCCTGGTAAAGTAATCTTTTAATAGTTAGCCTGTGAAGTGTCCTTAGAAAACCATAAGTCTCTGGGGGACAGCTAGAAAATAAGCTGCATGGACAGTACATCCTACTGAATATATTCTACTCCTGTATATGAAAAATACATATCTATTTAGAGAGAAAAGAAGACCAAAATCTCATCTAGTGGAACACATTGTTCCAAGCCTGTTCTGAGGCATGTCTCTATTCAAAAGGTAGGCTGAGAGCCAAAGAATTGAGGCCTTTGAACTATGGTGCTGGAGAAGACTCCTGCGAGTCCCTTGGACTGCAAGGCGATGAAACCGGTCAGTCCTAGAGGAGATCAACCCTGACTGTTCTTTAGAAGGCCAGATCCTGAAGATGAAACTCAAATACTTTGGCCACCTAATGAGAAGGAAGGACTCACTGGAGAAGAGCCTAATGCTGGGAAAGATTGAGGGCAAAAGAAGAAGGGGACGGCAGAGATTGAGGTAACTGGACGGAGTCACTGAAGCAGTAGGCATGAGCTTAAATGAACTCCAGAGGATGGTAAAGGACAGGAAGGCCTGGAGGAATGTTGTCTATGGGGTTGTGATGGGTCTGACATGATTTCGCAACTAACAACAACAACAAAAGTAGCATAAGAGGATTCGGACCACTGCTCTCCACTGTCAGAGATCACCACATGGGACTAATCTCTATTAGTCAAAGGCATCTTTCCATTTTCCTATGGTAGCAATGCTGAACTGCAATATACCTTCCTTTAAAGCAGTGGTAGTCAACCTGGTCCCTACCGCCCAATAGTGGGCGTTCCAGCTTTCATGGTGGGCGGTAGGGGTTTTGTCCCTACTTTATAAATCACCATTAGTGTGGAACTGGTGGGCGGTTAGAAAATTTTACTACTAACAGAGGTGGGCGGTAGGTATAAAAAGGTTAACTATCCCTGCTTTAAAGAATGTGTAGCTAGGAAATATTTTGTGGGTATCTAATACAGAATGGGAAGCCTAGTCGAGTTTTTATCTGATTTTTTCTTTTATATAAAAAAAGTAAACAATTACTTTTGTTGTTGATCTTAGTTCAATTTTTTTATTTGTTTCCTGGTATTTCTTCTTACAACTGAAAATGGCACACACATCATGATCCCTCCTCCTATTTTCCCCATGACAGCCCTGTGAGGTGGGTTGGGCTTAGAAAGAGTGACCGGCACAAACATTGCTGCCTGTGTCTATGTCTAAGGGAACATTAGAACACAATTTCTACCCTGTTTTCCCCAAAATAAGACATCCCCTGATAATAAGCCCAATCGGGCTTTTGAGCGCATGGCAATAAGGCTAAGCGCTTATTTCAGGGTTCAAAAAAATATAAGACAGGTCTTATTTTGGGGGATATACGGTAGTCCAGCATCTTAGTGGCTATATCAAACTGGCTCTCAATTTATATTTAACAAGTGGAAACAGATTTAAGATTGGTATGTGCATATGTCTGAAGAATCTTCTTCTAGATCCTTCAAACCCTTCTACTGCCTTATAACCCCCAAAACACAGTGACTTTGTAGTCAGCTGCATTGTGACCGCCGTAGCTCAGCTTGTCTTCATTCTGGGTTGGTTTCAATCTGTACTGTGTGGGTGGCAAGCTGAACTTGGCTGGCAGTGTGGTTTTGAAGGTGCTTTGAATTCCCAAGTAACAGTGGTTGTTTGATTGCTATTCTCGGCTCTCCTAGCCCAGCAGGACTCTTGGAATGTAGATTGGTGGGCCAGCATGCTGAAGAAGAACAAAATGTTGGCAGTGTTTTCTATGTGCTATTAGCCTCTACCTCTGGATTCCTGCTCTGTGCCAATTCATGCATTTTAGCAGTAGTTGGAAAAGTCATCTCCACTCCATGGGATAAGCTAAACAACAGAGCTGCTTTAAAATATGGCCACTTCCTGAAAAGCAGTTATTATTTTTTGTTTCACTGAAGACCGCACATTGGAAATTAGAAATACTGTTTGTTTCCTGATTTCATTTATAGTGTAGACAGGTAGCCATATTCAACACCTCTAAAAAGATATTAGGGATAATAAGGTGGGAAGCAGAGTGGGTCCAGGAAAAAGCATCTTTGCACGGGCAACTCCATGAGCTCCAAACCCTCTTTTCCCCTTCTGATCCCAAGCACTGCACAGCCTTAGTTATAATATAAGCAAATTAAAGCTACCAGGAGCAAAGCCTAGCTGGTCTTGTGCTCCATTTGCTCTTGGCTCTCTTGGGCATTTGTGTCAGGAAAGCGAAGGCAGTTTTGAGAAGCTGTTGGTTTTATTGACAAGTTTCTGTGCTGCAATTATGACATTATAACTGCGCAGCAGCCAATCTCCCAAGCAGCGATGACACATGGAAATTGTAAGGCAAAATATACTGACAGCAAATTAAAAATAGTAAATGTCTTCCAAGATGCACACTGACATAATTGGAAACACAAAGACATTCATAGATTCATCTGGAATTTTACAGCCAAAATCTTGAATGCAGTGATTTTTTTTTTGATGAGTTGACTTTGATGATTTCTGATACACAAAGATAGATGAATGTCAAACCTTATTTTTACTTTGGATCTGAAGGGTATTACTGTAACTTTTTTGTCATGGGTCAATCAATTCCTGATTCAAATGCAATTGAGGTCCATCCATGACCTCTATAATTTCAAGCCATTTGAAGGTCTGTTCCAGGCTCCTGATGGATCAAAATGGTTTCCAGAAAGCATTTGGGAAATTCCCTCAAAACCTGAGGGATAAATCTGTTGGAGGCCTAGTTCCTCATTGGCAACAAGTGACTACCATAAACCAGACCTTGATGAAATTGCTTCTGAGCTCCTTCTCTGTAAGCAGCTAATCCTGGAGGGTTCGTTGATTGACTGAGGGAGTCTGGGAGATAAAACAGGAAAAGCATTGGGGAAGAAAGACAAAAAGTGAATAAATGTAGATGCCTGCCATGTTTGGCCTTACTCCATGGCAACAAGAGAGGCAAAGCATCTTTTCTTTCACCTCCCTCTCCCCGCCACTCCTTTATAGGGAAGAGCTGACTGCAAGAGCTCCCATCTGCTGCTGTGACTACATAATCTGAGTACAGAAAGTCACTCAGATTTGCTTAAGTCTTGACTCCACATGGGCAGGGCCAAAGAAGGGGAATGGAACATTCTTTTACCAGGGATTCTTTTTTGTTTTCTTTTTTGATCTGTGGCCTCTGATGGATAGTGTGCTCACTAAAATGTGCATTGCCTCCTGTTGGACAGACCTTTGTTGCTCCTTGGTTCTTCAGGAAGTCAGGGGTAGGTGGGGTACAGACAGTGGTGGTATTCACCTGTTCTATCTGGTTCAGGCGAACCAGTAGCAGTGGCTGTGGGAGGCTCTGCCCACCCACCTGGATGTCATCACATCCTGTTTTTGACGCTCTATGCATGTGTGGAAGGCCATGGGCATGCATGGAGGTGGCAGATGCGAGTGAAAAGAGAGAGTGTGCGCGCTCACATTTGCAAACCAGTAGCGAAGATAAGTGAATACCATCACTGGGTACAGAATGCTAATTTTCTGAATCTGAGAGAAGGTTAATTGCCTCCTTAGAGGAGGAGGTATTTGTTTATTTAGTTTTCATTTCAGTTTATAAAGATTCCAGTCTCAAATATGTGTTTCTGGGCAGCTCCCAGCAATTAAAAACAATACAACAAAACAAAATGATGCAATCCCCCCCTTAGTATAAAAACAATAGAAAAACAATCATATAAAAAGTGGGCATTGATACAATCAATAGTTGCTAGCCCTCTAAATGAGGTTACGGTGCTACTTTTCCTTAAGAGGTCTGGATCCAGAGATGATAGATGGACCCTCATCGCCTCATCTCTAGCCTTCATTTTTGGAGAGAACATTGTGAATACAGTGGTGGGATCAATTAGAGAGCACTTTAGAGGAAATGGATGGGACGTGGTGGCTCAGTGGCTAAGACGCTGACCTTGTCAATCAAAAGGTCAGCAGTTCAGTGGTTCAAATCCCTAGTGCCATGTAACAGGGTGAGCTCCCGTTACTTGTCCCAGCTTCTGCCAACCTAGCAGTTCGAAAGCACGTAAAAATTGCAAGTGGAAAAATAAGGACCACCTTTGTTGGGAAGGTAACAGCGTTCCATGTGCATTTGGTGTTTAGTCATGCTGGCCACATGACCACGGAGACGCCTTTGGACAGTGCTGGCTCTTCGGCTTTGAAACAGAGATGAGCACAGCCCCCTAGAGTTGGGAACGACTAGCACATATATGCAAGGGGAACCTTTACCTTTTTAGTTTATACCTAGGTCAGTAAGAGGTGAATTGAAACTGAACAAAACTTAGAAAGGTACAGGAAACATTGTTGGGATTATGATTACTGTTGATAGATTGTGATCTAATTCTGCCAGATTCTGCTGATTTCTACAAGCAAAGACTGCTTGTGTGCTGTCCAGACAAAATATAAATGCTACTTTCAAGCTGTATTGAGTTGATGCTTCTAAGGTAAAAACATGTAGTTCATGCCGGCCGCATGACCACGGAGATGTCTTCGGACAGTGCTGGCTCTTCGGCTTTGAAATGGAGATGAGCACCGCCCCGTAGAGTCAGGAATGACTAGCACATATGTGCAAGGGGAACCTTCACCTTTTACTTGAGGAAATGGATTGTCCGGACCCTCACTTTGGTTAGTACATGATTTGAATTAGATGATAAGACTGTATCGACCATGGTATCCTTCTAAACATCTATGGGGGTTGGGGATTGGAGGCACTGTTTTGTAATAGCTCCACTCCTTCCTCAGTGGATGGGTCAGTTGCGGAGGGTGGATGAAAGGTTGGCCTGGTGGCTGCCCTTTTATAATAACAGAATGTTTCAAATCTGATTGTTTTGTACCTCTCTTTCTTGTTTTACTCCAGTAAATCATGCAGGCGTTTGCTGAAGCAACTAACAAATATTATTTTGCTTTTGCATATTTTTGTCAAGGTCACCTTTTTCACCCTCTAAACCTCCTCTCTACTCTTTAATATGAGGCAACTGAGAGAGATCATCCAATCATTCAGGGTTTAATACTATTGCAGCCATCCCAAGTTGTACTGGAGCTATGGTTGAAGTTTTGTCCTGGTGCCTGGTGGCTTGAGGGTCTGGATAGAAGAAACTGGTTAAAAACTGAACGCTATGAAGACCAAGTGACTGGTGTCTGTCAAGGTTCTCTGTCTACTCCAGTAGTTTCCCTTGATGTAGAAGTACTGGATTGGAAGTCTTTCTGGATTTGTGGCCATTCTGGAGCAGCAGGCAGAAGCTTCAAGGGATGGAGGGAGGCTGCCAGGGTTCAGCAGGCATGTCAGTTATGGCCCTAAAGTCTTTTGGGCTTCATATAAAAGCTTTAAATGCTGTTTCTCATAGTAGGATTTAATGAGTAAACTGTAGTTAAAACTAGTAAAAAACTATCTAGTTTTATTGATAGAAATCTTTATCTTTAAAATCTTCTTAAGCCATCTTTTCTCAGAATTAAGTCAGTAGAGCTTAAATATTGAAGTTCTCCTTATTGTTGTTGTAATTACAAGAAATTGGTTGCTTCTTCCTATTGCACTTGACCCCATAAATGAAGTGCTTCAAACTGAAACCATTTGAAGAACATTTCAAGAAACTCTTCAGGTAATATATTCGATGTGCTGAAAATAGATACATGTGCATGTATAGTAATCAAGGGAATAAAAATATTTGAATGGGATTAAATTGACAGGAAGATAAAGTAACTGTTAACACTGGTACTATTCTCTCTTCCTAGTGTATTGAGACTCACTTGTAACTAATAGCTGAAGTTTGAGTATATTTATCTAAGAAGACATTAAGAATGTGAGAAAAAAAATCATTTTTCCCCTCCTTCATAAATTAAGCTGCTGCATTTAAGTACATGAGGATGATAGCCATAATTTTTATGGGGGGAAAAAAACCAGAAGTATTTTTGGAGTAATTGTATTCCTAGTGTTTCATGCAGTGGAAACCTGATTCAGTCTAGTTCTGTTCAATAGATCAGGCATCTTAGCTTCTGTGCTTGTCTCAGAACACATATTGGGACTTACTTGTTTTTCACGTTCAGCCTTTACATTCTCTCAAAGGAGTACCTCATATGTCATTTTCCAGCTTTCATGCATTCTTTTAGAGAAAGTTACAGGGGAAAATATTTTACAAGTTTTGTAATTTTGGCAGAATTCTAAATTAATTTCTGAGGTGTATATCTGTTCTCTCCCCCTCCTTCTCTCCCTCCTCCTCTCTCCATGTGTGTGTGAGCTGACATCTTCTCTACAGTTAAAGGATAATAGGACTGATGGCTTTTAATAGCATCTTGTCTTTTGCTTGCCCAAGTAGTAAGTTTTCAAATTTTGGGGGAAATACTGACCTTGTAGAATTTTTTTGTTTGCATCCCACTTTTGTTATTTTTACAAATAGCTCAAGGCAGCAAATGTATCCAATGCACCTTCTTCCTCCTCCTAATTTCCCCACAACGACAACCCTCTGAGGTGGGTTGGGCTGAGACAATGTGACTGGGCCAAATCACTCATCTGGCTTTCATGGCTAAGGTGGGACTTGAATTCACAATCTCCTGCTTTCTAACCTTGTGCCTAGACCAAATTGGCTGTACTTGAAATTACATGAAATACATGGAAATACGTAGAGTTGTCCTGGATTTTACATCTTCTTCCACATACCCCAGGCTTAGATTATTATTTCAAGATGATTCATTCATTGTATAACTGTCTTGCTGCATCCATTAGTTTCCTAAAAGATATCCTTTTTGTCTAAAGGGGAGACTGGACTCATTTTAGTTGTTGATACCCAAGAATGTGTAAGTCTTATGATTCAGATGTTGCTTTCCAAACGGGCAATGTAGAAAAGAAAACTCAGCAGGCTTGTTTTGCAAAATAGATATAGAGCTGGGTAGTTTAATCAGTCTTATTTTTTCAGGTGTTAATACTACAACCTCCTTTGGATCCATCGTGGTATAAAAAGTACTATAGTCTATTTTGTACTCTCTGTTACTGTAACCAGGATAATTTTTCTTCCTCTGTGTTCCAGTGCCTTAAGGCTTTTCCAAATGTTTTCTCTGATGTGAAGGCTACTTGATGGGTACTTGGGTAAGAGTGTGAAGGAAAGTAATAGTGCTAGGTGATTGCAACTTAACAGGAGATTGACTTAGCTGACACACTACAATGAAGTCTTTTTGTGCTTATTAGGATTTCAATGGCCTGTAGTAGAAAACAAGAGTGGTAATCAATTTATAATTATACAAAGCATTGGGCAGCAAGAATTGGATAGTACATTCTGCAGAACTTATCAACATTCTGAGGTTCATTGCAATTCTGCTAATATACTTCATTGCAAATAAGTTTTGGGGACATAAGGGATGTTCCACAGAAACTTGAAAGAAAAATAAAATTGCTAAGAGGTAATTTCTATGTTTCATCCTGGGTTGTCTCCAAGTTAAAAAATAGCTTGCTCTGTGAAGAGATGAAATTTGTGTGGGCAATCTCTGTCAAAGTACAGCTGGAAGTAAAAGAAAATTCAAGGCAAATTTTAGAAGCCTATTACTCATAAACTTAAATATTCTGCAATAATTCTGCAACTTGACAGGAATATGATGTAGATTCTATTCAGAATCTGCAGAAATGGACTCTGATGTGGCCTGAGTTGCAGGTGGCTAGAATGATTCTTTCTGCCTTAAGCACCTGCACAAATCCATGTCCCTGGCACTCCATGACAATATGCAAAGGTAAGTGGTATGGTTTGGTCTGCTGTTAAATATTTCAATGTGTATGTTTGCCTGCAAGCTGGTATCTTAAAGTTGACCAATTCTGCTGGCTTAAATGGGGAACTGTATACAAATATCAATTAACATTTAAGTGCAATAATAAGATCAGGACCATGGCGTGAGGACATACTGTATTTTTCAGTGTATAAGACTCACCTTCCCCCCCCCAAAAGAGGGTGAAAATCTGGGTGCATCTTATACTCTGAATGTAGCCCCACCCATCTTCTCAAACGAAGGTTTCAGAGGCTGAAAAAAGTATCAGAAAAGAAGCTTCAGAAAAGAAGCCCCCAAACAGAGCTTCAGAGGTTTTTTTTCTGAAGCTCTGTTTCAGAGGCTTTTAGAGGCAGAAAAAAAGCAAAAAAAAAAAAAGCAAGGCACAGAACTCACAACCAAGGAACCTGTTGCTAAAATTCACCTCTGGGAAGAGTTGATTGGGGGTATTCTGGGAGGCTGATCCACCTGCCAATCAGCTTTTTTCTTATTTTCCTCCCCAAAAACTAAGGTGCGTCTTATACTCCGGTACATTTTATACTCTGAAAAATATTGTATGTCATAGAATGGTTGGTAGTTCCTTGATTAAGGTATTGTTTTCTGCATTGTCCTGTGCTAATCTCTGTTTAGGGATTATCCCTAATCCCTAAACAGGGATTAAATCCCAGTTTAGCACTGGATTTATAGATGTAAATAATGTTATGACATTGAATGAAGCCATCATTTCATCATCATCATCTTCATCTATTTTTGGGTCTGATTTTCTGGAGGCACTGTAATGGGGAGCCACCATTGCATTCCTTTCAATGTGTATTCCCCATTGTGGGCCTGTTTGTGTGCTTTTGTAATCCCTTTCTCTCCAAATAATGTACATACAGATATTAATTCCATTCTTACCAATTATCCCAGCACTGCCAGAGTGAGCATTCCAAAGGATGGGGGACTGAAGACATGGAAAGCAGAGTCATGGTCATATGATTTCCCACTTAGCAACCCTTTTAATAACAGAGCTGCAGGACACAATTGTGGTTGCTAAACAAAGACCATTTGTACTTTATTTAATTGCCTCTCTCTCTGTTCTGGGGCTTTAGAAAAACTTAAAATGCTGCTATTTCTCTTTCATTATCAACAGTTCTACAAACTATTTGCTTGGCTTTAAGAAATAGAGGGGCTTAGTGATATTCTTTGCTTCATTCCTAGGTCAATGTGCAATTATCTAAACTTGAATGGCAACTGTAAGTAAACAATTCTTGAAATTCCTGTTTTACCTACAGTTTGCTATGGGCTACGCAAGGAAGATTAAGTGCCTGAAATGAAATCTAACTGCCAAGTAAGAGCTTTCCATGTGCAGCTAAGAGAAATTAGGCTTACTCAGCTCACTCTCGGCATGCCACTGTGAATTCTAAATTTATGATTCAAATCTGCACAACTTTCCATCATGGTTTGCTTTCCTGTGCTGAAATTCTGTTTACTAATGGTTATAGTTAAAATGCAGAAAGTTCACTTTTGTCCTCAGCCCAAAGGTTTTCTCTTTTAAAACTTTTTATTAAAGTTGACATCTCCAATGAACATTGGTATATATGTACTTTGTCAGGTGCATTTGGTCTGAAGCTGGGTTCTTGCACATCACATTTTGTGTTCCTTTGAGCTAAGTCTTCAACGCTTAATCAGTGTCACTTAATCAGTGGAAAGGTTTGCCTCCAAAGGTTGTGGAGGTGTAACTATCATTAGAGGTTTTCAAGAAGAGACTGCACAGCCATTTGTCCAGTATAGTATAGGGCCCTGATGGCGAACCTATGGCACGCATGCCACAAGTGGCACGCAAAGCCATATCAGTGGGCACACGAGTGTTGTCCTAGCTCAGCAAACAGGCTGTTTCCGGCCTCCGAAGGGCCTCGGGGGGGGGAGGCTGTTTTCGCCCTCCCCAGACTCCTAGAAAGGCTCTGGAGCCTGGGGAAAGTGAAAAATGGGCCTTCCTGTCCCATTGGAAGTCAGCAAATGGGCCATTTCCAGCCTCCGGAGGGCCTCCAGCAGGCTGGGGAAGGCCGTTTTCGCCCTCCCCAGGCTCAAGAAAGCCTCTGGAGCCTGGGGAGAGCGAAAAACAGACCTACCGGGCCCATTGTGGGGGGAGTACGGGGGGGGGGGTCATGCGCGCATGCATGGGGGGGCAGGGTGCTTTGAATTATCGGTGTGGGCACACACGTACACAACCCCCCCCGCACGACCCCCACTTTTGGCACGCGACGGCAAAAAGGTTAGCCATCACTGGTATAGGGTCTCCTACTTGAGCAGGAGATTGGACTAGAAGATCTCCAAGGTCTCTTCCAACTCTGTTATTCTATATTTTATGTTAACAATTTGGTGCCTTAGCAAATGAAGGGAAATTCTGTTTTTCATATGACTTTTATTTTGGAATTTTCAATCACAATGTGAACTTGAAAAAAAAAAAACGTGATTCTTCAGCAATTCTATCCCAAAGGGAGATTCAGAAGGTTGTCCATGGGCCCACTGTCATAGATTATTCTTGAAATGCTTTCACAGCCTGAAGCCAAGGATTCAATGTATACACACATACTGATTATATGACTTTCAGTCTGGAAACGTTCAGCTGTAATTGCCATCTGGAATCACATTTACTGTAGATACATGCCTGCAGATTGCATACTATGTAAATTAAAGATACACATGATGATGAAAATCTAAGGAAAGTTCTTATACCTTAAAAGATCACAAAAAGTAGTGATTTCTTATAGATCTTAAACAAGTTCAGAGCTTACATTCAGAGGAATTATACAATACATTACAGATATTACTAAATTAGGGGCATTAGAATCATACATAAAATGCACTAACCTTGAAAAATGCAATAATGCACCTAATTCGGTGAAAAGAATACTAGTATTTGAGAGAATGTTTGGTTAGAAATCTCTGTCTATAACAGGGGTCTGCAACAGGGGTGGGTTCTACTTACCTTTACTACTGGTTTGCAACAGGGAGGGGCCCCGTTGGAGCCACAAAACCTGGGTGGGCATGGCCAACTTGATGTCACTCACTTCCACCAATCACATGGCCCCCTAGCCACGCCTACCCAGCCGGTCATTAGGGCAGAGAACCAGTTGTTAAAAAACACCGGGAACCACAAAATCCTTTCAACATATCTCTCTCCCCTCCCTGCCTCTCTTCCCCCCCTCTCTCTGTATCTCTCGATGTCTCTCTCTCTTTCCCTCTCTCTGTATCTCTCTGTCTCTGCCTTGGTTGCTTCTCCATCCCCCGCCAACACCCTTACTTTCTCAGGCCAGGTGAGGAGTGACTGGGAGGGGAGGGCGAGAGGTGGGACCAGCCAGTGGTGGGATCACCTGACAGGGAGCCACAGCAGAGGGCCCAAAGAGCCACATGCAGCTCCAGAGCCACAGGTTGCTGATCGCTGGTCTATAGCATTCCTAGTAACATTTTTCATCTGACTCATTTTGAAAACCAAAGAGTTATAGAAAAGAGAATTGCACAGCCAAGAAAT
This sequence comes from Ptyas mucosa, assembly GCA_012654045.1. Lineage (NCBI taxonomy): Eukaryota > Metazoa > Chordata > Lepidosauria > Squamata > Colubridae > Ptyas > Ptyas mucosa. The sequence continues at coordinate 13,623,652 of WNWU01000001.1, read as the reverse complement.
GTCAAATTTTGGGAAAGAGATGAAAAAAAAAAGCCTGGGAGTAACCTACAATCAGAATGGAGAAGAACGGAATGGAAAGAACTGAGAATAAATATCAAATGTAAGCCTCAGAAAAATTTGCAAATGTTTTGTTCATAGCAGAAACTTGAGAAAAAGTCACAGAGTTAATTTTATTTATAGGCCAATTAAGAAAAAAAAAAGACTTTCCTTTCAAATATACCTTGTTCTTGTTTGCTCATCTGGATCCAACCAAAGCTTTCTTAAGCTTCTGCTGATGAAAAAGGAGGAGAAAAAGGAGAGCTGCTTATGAAGCAGCAAATGTGAAGATTACCTCTTGAATTAAGGTTATCAGATGTCCTGCAATAAGAAGACACGTCCCGAAATAATCTCCTCCTTTTTGTCCTCTTATCCTCTGCCTAGTAGACTCAGCCTGAACATCAAATATTGTCCAGCATTTTGGGTGTCTTTTTAAAATGCTTTTATTTTGGACAGCTTTCACAACAGCGGTCGTTGAAACTTTCATGTATTGTGACCTTGTAAACTGTCTGCTTCTTTTTTCCCCTTGTCAGTTGTCAGCCTTGACAGCTTAGATTTATGTTATTTGATTTATTCCCCGATTCCGGCAATTGGCTTCAATCCAGCCCTTCCAATCACTGTAGTTTGTACATCATATGACTTGTCAGACATTTCTATGGTGAAATTTGAAAAGTGTACCATGCATTCTATATTTTCATTAGCATGTGTTCTTGAAAAAAAAAAGATTTGTTGGAAAAATATTGTGATTGACAACATACATCATCATCTCAGAGAGCGGCAAGGACTCCACGGACCGGAGCTCTCAAAGATTATCATAATAGCAATAACAATGGCACTTAGACTTACATACCGTCCCAAAGTACTTTACAGCATTCTCTGGGCAGTTTACACTGGAAGTATATTGTCTCCAACAATCTGGGTCCTCATTTTACTGACCTTGGAAGGAAGGAAGGCTGAATCAACCTTGAGCCCCATCAGAATTGAACTCCAGGTTGTGGGCAGAGTTTGCCTGCAATGTTGCATTCTAACCACTGCTCCGCCTGGGCTCAGTTTATTACCATAAACAAAGGTGACCAGATTTGGCTATATTAGATTTGGATATAAAAGACTGGATTTTAGAATAACAAACCATATTCCAATTTCTTAATATGTGATTTTTCAAATTGATATAAGAAAAGTATAAAAATTATGTTTTTACACATGCATGCACACACGTGTGTATACTATATAACATACAGATTAAAATTAACATATAATTTATCCTAAATTTTGACTTAAATGGGAATTTTTCAATCAACATAGATATTAGGGGACTATTTTTTTATAGCTTTTACAGCCTTCCTGCATCAAAATACCCTCTACTCATCTTGAGACAGCTGTAAGCTGTAGTGGACGAAAGACTTGTTATCACTGTTGCTATTCTTGTCCTGCATTTATTTCTGTTTTGGCTTCTTGCCATATTGTGGTGATCTGCTTTTACAGGTGCAAAGTGTCTCATTCAAGGTTAAAACATTCCTGGTTTTATTTACCATCAAATGACATCATTGCCTGGCAGGACACTATCCATCAATGATGTGAGATGGGATGGAGATGGGACTTGGGGATAGAGATGAGTTTTTATAGATGGCTGATCCATCTCTCCTACTCTGTTGCATGCTGTAAAATCTGACAAAACATTTTAACTCGAAAACCAAGCAGATTCCTTTAGCATGTGGCATAACTGTTGGTACAATGCTAAAAGTAATTGCCACACTGAGTTTGCTGGTTTTTCCGACTACACTGGTGAGCTAAGGGAACTTTGCAGTAGAAGTCCGCTTGGCTTCTTGCAAAACTGAGTTGCCTAATCACTTACCAACAATTAATCCACATAATTCTAAACCTTCATTAACTTACTGGATTGTGAAATATAGTTTCATTCAGTAGGTTCATAATAAGAGATAATGTTCCTTAAATCAAGGGTCCCCAACTCCCGGACACTGTGGCCCATTCAGAACCGGGCCCCAGAAGTGGCGGGTGAGCACACGTCCATGCATGCAGCTTCACTTGCATGTGCAGCGGGTGCCTGGACAGCTCCATTTGAGAGAGCGGTGAGCATGCATGCTCGCCACTTGTGCAAATGGAGCTGTGTGCGTGCGTGCGCTTGCTGGCCACTCACACAGAACTATCCACTCTACCCCTCATCCCCGCCAGTCTGCAAAGCCAGAAAGTTTGGAGACTTCTCCCTTAAATACTCTGGCCTTACAATGTCAATATCTTAGATCAGTGATGGTGAACCTTTTCGGCACCAAGTGCCCAAACTGGAACACACGTCCATGTGCACTCGCTGGAGTGCCAGAAACTCAAAGACCAGCTGGCCGGTGCGCATGGGCATGCCGGACAGTTGGTCTTCGTGCATGTGTAAAGGCCAGCTGGTTTTCACATGCACCAAAGCACCGGAAATCCAAACACCAGCTGGCCGGCACACATATTCCTGTTTTTTGGCCATTTTTGGTCATTTTCAGGCTGTTTATAGAACATTTTCAGGCCGTTTTGAGGGCATTTTCAGGCCTCAAACAGCCCGAAAATGGCCGAGTAAACAGCTCAAAAAGTGACCTGAAACCAGCCTGAAAACTACCTGAAACCCACCCAAAAAACAGTCCATTTTTCACCAGCTGCTCTTCTGGTTTCCTGTTTTTGGGGTTGCTTTTCAGCACTCCAGTGCCCACAAAGATCAGCTGGCTGGCGCGCTTGTGCGAGCCAGAAACTAGAGGAGCAGCTGATGATGATGCATGTGCCCACAGAGAGGGCTGTGTGTGCCACCTCTGGCACGCATGCCATAGGTTCTCCATCATGGTCGTAGATGATGGCCTGTCAGCAAAAGGGCAATCAGTTTAGTTCTTTTGTATAGGCATCATCTGATTCCTGTATTTTACACCAAATAATCATTGGACTACCACATTTGCACTAACTTGCCACATTCAGACACTTTGCAAAGGTAGATTCTCTAGATCGTGTTTCATTTGCTGTGATGGCTGACCCAGGTTAGTAACAAGTTGAAACTCATCAAGAATTGGAGAGCTTCCAGGTTCCCGACTTTACATAATTCATGACTTGAATTCCTATAAATACACCGTCCTCTTACCGAAAAGCCCTAACCCCTTTTCTTTTAAGCTTCAGTACTACTTCTGCAACCTTCCAGCATGTTTTTTATGGAGAAGTAAACTGATGTATCTGCTGTATTTGATATGCAGATTGTGGTTGCACTTTGGGCTTTGATAAATGTAGGAAGAAATCGCTGTAATAATTAGAATCATGCTCAACTTTATTTTTTATTATTTGTTTGTTTGCTTGCTTTTGTGCTCCTCTCTTCAATAAGCTCTATTATGAGCTAACATACATGCTATACAATAACTTGGCAGACACTGAAAATGCCAACATAATACCTCTTCCCCTTGTTATGTTGTCAACCTCACTATGTTCCTTTTTATCTCACAACACTGTTGCATTGAGCAAAGAGATAGTGCAGCAATTCATTCAGCAATTCATCTGAGTTATAGAACTGGTAGTCCTCAACTTACAACCGTTTGTTTAGCTACCAAGTTACGACAACACAGAAAGGTGACTTATGTTCAATCTTTGAACCTACAACCATGGCTGTATTTCTGCAGTCATATGATCAAAATTTGAGCACTTGGCAATATATCTACCCATGTTTCCCTGAAAATAAGACTGGATCTTATATTATTTTTGCTCCAAAAGACGTATTATGGCTTATTTTCTGGTTAGGTCTTATTTTGGGGGAAATACAGAGCCTGTAGTACAGTGGTTTAAAGCACCCTGTTATTAACATCTATTAACATCTGCTGCTTGCAATTACTGCAAGTTTGAATCCCACCAGGCTCAAGGTTGACTTAGCCTTCCATCCTTTCTAAGGTGGGTAAAATGAGGACCCAGATTGTGGGGGCAATAAGCTGACTTTGTATAAATATACAAAAGTATGAAGGCTATTGCTTAACGCATTGTAAGCCGCCCTGAGTCTCCAGAGAAGGGCGGCATATAAATCAAATAAAAAAAAAATACAGTGCTAAATGCACCCATCTGGCTGGCAGTCTTAACTGGGCTTATTTTGGGGGTAGGCCTTATATTACGAGCATCCTGAAAAATCATGCTAGGACTTATTTTCCAGTTGGGTCTTATTTTCGGGGAAACGGGATACAATATTTACAGTGTCCGTGACTCATATGAACACCATTTATGACATTCCCTGCCCGCTTCTGACAAGCAAAGTCAATGGGGGAAGCCAAATTCACTTAACAACCACAGCAAAAAGGTAATAAAATTGGGCATGACTCTCTTAATGACCACCTTCCTTAGCTACAGAATTTCTTTATAATCATGGTTGTAAGTTGAGGAATATGTGTTCCAGGTTTTTTTCGCATCAAGTTATTTCCTTCATTATTTTTTTTTTGTAATGCTAATAAATTTATAGTTGCTCCTTATGTAGTTATTATTTTGTATTGCTTTGGAATTCAGAATTTTATTTTTGTAAAAGATAAGAGGTATAGAATTAGACATAATTAATACACGTGGGTGGTTTGTACTTTTAACATTTAAGTTTTAGCCCTCCAGTTGCAGTTTCTAAAAGCTTGGAGTAAAATGGATATATCTGATCGAATTGTAGGAAAACATGGCGCTACAAGCATTTTGTGGTATATAGACATTTTCTCCTGCAAAGTTGCCTTCGTGATTAATTGGAACTTGGATTTTTTATTTGCAAATCTTGCATCCGTGAATATTGGTACCTCATAAATCAGACTGAACTCTTTTCCAAATTCTAAGCAAGTGCTGATACTTCATGGACATCAGCACCAATCAATCTGGATTTACATGCAAGCCTTATTGTAGTGTATAAATCTCTCTCTCTCTCTCTTTCTCTCTCCATCCCTCCGTCCCTCTGTCCCTCCCACCGTCCCTCTCTCTTCACATGACAGAAGACAGCAGAGCAATCTGAAGTTTTTTACACCACTAATCTAGTATGACAGTGTCAAATATGTCCCTGAGCTTTCCTTTATGAATTCCAGTGCTTTGAATTAAAGGCTGTTACCTCTTTCCTTTATTGCTTGATTTTTTTTCTATCTTAAAGTGCAATAATTTGCACTTGGAACTTGAAATGATGAAAAGAAATGATTGCAGGTATAAAGTCTTTTCTGAATGTGTAGGCATTTCAGATGTATACAGTTATGTATTTTATTTCATTTCATTTCATAGACATGTAACAATATTCATTCTGTCCTGATTGCTAACCCTGAGACATGCTACTTTCCCTATTAGTATCGATTTCTTTATCTATTAGGTCTAGGGGATCTGAAGAATGATGGAACTCAGCAATTCAGGATCCATATCACTCATGAGAAAGGAGAGCGTTCAGAAATAAAACGTACAAGGTTTTAGAAAGTAAGGGTAAATTAACATTAGATTGCAAAAATGGGAAATTATAGTTTTTGCTTTTGGTGTCTGCATCTAAAAGTGGAATTCAAATTAGCCATTTTTTTTTGTAACCAAAACAGATTCTTTCTTAATGCCACCCTAATCTAAAGGTAAAGGTAAAGGTTCCCCTTGCACATATGTGCTAGTCTTTCCTGACTCTAGGGGGCGGTGCTCATCTTCGTTTCAAAGCCGAAGAGCCAGCACTGTCTTGTTACCTTCCTACCAAAGGTGGTCCTGATTTTTCTACTTGCATTTTTAACGTGCTTTCGAACTGCTAGGTTGGCAGAAGCTGGGACAAGTAAAGGGAGCTCACCCCGTTACACAGCACTAGGGATTTGAACTGCTGAACTGCCAATGTTTCGATCAACAAGCTCGGCATCTTAGCCACTGAGCCACCACGTCCCTAATCTAGCATTGATTAATTTAGTAAATGTGATAAATCTGAAAATCTCTGGGTTAAGTTACAACTCACTAACAGCTCATTAATTGATGTACATTTTGAACCATGTGGATTTTTAAGCTTCATAGTTTACAGCAGATTAAATGGGGGCAGGCTAAAGAGCTGTCAGTTGCAAGTAATTGCTTTTGCCTTAGTTTCTCAAAGCTACACATTATGCAATCCAATCCTATTTTATCAGAAAGCCTGTTATTTCCTGGTCAACATAGTCAGACAGACAGTATTTTTCTAAAAGTGTGATCTTTTCTTTGTGGAGAACATTATATCATTACACTTGTATTTGGTGTTTTTCTTTTTCCCCTCAGATGGTGCACAGAATCCATCTAGGATATTATGTCTACTGTAAGATGTGATGATTGCATTGATGAGGATGTGATTTTGAAAGAGCCAGCACAATTTAGTTGTTGTAGCCTTCTCTAGAATTAACTGGTAGGACAAACTTATTAGCTTGTCCATCAAATTTCTCTAACCCAGCACTTCTAAGGCACTTTGTACTTCAGGCCTTATGGGAGGGGCTGAACCACAGCCGTACGGTGGGAAGATGGATGGCCTGAATTAGAAACTCCTGCTTAACCTGGTTTCATTTATTTAAGACTAGAAAATGATGAACTGCATTGTGCTGCTAAATCAGCCTCTATCCCATTGCCTGCTGCAAGGGCTTTCTTGTGTGCCAATCCAATTGCTTATCCCTCAGATGCCCGTGCAAATGGATTAGACAGCAGGCAGATGGTGCTGATTCTCCCCCACCCCCAGGGCAGACAAGATAAGCTCTATTGTCAGCTAAACTTTTCTAGAGATAGCCGAGTTTCTGCTCAGGGAACACCACGGCACAAATTTCTGAATAGTTCATTGGTCTTGATAAGCTACGATCACATCCTAGCTTTTCTTATATGCCGATATACTCTTGAGAGTCCTCACTATTCTGCCACCTTGGAAGAATAGCTGTAGGCTTTCCATTTTTTAAAGAGGGGGGCGGCTGGTTAAAAAAAACAATCACATCCCTGTGCATAGAAACATTTGCTTTGTTCTCTAATTCCATTCAGATATCACAGATGGTATCCAGATAGTTGAGTTTCCCTCCCAGTTTGGAAATATTTCAGTAATTCGCATCAAGTTGGCATTGATTTATTGTTTTCACCATCAAGAACAGGGCTCCAGAGGAACCTGAACAAACATCATTTGCTGCTCAAGGCTGGAAGAAAAATGTTTAACCCCTCTTTTCTGTTGATTCACAGAGCAGCAACACAGAAATGCTGCACTTGAAGTTGGTCTGATAGGAAAAATGCATGAATTACAACCATATTTCAGTTGACTGTTCACATGTACATCAGTATGCTTTATATCAATGTTTCTCAACCTTGGAAGCTTGACGATGGATGGACTTCAACTCTCAGAATCCCCCAGCCAGCAACGCTGGCTGGGGGATTCTGGGAGTTGAAGTCCACCCATCTTCAAGCTACCAAGGTTGAGAAACACTGATTTATATACCATAATGTGGACATTGTGTATACAATATTTATTTATTTATTTTATTTATTATTTAGATTTATATACCGCCCTTCTCCCCGAGGGGACTCAGGGCGGTGAACAGCCAAAAGTAAAAAACATACATACAAAATTTAAAAGCCAAATAAAACCAAATTAAACAATGGCCCCGACTATTTAAAATCCCAGTTATAAAATATTAAAACCCCAAATATTAAAATATTTAAATTTAAAATTTTTAAATTATTTTTACAGAAGAAGGGGAAAAATTAGGCCAGGCCCGCCTGGTGGAACAGAAAAGTTTTTAGCTCACGGCGGAAGGCGCGAAGGTCTGGGATCCTCCGTATCTCCGGGGGGAGCTCGTTCCAGACAGTGGGTGCCCCCACAGAGAAGGCTCTCCCCCTGGGGGCCGCCAGTCAACATTGTTTGGCTGACAAGATTGATGCATAGCCCTGCCAGCTGTTAAGGAAGCTTTACAAAACTATTGACTCAAACCTTCCCATGAATCTTTTGTTGTTCAGTTCTTATTTTTGCTGTAAACTATACAATACTAGGTGATTTTAATATTTGAGTATTTAATTGTTGTCTTTATTTGGTATTCTTCTACTATTATTTAATTTTTCTAAAAAAATTTCTTAAGGTGCTATAGGAAGGTTATTGTTCTAAAATGAAACTAACATACTATATATTACGTAATACTCCCAGCATTCAGTACTGGGATACTGAATATCAGTAGCATATCTTTACCTCTTACCTGGTAGGATTCAAGAACCTAGAATCTGCATAAAATAGCATAAATATTTTTAAATATTTATTAATATTATATATTTGCAGGAAAGAAACGTTGCTAACTCTGTTTCCAATCAGCATCTCTTGTTTGTTTCTGAACTTCGTGGGGCTTTGCCAAGTAAGGCCTTTGGCAGGGTGTCAAAGAAGATAAAGGTTGGTGATTATCCCAAAGGACTTCTTCCGAAGGACTTGTTTTGCAACTAATTGGAACTCAGCTAGGAATGAACATAATTCGCAGCTGTTACAATAAAATAGGTTTATTTGGGACTAATTGTGACTTGTATTGACTCAGTAAGCCTAGGTCACAGCAAACTGGGTTGCTTGTGCTGGTGGCATACTGGCCAAAAAGGCTCTCCACAAAACAACATTTGAAATCCTTTGTGATCAACCCCATGATGGCCAGTGGAGGTCCATATTTATGGGTGCAGCAGATAATGGCCATTGCATATAGAAGGTAGCAACTTTGAAGGAATGCATAATAAAGTGCATGGATTAACAAATAAAAAAATAGCTATCCTGTGTGTTTGTGAAAGTAAGAAAAAGTAAAAGGATGTAATAGAGTTGAATGGAGTTGCCAAATCAATTTTTAGAATGCAAAAAGGGGGAAGTGGAGGGATTAATTGGCTGTGGTTGTTGAATGTGAATGCTCCTAATTAAAGAATCAGAGGCATGGAACAAACAGTCTGAAAGAATGTAATACATTGTACATGGTATTACATTGTAGAAAAATTGTTCTACTAGACGATGTGGATGAGTAGATTGGAGGAAGAAGATGGGACTGGATCATTTCAGAGAAAATAATAATGGCAGTTTGGTGAATATCTGCTTAGAAATGAATACGTGATTGAAGAGTAAATCATTACTCATGTGCAAGGAAGGAATAAGAACACGAGAGATTTTATGATTTATGATGAGTGACTGAAGAATTAGGAGGACATAAGGGAGGCGAGAGTTTCTGAAGGCAGGGACATCATTTGGTAGTATCAAGAGAGGATTTTGAAAAAAAACGAATGAAAGAAAAATAAATTGAACAAAAATAGAGTTTTTACTAATCCATATTATTTTTCTCAGTTTATCTTGAAAAGAAATAATGTGATTGGTGTAGCATATGATGATTTTATGTAAAAAAAACACAGGTAATCTCTAAGCATTTCCTCTTGAAAAGATTCAGCTTAATAAATCTGTCAATTTTTACAGAGACTCCAGAGTCCAGTCAGCCAGGATTCTTATCTCCTAATTTAATGATTCAACCTATGAGGAGAGAGGGTTGAAGAACTGTTTTTCTAGGAATCAATTGAAACCCTAACAAACAGAATATTGTATGTAATTGGAGTGCTTTGTCAATGCAATCTATCTCTTCCTGAAAGCATTTCTTTCTTTGAATTAACCTCTTAATTTGAGAATAAATGGATGTATATAACTTTGTGTGTGTGTGTGCGCGCGCGAGCTCCTATTCATGTGTGAACTTTGTTGACAGAAATTGCTTTCATGACTGTTTTTAACTCCAATGAATGCCACAAGGAAGAAATTTAAGATGCTGTGCCTTTATATCTCACCATATTGAATTATTATGTATCTGTGTATCATTTTCTCTATCACCAGAAAAGTTTTAAGTGATAGGTACCCTCAACAACGCACATGCGCTTTTACAATAGTTTGTGTGGGAATTATAGTGTGAATATTCTGGTCGGATAAGCATCAATAATGGCAGACAGAGGGTCAAAAGTATCCTTTGTTTCTAAAGTGTTATTAATCAGAGTATCAGGTAGAAGCAGGAAGGGTCTCTCTGATGCACATTAGGGGTGTTAAGAAATTAGAGGCATGAAGAAGTGGAGTGGATTGCCTCCAGAAGCTGTGCATGCTCCAACACTGGAGATTCTAAAGAAGAGATTGGGCAACCATTTAATCTGGTTTAATTGGCATTAGGATTTCCTGTTTGAGCAGGCCTTGGATTAGAAGACCTCCAAGGTCCCTTCCAACTATGAGTGAGACATTCGCGGTCTTTCTGTTTCTTCTTAATTTGTCCCAGGCCATTTTCAGAAGGTGATATAGTTTTATGGAATGAAAAATTATGAGCCCTATGTACAGGGGTGGGCTTCAAAAATTTTAGCAACGGGTGCTCTGCCCGGTTGCTGGGCATGGCCGTGGTGGACATGGCTTAGTCGGCCACCTGCACCACAGCAGGGGGGGCATTTTTGCCCTCCAAGGGCTCCAGAGACTTTCCTCGAGTCTCCAGGAGGGCGAAAATGGCCTCCCCAGGCTCCGGAGGCCTGTTTTTCACCCTCCCCGAGCCTCCGCGCATGCCCTACACTTACCTGCCTCCAAAACAGGCCACTTGGGGACAACAGGGAAGGGCAGGTTGGAGTGGGCGGGGCTGGCCAGGAGTGGGATTTGTGGGTTCTCCGAATTGCACAGAATCTTAGCTAGAGGTTCTCCCGAACCCCTGCGAACCCCCAGCAGCCCCACCCCTGCCTACCTGTATGAATAGGCAGATATTTATGATACTTTTGTATTTTCTTTTTTTTTTTTTTGTATCAGCTGTAGATTAACAGTGAGAAACACTAGCAAGGTGTTATTCGGTTATCTTCAGGAATGGCTGGAAACACCACCTACTTTGCTTTGAGTTCCTTTTTAATCATTGTAAATGTCTCTTATGTGTGGGATAAAGGAAAAAAGAGCCCTCTCTTATAAATATTACACTTGGCAAATGATAGGCTGCCATGCTAACTTTTAAAGGTAGAGATGTGACAGGATGACATCTGTATTAATAGCCTCTTTAAAAACAGTATATTTTAAAGAACTGGTGTAAAGAATATATTGCTGTCCATTCCAAAGTGTTTGTAGGTTACAGAAAGCAGAGATAATGCCAGTTTTATATTATAAAAACTTTGAATTATCTTGCTACTATATCCGAGATTTCCAAAGGAAATTAAAAAAAAAAAGAAGTAGGTGCATAATTTGCATATTTATGGCCATATCTTTTTTATCTGAGCAAAGCCCAGCCTTTGATGTTAGCTAAACCTAAAGTTGGGTGACCTTTTGCTGAATATGATTCATACAGTAGGCAAAAATAAACATTTTAAGTAATACTTTGATTGCTGGCTCTAGAGTCCAAATCAAAGCTCTTAAATGTTTCTTTAATTTGAAGCGTACACGTTGTCATAGCAACAGCTGCAGGACGCTTATATGCACAGAGGGATGAGAATATGTTCAATTATTTTAAAGAACATTCTGTATAGGGTCATGTCAAAGTGGTTGCAAACAGCACTTTCTACCCAAGGCAGTGTCTCTTAAAGTTTCTATCATTAATAAACTTGTTTCATATACATTTAGATCAAGTGATGTAAGCTCTCCTCTTTTGCTGAGCTGTGGTCTTCTATTGATGGTACATATATATGTGGAAAATAGGCAAAATGTCTCAAAAATCACAGAAGGAGTACATATAATAGATGAAATTGCTATTAGAACAATCTTTTTCAATATACAGTACAGAAACTTCATGCATTGTTCTTAGCCATAATGTAGCTTATTGTACAAATATTGCCACTGTGGTATATAAGCAATGATTTATGATTGAACATATTGTGCAAATTCATCTAGCCATGGTTTTTCAGTACACCATAGCTTAGGGTGATACAGGAATTCTATCACAATGTCAGTCTCAGTATGTTTCGTAATTGAATTTTCAAGTACGTGACCACTGGCCTTTAAATTTAGAGGAGAATAAGGATGAAGTAACCATTGCATCAAATCATTAGTGCACTTTCCCAGCCTTAAAGTTTCCCCCTACTTCAGCCTTTTGTCAGCTTTGGAAGCCATATTAGCCCAGAAGCTTCCATGCTGCCACCTTCTCATGTGTAGGAAAGTAGGAGAGAGGATTTAGTAGAGGGGTTGTCTTTAGACATAATAGCATTCTTCCTGTCAGCCAAGGTCAGGCTGATCCTGCATCTGGAGAAGGAGTGGTCGGAATGCTGTCTGAAGATGGGACAGCTGGTGATTGGAGCATGTGATCGACTGAGGAGTGAGGGAATGGTTTGGGTTTTTTTGATTTACTGAGGGAAAACCCAGACCTCTCAGATTTGGGTTTCCCTAGATGTGCCAGTTTACCTATTCTAGTAAATAGAACTTTGAAAAATGCTTGCTTCAGAGTTTTTACTTGGAGTTGGGGGGTTTTCTGGAACACTAATACCTTTCTCAGTCTGGATACTCTGCTGATATGTGATCCACAGTTCCTACACTTTCCAGCTACCGCTGGGTATCATTCATTTTGATACAAATAACAATAATGTTAAAAATATTTATCACATTAATCAAACATATATAATATTAGTATTAATATGCATATTTGTATTAAGATATAATCCATCATTATTCAGTTGTTTACTGTTTCATTTGTGCCATTTTAATGCCAATCACAATATTATTTGAACATACATAGTAATATCGTCTTCCAACCTCTAATCTTCCCATCTAGTTATTACTTTTATTCTGTTATATAAAAATGTGTATACTAATATTCCCTCATCTCTTATTTCTATCTTTATTCTAACTTTTAGACAAGCCTCAATCAGTCCACCATTACATTAAAAGATCTTTCTTTTTATCCATCATCTCTTGCCCGTTTTAATGCTTCATTTCTTATTCTATTCAATTCTTATCTATCATCCTCTACATCTTTACTATTCAGTCTATATATTTCTCCCATCTCTCCCATCTTATACTGCCAGGCCCTAGAATGTCTGCCCAAGCTCCTATCTCTCCTGTCTCTTTCGAAAGTACCATCCTGCTTATCCCAATCCATTTTTAAATCTCTTAAAATACTTTTTCCTTGCTTTATTTCATCAGTTATTTTTATATGTATTGTCTTCTCCTTCTTGTCTTCTGGCTTTATCTGCTGATTTGTCTGTTCTGTCTTTTCCTTCATTCTTTCTGCTGTCTCCTCCCTTTCCTGGACATAGTGATATTTATTCATTGTCACTTGTTAAATATTTTCTATTTTCCCATCTTTATCTCTCTACAGTTTTTTGTCATAACATCCTTAATGTTTTGAAACATCAATGCCATTTCTTCAAAAAATCCACTCATTTCCCATGATGGAGCAACTCGTCTTGTTTTAGCAAGTCCCACTCTTGTTCAATAGTCCAAAAACCATATATTCAGGCCTAATGTTGCTTCTCAGAAAGTACAGTAGTCATCGTTCTTTGTATCCCACAGTTAATCAATCAGTTCCATTTAAGTAGTCCAGAAAGCTCTCCAAGTGTCTCCTTAAATCCACTTTATAAGTTTAGTCATATGTCTTAACATTCAAAGGTTTCTTTAGTTAGATCTCTTCCTTAGTCTCACAGTTGAGCCCCCAATAGTCATAGACTAGATAAATATAAAACCCTAAGTATCACTACAGGTCTCCAGATAGGTGTTGTTTATTTCTCTTATCAGAAATTTTCCCAGGCTTGTAGGGGTATGTTATATTTTCCATTCAACAGTAGGTGGCACCCTCAGTTTAGGTTTCAGTGTTGTCTCAATTTTAAATGGTATTTAATCCAATTTTAATTTGATTTATCAAAGCAAAGCCAGTTGTTTAAGTAAAAAATTCCAGCAGTTTAAAATGCCTTTCCAAAACAGCACCTACCCAGCTTAGAAGTCCAATTTTTTATATTTTATTTTATTTTAAAAGTTTTTGCTTTTCTCCCCTTAGTTTCTTTCTTTTGGGTCTGAGATTTTTCTCTGAATAATTGTTCACCGCCTTAACAAATAGTTCTAAGAGTCTCTCTCCTGGATATTTTTTCCTTTTAGGGTTACATTTTAGATAGTAAAAGAATCATCTCACCTGGTTCCGATCACTGTTCATTTATACCGCTTCTGCACTTTCTTTGTTGCCTCAGGTGTCCCAGCTTCATGGTAGCCATGCTGGCTGCCTCATCTCCTTGTCGAGAGTAAGAGGGCAGAACCCTGGATCACGCAGGAGAGTTGCAACTCTCCCCATGACCTACAGGGCACCCCTCTTTCCTTCACCACCGCTACAGGGTGGCTTTAATTCCTTTTGGAGCCCTCCAATGGGGAAAATTCAGAGCAGGATCACAGAGTTCGGCTCCTCGTGTCCGATCTTGCTGCAATGTCAGCCGGAAGTCTCTGTTTACCTGCTTTACTTGTTTACTTCTGTTTACCAGCAACACATTATATCCAAAGTTCCTTGCCCACTGAATCATAAAATGTTTCACATGTTCATTTTCCAAATTCAATTTCAGTAGCATTAAACTCTACATTTAATCCCTTTTTAAAAAAAAAACCTTTCTTGTACCCTGGTCAGAGTCCATTATGACTGAGGTGGGCAATAAAACTAGCTACATTTACAATTTCTTTCACACCTGATTATCCATCATGAACCTTCCCCTATATTGCATTGCTGTCCAGATACTGGTGGAGAGAGAAATCAGTACAGCATACATATGCCTCGTATACACTTTATAGAACACAGACAGTCTTTACAGAATGGCATCCTAGGTACACAATACAAGTACACAGTGGAGTATCAAGGTAAACAGTGAGGACTGCTGGCAGGGTCTCTCTTTTCTCTTTAAATATCTGAATATTATGAGAAGAAATAATCAGATAATGAAAGGTTACCTTTCTATAATCTTAAATGCTTAGAAATAAATATAGAAACACTACTGATTTTTCTTAATCATAAATAATTACCACCGTATGTACATCTATAAAAAGAAGCATTTTTAGGTCTCTGATCCAGACAGGTCAGAGTCAGCTTTGCCCAAGTTCATTTGAAGTTGTGGAGCAAATTATAGGTAACTAACTGGAGAATTTTTAATTGTAATGAGATTCATATATGCTCAATTTTGTTTGATTTGGGTGCCAACAGGTCTATAGCTGAGAGTACAAAATTGCATAGTATTCCCTAAAATAAATTTTGTTTCTTGCTCGTCAAAAGTTGAACTTAAAAATTCCTACAGGCTGGATACCAGTAGTAATGTAATAATTATATAATAAAGTAATAATAATTTTAATGTTATAAGATACTCAGAGTCACCTATATGTAAGTTGGGCAACTATATATATTTATAAAATGAAGTAAAATAAAATAAAATATAGATTTATACAACTCATTACTTACTACTTTAATACTTCTTTAAAGTATTGTAAACAGATGCCAATTTGTGGACATTTGGAAGCAACTTATGGAGAATAAAATCTGAAGAATTTCAGATCTTCCCTGGTGGAACAGGACCTGTTGTTATCACACAAACCATGCTAAAGAAAAAAAAACCTTAATTGGGGAGCATTGGGGGGGGGAACCCTTTTGAGTAATGCACTACAAAGTTTTGAAATTCCTGCTGAAATAGCAGATGATCAGACTGGCATAATTTAAACGCAGCAGGCAACTATTACCTTTTAACTTCTTTCTGGTAGGGTTTCAAATGAGGAAGATTCCAAATGTGCTAGAGATCAATAACAGAAGATGGACAGGAGAAGTGGCATTGCCTTATTTTGTCCTGTATCTGGATATTTTGACTGTCCCAATATTTAAATTTTGCCTCAATCTTCTGTCAAAAAATAGCATACAAGGGAGTGCAGAATAAAGGGCAAATTAAACACAGAATTTTATTTATTGATAACTCCTCACTCTTCTCTCCCAATGTATGATGTTTGAGGTAACATATGTAACAAACAAAAACAGTTTAGATTGACAGTAGATGGGGAATATAAAGGGAGTTAAATTTCCTTTGGCAGGGATAGTTGGGAGTCAACAATGAAAAGGTCTTATCCCATGACCTAAGCAAGTCTGTTTCTATTGATAGTGGGCCTCTTCCAAGAATCTTAGCTCTCATATGTGGGTTATATGTGGGAATGCCAAAAAAGACCTGCATAGCATGGTCCCAAGGGCTTTGTAAATCAGAACCAGCATTTTGATTGGGCTTGGAAAAGATTTATAGTTGGAGAAGCTGTGTCTAGCAGGAGTTATGTGATGCCTATAATGTGGTTATAATGATTCAACAGCAGCATTCTGGACCATCTGATGTTTCCACATATTTTTCACAAGTAGTTCCACATAAAACATAATATGATAGTTCAAAAGAGAGGTGTAATTCCTGTAAGGCATGTGTTACTATGTTCTTATCGAATATTTCAAGGAATGGGCACAATCTGAATTCTAGATAACTGTGCAAACATGTTGCTAGCTGCTATCAAAACTTGAGAAACTTCAGGAATCAAACCAAGTATGTGTGAATGAGACTTTGGGGGAGACTAAAGCTAGTTTCATCCAGCAAAGATTAAATCTAATTTTTCTGCATTACCTGCATTCAATTGAGATGCGCTTCTGTATTTTCTGGATTAAGTTTCAATTCATTGCCCCATTTAGGTGCCAGATATTGGGTTAGAACAGGGGTAGTCAACCTTTTTATACCTACCACCCAGTTTTGTATCTCTGTTAGTAGTAAAATTTTCTAACTGCCCACCGGTTCCACAGTAATGGTGATTTATAAAGTAGGGACAAAACCCCTACCACCCACCATGAAAGCTGGAACACCCACTAGTGGGTGGTAGGGACCAGGTTGACTACCACTGGGTTAGAACTTCTGTGGATTAGAGTTTCTTTTCTTTTTTTTGAAATTTTTATTTTATAAACAAACAAACAAACAAACAAACATGCAATACATAATCAATCATTCAGTGCTTCATCTGAGTACATTTTCTGTGACTTCTTGTTACCCTATATATATTTCTTCTTTAACCAATGGTAAAATTGTCTCCATATCTTGATTCAGAGTTTCTGAAGAGAAACATTTTTGTGAGACTGAATTCCTCAGACTTTGCCTGTGGTTTCATTTTTATGTAAATAGTATGAGGGGAGGGGGAAGTAAAACCCTGAAAGCTGGTGGTCATATGTCAAACCAATGACTCCATCAAATATGCCTTCTGAAATTATCTACCCATGATAGACCAGGTCCATCTTTGTCTTCTAAGCCCAAGTTAGATGAGACAGGTTATCATCTAATGAAAGTTGTCAGGAAAACCAACAGAAAAATGTTGCTTCTATTTATTTGCCACTATGGGTTATTGATGAAAATGCTCCAAATTAGGCTTCATGATAGGCTAAATGAAGACAGAGAATTCATCTGACATGGAAACCTTACAGCTGGGATGCTTCTACCTGCTCCAGTGGCTTGCTCAGAAATGGAGTATCAGCTGGAAATTATGCAATAAATTGGGTTTGGGTTATAAGCATAATTGAGCTATCCTGCTCAGTTTAAATTTCTGAAGCACAAAACAGTTTCTTCAAAACAATCTCCCTGGGCTAATACAGGGTGATAAAAGCTTTTAGTAACATGCTGTGATTATTTGAAAGCGAAATACCCTGGACCTCTTCAGCAGGCAGTTCCAATACACAAAGTAATAAACCCCAACCGTTTCGTCTGGTAGAGCAGATCAAGTTGTTTAGTGTATGTGTTTCTTTTACAAACTGGAGGGGGGGGGTGTTAGTTAATAATTTATAGCCTTCCTGGCAGAGTGCCTCTTCTAAGCATTTCCCAATAAACCATACTTGGGATGAGAAGCAGTTTGGTAGAGCACAAGGGAAGAGACAGAGCCTGTGAGTCCTCGTCCTGCCTTAGGCACAAAGCCAGCAGGGAGACCTTGGGCCAGTCGCTACCTCTCAGCCCTAGAAAGAAGACAATGGCAAATCACTTTTGAAAATCTTCCCAAGAAAAACTGAAAACACTTGTCCAGGCAATGGCCAGGAACATGGACATACAAGCACCTTGTGATAGACACACACCAATCATTGTGAACCTTCTGGCCCATCCTGACCTGACTAACTAGAGTCAGGTTAGGACTCTAGACTAACTAGAGTCTAACATTTCTCCAAAGAAAAGTTAGACTAACTAGAGTCTAACTTTTCTCCAAGGATTTTTCTCCTGTCAGCTGAAGAAAAATTAGGAAAATACTTTCTGACCAACGCTCAGAAATACAGAACTTAAGAAAGCTTTCCTCGTGCAAGCCTGCACATCTATTTCTTTTGTCAAACCCTTGTCAGTGCAAGAGGTAGCTGTGCAGTCATGCAGGCTTGCACAAGGGAAAGGTTGAAGGAGAGATTTCCCCTTGTTAAACCGATGAAGCCAAATCTACCTGTATAAAAAGGAGGTAATTGGGAAACAAGGGAAAGCATAACCACAGAATTCCAGGCAAAACCAATACACTCAAAGGTAATAAAGCAATTACTACAGCTCACTTGTCTGAGTTTTGTCATACGTTCATGGAACATTGAAAAGGATTCACCTGTGTCTTCTACTTGGATGTTAGTAAGCAGCCCTCCTTTATTATTTTCTTCAGACCACATTCTCAGATTTATAGAATGGATTACCCAGTTTCTTTGAAGAGTCTGACTGACATCTGTGACGTCCTGGGTCAAGCCAGAACAAAACAAAGTGTTGGCTACACCCACTTTCCCTACATCTCCTGATGGAATTAAAAAGGAGGTTGTTTTTTAATCCTGGTTTTTCACCAGATTGAAGGTGGCGTTGATGATGGGGGAAACAAAAAGTGGATTGCTTTTGTTCAGGTTTCTCTGTAGAGAATTGACCAGACATTTTATTTATTTATTTATTTATTGGTTCGATTTATATGCCGCCCTTCTCCGGAGACTCAGAGCGGCTTACAATGTGTTAAGCAATAGCCTTCATACTTTTGTATATACTGCTTAGTAGGACTTTCGTCCCCCCACCCCCAAGTGGTGTTCTTTTTTATACAAAGTCAGCTTATTGCCCCCACAATCTGGGTCCTCATTTTACCTACCTTGGAAGGATGGAAGGCTGAGTCAACCTTGAG
This sequence comes from Ptyas mucosa, assembly GCA_012654045.1. Classification (NCBI taxonomy): domain Eukaryota; kingdom Metazoa; phylum Chordata; class Lepidosauria; order Squamata; family Colubridae; genus Ptyas; species Ptyas mucosa. Next base: position 13,604,580 of record WNWU01000001.1, on the reverse strand, counting down.
CCTGGTGAACTTGCAGTAATTGCAGGCAGCTGGTGCTATTTAACAGCACTTTAGTCTGCTGCGCCACCAAGGCTCTTGGTTTTACAAGATGGGGGCAGGATTTTTCACACATATGCCATCTGAGGATGTCTACATATGTCCTGAAGGTAGGTATCTTTTCATAAGCATTTCCAATGTGGCAATAAGTGCCTTCCTTGTGCTTTTGTGGCCTCTTGTATCTACATGGAGAGAATCAAAGGTGAATGGTAGAGATAGCAGAGTTCAGTTATTCTTAAGAAGAAATAACAAAAGGTTAAAAGATAATGTTGTTACAGTATTAATAAAGAGGGTAGAAATGGCAAAAGACTAGGCTAATACATAAAGAGATGCCACTGGGATTTGAAAGCTCCTGGGAAGGGTTTAAGCGTTTATGCATGGCGCTCTGCTTCAATTAAAGTTGGCGAGATGGAAGTCAGGAGTCATCAACACCTCACAGAATGAGGTCTTTATTAGTGACTTCAGCTGGAAGTTGGAGTAAATAGCATCCCATTATCTTTTCCTTTGCTTTCTGGTCAGCTGTTATGCTTCTTCCATGTACATTGGGCATACAGTTATGCTAAAATATGAGTCAAAATGCAGCAGGGATTTTATTTCTGGAAGAGCTTTGCTCTTTTAGATCTATTAATGATGATAATGCTTTCTGTGTCCAATTCTTAGCAATTCTGTGCACCAGCTTCATCATTTACTTGCTTCGTTCCATTAATGTCAACCATCAAAACCTCATGTTTGAGGTTTAACTGCAATATGTCTGTCATTTTGTTTGGCTCCAATTTCCTGGTGTATAACAAATACAGATGATAATAAGAGAAATTTAATAGGATGGACTATTGTGCTTCAGTATATAGGTAGTTCAGTTTTAATGGCAGCTGGTTGAAGAGGATTATTCAGGGTACTTCTATCTGTTCTTTGGTTGATGTTGTAATGACATTCATGTCCCATCTTCTAAGAGGCTTGCAGGAGTACCTGCTAATATTCTAGAACAGGGGTGTCAAACTCATGTTGTCACGGCGGCGTCACATGACATATCAGGACTTTTCCCCCCTTTGCTAAACTGGGCGTAGGTGTGGCCAGCGTGTGACACATCCAGCCCATGGGCCAGGAGTTTGACAGCCCTGTTTAGAGCTTAATACCATCAGCTAACAGCAGAAGAAGGAGAATCCAAGATCAGATCATTCTTTCCTTGCTTTTTCCCCCAAAGCCCTCTTCTTCATTCCGAATACAACCACCTCCATTTCTCCTTACACTGCCGCTATTGTTTAAGGGAAAAGGAGGAAAGTAATGAGCATATAGTTTGGCTAGTTACTGATTAGTGCTGGAGGTGGCTGTGGAAATGATAGGAGATGTCTACATTTGTGTTTTCAACACCGAGAAGTTTGGGCATTTTCCATTTAATGTTGGAGCCTGCAAATCCTCAGGCTGTAACGGCAAACTGTTCTCAGATGGTCTTATTTGTTTTGCATTATTTTTGTTCTTGCTGAAAAGACCTTCTGGTAGCTTGGAAACCTAGTTCTTCACGTTTCCATTCAGAAGCTTCCCCACCCCCCACCCACCCCCATTACAATGCAGCTATATGCATTTTTGCTATACATTTCTATAGGATCGTTTAATATATGTCTTAGCAATGGTATTCATTTTCTAAGGTTTATCAATGAGGTCCCGTTAAGGGGATTTGAGAAATCTGGGGCAGGAAATGACCTTAGATTTCATATTCTTCTTCTCTATGTAGCAAAATTAACATACTGTAGCATTTGATCTGACATAAGCACTTTCCCCTGCCCTTTGGGATTCCATGAGGCTTTTGCTGAGTCTTAGTAAGCAAGCCAGGAGGGTAGGAAGAACTGCCAATGGCAAAGTATGGTGATTCTTGATCCTTTGACCTGGCAGAAATCCCGAGGTAGAAGTCATCAATAGCCTCCAGCAGCGGAAATCTACTGGGGGGGGGGGGAATGCCCTTATTTAATGAAAAATAGTCTATATTGCTAACTTTGTATCAGAGTTACCATCCCACAATTTAAAATGCCCACTGTTTGGTACACTCTGTGCTGAGTTGAATAGGCATGACATACACATTAATTTTGGAAATGCTGAATTGTGTACTGTGTAATAGCTTAATGTCCTTGTATTTTATGCGGTTGGCATATTTAAAGCTGGTAGATGACTCACTACAATTGCTTCTGTTGAATAAGGTGGAAGAAATAAACCTTTATTTCAATACACGTGTGGGATTTTTTTCTTTTAAACAGCAGTGATTCTTAATATAATTTGTAACAGTGTGTGAAATATATAATTAAAATGGTCATATTCCTCTTACTTTCCACTTTGCCTTTATGCTGTGAAGCTGCTACAGATAAATCCCTAAGTAATATTCTGTCCTCTTGTGCTTTGTTCTATGTGCTGGATAAAATATCTTTACTATTAATAGATTCTTGAACATACTTAGGAATGGCTGCATCAGACTATTGCTTGTTTTAATTCCCAGTCTGGTAAGAATCTTTTTAGTCTACTTTCCATATTAAGATATATTCCAATATTCCCTTAAAAAAATAAAGATATCCCTTAATGATCCTTTTAAGTATTTCTGTCTAGATATTTCCTTCTTAATGCACATTTTAGGAGCATTTTCCTTGAAATATGCAGCTTTTGTATTTTTAAAATTTAATTCAAGAAATGTATAAAAATAACATAGGTCCTTTAGTCTCTAATTATATGAGTACAATGTAAGGATATAGTTCCTTTAATCTATAAACAAATAAAAGGATTTTCATGTACTAAAGTGCCAAATGGTTCTAAAATGTTATAATCTTACGTTGACATTCACCCAGCTTTGTTAGTGCCATTAACAGGATTTGAAATTAGTACAAGGATTGTTTGCCAGATCAGTTGCATTTGCTGGAACATATTATGGTATTATTAAGTTTAATGGTATTATTTTCCTTCTTCCCGGAACTGCTCAGGATTAAGAGCACTTTGTTTTTTAAAGAGATGCCATCCAATTTCAAAGGGCATTAATGTGAAAGGCATGAGAGAAGTAATTGTTGAACATTGACGCAAATAGAACTTTTGAATGTGTCCATGGAACTCAACATTAGAGAGAAAGATAAGTGTTGTTCCTGGCCAGAGATGTGAGTGGTAAAAACAGATGTGGTTTTCAGAAGTTTAGATTATAAAAGACTAGGACAGACCTGGGAATGGATGGAGTTAAATGGAATCAAATTCCATCATTGTTATAAACTGTGATACAATCATGTTCATAAACTTTATTCCCTTATGAATGACAGCATATACAAACCATATGAATTTTGATACATAATTATGACAGTTAAAATTTATTTATTTATTAGATTGATATTCTGTCTTTCATTCAGGAGCTCAGAGAGAGGCATTCACAGCAAAATTTTGGAGAGAGTTCCTGAGAACTAACCCTGAGCTTCCAGGCCTGACAGGCATACCCAAGAGTTATAGGTATAGGGAGATATGCCCTGCTGAGTTTTATGTGTTGTACTAGCCACAACTCTGGGGCCACGGCAGGATTGTAATTATTGTCATCTGAGAAATTGACAGTTTCCATGGGCACATTTCATAAAATAGAATAATGACGAGGAAAAAAAATAAGAGACTAACACAATAATGAGACCAATAAGGACCATTTTCAGAAGTTTCCTGAAGCTAATGGTTTTGGCTAATCATAATCTTCTGTGAATGATTTTGCCATTTCTGTAAAGGATTTTATAGTTTGTATCTAGATGAAAGGTTATATCTACAAAATTGGCCGGGTTAAATATCTGTGTCAAATTAGATAGAACAACCGATGCATGTGTTGGTCGATTGATTGAAATTAGGGGTGAATTGTGTTTGTGTCTGACACGTATGGTAGATGTTAATGCACATTCACACACATGGGCAACTGGTATAAAGAAAAGGAGTTTGGAAAAGCAGTTGGAACTGGTAGTCTAGCCCAGTCAGCTTCAACGTGGATGAATAAATGTGACAAAAGGACAAGCAGAAAATCGATTAGATTCATTCTGAGCTTCTGCTTCATTGTAGGGGGGAAAAAAAGACGATAAATGAGGAAGTAGACATGCAGGAAAATTGTGTATTCAGCCTGGCAGATAGGTTTTGTCATCTCTTTACAATTAGGTGATGGATGGATTTCAGACTTCCTTGCCTTGTCAACGAAGGCTGGTGTCTTTTTCTGGGCTTGTCAGTTTGCAGGCTTAACTCAGTCTGACTACACAATGTTCTTATTTCTAGCCAAACAGACCACATTAGTGTGAACCAGTCTGAAGGGATTTACTGAAGGACAATTGCTTCTGTTTCCTAAACTCAGCCCTATGTACATGGATGTTGCTTGTCAGGTGCACTTTGAAATGTTTTACAGTTAATGTTAATTTGGTTTCAGTACATTCATCTGTTGGTGGTGGTGCTCATTGAATTGGATAACACAGACTTCTACTGGTTGTACAGCATCTCACATTCAAGTATGCATTCAGTACTGTAGCTTTATGTTTTGGCTTCTGTCAATAAATAATAGCAATGTAATCCTCTTCCATTCATCTGTTCCTGAAAGTTGTTTAAACTAGCTGTTGTGTGTAATGCAAGCTTTCGATGGTGAGCTTCAACTCACTCTAGTAACAAATCAATAAAGAGCCTTTGTGCATTTAACCACACTTGGAAACATCTTCTAAAATTGCCTCGTGCCAGTTCTAACTTTTCTTTTTGTTAGCTGTAGCATTAATTAGTTAAGTGTTGGCACTGTCGCTGTATTCTACAAATATTTCATTCTTCTGAAGACTACCATTGAATTCCTGGATATTCCTTTGCATTTAGCAGCTCATGATCCAACCTGGATATTGGCATTCTTTTGAAGGGTTATTTTCCTTCCTCTCTCTATCTGGAAATGTGTGGCTGGTTTAGGATGCCATAGATGTGTGTGTTTGTGTGTGTGTGTGTGTGTGTGTGTTGTGTGTGTGAACGTGTACTTGTTTGTAAGGATAATTATCAGTTTGAATAAAATGTTTCACTTCTATGGAGTCCATTTTAACCTGGATAATAATGAATTAATCAGTTGTGTGTGTGTGTGAGGGGGGGGGGAGTAATTTGTTCCTATCTGTGTGAGAAATGGTGGGAGCTTGCCTTCCTCAGGACAGGAATGTAGAGAATGTCAATAAGCAACTGTCTCTCAGTGCAGTTTGTGCTGTCTGTAACTTTGTGGAAAAGGTTTCAAAATTAAAGCCAAGAGGTCATGACATGGAGCAAGGGCAAGATTGTCAGAATCAATCGATCATTGGAAAATACTTTAGTTCTGGTGTTACCATTAAAATTCACTCATAGTTTTTTTTTCCTTTCTCCCCTTTTTTTGGGGGGGGGAAGGAAAACTTTGAATGCTTTTCTTAGAGACTCCCCCATCACCTGTTACATATTTATCAATTACTGTTAAAGTCTGGAATCAACCTGTTTCTCCTTCCCTTTCCCCCCACTGCCTCATCCCGTATATTTAAATCATTCATCAGTTAAGCCACACCACACATCTGAAGGAGTGAGCTACAGCTCCCAAATCTTGATAATAAAAATGTGTTAGACATCAAAGGTGCTACTAGACCCTTTCGATTTTTGGCTGTAGATTAACACAGTTCTTCTACAATGAAATCATATTGATGTATACGTGAGATCACTGCAAACTCTCACGTTATGGGAATAAGTTCAGGCATGCACTGTTTCTGTTTGCTGAGCACATGGCCTAAGATCTCAAAGCTGTACTTTGTTCCCTGATCAACTGGTGGATGGAGCTGCATCCACCAACTAACAGCTCTATCTAGGCTTGAAAGTAGATAAGCATTTTGGAAGTGTGATGCAGTGAGAGTGAATAAAAAGAAGGCAAAGTGGAACAGAGGAGTCTAGCTGGGTAGGGAGATGTTGAAATCATGATGAGATTTGTTGAGAGATACCGGTATTTGAGATTCATTGAAGACATTTTCATCATTTGGACCCATTAAGAGCCGAGGTGGCACAGTGGTTAGAGTGCTGTACTGCAGCTACTTCAGTTGACTGCTAGATCAGCGGATCAAATCTCAGCGGCTCAAGGTTGACTCAGCCTTCCATCCTTCCGAGGTGGGTAAAATGAGGACCCAGATTGTTGGGGGCAATATGCTATTTAGTATATTGTCTTTGTTGTAAGCCGCCCAGAGTCCTCGGAGAGTGGGCGGCATAGAAATCCGAATAATAAGTAAGTAAGTAAGTAAGTAAGTAAGTAAGTAAGTAAATAATTCTCTCATCCAATTTCATTATAACTTCAACAACTTCAACCCCACCATCAACCTTAGTCTAGAACTATCTACAGAACAAATCCACCTTCTTGATGTCACTGTTAAACTACACAATGGATATTTTAAGTGCCACGTAGTACAGGAAAGTTACAAATAAATTTGTATGGCAACATGCTTCCATGCTTTCAGTCAGAACACAACCACATCTGTCATCTATAATCAGGCTCTACACTACAATTACATTTGTTTTGACCCATTTGACATAGATGCTTAATTGAGAGATTAAACCAGGCATTCAGGAAACTGAACTACATACCCAATGAGATCAATAGACAAATCAATAATGCCAGATCGATTCCCAGAAGGGTCCTATTAGAAGACAGATCACAGAAAGAGAACAACAGTGACTGTCATTTACAGCTCAAATCGCTCAAAAGCATTGTAAATAAACTGAGCAATGACATTGTATTTTCTTTAGCACTGGCAGGCCCATGCTTTCATATAGACAACCACCTAATCTGAAACAGATGCTCACAAGAAACAGCAGGGCACTGATACCAACTTGAAAATCAAACTCTACAACAAACCTATTTTACCTCCATATTTTATACCAACATTACAGGGCTCAGCAAGTACGCACACTGGATTATAGACAACTTCACATGCCCTTCCTGCAATGTGATATATACCATTATTTACCAACAAGGTCCTATACAGGACAAACAATGTGATATTTTTGTGCAAAAAGATTTAAAGGAAACCCTTTTGATATCAGGATTCAAACCAAAGAAAAATATAACATTTCAATCTCCCAGGACATTCTGTGGCAGTTTCAGGGGGAAAAAAAGGCTTTAACAAAATTGAGTAAGAGATTGCTGCATTTACATTCATCAACAAGTTTCAAGCAATCTCACAAAGACTTGACAAGCACAATGGTTTTTTTTAAACACAATTGTCAATGGATTAGGTGCTGCAATCTGCATCACATTCATCAGCAGCCGCATAACCAGAGACCTCTCCTTTTCTTGACACCCCCTCACCTTATCCCAATTTAACTTATAGTTCAATCTAACCACTTTGCCAAAGTTGTTTAGGCACATCTCAAAAAAATGTAAGCCATTTAATCAAATGTGTTAGTCAGAAGAGGTGCTACCATACTCCTTATTTTACAAAAGGACACACCTTCACACAGAGAGAGGAACTTTGGCTTAAGATACCTCTCTATTTCTAAATACTGTACTGTTTTATTTAGAGCTAAAAAGAGGCTAAATGAGACTGAGATGGCTTTCTCTATCTCTCAGACGTTAGTAGCAGTTTTTGGTTGGTAGAATGAGGTCTTCTCTCTTTTCTGGCTCTTTAGAGGTCTCTCTGCTGCGGAGTTTTATCCCACAGTATTTACAAGTTCTTCAGTGTATCTTCAGATCTTCCCAATCCTGAACACTTCAAGAATCTTTCCCTGGGATCTATTTGAAGACAGTGTTATCACTGCCCAATCCAATCATAATGGATCATCATTTTTTTTTTCTAAAGCCAATATCAAATCTTCAGCAGCCAGTGATAGATCTAGATCTGTCTGGAATTGTCAGCTATCATACCTCCTCTCCAGAAGCAGTATTCAGGCAGTTTGGGCCAGTTCACCCAAACCGGTAGCGGAAATCACAGGTGGGCCTGTCCATCTGCCCCGTCTATGCCATTCTATTTAGGTACATTTTTTAGGCTGAGCACATGTGTGGAAGGTGCACGCGTGAGCAAAGTGCATGCGCAGAAGGCCGGGTGCCTGTGCAGAAGGTAGCCATGCGCGCGAACTGGGCATGCACAGGACGAACTGGTAGTAACATAGTGTGAATACCACCACTGCTCTTCTCTGTTCTTTCACTCCAGCAAACTTGTTTTTTTAAATCGCTGCCTTCATTGCCAGCTCAGAAGCCAAGTTCTCTTTCCCTATGAGAAACATTGTTCTGGAAAACTGAGTTATAGTTCTACTCAACAGTTAATTTTTTTTAAAATTTTGATTTATATGCCGCCCTTCTCCGGAGACTCAGGGAGGCTTACAGTGCATTAAGCAATAACCTTCATACTTTTGTATATTTATACAAAGTCAGCTTATTGCCCCCACAATCTGGGTCCTCATTTCCCCTATCTTAGAAAGGATGGAAGGCTGAATCAACCTTGAGCCTGGTGGGATTTGAACTTGCAGTAATTGCAAGCAGCTGATCTTAATAACAGTGAACAGTGAATTAGTCCACTACACCACCAGGACTCTGAGTTATATTTCTACTCAACAGTTAAATTAGAGCATTGGGCTCCTTATGGACGTGTTTGAGGACATGACAGCTCTATCAGAAGTTTCAATTCCTATGCAGGTTAGATTTTAATGAACTTAGATGAGAAGTGAGGAGGGTAAATATGACTTGACATCCTAAAGAGCAAACAAGCTGGAGAGATCCTGAAATGAGATATTGAAAACATAGTAAAAAAAAAAAATCTTATGAAAAGGAAACAGGGGAAAGGTTTAAAGATGCTATCTAGATGAATAGTGAACAGAAAGAGATGTATAGGCAAATGGAAATAATGGCTGATAACTACAGAGGAACTATTATGACGGTAGCTCAGTTCTGTAAAGAGGGAGTCAGGAATACTAAAACTCATAATGAGATGAGGCTGAAAAAGGATGCAAAACAGGATTAGGAGAGTCAAAGGAGGCAATTGGCTCACTGCAGAGGAAAAGTGGAGAAGGAATAAAGGTGAGCAGGAAAAGGCTGAACTTCTGGAAGGATACTGTAAAATCTCCATTCTCTTCCCACTCTAGGGGAAGGTTACTGCAAAATCCCCATTTCCTCCCGATCAGCTGGGACTCGGGAAGCAGAGAATAGATGGGGGCAGGGCCAGTCAGAGATGGTATTTACCGGTTCTCCGAACTACTCAAAATTTCCACTACCAGTTCTCCAGAACTGTTCAAAACCTGCCGAATACCACCACTGCTATGACTATCATTAAGTGTCATACCTTATGATTCTTGATGAATGTATCTTGTCTTTTTATGTACCCTGAGAGCATATGCACCAAAGACAAATTCCTTGTGTATCCCAATCACACTTGGCCAATAAAGAATTCCATTCTATTTTATTCTATTCTTTGCATCTGCCTTCTCTCAAAAGAGGGAAGGATCCCTTTTTATTATGATTAAGAAAACGGTGCAGGGAATGCCTCCCAGGATTGATAAAGGTATTGTAAGCATCCATTTCATTGCTTTAAGCGAAGTTTCCAGGAATAGCTACCAGATTTTGCCTTCACAAATCCAGATGACTATCAAGAGGATAGAAAAGAAATGCAGAAAGCTCTCAGCTCCTCAGCGCCAATATAAAATCATCCAAATTTGTAGCCCAGATCTGACAGTCCCAGGTAAATTATCTCCCAAGGAATAGAATCATTAGCCACGATTTTCAAAAAAATTCAAACATCACTCTAACCGTTTTTAAAAAGATACCTGGGCAACTACAAATGTTCAGGTAAGAAGGTAGAACGTATTGTCAAACAGCAAGTTTGGCAAGAAACAAATTCTACAATTATTAGGAGGCAGGATGGGTTTGTCGAGAACAACTTGTGTCAAACCAACTTCGTTTCTTTTTAAGATTAAGTGATTAATTGGATGAACTATATTGTTTTGGGAATGGTACACTTTTGAACTTAGTAAAGCAAAAGTCTCAAGCTCAATCAACATGAGGAACAGATCATTATTCTAAAGCCTGCATCTCTGAAGTCTTTTCATACATTGATATACAGTTTCCAGTGAGTTAAAAATGAAGAAAACGAAGAGTATCAGAGCTAACCTTGAAGAAGGAATGCAAGAACGGTTAGAAAAACATCCACTTAGCCCTGGGAAGAAGAGGCAGAAAATGAAACTCAAGATAACCCTGTTTTGATTTTCTTTAATATAACAGGGCACAGGGGAAACTCTGACAGGCTTTCAAGGTTCTCTTATTATATCCTGAAACAATAAAGTAGTCTTCCAGTGGTCCTTGTAGGGCTGATAGTATGTAAGGTAGTGATAGAAGTTAAAAAGCCTCTGATCTGCCCCCCCCCTCCCCAAATTCCTTTTAACAGTCTTCTGATCTGGAGTCAGAGAAAGTCTTCTCCATTCATAACATCTAATGTTTCCTTAAAGGTAATAGAACTTTGACAGGCAGCTCTGGAATTGATCAACGGCATGGGAATTTTAACACCTATGCCCATGCTCTTTACACATGTGTCTGGCCAGGAAGATCTTTTCTGATAAAGGAAATAACAAGCAAAATATTTCCTCTAATCATAAAAAGCCATGTGTTTCCTGCTTTTTCTTTTTCCGGTCATAGACCCATATATTTTACTCCGGCATGTCTTGGAATCATATTAAATTCCTGCCGGTGTACCAGTCTAAGGCCAGCTGCCTCAAAAGCAAACCTTGTATTGTTTTTGGACCAAATAAAGAAACCTTTTTTTCCAACGGCTTGCTTCCGCATCTTGATTGCTTCCTAGCTTGGAAGAAAAGAACCCAGGGGAATTCTCTCAACAGTAGCAAATGTATGGATTGAAAAAAAAAATGCCAAACTAAACTATTTTTTTTACCATTTCACTCTGGCTACTTATCTGGCAGCATTTTTCATTAATCAGGATACTAGTCAACAAAGTTGGGATAGCTAGTCAGTTCCTGCACTGAAATGAGGTTAGTTTGGATGTCAGGAATGTCCCTTACAGCTCCTATATTCTATAAAATAAGCAAGTGTTTTTGGTCAGGGAAAAATTATAATTATAATTACCCAATTATAGGATGGAGCATACTGCTTCCATTTTCGCCTTTCAGCCCCAAACCAAGAGCCTTCACAGGCAGTCGGTTTTGCGACAAACTATTTTTGTGTTGAATTGTCGGTAAAACATAAATTCAATATAAAATAAGCAACATCAGTAACATTTATGACAACCAGATTGCAATCCTGATTCTCATGGTAAGGAAGGGCCTTGTGCTGATGTGTTCTCATATACGTCCATCATTACCCCACCTGTCCTTTGTATTTTTAAAATTGCATTTCGTTTTAAATGAACTGGAATAATGCCAAACAAATCATGTGACCTGTTTTACAACAAAGTCCCTAGGGCTAGATCAGGGATGTCAAACTTGGGACAACGCATTGTCACGTGACGTATCACAACCTTTTCTCCTTTGCTAAACTGGGAGTGGGCGTGGCCAACACATGACACATCCAGCCTGCAGGCCACGAGTTTGAGACCCCAGGGCTAGATAATTCCTACAAATACCTTAAAGGCATTTAAGATGAAGATGAATATTGAACAAGACTCAGAAGGTTAATGAGGAGCAACATGGGTCTTTTGTGACTGTTGTTCTACCTGCCACAACACTCGGTTCTGACAGCATATTTGCACAACATTTTGAATTTTTCAAATATGTCCACTGGCTTAAAAAATGTCAAGCTTTAAAAATCAAGTATAAGAAACAACACCGTTTTGTTCTAAATGTTTTCTGCACAAATACCACCCTCACAGGCAAAACTGGGAAACTAACATGTCACATTGCTCTGCTATGACAAGTCATTGATTTTTAGAAGGTTAGCTAAAATAACCTTGGGTTTTTCTGGCTTCTGAGCTATCCTAAGACTTCTAATCTTTCACTGATCTGCAGTTTCCTTTGGTATGCACCATGCAAGAATCACTGGAGTGAACGAAAGCTGTTTATCTGACCTTTAAGTCTGATCTTGGAATATCATTTTTCCAAATCTAATTACCAAATACATTAAGGTTTCCTCTTTCTTGAGCACTTGCTGTGATCCGCTTAACACTGAGCAGAGGACAAAGATCAGCTCTCTCTCTCTCTCTCCTTTCTTTTGACTTGATTTATACTTCAAAGCTGCCAAGGTGCTGACAGTTCAGGCTGTTTTCATTAAGTCAAAAGCTGCAGAAGAAGATCCGTGGTAATTACAGACAGCATTATCTGATGGGAGATAAAACTATGTTTTTATTCTCTTCATAAAGATGAAAGAAAGTCGTCTTTTATTTCCTTTACTTTGCTGTCATTTTGGAAGACCATCGAGATCTGTTTCTTTCTTGGCTAAATTTATAGACTTCCCACATAAAGGACTGCAGGGAGAAACATGCCCATTGACAATTTAAGGGCCTGATTTGGTAAACCAGTCATTCCTTTGTAAATTTCCATAGTGCAACTTCAGCGATGTAAATACTATCCAAAGCCATAAGTCGTTTTAAACAGTGGATTAAATATTGTCTAAAATTTCACATCACGAATGATGGTTTATAAGCTGCAATTTACTTCGTTTATATGTTATATTCAGCCAAAACCAAACCAATAAGTTAGCAAGTGAACGCTTTGTGTGAGCGTGAGATTTGATGCAGATTTTCTCACAAAAGCATCTGTCGTGGATGCTTTTCCTGCAGATATCAACTTTTTGAGTTTTAAGTCTAGTCAAGAAAAGATACCCCTGCAGGGAATCCAAGAATGTCAGCCACGGAGGTCATCTTTCTCTTTGGATCTTCAGGGCTGCCACATTTAGTGCATAGGCCTGCTGTGGGAAACTGGGAGGGGGGCTGCTTCAGTAATAGGTTACTCCCGGTTCAGACCAGTTTGCAAGAACCGATAGTAAAACTGGTAGGAGGCCCTGCCCACCATCCCAGATGTCATCATCAGCGATCTGCGCATGCGCAGAAGCTTCCTATTGTGAACCAGTAGTAAAGGTAAGTAGAACCCACCCCTGGGCTACTTGGAGTGGGTAGAGATAGATAGCCACAACGAAATTCTTTCTCTGGGAGTCAAGGATGTTCAACCTGCACCTGGAGAGGTATGACTGAGAAATATCACCAGTTGGGATGGTGGATTCCCAGATGTGCCAATATGACATCTCTAATAAAATGGAACTTTGAGGCATTGCCTGCCTCGGAGTCTTACTTGGTTGGGGGTGTTACTTGGAACCATGACAGCTAATTTATTAACAGAATAATAACGTTATTAATAGAATCTTGAAAACCTATCCAAATTCTTCATTCATGCCTCCTGTTCAAGGACAACAAGATGGGACGTTCTGATTCTTTTTCTCACACCTTTATTTCCCCACTACGGAACAACCCTTCATCTCTTTCCCAAGGGTACACCTAGAGCGAAGTTGCTAGGCTGTAGGCTCATTTTGCCAAAAGGAGGGTAAAAGATTCTTTGGACACTGCCTAATCTAACTTCTCTGAGCATGATATCAAACAGATCTTGGGTGCCTGTCTACTGGTCTATGAATAGGGCTCATTTCATTTGAGCCCCTAGCGATATAATTACAGTGAATTTAACTTCCCTTGTAGCTTTAGCGCAAGCTGCCTATAATTACAGTTTTACAACACTGTAGTTTATTCACACATTTTAACATCTTAAAACATAATGCTCTCTGGTTACAAACCCCTAAAGGAGGACGGGATAGTCTTTTTACTCTCACTCCTTAGGCGGTGATGGCTGGAAAGAGTATCTGCTGTCTAGGTAGACCAAGCTGAACAAGCATCACTGCCTTTACGCTTCTTTTGATTCATTTATCCTGTACAGTTAGTCCTCAACTAACAACAGTTCATTTACTGAACATTCAAAGTTACAATGGCACTGAAAAAAGTGACTAATGACAATTTTTCACAATTACGACCGCTACAGCATCCCCATGGTCATGTGATCAAAAGTCAGATGCTTGGCAACTGACTTATATTTATGACAGTTGCGGTGTCCCAGTGTCACCTTTTGCTACCTTCTGACCAGCAAAGTCAATGGGGAAATCCAGGTTCCCTTAACCAACCCTGTTACCGGTGGTGAAATGCAATTTTTTTACTACAGGTTCTGTGGGCGTGGCTTGGTGGGTGTGGTGTGGCTTGGTGGGCATGGCTTGGTGGGCATGGCAGGGGAAGGATAGTGCAAAATCTCCATTCCCACCCCACTCTGGGGCCAACCAGAGGTGGTATTTGCCAGTTCTCTGAACTACTCAAAATTTCCACTGCCGGTTCTCCGAACTGCTCAAAATTTCCGCTACCGGTTCTCCAGAACTTGTCAGAACCTGCTGGATTTCTCCCCTGCCTGTTACTAACTTAACATATGCAATGATTCACTTAATAACTGTGTCAAGAAATGGGGCAAACTCACTTAACTAATGTTTCACTTAGTAACATAAATGCTGGGCTCAATTGTGGTTGTAAGTCAAGGACTAACTGTATTATATTCCTGTAATATTCCACACAATTTCCTCTTGCATGTACTGAGCAATCACTCACTCTGAAGAATTGAAGAGTTATTTACACATGGAACTTTGTAGCAGTGTGCCTCAAGTATAGGTGTTCATGTACCATCCTTGGGTCATGGGAAGTAATAGCAGGTAGGCACTCATGCTGAACCATAAATGGCAAATGAGAGAGAGGCTCCCCAAGCCGTTCCTGGTCTCGGGGTGGATATGTGGCTTTATTGAATACTCAACATTAGTTACTGATATTATCTGCTGGCTCTGAGCATTGCTTGATACTAATAATCATTTCAGGGCCTTTACTGGAATCTGTTCCGTTTATAGCCTTCTTTCCCCGATTTATCAATATTAATTTGCTAACTTGGTTTGTGGTAATCTGCTAATGAGATGGAATTGGAATGAAAAATTAATTTATTAAAATCTGATTTTGGGCCAGTCATTCTTTCTCAACCCCACTAACCTCACAGTAGTGGTGGGATTTAAGTAATTTAACAACCGATTCTCTGCCCTAATGATGTCTTCCAACAACCAGTTTGCCAAACTGCTCAGAAAGTTAACAACCGGTTCTCCCGAAGTGGTGCGAACTGGCTGAATCCCACCACTGCCTCACAGGGTTGTTGTGGGGTAAAAAAGAGGAAAGAATATATTTGATATTCTTATTTTATATTTTTGTTGCTTTGAATTATCGATAAAAGCAATAAAGGTGAGATTTTTTTTTAAAAAAAAAGTGTGATTCTAGTTCCTAGGTCGACAGGAAATTGGGAACATGTTACTTGTTAGTTCCGCTAATGATGATTAGTGGTACACAGAAATTTATTAGTAATTAGTGCAGTTTCTTACCTAAAGCCTGATTATGTTTCGAAATGTATAATTAAATCATGCTGTATAAGGTGATACTAGAAGTCATGCTGAGCACTCTGCTATTGAAGAGTGCACTAACAAAAATATTTTGTAACAGCTCCACAATAAAGATGCATACTCAACTACAAATGATGTTATCTATGAGTCTCAAATTTTTATCAAGCTGTGATGTCATGTGTTATTTTACCTTAATTGTAGGACTTGGGCATAATGCTTAATCTTGCTTGTGAATAACAAACCAAGGTAAACATGAGGTGTCCTGCTATTGAATTCAAGTACAGAAATGGTATGACTTGGTTCCAGGGGGGAAATCTGCTTACCTTCCTTACCGGTTTGGAAGTGCACGTGCACATTTCACATTCATGCACAGACCTTCTGTGCATGCGCAAAACCTTCTGCACATGCACAGAAGGTAAAAAACCATTACTTCCTGGTTAAAACCAGGAAGTAACGACACCAAGGTGGGTGGGCGGAGCTTTGGTCCGCTATCGCTACCAGATTGCCGAACCACACACCACGATCACTATTGGATCGCCCAATCCAGTCCGAACCAGGAGCATTTCACCCCTGCTTCGTTCCCATTTCATACTAAAATAGTTCATTTAACCAGAGTCTACTAAACAAATGGTATTCAATTGAGCTCCCACAGCAGTGGTAGGCTTGTTTCAGTATGCTGAACTGAAACTTTGACTGGGTTCAGTATGCTGAAGTACACTATGTCAGTAAATGGTGAATCATGCATGTATCTCTAGCTATGGAATTAATTAATTAATTAATTAGATTGATATACTGCCCTACTCCCGAAGGACTCAGGGCGGTGAACAGGCATGAGATAAAATACATCAGTACAAAAGTTAAAACATAATTAAAACCAAATTAAACAATTTAGCCCGCGACAGTTAAAAATCCCAATAATTTAAAACGAATTAAAATTTCACTTTAGAAAATTTAAAAGATATTTAAAAGAAAAGGGGAGAAAATTAGGCCAGGCCGGCTTCCTGGAATAGGAGGGTCTTAACAGCACGGCGGAAAGTACGCAGATCCGGGATCCTCCGTATCTCTGGGGTGAGCTCGTTCCAGATAGTAGGTGCCCCCACAGAAAAGGCCCTCCTCCTGGGGGCCACCAGTCGACATATCAGAGGCATACAGTTTTTGCACCAGTTACTGCAAAGTTAAACAACTGCTCACACACAATTGCTTCGCTATAACCAGGCAATGATCAGTTTAAGATAGGCTGATTTGAATATGTCACTTTAAAGAAGTGGGCAATACTGTGGTCCATTCTAATAATAAACTCAATTGGATATGTGGAAGAAAAATGCTATAAAAGCAAGGAAATTAAGTGATAATTAAATCCTGAAGGCAGATAGGGCAATTAAAGCAATCAGAGGCTTTCAAAAAAAAAATCTTAATTGATAATCACAAAACACAGTTCACATTAAAGTCTACCAGTTCATTCTAGAATAATGGCTCTTAGTAATAAACTTTGATCCTCACAGAATCAAAGCATTTCTCAGAATAGGAATTGGTTAGTGTTCATTCTTGTTACTTGGATTTTTGAAGGATTAATCCTAGATCACAAGTGGATATATCAAGCAGACTCCTGCCTGCAAGGTTTCCTACAGTTTCTACAGTAGTTTTTTAAAAAAATACGTAAATTGAGTGGCTGCATAAAAACCAACCAACAGGAGATGCCCCATGTAAGGAAGTTGGGACAATCTAGCTGGTACCCCAAAACAGGAGATGGATCCAGAGCAGGGATCTCCAACTTTGGCAACGTTAAGCCTGGAGGACTTCAACTCCCAGAATTCCCTTTTCCCAGCTTTGCTGTATGAAGACTTTGGGGAGCATGAAGACCTTGGGGAGAAGAAATTTGAAGACTTCCATCCTTCTTCTCTATAATTTCAAATGGTTCTGTTACAGTCATTTGAGATTCGTGGAGAATACAGTACCAGAGGCAGGCAATTATTTTTCCTCTCTAATCTTTCTTGTTTGGAAGGGATAGAAGGAGAATTACATTAAATTCAAAGTTGTTTTACTTTCTGGTAAATATATTATTTCTAGTAGTATACGAGAGAAAAAGAGATGCTTGCATACTTCTTCTGGCAATTGATGATAAATTTGTTTCTATTTTCAGAATGATAGCTATGGGGAGCCTGGCTGTGAGCTTTCTGCCTGATTTGAAATTTCTCATGCCTTTACAGCCTCTTGTTTCTGCTAGAAAATCCACCTGTGAGACCCAGAACACCTTTTGAGAGGCTTCCCGCTCAGAATAAGTAGAAGTTGCAGTGGGAAGGAAAAAGAGGGTGAATTCCTTTGTGCTTGTACATAGACATACAGAACTTTGAATTTTTAGTCATGGAAATTATTCCACTTATAAAATTTAAGGAGTCTTTTTCTGAATTAACTAGCCTAGTTAAACTGGTATCTTTGATTGCTAACAAGTGCAATCCAGTTGAAACTTCAGTTGTATATGGATCTTCTTACTGGAAGGAGCACAATAGCCTAGCAGTTAAGATGCTGGGTTTGTCAACCAGAAGTTGGCAGTTCAAGACCCAAGCACTGTGTGATGGAATGAACTCCCATTCTTGCCCCAGCTCCTGCCAACCTAGCAATTCGAAAGCATGCAAATGCAAGTAGATAAATAGGTACCACTTTGGTGGGAAGGACAAGAGCATTCCGTGGGCCTTGGTGTACACTCATGCTGGCCTCATGATCAGGGAAACATCTTCAGACAAACAACGCTGGCTCTCTTGGCTAGGAAATGGAGATGAACATACACACACACACCCCACTAGAGTTGGACATGACTGGACAAGAAACCTTTCCAGTAGGAATAATTTTTTGAGCATTTTTTCCTTCATTCTGCCAGGACTATTTATTCTATGAGCTTTAAAGACTGAATGCAATACTGTCACCTTTAAAATATCATAAAAACATTAATGTCAATAACTTTGCCCAACCTGGCTCAGAGTTAGGCTGGCTAGGATTTATAAGAATTGGAGTCCAGCTTATTTGGGAGACACCTAATTGGAAAAGGTTGTGTTAAAAACTAGGGGGCGGGGTTTAGGATATTTTGATGTTTGTAGGATGGCATCTTAGGTCAAGTTTTGTTTCTGTCTTCCATTTCTGCTGATAGCAGCTGTTCAGTGCCAAAAAAACATTTGGAGGTAGAGCTGGCTTTTCATATTCCTGATGCTTTCTGACAGTTTGTATGTGGGACGCATACAACATATTTCAATTAGCTGGCCCATCTGCGGTGTCAGTCCTCGAGAAGATTGCTTTAGCATTTTGCCATATTTTTCAAAAGCACAATTCATTTCAGGCCTATTTTGCCAAAGTGATGATGTCATAAGCCTGCCGAAAGCTCCCCAGGTGACAAGAGAGGTGTCTGGATGTGAAAAATGTCCAGATATGAAAAGACTCTTTGTGGAGATCACGATGCTCTGGGGTAGAGAAGATAAAACATTTAAAAGACAACACTCCATTTTAAGGGGCAAGACAGCGGGAGTTGCAGTGTTTCTGCTGTTACATTTATAAATATGACATTTTAGGAAGCTTAACGAACCTGAAGGGGAAGAGAAATCTGTCACTGTTTGTATGGTAATGAAATACGTTCTTCCTTTCTGAAGAGTGTATGAAGTAAAGACAAAATAATTCACGGAAGGGGAAGGAACAATTGTTAATGTTTCTTTTGAACACTCTGCCTGACTTCATATCCTGTACTGAGTTTCAAAGTAGCTTGCTATATTTTACTCACTTATTCACTGTTTCTCAACCTTAGCAACTTTAAGCTGTGTGGACTTCAACTCCCAGAATTCTGGAAGCTGAAGTCCAGGCAGCCTAAAGTTGCCAAGGTTGAGAAACACTACTCTAACCTGTTGTTAAACTCAGCCATTGTAATGGTTATGGGTATATCTGTACAACCCACCGAGCCAAGAAATGGCTGAATATATTTTGATCTTTTATTTTATGTACACTGAGAGCATATGCACCAAGACAAATTCCTTGTGTGTCCAATCACACTTGGCCAATAAAAATTCTATTCTATTTTATTCTATCTGGCATACAGTGCAGATTTAGGCTATTTGGTTAGTTTGTGGTACAGCACGTTGGGCAAAATTGGGTTCAAGAAATCATGAGTAAGTCATAATAACACTACATAATAACAGTGTCTCTACAGTGTAATTCTACCATACTCCAACTTTTCTTTGGATTATTTAGAATACATTAATGCTTTCCTTTTCTTATTTTTTAAAGGCATGAAATGTGTTTATGTATATACAACCATATGTACGCACCTTGTTCCCCTTATAGGTGTCAAAAACTGTGTAAAGAGCATCTAAAGAATTGTTTAAAATCATTTTCTATGCACCATGTTCCAAATATTTTCTATGCACCATATTCCAAATATTTACAAAAACCCAGTTAATGGATTCTACAACATGACTGGTATAAGGCAATATGTTTAGCATTCAAGATGAGAATTTGGACTTGTGAACATTGCCTGCAACACTTTTTCTTAAAACAAAAACAGTGTTTAAATAAAAGTAAACTAAAGATAGCTTCTGATCTGAGGTTGTGATAATACAGGAATTCTGACAGAACCTTTTTTTCAAATATGAACCTTATACAGGTAGTCCTCAACTTATGACCAATATCTCCTAGGGTAGTGCGGTTCCCGTGGCTTTGCCCCACAGGGAAAGATCCGGCTGAGCGGTATGCTGGGGTGCCAGCTCTTTGGGCCAGGTGGCGCTCTGCTTCTGCAGCATCTGCTGCCTTCACCACAGCTTTGGAAGGAGAGTAAATGGTTTTGACATAAACCATAGAACCAGCCACTGTCGTTCCCTCTGTGGTCGCTTTGTCTTTCTCCATCTTCCCTGAGTCTTCACGCCGCCTGGTGTCAGGTTGATATTCGGGCCTCAGGACCCTGGACAGCATCCTGGAGTCCAGGGAGCCGATTGAAGTTTTAAAGCAGATTCGGGTTAATGTCAGGGTTCCAAGTAAGACCCCCAATGAAAGAAGACTCTGAAGTTCCTCAAAGTTCCATTTTATTAGAGATGTCATATTGGCACATCTGGGAAAACCCGAATCTGAAAGTTTCCAGGTTTTCCCCACCCATAGAAAAGTCCAAGTCCCTGCCCAGCACTCACATGTCCATAACATAGCCCAATCAATGCACTGTCCCAACTGGAGATGCCTCTCAGTCACACCCCTCCAGGCGCAGAGCAAGATGTCCTTGACTCTCGGAGAAAGGAATGTTATTATGACTATATATCTCCCCTGCTCCATATAATTTCCCCCTCCCAGTGTCCATTTTTGCATTGGATCTTCAGGCCTGCTAACAAAATCATGAGATGTTTTGTCAGCCTAACATTCCACTAGGTACAAATTTCTCTAAGGGACTTGGCTATTCCATTTTCCTGGGCTTTTCCAGGAGTTGCCTGTTACTGTATATCCTGGGTGGGAATAGCTGCCAGGCAATGGTGGCAGAAATGGCCGAGCGAGCATGCTGTCTTTACCCACAGCTATTGAAAGCTAATGAACACCATTATCTCTTCCCACTGACCTACTCTCTGGGTCTCCTCCCTAACAGCCATGCACCATGTGCAGCATGGACTCCTTTCTGACTGTCTTTTCCAGGACACAGAATTCTGCATGTGTTGTGTTCTCTGCCTATTTTTTAACCCTTCTGGTAACCCAAAGCTTAAGGTACCAACTTCACACCTTGTGATCCATAAAAAAAGGCCAAACCTTCCTGCCAGATATTTGCTTTGGACTTAGTGTGGTTAGATAATCCCAGCCCCCTGTTAAATTTTAATCCCACATTAAAAAAAAATCTGAGATAAAGAGTAACCAGACTACATCTCTCTTTGACCATGCATCATACAAATTCCAGGAAAGAGGCATGGTGGCGCAGTGGTTCGAATGCAGTATTGCAAGTTAATTCTTCTGACTGCCAGGAGTTCGATTCTGACCAGCTCAAGGTTGACTCAGCCTTCCATCCTTCTGAGGTCATTAAAATGAGGACCCAGATTGTTGGGGGTCATATGCTGACTCTGTAACCTGCTTAGAGATGGCTGTAAAGCACTATGAAGCCGTATATAAGTCTAAGAGCTACTGCTATTGCTATATGCCTCTTTTCCATATTAACTGTATGCCGTACGCAAAATGGGATACTTTCTGTCTGGTTTTCTTAGGAGTTGGGTCTCTGCAGGCATATACTTCTTGCCCACCTGCCTGTCAACTCTTCCAGCCACCCAGAAATTTGCAAGCAACTTCCAATTTGCATGCAAATCTCCAGGAGGGCACAACCCACAGTTAGAGAACCTCTGCATTGTACCAGAATCAGATCCTTTTGCTATTAAGCGGTGCAACTGCCTTAGAGCCTCTTCTTCCAATTAAAGTTCTACACCATGCATTGTGTAAAAAATTATGTACGGTAATCAGGTTACGCTTTGGAAATATTTGAATGCATAAAGCATTATGCACACCAGATACACAATTACATGATGTATTTTTTTTTTCTAAATCATGGAAATTAGGCCAAAAGAATAAAGTGTACTTCTACTTAATGAAAAGTGCAAGGTAAAGTGAGCACAACAGAAAACAAATTGCACTTTTGTGTTTTCACCTTGGCGAAGCTAGAGGAGCAATTAAATACGGCAGATGCAATGTTTATACAATTGTTGGAGTGCTTCCTGTTTGCCACCGTAGATTACAACGTCTGCTAAAGTAAAGAGTCTATTTAAGGGAAAGACTAATTTCAAGCATGTTGCAGAAACCATTTAGAGGAATGCATCCTCAGTGTTATGTGAGTTGCTTTTTTTATTCAGAAATTAAACTATAGTGGAAAAGATGTTAATTTATCCTGTGATGGTAGTTTTGTCAAGGATCTGAGAACTCTAAAATGGATGTTCAGCCAGACATAGCCGCAACAGCTGTCAAGGTTATAGCTGAAGGAAAGTATTCCAGCCTCATTTAGATGCACCCCCAAGGAATTATCATTTCTTTCTCTTAGTGTTACGTATCTCCTTAGATATTTGCCCTATTCTTATATATATATTTCTAAATCAGATTTAGATTTGATTTGATTTAGATTTAGGTTTAGGGGTGGGGAATTTGTGGTGGGTGGGAGTGTGTTTGGGGATTGTTATGTGTGTTGGACCTGGTCTTTGGGTGTTAAGTGAATTTCGTTGTATGGGTATGCTGTGTATACACGTACAATGACAATAAAGTTATTATTATTATCAGATATGAAAGTGAATACAGGTAGTCCATTTATGTGACCGTTCAAAATTGTCCCTGAATGTCCCTGAAAATGTCCCTGAAAAAAGTGACTTATGACCAGGGGTGAAATCTAAAATTTCTTACTACCAGTTCAGTGGGCATGGCTTGGTGGTGGTGGGGGGTAATGTGACTGGGTGGGCGTGGCCAATTTTTTTTTTTACTTTTAAAACTATTTTTTCTACAACCTCTTCGGCTAAGAGGTTGTAAAAAAATGTTTTCAAAAGGCTCTGATGATCCTAGCTGAGTTCCTTGATCTGTAGAGGCTTTTTAAAAACTCAGCTTGGATCGCCGTAGCATTTAAAAGAAAAAAAGGGTTTTTTTTCTTTTAAATGCCTTTGACGAGACATGCGATCATCAGAGGCTTTTTTTTTACTTTTAAAAGCATTTTTTCAGCCGTAGTTGTAGAAAAAATGCTTTTAAATGTAAAAAAAAAAAGCCTCTGATGATTGTGCGGCTCAGCTGGGCATGAGGGAGGGGGGATTTTTGCTACCGGTTCTCTGAACCACCCTCCTCCATTGCTACCGGATCGGGCGATCCGGTCCGAACCGGGAGCATTTCACTCCCGCTTATGACCATTTTTCATACTTACCACCCTTGCAGCATCCCCATGGTCATGTGATCAAAACTTGGATGCTGGGCAACTGGTTCATATTTATGATGGATGCAATGTTCCTGGGATCATGTGATCATTTTTTGTGAACTTCTGACAAGCAAAGTCAATGGGGAAACCAGAATCCCTTAACAACCCTGTTACTAACATAACAACTGTGATGATTCACTTAACAACTGTGGCAAGAAAGGTCATATAATGGAGGCAAAATTAACTTAACTGTCTCACTTAGCAACCAAAATGTTGTGCTCAATTGTGGTCATAAGTCAAGGACTACCTGTATTCACTTTCATATGTGATTTATTGGCTTGAGTGGAAGAACTGAAATTGGCATTGTGCTTGTGATCTAAATCAGCCTTCTCCAACCTACTGTGCTTGATATGTTGACCCTCATCTTCCATGGCCTCCAGCCAATATATGTCTTATTCAAGATCTCAAGCACTGCTGCCCATTGGCTAAATGATCTAAATATCCAGCCATAGGTTTAGCTACCCCAGCAGCTGCTTATACATAATTTAATGTAGGAGCCTAAGTGGCATAGCAGGCTAATGCCTCCTATTAAGACAGCATTTAACATCCATCTGCCTGCAATTACTGCGAGTTCTAATCTCACCAGGCTCAAGGTTGACTCAGCCTTCCATCCTTTCTAAGATAGGTAAAATGAGGACCCAGATTGTGGGGGCAATAAGCTGACTTTGTATAAATATACAAAAAGTATGAAGGCTATTGCTTAACACATTGTAAGCCGCCCTGAGTCTCCGGAGAAGGGCGGCATATAAATATAAATTTAAAAAAAAATTCATTCATAATTTTATTCATCACCCATGCTGTGTGTTTTTAAAATGGTTCACTGCTCTGATGTTTTATATTTTGATACACATTGTATATGCCAGTTTTGGTGAACCTTTTCAGCACTGAGTGCCGAAATGGGAGCTACGCGCATGGGGAGAGCACTGGAAACTGGAAGAGCAGCTCCCCAGCACGGATGCGCAGGAATACCAGAAACTGGAAGAGTAGCTCCCTGACGTGCACATGTGGGCATGCCAGAAACCAGAAGAGCAGTTTCCCAGCACGCATGTGCGCACCAGGAAGCTGAGCTTCCAGTTTCTGGCATGCGCTCGCCAATCAGCTGCTTTTTTGGTTTCCGGCGCTCCGGCTCATGCAAAGACCATCTAGAACCCAGAAGAGCAACAGGTGATGGCTGGCATGCCCAGAGGGATAGCTCTGCATGCTACTTCCGGCACGTGTGCTATAGGTTTGCCATCATGGGTATATGCTCTTTTTGTGAGTTTTTATGCATTGATCCTGTACTCTGTTACACCGTACGAAATAATAATAATACATTACTCCCCAAGAAGGACTGGAAAACCATAGATCAAGTGGTCCCCAACTCTTGGGGGTCAGAAACCGGGCTGCACAAACAAGCATAGCTCCATCTGTGGGGCTCAGGCAGCATATGAACGAATGCAAACTTCGGTCTAGAGAAAAACATCTTTCCACGGAACCAGTCCCTGGGGCCCAAAAGGTTGGGGCAGTGGTGAAATTCTGTGGGTGTGGCTCAGTGGGCGTGGTGTGACTTGGTGGGCATGGCTGGGGAAGGATACTGCAAAATCCCCATTCCCTCCCCACTCCTGGGGGAAGGATGTTGCAAAATCTCCATTCTCACCCTACTCTGGGGCCAGCCAGAAGCAGTATTTGCCAGTTCCCTGAACTACTCAAAATTTCCGCTAACGGTTCTCCAGAACCTGTCAGAACCTGCTGGATTTCACCCCTGGGTTGCGGGCTGCTGCCCTAGTTCATACATAAGCCCTCCACACCCCATTGTCAACCACCCAACATAAGAAGAAAGCTTTTTCTTTTCTAACAACTAGGATTTGGAGAAGAACATCTGTATAATTTTGTCATCTATGCATACTTGAATTCAAAGGTTCAGATGAGCGATGGGTTCTTAAATTTAGAGTTATCAGCAAGCAGAAATGGAGCCATGGACTTAGTCCAACTCTGAAGTCTGTGGTGTCAGTTGGCCAGAGTTGGGAAAACCCTTCTGTTTTTTTTTATTATTATAAAAGTTTTTTATTTTTTTTAAACAAACATACACACAAACATTTTTTCTGAATAGAGTATTGAGCAAGTCAAAATTTATACAGCTTATTTTTCCCAAATTTAATTTATATATTTCAATTTCTGCCATACTATTCTACTTTTTTATTTTTTATCTCTATTTAATATTTAATATACTGTATAGTCAATGTTGCCATCTGCCCTGACCTAATCTTAATCTTATTTCATTTCATTCTATTATTTCTCCCTTTATCACATATATTTCTCAATATTATCTTTTTTCTGTTAAAAACCCTTTAATTTAAACACCATCATTTCCATCCTTAGTTTCTAATTTTTAGTTTGATACTTCACAATTATTTCTTAATATCAATTATTTTCTAGGGTGGACCAATTTATCATGTCTTACTTCCTTATTGTTCATTTTATCATTTTACCAAAACCAATATATTTCTTCAAATTTAATTTTCACACCACCTTTTTAAAATAGAAATATTTTATTCCATTTCAATTTCATTTCAATTTCCATTTCTTAACCCCTTCTAAATAGAACATTTTATATTTCACGATTTATATCCTCCTTTCCATTTATCTTCCCCTCTAAATAAATAATTTCAATCATCATTTTGTATTACCTTGAATTCAGTTTTTACAGTACTAATATTAATATTATTTTCCTTCATTCTCCCATTCATACTAAATCATGTATTTTATCTTATTCAATTATTACAACCACCAATGTTAATAGTGATACCGTTCACTTACTATCATATTAATACAATTCATTCAAATCTATAAATATCCATTCCTCCTTTCCATTATTTTTCTTTATTCTACCATTCATATTAAACAATATATTTCATCTTGTTCAAATATTACAATCACCAAAATTAATAATAATACAATTCACTTATTACCATGAATATGTATCATATTACCCTTCCTTCTTTCCATTAATTATTCCTTTTACCCATTTTTTCTTGGTCCATCCAACAAACCAACTCTTAAAGTTCCCCTCCTTTTATCCCATTCTCTTATTCTCTTATTTTCCTTTCCCCCCCCTTTTTATAGTTGTTATGTCTTTTCTCCTGTATCCTTCCTTTGACTTTTAAATCCATTACTCGCTTATTTTGCCCTATATTCCCATCTGATCTATTCCCCTTTTCTCCTCTCACCTTTCTTATTTCCTCACTGTTAATCTCAGCGTAATCATTTGAGGATTTTTTGTCTCTAATCTCTTCCCCTTTTCTTGTCTCTCCTGCTTCTTTCTACCCGCTCTATTTTTGCCACTGTTAATCCCAGTGTAATCATTGAAAATCTTTTTCTCTAATCTTTTCCTTTCCTTCCCTTAATTTGCTTCTTTTTTATTGGTGGTTTCCTCTTAACCCTTCTCTTTTTTTCATTGTTACTCCCAATTTAATAATTTGATTTTTCATCAATGTCTTTATCTTCCGTGCTGTTTTCTTGCTTCTCATTCATAGCCTGTTTATCCAATTGAATATGTTCTGACAAAATTCTTATTTTTTTTTCTGTCCAAATCGAATGATACACGCACCATTTTAACCATCTCAATTAGTTCCTGCCACATTTTGACGTTCTGGTTTATTTTTAAATCCGTTTTAATTTTCTTTTTATTTTCCACCTCCTTTGGATATCAAAGTCAAACAGCTAAAGAGAAAACAAATCCTCCTTAAAACTTCTCACAGCTCTTGTAGATCAAGGTCACTGTAATTTTTTCCAGATTTCAAAGTGTTCAATGTAGTGCTTTTTTTCCACCACTAGATGTCTCTCTCCAATCCACAAGTTTCAAATCAGCAATTTAACAAAATATCCAATTTGTGTATTAAATCCACTTATCAAATGTTTTTCAAATTTCTTCTTTCTCTTCTTAATTTTTATATATCCCAAATTCAAGTTTACACTCCAATTTCAAATCCAATTAAAATATCCTTTACAGGACTTTTCTATTTTAAACTTTTCTTTATTTTTCCTTCAAAGTTCAGAATTTTCTTTAAAGATTATGTCCAATCCTATTCAGAAACTATTTTCTTTCAGGTTTCTCTTTCTTGTAATACTTTTAATATCTCCAAATCCAATTTCCAATTCCAAATATCAAACTCTGTTCTGGGATTTAGTGCTTTAACTTCCGCTTTGCTCTTCTCCCTCCATTAACATTCCCCGATGCTAATTAGCTGCTGTTTCCATGCCGGGACTCCTTTTAAGAATTTTAAAGTGTTTCTTTTTTACCTGTGAGTTGGCCAATCACTCACCCGGTACCGATAATCCATCCAAAACACCGCTCCTGCACAAATCTTATTCTGGTTGCCCCAGCTTCATGATGGTCGCAATGGCCACCACCCCGCCACTGGATTGAAGAGTTTCCTCCAACCTCCTGAGGAACTTGCCTGTTCCTCTTGGTCATCCGAGGTGCCCCTCTTTCTTCACCATCCCTACAAGACGGATCTGGCCCAAAGATCCAAGATAGTGTCCAATCTCCCATTTACAGAAATGCTCCAAGATTACCTTTAACCTGCACTTTTATCACATTGGCTGCAGTATGAATAAATCATATTAAATTCAGTAGGAGTTTTTTTAAAAAATTGATTTATATGCCGCCCTTCTCCGGAGACTCAGGGTGGCTTACAGTGCGTTAAGCAATAGCCTTCATAAATATACTTTTGTATATTTATACAAAGTCATCTTATTGCCCCAACAATCTGGGCCCTCATTTCACCTACCTTAGAAAGGATGGAAGGCTGAGTCAACCTTGAGCCTGGTAGGATTTGAACTTGCAGTAATTGCAAGCAGCTGATCTTAATAACAGTGAATTAGTCCACTGCGCCACCAGGACTCCTCAGATTTACCTCTAAATAGATGTATATAGACTTACACCAACTCCATGTATTGGCTATCATCTATATAATCAGCTAGAAAGGCATGAGCTCCCAAGGATCCATAATGCATTAGTAGTATAGGAGTTAATATATGCATATCAATGCATGTCTTCCGTAGTAATTCATAATGTGTATTAATCTACCATGCATCTTAGTTCTGTGGTAAAAATAGCAGCATAATTAGTTTGATAACCAATTATTACTAGCAAGCTAATTATCAGCATAAAGGAACTAAAGAGAGGCATCTGCAGCCATCCAAGATTACATCAAAATGACATATGCAGTGAGATCATAACACATTCTCTACCATTAAGTACTTGTGTCCCATTTTCTGACATAAATTATAGTTTTGGTGTTATGACACTATGACATATCCCCGCCTTCCATATTTTGATGCCTGTGGCTGGTGCACTGATCTTATATTTTTGCATTTATATATCTAGAACAAATTTACTATATAAATAGCAAGTCATTAATTCAGAACTAAACTAAACCCAAAATCTACCTAAAGAAACAGTCATTGATTCCACTGAAGGTTGCAAATAACGTAATAGGTACTTCTATGTTAGTCTGGGATCCTGCAGTCCAGATGGGCCCTCCAAAAGACTTTTGAGCCAAAGACAAGTAGGCATTTCAAGCAGAAAAACATCCACATCTTAAATGCAGGAAACAATAACAGACACCTGAATGAATCAGATGCTCTTTTGGGATGTGCACTTAATGATGAGACTAGAAAGCAAGCTTATCACTGGTCCGAGATCCTCACTAAAGATTCTCAATCTTTAATTGGATCAAATACTCAGCTGCCTGCAACTTGCACTTTGTAAAATACTTGTACTGAAAATGAGATGCAGCACAAGGCAGAGGTGCTGAAGGAATGACTGGTTGCTTCATCACCTAGTGTTTTTATTCTGCATGCTGGGTAACTGTTTGCACCTGGAAGGAAAAAATAAAGAAGAAATGCCAAGGAGGAGGTAATGAATGTATGAGCACAGTGGTTGCTGGGTAACAGCAGGTAGTCTGGGCAATATGGAGAGTCACTGGGGAAGGAGAACTAGAAAGCACTTTGCCGAAGTCCTTCAGACCTAGCAATACCTCTGAAGATGTACATTTTTCTGTCAAATATTTAACAAGCTTCATCTTGCATTATACCTTTGATGTACAGAAGTCTTGGAAAGGAAACAGGGCGTGAGATGGGGAGAAGAATTAGAATGCAGAAGAAAAGCTATTGTGTTCATTAGTTTAATACACATAAATATAAATTCTACTATAAGGGCTATTAACTTGGTGGTTACATTACTCTTCCCCTTCTAATTTCCCTTTGACAATTTGCATTCTTATTATCTCATGTAAAAATGAGGCAGCAAAGAACCTTTGCAGCACCTTTCATCATGCGGAGAGCCTCACCAGTAAAATAAACTTCAGTTATTCCAGAAGCATTCAAATGCTGGTCACATGAGACATAACATCCCTTCAGATACTGAGAGATGAATGCAGTCGAATATATTTTTTGGTTGCAAGATGCACAACGATACAGCTTCCCTTCCAGGGTGAATCTGGCAGCATCTGATACTTGACTTCTGGAATCATCAAAATCCCATTCAAATCTGCTGAAACGTTCCTTCAGCTTTTAATGGATCTTGGATTCGGCTCTTGGCAGTTGGACTGCAATTCATAACTTATCCTGCTGCCTCTTGGTTTAGTAGCGGTTTGCTCCAAGCCTGAGACAGCCATGTCCTCTGGACAAACAATGTCAGTTGTGTTCTTCTTCTCCCATTCACTAGCAGCATTTTGTGCCGA
Organism: Ptyas mucosa; assembly: GCA_012654045.1. Taxonomy (NCBI): domain Eukaryota; kingdom Metazoa; phylum Chordata; class Lepidosauria; order Squamata; family Colubridae; genus Ptyas; species Ptyas mucosa. Next base: position 13,574,501 of record WNWU01000001.1, on the reverse strand, counting down.
GTGCCCGACCTCAGAACATATGTTGATTTACTATTGACATGCATGGCGGAGATAGACTATAACACAAGGAGAGCTGACTACATACCCTGAGTAAGCACCTGCTTGGTAAATTCTCCATAAAGATTTAATGAGGTTCATCCAAAGTAGTGCCTATTCTCCAACAGGGCAGGATGGAAATAAGCTTCATGTTATTTCTGTGCTTGAAGTCCTCCAAATTGCTGTAAATAATGACTTTCCATCTTGCTTTGCAGTTGGCACATAAAAAGTCAACTTTATTAAGGGCTTATTATAGCAGTCGTCATCAAATCTCTCCATTTTTTGTAATTTTCCCTCTATCAGTTTGCCTCTATAGAAGCAGAAGTGTTCTAGAGCTGTGTTCTGTTTTTCCCAGCGATGGCCACTAATCTTGAAGGTAATATATAGGTTTCTGGGAACACAAAGTACATTTTGTAATTTTATACTATTTCTTTGAATGTGCTGTGGATAGAGAATGCGAGCTTTGTGCTTTTGCTTATTCACATTAGACTATTTCTAGGTGAACGTTTCCCAGAAAGGCTTGCTAGATATTACAGTTTGCCTTATGAATAAACATAGATAATATTGCATACATAAGAGTTTTGAGGGTCATCTAATCCAAGCCCTTCACAGACAGGAAATCGAGAATAGAGAACCTGCCCCAAGATTGTTGACAAGAAGAGCTCTTTGTATTATGTTACTCACATTATCAAGAATCTTTTTATTGTGAATTGAAATCTAACCTCATTGGGTTTCTTTCAGTGTTCAGGCTTACACAGAAAGGATTTTCATCCTTCCACTTTCACCTTTTAACAGTGACCTTCCAGAAAAAGATCTGGGAACATGTAAGACATGTCATGGATTCATTTGGGAGGGGTTTAGACTTTTTGACCTCACTGCTCTTCACTCCAAAACAAACTCAATCCACATCATTTATTCTCTCCCAGCAAAAGCTGCAAAAAACCAAACGTGCAAATCTAAAGAAGTAGTGATGGCATTAGTTGCATACAAACAACAGTAGCAACTTTTTAAAATAGAAGCTCTCGTTACATGCCAGTTTTAAAGGACATTGCAAGCCAAAGAACAAATATCAACCCTAAAACATAAAGAACTGATGAGAACTGATCATCATCAGATGATCAACCATCAGAACTGATGAAGCTTCTTGGAGGAGAAGCAAAACATTTTTCTTCTTCCTCTTTAAGGAAAAAAACATTGCCTTTTGAAGAAAAAAGCACTTTGAGAAAACTATGAAAACTATGGGTGACTGAGAATCTCCACAGTCATAAAGGTCCCAGGCTATTTTTGATTAGAGCTACACAAGTTAGTGACAGATGCAGACATGATGTTTGTTAAAATACAAGCCATTATATACTTGTTAAAAAAAAAAGCAAAGTTAAACAATCTGTAAAAAAAAAAAAAGTCTGTTAAAGAAACTGATTTGAATATTGCCTGACTAATGCAGACAAGGCAATGGCCTGAAATTTTACTGAACCGCATATCCCCTAGGAAGGCACTGACAAAAACCACTTCTGAAAAACCTTGCCAAGAAAACTGCTGGGACTTGTCCAGGCAGTCTTGGAGAATCGGACGTGATTGAATGGAATAAAAAAACAACACACTGCATCCTCTAGTTTTCTCACAGCATTTCTCAACCTTATCATTTTTAAGACATGTGGACTTCCAGAATTCCCCAGCCAGCATGAAACACTGTAATAGTGTTTCACCTTGTGTCAAACACAAGGCCCGCAGGCCAGGTCCAGCCTGCAATGTGGTCAGATCCGGCACACAGGGTCATCCTGGAAAATGTAAGGGGCTGGCCCACATCGCTTTGGCCCAGCCTACCCAATGCAAAGAGGAAACATCGGGCCAGCAGTTTGGGGAATGGCATCAAGCTGGCCACGCCCACCCAGTTGGCCACGTCCACCCAGTCGTCCTTGCCCAGTTAGCGGAGTCAAGTTAGCCACGCCCACTCAGTTGCCCACACCCATCCAGTCAACCATACCCACATGGCCCCAAAGTCAACCATAGCCCTGATGCAGCCCTCAATGAAAATGAGTTTGACACCCCTGGTGTAAAGTTTCCTGTTCCAGCCTGTTCATTCTTCTGGCAGTTGAATACAATGGATCTAGGTCCACTGATGATTAGACTCAAATCCAGTTGTACCTCTAGAAAAGGACTTGGCAAGATAGACAAAATCTGTCCGTGGAATGGAATATTGCATTCACTGCTTTGTGATCTTACTTTCTTCCTGGAATGGTCATCTTCTCAGTCTGTTACAACAATTATTGAAGTGGTTCACATAAAACTGAGTTCTTTGTAAGGTTTTAGATGTTGGCTTTCTGTTTTCATATGCTGTTCCACCGTATTTGTGAAGCAGGACACATGGATTAAAAATAACAATAAAATAGTCCATTATATGCACATGGACATATAAGCCTGTGGACCTTGAGGTTTTGAAGAATACAACATTTGCAAATGAATGCAAATTAATTTGAGTGATGGATTGCTTCTGATGTAAGAGAAGGATTTACCTTACTTTTTAAAAATTTGCTTTGGCTAATACCCATAATAGCTCACAGGTTTTTTTCCCCCATACAAATAACCAATTTGAATTGTTTTACCACTGGTTGTGCCAAAGCATTGTAAAGGCTTTTTCTACATCATTGTAATATGAATTAAACAGAAGGAAGTGATTAAAAGTTCCGTCTTAGTAGCAATTATTCTTTAGGTAATTATTTTAACTAACTACTTAGATGATAGGTACAAGAAGAACATAACCCTCCCTTTAAAAGTGGCTAGAATTATTTTACAAAGGAACTGTTTAACACTGTATGACTGGTTGATTCCATAGGTAAATAAATCTGGATCCATTCTGGGTCTGCAAATAGTGTGGTTTGGTTCAAGAAAAGTCCACTTTGTGTGTGTGTGTGTGTGTGTGTGTGTGTGTGTGTGTGTGTGTGTCTGTAGGAAAACAGTCACAGACATTCTCCATCAGTAAAGACAATAGTTCATGGAGAACATAAAATTTACTTGCAGTACAGCTTGTAACTTTAATTATGCCATCTGCTTTGATTATACACTAGTTTCTTATAGCCTATGACTTTAGGATTATTTTCCCAGGACAACAAAAGTTTGATATATTGAGTAAATTGTAGTTCATAAAATAGCAAAAGCACAAAAAATGCAGTACATATTTCATAAACAGACTTTTGTTTCCATTTGCTACTATTTTAGTACTGTGAATAGCTACATATTGTAATTACCCCGTATATATTCGAGTATAAGCCGACGTGAATATAAGCCAAGGCACCTAATTTTACCACAAAAACCTGGGAAAACTTATTGACTCGAGTATAAGCCTAGGATGGGAAATGCAGCAGCTACTGGTAAATTTCAAAATAAAAATAGATACCAATAAAATTACATTAATTGAGGCATCAGTAGGTTAAATGTTTTTGAATATTTATTTCAAAGAAAAACAGTAAACTAGCTCTGTAAGTGGAAAAGAGGGTCAACAAAAACAATATGGTATTAACAATAACTTTAAAAGTACAACCTTTAAAACCTTAGCTTAATCAGCAACCAAGCTAAAACACAAGAGTTAAAATCCTTCAAAACTGGATTCCTCCTCATCATCTGTATCTCCAAATAGAGCTTCAGCTGATCTAATTTCAGGCAAGTTCAAGCCTCTGTTAAGAGATACCTGCATTCTCTCTCTCTCTTTCCCCCTTCCTTTTTCTTTTTCTTTCTTTCTCCCTCCCTTTCTCCTTTCTCCCTTTCTGTGAAGAACCCCAGAAGGTCTTTGGTAGGAGTAAGAAAAGCCAGTCGTTTTGAAATGTTTTATATCTTACCCTGAGCAAGGATAGCTAGTGCAGGCATTTACAATAAGCTCTCAACTCAAGTTCAGTGAATTTAGGGATCCCCAAACAGTGAGGATGAACTGTGAGTAAAAGGGTTTACCCTTCCCTCCCTCCCCATCCTCTCTCTTTCTTTCTTTCTCCCTCCCTTTCTCCTTCTCATTTGGCATTCTTAGAGCTCCACTATTGATTAGCTTAGCCTGAGCAAGGATAGCTAGCAGCCAATTACAATAAACTCTCAACTCAAGCTCAGTGCACCTGGGGATCCCCCTAAACAGTGAGGATTTCTTTGTTTCTTTCTCCTTTGAAGGCTCTCCCCCCCCCCCACAGCCCGTTTTTGTTTCCAGGGGGATGCAGGGAGTCTTGCTAGGCACCTCCCTCATGCCCCATTTTGGCCTTAGCAAGCCTCCCTGCAGCCCCTAGGAGCCAAAAAGGGGCACAGGGAGGGTGCCGTACCCCCCGACACACCCCATTTTGGCCTTTGCAAGCCTTCTTGCAGCCCCTGGGAGCCAACAGGTTGCAGTGGGAAAAAGGCATTTTTCCCTCACTTGAGTATAAGCTGAGGTGGGGCTTTTTTCAGCATAAAAATGTGCTGAAAAACTCGGCTTATACTCGAGTATATACGGTAACAAATTAATTCACCTATTCCTCCTCCTTTTTTTAGATTAAATGATCTAGCTCAGCATTTTAAAGTACAGCAAATCAAATTCTGGGTACAATTGAAATGGCACAATTGAAGCATAACAATTTTCTCCTTCATTGTACCATCTTAAGTGCTGCAGAGCTTCACAATCATTTTGTGTTGTTGTTGTCATTTATTTGTTTCCTTACAATTCAGTTAGAAACCAACTTAGGCTAGTTCTTAAGTATTATCAACAAGAGCTAGTACTTTACAATTTTGTAAAACAAATATATGACATTGCCCATTCTCTTTAACTCTAAATCAAGTCATCAGGAGTGCCCTTTCTCTGTCTTCTGGCCAAGATCATAACTGTTCGCAGAGAATACGTGCTTGTTAACCTAATCATTTCTTTCCATGTTATATTGTTGGTATTCAGTGAAGATTTTGTTTTGTTTATAGGTAGTGACTCACCCAGAGCTCCTGTCTGTTGGGCCTGGGGTTCATGGCAATTCACACCCAGAAAGCATGAGATCAGAAATGAGGTATAGGCAGGATCTTGTATTGCTCATGTCTGTGTTCTACAAAATGTTTTTCATCCTCCACTGAAAGAATATTCTATGGCAGAACTAATGTAGCACTTTAGGGATGATCTTAACTTTAAAATAGCCACTTTGAGATTAATTTGAGTTTTTTTATGGAAGATGAGAAGGCATTTGGGACCAAAACTGTCAATAATTGTAGAAAGTACACCATTGCATTTTCTCTAAAATAACACAGTGGACAAATTTTTGATCCAGGATTGGACATACTAAACAACACTGTGCTCTCACTTAACAAACTGTTTTTGATATTGCTCTGCAGTGAGTTTACACAAACTCTTCTGACCAAAAAGGGAACTGTTTGCATAAGACAGCAGTTGTTTGAAATGTGGGACTTCAGAACAGATAGAATGGAAAGGTGTGTATGTGTGGTTAAGCCATTTCATATGTCTAAAATCAGAGGGAGAATCCATTTGAAAAAAGAAGCACACCACTTAGAAACCTGAACTAGGCTCAGGCAATTTGAATAAAATTGAGGTCAAATGAAAACAGCAGACATGAGAACTATTATTATAGGTCCATTTGATTAGTATAGAAGAGGAAATTTCATGTGAATCTTTCACCATTCATGGAAAGCTTATGCAGTGATGTGCCACAGGCATGTAAGTTCTTTTAACATTTATTATAAGGTTTTGAGCACCAATAGGATACGTTGTGTGTAATATATTCTTTTCACTTACTTGCATGTATGAATTTATTATACACTGCATCAGTCTTCAGGGCACTAGATGATCTCAAATTTCTTCTCTTAAATTTTAATAAGATAGAGGAGGGGATGTGAATATTATTTTATTTTTATTGTCTTTACACTGTAAAATAACTAATCCATGGCTGGGTGGGTTCAGAAATATGCATCATTAGGTTTGATAGCAAACTCACTTAAAGTTTTGTTTTGAACTAGACAACTCTTGCCCCATTGGATCTTCATTTTGGAGATTATTATTATTATTTTGCCTAAAGAGAGAAACATAATGATCAAAGGTGGGCAAAAAAAATACTGGGGATGACTTGTGACTTCCTGCTGGTTTCCCCATTGGGTTTCCTTGTATTAAGCTGGCAGAGGACATCAGGAATCTTCCTTCTTGCTCCCTCCCTTCTCCTTCTTTCTTTCCCTTCTTCCCTGTTCTTCTCTCCCTTCTCTTTCCTTTCTTAGGAAAGAACAAGATCTGGACCACGCAGGTTATTCTAGAGGTAAGAGGCTTTCATAGAAATGACACACTTCTGAGGTCCTGTAGGATAGGATTTCTTTCAGTAATGGTACCTGGAGCTAGTCCACCATGGCAAATCTTACCGGATAAGCAGAAATAATTAAAAATAGCTCTGGTGGCTCAGCAGACTAAGGCAGTTATTAACATCCACTTACATCTGCTGCCTGCAATTACTGCAAGTTCAAATCCCACCAGGCTCAAGGTTGACTCAGCCTTCCATCCTTTCTAAGGTAGGTAAAATGAGGACCCAGATTGTGGGGGCAATAAGCTGACTTTGTATAAATATACAAAAGTATGAAGGCTATTGCTTAACATATTGTAAGCCGCCCTGAGTCTCCGGAGAAGGGCGGCATATAAATCAAATTTAAAAAAAAAAAGTAGTCCTGGAGACCCACACATATCACATTGATTTTTTAAACCAGTTGTAAACCAGACAAACCATGAAATGTCCAGTTTTTATTAAAATATAAAGCCTTTGCATGTACAAATCCAAGTGAAGAACTATGGATGTGGAAGCCAAACAGTATTGTATGTATTGTCCATTGATCAATGCTGTAATCTGCTTTTGGCTCAGTCTTGAAAAATCCTGTTCCTTTGACAGAAACTACATCATAGCTTGTTGCCCAGTTGACATTCCGCCATAACATATAAAATTATTGGTTGTGTTTCAGCTTATCTCAGTGTAAGCATTATTTTTTAAAGTTTTGTTTTCTCTACTTATATATCATCTAGTGTATGTGTTCTGACATGCCAGATGTCAAATATTTATTAGCTAGAGCATCTGAAATCGGCTCAGAAGAAAGTTATCTTCTACTTTTGAGTAGATTAATTGCTTATTTATATACTTTGTTGGAAATAATACAGTTCTATTCCTTTGTTGTTGCTTTCTTGCTTAAAAATATCCTGTTACAGGAAGAGGAAGAACCATCGTTGTAGTTGAACGATAGTTCCCAGCAGTTCTACCCATTATGAGCAACAGTAAAAAATATACTAGATGTTGCAACTATGCAACCTATAAAGGGCCACAGACTCTCCAATATTTCAATTTCTTTACATGATATTAAATAGCTAGAAACTTACTGTATGGTAAGGTGGTTCTGAGAAAAACCAACAGGTTTTGCATAATACCAGATAAATGAGAGGACTACTGAGTGTTGGAGAAAGAAAAGCCATCTTAGTCAGATTTCAGCACTGGAGAAAGTTTCCTAAATTGAAAGATTTAAATTTCTTTAAACAAATATTATTTAAATATAACATACATTTCAAAATTATTAGTTGTAATGTTTTAATTTATAACTATAATAATATCCATATCAGATCACCGTTAAAGAAATAAAAAGAATGTTGGCTAAAGTTCCTTCTTTTGTAGAGGAACAGCTAATTATTATTTGCTTCATGTTTTTGCACGAGCATCATAAATATTCTTTTTCATTATAGGGAATTTTATGCAGCTTTTGTAAGCCTTAAAATTCACCCATGTAGTATCTGTGGCTGTATGGCCTTGTTGAAATTGCTAGAATTTGCTACTGGTCAAACAGTATTATAGTTACAAAGATTCCTTTGTTGTCATTGTTAGGCAATCTACAAATATTCTGAATTTTTACAAGAGTTTTATGACTGCCAATTTTAATTTAAGTTGTTTTTTCTATTCATGGAGCATTTTTTGGGGGGGGGGGGATATCCACTGCTGATGGAAACTTCAGCAGGAGGCCAATATAATGGCACCTTGCAGTTTCCATGTTTCCTTGGACTTCTTTTCATGACAAACATGCTTGTCTGAGAGTTCCATCTGTTTGCTCCCTGTGAAATGGGTATTATGATAGAAAATTGTGAGTTTATGTTTTCAGATGTTCATTTTTTTAAAAAAATTATTCCTATCACATGAGAATTGACATCTGGACAAAGAAGTGGATTTTTGGTATCTTACTTACAGCTAAAAGATTTAGTGTTCAGCACTAGAAGGACAAACAACATATGGATCCAACTGTTCAGTAGTCTGCAGAATTGATGCCATCAGCAATTTACAGATGTTGCATTTTTAGCCTGACTAGTTTGTCTTCTGGCAAAGTAATACTTGCTGACTAGCCACACTAACTTGGTGATAGGGAAGTCAAGTCCTTAGCACTTGCCACTAATTTTGTAAAAGTGTCCAGATAAGTGCTCAAGAGCCCTAATATACTAGACACCACCAAACGGTTAACACTGTTCTACTACATGGTAAATAAGGGGATGTAGTGGCTCAGTGGCTAAGACGCTGAGCTTGTCGATCAGAAAGGTTGGTAGTTCGGCAGTTCGAATCCCTAGCGCTGCATAACGGAGTGAATTCCCATTACTTTCCCCAGCTTTTGCCAACCTAGCAGTTCGAAGACATGTAAAAATGCAAGTAGAAAAATAGGGACCATCTTGGTGGGAAGGTAACAGCGTTCTGTGTGCCTTCGGTGTTTAGTCATGCCAACCACATGACCACGGAATTGTCATCAGACACTGCTGGCTCTTTAGTTTAGAAACGGAGATGAGCACTGCCCCCTAGAGTCAGGAACGACTAGCATGTATGTGCAAGGGGAACCTTTACCTTTTACTACATGGTATTTACTTCTTTTGGTTGAGCATCTAAAAATATGAAGCCAAACTATTTACCAGGATCACATGTCTCTAGTGGCCTGGTACAGGAGTAAAAGTCAGAGAGACAGTAATAGTGAAAGTAGCACAAGCAGAAATCTACTCTTGCAAAAATCAATTCACCCTTGAGCTTTTCTCATCTCTTAGTGACTATGGATATATTTGTATAGCTTGCTTGGCAACAATGTGGAAGTGGGTTACCTTTGCAACGGTCTTTTCTTCTGGGATTATATTTGATTTTTCAGTCTAGCCTGCAGCCCTGGAGGAATTTTATCCATGTACAGGCTTGTCACAACCAAATTTAGGTATCTGGAACAACTAAGTTTACCTCTTGATGCAAAGTCTGCATCTCTCTTCATCTGACACAAGTATATTAGTTAACATTCTTCCACCCTGATATCATGAGAAATATTACTTCATTTGTCTTTCTTGCTCTCCATCATGCTTATGAACCAGGTCCTGCCACAAGTTGGAATACTTGTGATATGCCACAAGTTGGGATCTTGGGATATGTGTATCATCTGATGCAGGGGTGTTAAAATCGCAGCCCGCAGGCCGGATGCGTCATATGCTGGCCACGCTTATCCGTTTTAGCGAAGGGGGAAAAGTTGGGATACGTCACGTGATGACAACATGACGCTGCGAGTTTGACACCTCTGATCTAATGATTAATTAATCTGATCACCCCTGATATAATTAATCACCCCGATCTAAGGATTAACCCTCAGCTGAATTTTTAAACAGTTGTGCAGTTTTAATCTAAGCCCCAGATTCATCCTCCACTTCTTTGTCTGAAAAAAGTTGTCTTTTTTGTACATAGTAGGAAGCAAACAGTTAGATAATTAAAGCAAATGTAAAGCCTGTGCCAGTTAAGAGGCATCAACTACAATCCTAAATTAAGTTCTATTAAAATTTAAATCCCAGTGTTTCCAATGCAATGAAACCTAACACATAAACTCACATTTTTCTATGCTGGTAAAGCTGCGTTTCCACAAAACCCAAAGTGTGGTCCTGATTGCTTCCTGCTATGTACGAGTGAGTTTATGTGTTAGGTTTCATTGATGGATATGCTGTAACTGTAGATGTAGAGATGAAAAGATTTATAGGAATCTATTTATTTCTGTAGGACTTTGGACATAAAACATCAATCCAGTTCTAAACAGAAGTAGGACCAATTAATTTAGGATTGTAGCTGATGCCTCTTAATTGGTACAGACTTTAATTATCTGACCGTGTGCCATATAGCAATATTAAAAGGAAAGGAAGCTAAATAAAGGAAAATGGTAAGTGTACATAACTTTCATTATCCATGCTCAAGAGGGATATTAAGTCATTTCTCCTTAAGTTTTCAGTTTTCTGAATAAAGCAACCAGGACCACATTTTCCAAGCCTTTATTATCAACAAACAACCATCTAAATGAAGATAATGCTTTATATTGGAAGGGTTTTTTCCTGTTTTGTCATAGTGGTGTGAACACTATTGTAATGGCATCAAAACACTTTTTTAAAGTCTTTGTTGAAATATTTGGCATTTTAAAGACCCATTGGTATGCCTGCTTAACTACTTCAATATTTTTTATTTGAAGGGCTAATATGATAGCTATTTTGGTAACAATGGCAATACCCCTGCTCCAAATCATTGTGCCATTTTCTTTTCTTTCTTTTTTTAAAACAATTTTTATTCAACATTTACATCTTTAACATCCTTGTTACATTTTTACAGCTTTCCGATACCGGCATCTTTGATAATATCTATAACCAAGTATATATACATACATTTTATATATTACTTACTAATTTCTATATTCTCTACAATTTATACCTATCTATTACACAATAACTATTTAGTTCCTATTTGCTGCCATTTTCTTTCCTACTGAAATTCCCAGCAGCTTTTTTTTTATTTCTTTAAGAGATAATTCTTGGATTTGCACAGAACTGCAGAAATTGGAGTTAATTTGGGAATTTGGTGGAAGCATCACACTGTTTATCAATCTGGCTGAAACAAATTTCTGTGGAGGAGAGGTTAAAGGTCCTTGTGTCTATCACAAATTTGAGGTTATAATCTTCTTAATTCTTTGTTACCAGCCATGCTAGTCCATGTCACACATATCTCAATTAAATCAACCTGGTTAGGCACAATGAACTCTTGCAAATATTATAATGTTGAATGTAGAATTTGAAGGTCTCTTTAATAAACATTTATGATATATGGTATCCAGATAGTAATAAGAGGTTAGCAGGAAAAAATCATTAGACACACATACACACACACACACACACACACACACACACACATATTTTCTGAGGTTTTCGTGGGTGTTTGTATGTAGGTCTTTGGTTATTTGGGTTTTCTCCCGCGTAAAATTGGAAGTGTCTTGGAGACGTTTCGATGAAGTCTCATTCGTCATCTTCAGGCTGGTGTTCTCGGCTTCGTCCTCCCAGGAGCAATTGCAATTGCTCCTGGGACTTTGTCGAAACGTCGCCAAGACACTTCCAATTTTACGCGGGAGAAAACCCGAGTAACCAAAGACCTACATATATATATATATATATATATATATATATATATATATATATATATATATTTGCATGCATACATACATACATACATACATACATACGTGTGTGTGTGTGTGTGTGTGTGTGTGTATATATATATATATATATATATATATATATATATATATATATATTCCAAAAAGAATTTATGTTTACCCCAAAGAAAAATCCATACGAATATTGACAGGACCTTTTAATTTTGATTTATTGAATAAGCTATAGTGGCTACATTTGAACATAATACTAAATCATAACATAATGGATAATGTTATGAGGCGATTCAGATATAATTTGCTAATCTAAAATCAAGTAACTTTATGTCTTGATACTGTGAAGCAATTAAAAAAGAATAGGATCCACAGTTGTTGGGACTTAGTAGTCAACTATGGCTGCTATATCTGGACTGTAAAAATCCATATAAGGGCCACAGAATACAAAAGGGAATTCAGAAAACTTGTATTCTTTTCTGCCATCCAGTAACAATTTGGATTTCCGCTGCCCAGATACAGTAACCTTTTAAAACATGTATTGGATGTTAAGCTTCCATTAAAATTTCTTTCTTTCTTTCTTTCTTTCTTTCTTTCTTTCTTTCTTTCTTT
>WNWU01000001.1:13547870-13562407 GCA_012654045.1 Ptyas mucosa | reverse complement strand
TTTCTTTCTTTCTTTCTTTCTTTCTTTCTTTCTTTCTTTCTTTCTTTCTTTCTTTCTCTCTCTCTCTCTCTCTCTCTCTCTCTCTCTCTCTCTTTCCTTCCTCCCTCCCTCCCTCCCTCCCTCTCTCTTTCTTTCTTTCATTTGATTTATGTGCCGCACATCTCATATAGAGGCGATTAAGTGTTGACTGAGAGCTACATTTCATGTAGAAAGTTTGGGCTGATAGAAGGATATACTTGCAGTCCATTTGGTGAAAAGGCCAAATTTAAAAAAGTGACATAAAACAATAAATGATACAGACATTTTCCCTGCTAGGAAATGTGGTTATTAACCACTCTCTGTTACTATCCTGTCTTGTGTCTTCAGATTCTGATTCTGTGGCATCTTGACTTTTGTATGGCGATATGTGAATTGAGAATGTCAGACCAAAATTCTGAGAATTACATGACCTTTGGCATTTCCTATTCTAATTAACATTGTTGTGCCTATAAAAAAATTATAAGAATGATTAAGGAAGGGTTAATTGTTATTTACTAATATTTTCCCTGATTTTCCTTTAAAAAAGAAAGGTATTTGACAGCCTGCATTAATTTTCAAATTACCTGAAGACTTCAGATGCTTAAAATGCCACATTATTTTTAGCTACAGCTGTCAGACAAAAATAAATGTCTTGAACTTTGGCATCTGTGTATACATTTATAAGAACAACTCTGCTTCAGTTGTTTCCCTAAGGATTAGAATATCAAGTACTCTCAGCTATTCCTAGTTTCTTTTGAATGATGCAACAGAAAACCAGCCTTATGGAATAGAAAACTGAGTAACTGGTCAAATCATGACAAGGTTGCATAATCCATTCACATAATTGGTATTGCACGGTAGAGAGCATTTATTGAGAAAAGGATGCAAACTGACATGAATTCAATTAAAAATGAAAAAAAAAACTCCATATAGATAGTCCTTGACTTTACGACCACAACTGAGCCCAAAATTTCTTTTGCTAAATGAGATGTTAAGTGAATGTTTCTCCATTTTACGAGCTTTCTTGCCACAGTTAAGCAAATCACTACAGTTATGAAGTTAGTAACAGAGTTGCTAAGTGAATCTGGCTTTCCCATTGATTTTGCTTGTCAGAAAGTTGCAAAAAGTGATCCCATGACCTTGGGACACTACAACTGTCCTAAATATGAGTCAGTTGCCGAGCATCTGAATTTTGATCATGTGACCATGGGAATGCTTCAATGGTTGTTAAGTGTGAAAAATGGACATAACTCACTTTTTTCAGTGCTGTTGCAACTTCAAATGGTCATTAAATGAACTGTTGTAAGTAGAGGTCTACTTGTATTGTTAATTTCATGGACCCCAGGTTTCTGAAAAGTAAACAAATAGCATTCCATAATTAAAATGAAATGAAGTAAACTCTATTGAAGGTGTTCAGAATGCAGACTTGAACACCGCAAGTAAAATAGGAGTGACAGAGTACCCCAAAATTCTTTCATGTCTTGGAAACATTTGACATTATTAATATTGCTGATTATAGCTACAAGTAGCTCACTTTGTTGTATTTTCTTTTTAATTACAGCTATAGCACAGTCAGAACAAACCAAAGAGGGAAGGTCTGAACGTATAACTAGCCATTGATTTCCTCTGATTTATTTCAACCTGGATTTATTCCTCATGTTTCTTTATATGCTATTAATTCAATAAGATAGATAGTAAAATCAAATTGCAAGTAGTGTCTTCTGGGGCAGTATAATTTACATGAAATATTCTGCCTGGGCATTAAATATCTGGTCTGGATTTGTTTGTTTTTTTCTTGGAGTGAATACTATCAGAAAACCATGCAGAAATCATGATGGGTATATTAGCAGATAATGAAGATCAATCAGAATGATTCAGAATGTAGATAACTTGTGGGAACCAATTATATTTGTGCTCCCAAAGAATTACAGTTCTGTCAATCTCGTTCTGCATCAATGATTGCTTATTCTTCTGAACGATCCTCCAAATGCAGCTCAAATAAGTGTTTGTAAATGCTTTCCACAAGTTTATTATTGATATTGAATATATTATTATGATTGGTTGTATAGTCAGCCAGATGTTTAGACTGTATTTGGCAATTTTATCCACTTACTGATGCCTTCCCAAAGACCTGTGATGCTGTTTGATGGTATTGTTGCAAGATGTTGCAAGTACAGTTGCTTTTTTGCAATTGACTGATGGTGATTTTGTCAATGCTGATGGCATTCAAATGGTGCTCCAGATGTTTTGGGATTTCACCTAAGCAGTCTATTACTATTGATACTATCTTTACTTTCTTTTGCCACAGTCATTCAATTTCTATTTGGTATTTTATGAGGTCCTTCATTCCTTTAAAAGATGAAATGAATAGCTAAAGTTTTAACAATACTACGTGTAAAAGAATGATCAAAAGAAAACCTCTGAAGTACAGGTAGTCCATTATAACCATTCATTTAGCAACCATTCAAAGTTATAACAACACTGAAAAAAGTGACTTATGATTCATCTCTACACTTAAAGCCATCACAACATTCTCATAGCCAATGATCAAAATTGAGGAGCTTGGCAACTGGCATGTATTTACAACCGTTGTGGCATCCTGGGGTCAGGTGATCATCATTCATGACCTTCCTAGCCAGCTTGTGAGAAGCAAAATTGATGGAGGAAGCAGGATTTACTTAATGATCACAGGCTTCATTTAACTGCAGTGATCCGCTTAACAATCCTAGCCAAAAAAAAAAAAGATTGTAAAATCAGGCAGGATTTTCTTAGCAGCTGCCTTGCTTAGCAACAGAAATTCTGGTTTCAACTATGGTTGTAAACCAAGGATTACCTGTAAATCGGAAGCATCAGACAAAGATGGAAATATTTGCAATTCTGTTTGTCTTTCTCTGTTGACCAAGGAAGAAACATGCTGGGTAAGCATCAAAGGGAAGCTCCCGGAAAGCTTTTAAAAACCTTCCTACGAAAGTTTGTATTGCATTAGTCTCTGCAAGAATTATCAGTAAGCCTTGGAAGGAGGGCAGTGACAGGTGAAGAAAATTGTTACAGCTACTGCACAGTAGGAACCTATTAAGCTTTCTTGTCTGTAATTACCTCTGGTTTCTCCACAGTATTGGTCTTGTATAATACAGCGCCTGTAATATTACCGCAGCTGCTGCTTGGCTGATTTAAAGAAAATACATCAAAAGTGTTTTTTTTTTAAAATAATAAATATAAAGGGTTTTTTCCCCCCATGACATTCCCTCTTGATATGCAGATTACTTCAGTTGATAATAAGCTCCATGTAGCAAACTTGTTATTTGCCCCGGAGTTCAAAGGCTTTACACAGCAAGACAATGATACCAGCATTGTAGAGAATGACACTGAGCAAATGTTACATGCTTTGAACTAACTGGGGGAAAAAACGTGGACATTAATAATATTGCAAGAGTGTTCATTAAACCTGGGAAATGCTTAAGTAAAGAAATCTTTAATTGAAAGTGCCAAAGATGGCCCAGGTTTGAGTTACAGTTTTCTTATCCATTGATTGTTTCTTCTGCAATTTATTGAATAAACTACAATACGGTCAGGCCTTTTACCACTAAAAAAATAAGTGCTTCTATTAAGAAAAGTCATCCTAGTTGGAAAACTTGGGATCCATTCTTATTTTGGTTTTTTTTATATAACAGCAATTGGAGAGTCATGATGCAAGTTACAAGTGCCTTTGTTTTCCCAATTCACATCTGGAGCTAGCTTACCCAGTTAGCTTTCTTTTTTAAAAAAAACTTTTTAAAATTATTTTTACAACAACAACACAACATACAAAACACGAACACACAATATGTGTTTCTTTTTACGTATCAGTTTTGTTCCTCTTATCTTCTACTTTCTACATTCTCCATTTTACTCATTTATTATTATTTTTATCTTTATCGTCCCTTTATTTCTAGTTTTATTCACTTACAGTATTTTACACATTTGTCACATCATTTATTCACTTTTACTTTCCTTAGTCTCAAGCCAATCATACCACTTAGTCCATACTTGATAATATTCTGTATCTCCAGTTAGCTTTCTTTCTGGTTGGTACTGGCAGCTGCTAGATCTGCTTGGAGCTCCCAAAACCTAACTCTGTATGGAGCAATCAAGCATCAGGGTAGCACTAATCCTTCAGAAACTAGGCTCAACTCATCCCATGTAGAATTCTTCCATACAGGGTTTCTAACATTCCAAAAGCAGCTCTGCGTCTTTGGCTCCGCACAATATCAGAAACGTTGGGAGAGCTGATCTGATCCATTTTCAGCTTAACTGTGGTGTAACTGAAACTAAGCTTTTATTGTTCTTGTTGAGATGAGCAGTTTGTGGATGGGCAAGACAACCTTTGTCTTCCTGGCTGTTGAACTTCAAGCCAGGTAAGGAAATTTCTAAGATGACAAAGTTAAGCAGGACTAAAATTACTATAGAATATGGATAAAATCAAATTTCTTCACACCGCACCAAGAAGACTATAAAGTACTTAACACCAGGTTACATTTTTCTTTCTTTGCTTTTTTGCATGGATGCGATAATTCTTGTTTTATGCCATAGAAGCAGATTCAGTCATTTTGGACTCGTTTTCAGCATCTCAAATTGTCAGAAGTAAAAGATAATTATAAAATGCTGCCCAACTAATTCTGCAAATTGGAGAGTGACAATCTAATGTGGAAACTCCCAAGCTAAAGATGTGCAACTTTTTGAGGATGAGAATTTGATCTTTAGCATGGGGGGGGGGGGGGCAGCACTCCCAGAAAAGAACAAAAACAATGAGAAGGTCCTGGGTAAATATTACATTTGATTTCATTTTTAATAAATTTCAATTGACTGAATATTATTAATAAGATTAGTATCAAGTCCCACATAGCTGGCAAGCTAGTAAAGATGATGTGGATCTCAGGAAAATGTCTTTAATGCAGTAAGAGCAGAATCTTAAAAACTGAAAGCATAAAAATCTAGGAAGCAACTAAATTAAGCCAGCCTCTTGGAAAACACCTATATTCCCAGAGTGTCACATCTGAACTGTGTTGTCTCTTCTTACATAAATGTTGTTCAACATTTTCTTCCCACAGATTCTTCCTATAATGTACTCCCTACTATAGCACCACAATGTTCTCCACATAGTCTTTAAAGAATTCAGGGCAGTATTCGTAACCTTGGTTTCTTAAGCTCCATCTGTGGATACATTGGTGGAAAGTATCAGAAATGTTAGCTTTCCTTGCTGCCTGATTTTATCCACTTCATTTTAGTAGTGCATTCTGCTCAGAGTATGGTTCAAGCTTCTTTGTTAACCTGAATTAAACATGTGTAAAATTTAATTATATTCTATTTGAAACCATTTCATTTTTAAAATTAACATGCTTTCGCTCACCTGCGGTGGTTAATTTTTGATGAAAATTTTAAAAATGAATTAATCTACATATGAAAGAAACAAGTATATCTAATTCTTCTTTGATCCTTTAGAATTCAGAAAGTTGTACCCACATAATTCCCCAGAAATAAGGTCGACTCAAGGGAGTCTGTTTTTTATTTAGCAATATGCAGATTTTATAGATTGTATTAAGTCGTAACTTCTTAACTAGCATTTTGCTGAATAAGGAATTATCAGCTGGATTTAACACAGTAAACTAAAACCAAATTCCTTTGGGACTTAAAGAGCAATGTTGAAGCAGGTTAGGAGACTAACCTGCTTCACTAGAATGCCTGACTAGGTGGCTCAGTGACTAAAACACCAAGCTTGTCAATCAGAAAGGTCGGCAGTTCGGCGGTTCGAATCCCTAGTACAGGTCTCCTGCGTGAGCAGGGGGTTGGACTAAATGACCTCCAAGGTACCTTCCAACTCTGTTACTGTTACTGAGACTGTGATTGCCACATCATTAGATGTCAGTAATTCTGAGCCAAGAGTAGCAAATGATGAAAGCAACATTGTGATGCAAATTCTGCCCTTTTCATACATGCATCACAATGTCACATATATCCTGGAAAGGGGTGGAGCTTGCACTACGTTTGTCATTTTAAGAAAATGCTGGATCTTGTGGACGCCCCTGGTTCAGTCTGAAACATTAAGATAGAGAATGTTTCTGTGTCTCATTAGGAGCCTTCAGGATCATATGGACTATTTGCTTTCCAATAAAAGAATAGGCTGCTTTTAGGAAAGTGCAATTGGGATTATACTGACAAAATAAATATGCTGTGTTAGTGTGTTGCTCATCCTTTGATTTTAATCAAGATGTTCCATGATTAGTGAAAGCATTTTGTTGTACTTTGTGATGAGCTTTAAATATCAACCTCTCAGTTTTTAATAGAAATGCTTGTGAAATTTTGAAGCTATCGAAAAACGCATTTCTTCTGTTGCCCTCCTCCTCTTTACACGTGGACTCAAGCTCTTTCCCATCTTAATTTATACAAATACAATAATGTTGATTTAGAAATGGCTTGAAGGTCAGAAAAAAAGCCTTCAAAATCAATGTAATGTTTTCTGAAAAGAACATAGCTAACTCAAATTTGTTCTGATTTTCCATAGTTAACAGATTCTTCTGAATGAAGTTGGAAGGCAAAGATACCAAACGATTTCCTCAATTTGCATACATACAGATAATTGTTTAAGAATAAAACACTGTGAACAGAATGGGAATTTCCTCCATTTCAAGGCGCCAAATGGGAAACTTTCTTCCAGTAAACATGATTATTAGAAGAACAGCCGATTGAAATTAGATTTTCTCTAGATTAAAAACCTATAAAATTATCCACTGTTTTGTTGATCTGATACAACTCTAATGGAGGCTTCACTATTCAGAAATCGAGGTCAGGTCCCTTGCACATTTCTTGCTATTTTCAAGCTGAGTAATTCTCAACTTGGAGAAAATAGCTGTAATCAAACAACAGTTGAAAGAGAAATACACAAGTGGGGTTTCTTTGTATTAGAAAGGGCAGCAGTGCTAAAAACTGAAATGCAATCAGAAATTAAACCTTCCCCTTCCAAAAAAAATTTTTTTAAAAAAAAATTAAAAAGACCATTAATATTTTAATGAAATTATTTGTTAGAATTAAAGCTGCTCTGAAAAAAATATCCAGGATTGCTTTACTTGTACCCTGTTCTTTTGCAAATTATATTGGCAAATTGCCTCAGCAATTTCCACTTAAAATGTGGGATCCTATCTACCCATATGACCACCTTATATTTTGATCCTTTTTTTTAATGGATCCAATCTAACTTGGCTTCCATCTGCTTTGTCTAATTTGAACTAAGTTCACTTTTCTGTTCTATCCATCCTTTGCCTGGTGTACCATCTCAAACTGTGGTGGTTTCACTTACAGTATTGCTCTACACCAAGAGGTAGGATACTTGGTTTTAGGCAGTGGTGGGATTCAGCCAGTTCGCACCACTTCGGGAGAACCGGCTGTTAACTTTCTGAGCAGTTTGGTGAACTGGTTCTTGGAAGAAATCATTAGGGCAGAGAACCGGTTGTTAAATTATTTGAATCCCACCACTGGTTTTAGCTTTTGGAGGCTCTGTGAATCCAGCCAAGTTTGTGTGAACCCAGCTGATATTCATAAATTGAGGTTAAACCACCCTTTGTCAGGTATGAACAACCAGGCCCAAACCTACAGTGTTTGAGCGATCTATTATATTCTACCTGTAATACAGGAATCTCCTTTGTCTACAGCCTACTTCTGGGAATAGTTGGTTAAAGCTCCAAGGAACTTAGTGGGGAGGTTTCAGCCTTTTGCAGATACATAGTCAGTTAGATCTGTGCTTGATCCTTCCTCTCTACCAGGCTGGGTTCTTCCCAAACACACTTATCTTAATAGTTTGTGATCTTTATTATTCAAAAATTTCAAGTGTTGGTATTTCCACTCAGGATTTGTGGGGATAATATGATTTGATTGCTTTGAGTTTAATGGTCAGCCTAACCACTGTGATTTTAAACTATCATTTATAGCCTTCTGTGTTATGGAAATTCAGCCAGTTGTGGCTTATTTGGTAAATTCTTTGTGTGTGTTTAACTGTTAAAGTATGCTTCACTTTCCTTGGGCATCTTGGCTTTATGTGTTACACAATATATAATTAAACTTGAGCAATGCAGCTCAGTGTATCCGAAGAGCGCAGGGGTAGGATAGCAGACTGAGTCACCTAAAGAGAAAGAATATGGTAAAACAAAAATACTTTGAAATGTATAATTAACGGTTGGTAGTACGCACAGATGCGTTCAGCATCTTGAGTAAATGAGTGGCCAGAATAATTTTTTTTAAAATTTGGGAAATCCTTGAAGTATCTTGAAGTATTTTCTGCAGCCTCTTTTTGACCCATGAGATTCTTGATCAGTATTCATTCAATGTGCTCCACAGGGAAGGACAGGATAGTTTGCAAAAGCTAAGGGAATTCTCAGCTTAGACTGAAAAAGTTGCATGGAATCACAGAGTAATAACTAAACCACCCATTTTTATAATACCATGGCAATATGATTTGATAAATTCCCATTATCAAAAGACCAGAAAGCTTATTAGAGAATACAGAAAGGCTATATAGCCCAGTAGTAGAATGCATAGTGTGCATTTAGCAATTTCCTGTCTGGATTCTTGCTATTCCTGGCGAACTCTGCCAGTCAGATAAATGTTACCGTGTTTCCCTGAAAATAAGACTTCCCCCGAAAATATTTAAATACATGCGCAGCCGGTCCCCGCCATTTCCTCTGGTTAGGGTTAGGGAAACAGAGCTGGAAATCAGGTAAGATGGCAAGAGGATCCCCGTCTCACTCCATGCGCCCCAAAATAATAAGACCTCCCCGAAAATAAGGCCAAGCGCTTATTTCAGGGTTCAAAAAAATATAAGACTGGGTCTTATTTTCAGGAAAAAATGGTAGACCAATGACTTGATCCAGTAAAGTCTTCAATTTACAATCACTTGTTTAGTGATCATTTGAAGTGATGACAATGCTGAAAAAAAATGAATTACAAATAGTCCTCAAACAACCATTGCAGTGTCCCCATGCAATCTTTCCAGCTGGCTTCTGACCAGCAAAATCAATAGGTGAAGCCAGATTCACTTAACAACCATGGCAAAAGTCATAAAATCTGGTGCGACTCATTTAACTGCCTTGCTTAACAACCGAAGTTCTAGGTCCCAATTGTGGTTGTAAGTTGAAGAATCTATACTGTATGGAAGTTTCTTATGTTCCAGTTTAGAGAATGGAGGGCAGATCCCCCCTTGTCTATTCAACGCTACATGGGAATTGTCCAAACATACTCAATCGTAATAACAATAGCACTTAGCAATAGCACTTAGACTTATACACCACTTCAGTGCTTTACAGCCCTCTCTAAGCAGTTTACAGACTTGGTATATTGCTCCAGCAATCTGGGTCCTCATTTTACTGACCTCGGAAGGATGGAAGACTGAGTCAACCTTGATCTGGTCAGGATAAAACTTCTGGCAGTGGGTAGAGTTAGCCTGCAATACTGCATTCTAACCACTGTGACACAACAGTTCTAAATGTAAATGTAATATAAAATTAAGTACATTAAGTGATTTAGAAACCATATCTATAAATCAGAAATCAGATCATTAACTTTAGTAATTCCCCATTTTCTTTTTACTCTTGTTCTGCAGATTGAACCATAATACCATTTGGGGTAATTCAGGAGGCTGCACAGATAGAAAAATTGCATAAAATATTCTAGCATTACTGGGCTTCTTTAACTTAGGCCAAAGGAACCCATGTGCTTTTCTTAGTTTCTTGTGGCTCTGAGCCTAATTTCCAAAACCCTCTTCAAGCAATCAGTTCAGGCTCTTGACAAGAACCATATGTCCTCATTTGGCAGGGAGGGAGAAAGAGAAAAGGTTTGCAGAAAGTCAGGCTCCAGCAATTTACAGTCTTCTGAGAGACTATGTTCCTCAGCAAGGATTCCTTGCTCCTGCTGTAAGTGATTGGAATGGTGATATATTAAATCAAAGCTTTTTGTGTGTGTGTGATTTCCAGGAAAACTTGATCGAGTGATTAAGATACCAGGCTATAAACTAGGAGAGAGTGAGTTCTAGTCTTGCCTTAGGCATGAAAACTGCCTGGGTGTCTTTGGGCCAATCACTTTCTCTTATCCCAACCCATCTCTCAGGGTTATTTGCTGGGAGGGAAATAGGAAGAGAAAGGTATGTATGATTCCTTGCATTATTTTTCAAGTCATCAGACAGTTTTTTTAAAAAATCCCTTTCTTCCTGAAATCCACATTTCATGACAGCTAATTATTTAATTTGAGAGTCTCCTTTTCTGTATTGTTATATGGGTCATGTCACCTATGCATTGCAGACAAATACTGAGAACATATTAATTTATTCTCGAAGCTAGTTGAGGTTCATCAAGGTTCTGTTGAAATACCAAACAAATCTGAGGCAATTAAAAAGAGCTAAAATGGTTCAGCCCCCTTTTAAAACCATTGACTGCTGTTGCCAGAGCAATGAAAGGTGATATTTCAGGGATGTGTGGTTCTGTAAAGTTTTGCAGACGTTCAACGGGAATGCTTCTTAGAGCAAATGATTGCATTATTTCAACTTGTGGTGCTTCATTCCACTTTACAGCCTCCTGTGGCATTTGAAGTAGCCAGAAGAGGCTTCCAAATGTGTCTGCGAGGCAAAACCTGTTTTGTTTCTCCTAAAATTAATACCTCCATCACTGCCACACTATCGCTATTGCTGCTGCTTCTCAGCCTAATCTTGAAACCACTCAATAATTGAACTGCTGTGGATATTTTATTAGTTAGCTTTGACAGACTGGTACTGTTTTTCCTAAAATATTTGTTTCCCTTTTGTTTATCATATGTATTGTGCTCTTTTTGAATTATGATTTTTCATATTGTATGCTCTGTGCTTTGAGCAAAGTATTGAATTATGGTAAAATGTATATATAGTAAAGCTTCCAGTTATGGCTCTCTTTCTTGGCATAACCTAAAATCTGTTCATACAAAATGAAAAATTGTTGTAATCAAGACAATAGTCTTATGATAGATAGATAGTTAGTTAGTTAGATAGATATAGATAGAATGTATATGAAATTATACACACACACACACATATAAAATTTATATTTCGCTGATAAAGAAATAAAGGGAGACTAGTATAGATCTATTTCAAGCTATTTAGCTCTCATCAGCTAGCCATACCCTTACTCGAATTTGAACTTGGGCTGCCTGTATGTTAGGCAGTTGTATTAACCTCTGAGCCACAAGTTCTCCTCTTTTCATCAGAATTTATGTTCCTTAGGGTTAAACTGTTAGGTTATTGGTGTTCTCTGAGTTTATTTTCCCTTAGATATTTAATTACTAGGCTAAGTTAATTCATTCTACTCTCCCATGCATTGATGATGTTGCCAAGATCCCAACTGTTGTTTACAACATTTTTTAAAGATTAAGACTCTTGTATTATCTAGCCCTAACTAAAAGGTAGAAAGACTGAATTTATGATTGACAGCATTTTTTGTTCTATATGGGCCTTTCAGTGCTATAGCTTCTAGTGTGCAGGCAGTCTTTGTTTAGCAACTGACTCATATAGCTGTTCGATGGTATATCAATGATTAAAAAGTAACTTTACAACCTTCACAAAACAAAGGAAAGCCGAGGTAAAATTGTGATGTTTCATTTAGCAACGGCTTTGTTTAATGGCCAAGTTGGTGGTCCCCAAAATTGTGGTTACTAAACAAGAAATACCTGGAATGGCTTCACTTTATGCTGAAGGCTTTTTAATGAAATTGTTACTAAACATGGTAACGGCCCAAAGAAAATCTCCTTGAGGCTTTATGTGATCAAAAAGATGTTAAGTAATTCTTTTAAAATGCAATGAAACTAGGGGTGGATCCTAAATTTTTTTACTACTGGTTCTGTGGGTGTGGCTTATTTTGTGGGCATGGCTTGAGGATCATGTGACATTTCTTTAAGATTTAGCAGAGGTACTGGTCTACCAGGCTTTTAACTGCTTGCAGAGCTGTACCCGTCTACTCATTTCTTTTTGGAGGCACCAGTCTACTCATTTGTTTTTGCAGGCACCGGTCTACTCATTTGTTTTCTTTTAACACTGATCAGCTGTAGAGCGGCCCTTTGAAGCCCCACGGCAAGAGTTTAAACAGTTTTTTTCTCTCTAGCTGATCAGCTGGGACTCAGGAAGCCGCAATAGATGGAGGTGGGGCCAAATAAAAGGTAAGAATAATGCAGGGGGGCGGGGGGCGGAGGGGGCAGAACCGGTTCGGTGACGTCATATCGTCACCGCTACCGACTCGGCGGAAGCAGGCCGAACCGGGAGGAACCCACCACTGAATGAAACCAATCCATTTAGAGGGTACAAATATTTTTGGAGGAATGGTAGAAAGAAAGTTCTGCTTGTATAGTTTATGTTTAATCACATTACTTTCCCTTTCTGAAAGAGAAATGCTGAGGTGACATCATTGCTAGCCAGGATCTCTCTTCACAGCTGTTTTCAGTTCTAGACTGGCTAAAATTTAGCTACTAAATATTTTCCTCTGTGAATAGGCATTTCAAAAAGAGGACCAGCATTCTTTTAAATGACCAAGTATTTTATGTATGTTGCTGCAAAATACATTTGTAAAACATACCTATATGCACATACTGAAATAATACAATTTAAATAGAAATTCAGTTAGTTTCACCCTAAATTAAAATTAGATTAAACATTTTCAGGAAAACAATGTCTCTGGGAAGTGCAAAGTAAAATAATCATTCACAACCATGGGATACTTGGATTCCAAACTGTTGTAAATTAAATAATGAAAAATCAATGCCTCTCGTCCCTTACTCCTCCAGGAACAATTCATAAACCTAAACACAAAAATAGAATTACAGGAAGTCTAAAAAGCAAAATACTCTGAGTAGTACCACTGTTTTTTTAAAAAAAAACATGAAGGAAACATATTCCATTTAAACTGTCTGTATCCTCGCTTGAATTAGTAGCCTAATTTAACAGAACAAGCAGTACAATTAAGTATGCAAGCAGACACCATGGAAGGAAAATCTTTAGGTTACCTGATTTAAGATTCTACTGATAAAATTTTTTATGTAAATTATTTCCCTTCTGGCCTCTGGAAGCTGGCTAAGCTAAAAGTAAATAAGAAATCTATTTTTCTTTAGCATTTAAATGTTCTGCACTCTTAACATCTCCTTTATTCTCTGGCTGCCCTCTGCAATGGGTTTCCTCTGCGGCGGTAACCAAATATTATTATTGCTGGAAAACAGCACCCCCAACCAATTGCATTGTGGATGGAAAGAGGGTCAAAATTAAGAGAAGAGAATTCCATCTCCCAGAATGCAGTTCAGTCTCCATCTGTACCTCATTATCATTGCCTTGGTATACTTTATACCACATCAGCATCCCAATAAGCAATTGCTGAGTTTTGGAGAACAAGTAAGGAATTGTATATAAAGGCAGACATGACTATAAATAGAGAGCCATTCTGGTGTACCTGGAGCCAGCCTGTTCAGTTTCAGAATTGCAGAATTGAGTTATGCTTGTTTTCTTGGTAGTTGAGAGTTCAAGCTGATGAAAGAAAATATATAGATTGATTTAATTCAGTTTGGATGTCCTCCAATAGATCCCACTTTCCAAACATTCTTCACCTTGGAAGCATACAGTCATATATCTGTGAGTAAAAGTTTATCACGATATGTAGCTATATCTATTTCTGGCATCTCATTGGCCGCAAAATACAAGGGCTTGCTTCTCCCCTCTCCCTACCCCAAATACTGTATTTTTAACCTTATGAAGATTGAGAAGCTTAGCTGCGAGAAAAATAAAGGGTTATTCATCAAGTTAAGTTAGAATAAAATATTTTTCATGTTTCAATTCTCAGATCAAATCTCCATAGACTCTCAGATCAAATATTTCAGATTGTTTATTTGAAATAAGTCTAGACCCACCTTAAAGATAGGAGCTGCCCAAGGCATCTTCCAATGAATTATTTCATTTACCTCAAAGGTGCTTTTTTCTTCAAAAGGTAACTGGACTGATTTTTCCTTGAGGAAGAAGAAAATATTTCACTTCTCATCCAAGAAGCTTCATCAGTTCCGATGGCAGGAGGAAGGATGAAAGCATACAATAGAACAAAAAGCAAACACAGATGAAGCTCACAAACTCAGAATAGTTTAAACAGCTTGCCATAGTCTTAAATTCAAGCACATGTCAGGGAAGGCTACAGAAAATAAATTGGTGTTGGGAGCTTTTTAATAATATTGCAGAGTCAGAGCCTTCAGGATTCAAGATAGCAACTTATTTCAAGCCACTAAGGAAAATATCCTTTATTTTGTATCAGTCATCTTAATCACAAAGAAGGGCAGACAAATTGATGAATGCTAAGGTCTGTACAGTATATCCCACTGACTTAATACATTTCACTAACTAAAGTTGGATAAATTGGCCAGAAATTGTGCCAAGGGGCTGAACAGGCAACCTCTTTTTGTATCTGTCAGATATATACTGATGGTCGTGCTCATTCAGTCTATGCGGAAGT
>WNWU01000001.1:13533326-13547860 GCA_012654045.1 Ptyas mucosa | reverse complement strand
CTGCCAGTTTTGGCAGAAGGGTTTGTGTGAAGAATGTGAAGGATGGGAATCATGTTTAGAATAAAAGGGGTGGTCAAAAGAAGTAAGGTATCTATCAGTATGGTAGAGTCTTCTATCATAGAGAGGTTCAGATGTATGTTTATAAGCATTAGATCGTCTCCTATCTTCATCTATTAATTTGGATTTGATTTCAGCGACGGTGTACATGTGGGTGGGTAGGGAGTGGAGACTATTTATGAATCCTGACCAACCAGGAAAGTGTTTAATAGAATTAAAAATGATACCAATCATGGCAGTTTCAGGTACAGGATGATTGTGTTGAATCAGTTGTTTTCGCATGGATTCGAGGTGGAAAAGATGTTTGGCCATAGATGTGCCTGGTTTATATATGGTGCTATAAAAGTCACCGGCAAGAGTAGCGATAGTTGCAGGCGAGGGTGTGTTGTAATGTTTTTGTAGGTATTGCCATACTTCTTGTGCAGTAAAACCTGTAGGTATAGAATGAACAATATCACTTTCTAAAGTTGACATAAGAGTGGCATAAACACTATTGTGAAGAAAAGTTAAGTCAGATGACCAAGGTTTGTTAGGGGGAGATTCAATAATAAGGAATGTGCCTTCTCTTAAAAGATGTAAATGAGTTTCATGTTCCCAAGTAGGGAAATTATTACCTGAGGTTTGTAATTTTTTGAAGTTTGGTGATAAAGGTAATGGGCCATGTTGTTTAAAATGTTGCAAAACAGTTTCAAGTTCTAAAGATAAATTTACATTAGTACATAAAGACAAGGAATTATTAGTTTCAATATTTAAATCATTACAGTGTACAGTAATAGAAGGCTGAAATGAGTTACTGTTAGCAGAGATAGGTAATTGAACGTTGGATTGTTGATTGGAGTCGTTTGGTGTGAGAGAAGATGTTGTAGGTGATTCAACGATAGGAGGAATAATGGAGATGGTGGTTGTAGTTTGATTCGGAAGAGCTGCTGCGACAGCGTCGGCTGCAGTAGAAGGTAGGTTGGCTTTTGATGCAAAGGCTGCAAAAATCGTGTGAATTTGTTGTTTGGACGGGGCATCGGTGATGTTGGAGGCGGCAGCAGCAGCAGCGGTGGCGGCATCTTCGGCGATGAGGGGGGGGAGCGAGGCGGCAGCTGCAAAAACTAAGAAAGATCTTTTTACATTGGAAACAATATTGGTATCAGTAGAAATATTTGCAGCTGCTACAGCTGCAGCGGTGTAGATGGGGAGGTCTGCAGCGGCAGCAAAAATAGAAAAGTTCTGAAAATTGGAAAAGAAATTGGGAGGATTCGAACTCGGTGCTCTGGATGAAGAAGATAGGGAATCAGTCTGAATATCTCCAGTTGTGGGGTGGGTAGGAGGATGTATGGGGGTAAGGGGGTTGGTTGAGACCTTGTGGTCTGAAGTGGTAGACATCATTTTGTTTAAAGTGTGGTCATATAAATTGTCGGCCATTTTGGGGACCGCATGGTGGGGTATGGGGGCGGCCATTTTGTCAGCCATTTTTGAAGCCATGCTTTCGGGGAAGGTGGAAGCCATTTTGGAAGCAATAAAGTCAGTAGGTGGAGAGGGAGGATTTGTAATAAAATGGGTGTTTAAAAGTTCAGTCTGGGAATCTGTGGGTTGGAGCAAAAAATTGTCGCTTACCAGGTCTGGTGAGGTTGAAAGGGTGTTTAACAGTTCAAGAGTTCTTTGAGGAGTCCAGCCTGCATTTAGCAGGCCTGTCGCATGTAAAGCTTGATATAAATGCTGTTTTGGAGAAGCTTGAGAAAATAAAAATTGGTCTGAAGTTGGAGGGTTGGAACATACAAGGGATTCAGAAGGTTGAAGTCCTTGATGAGAGTCATGAGGTGGAGTAGAATGGAGATCGAAGCAAGGTGGTTGTAAGCGTGGGTCTGGTCTTTCGGTGTTCGAGTGAAGAGAAGGAAAAAAAGTTGGGTCCTTTTGTAAAGAGGTTTGTACTTGCAGTGTAGCTTCAATAGAAAGTTTTTTTAGTCTTTTGGTTAATGATTGGTGCTGTTTTGTTAAGGATACGGTTAATGCATCAATCTCTTGTAAAGATAATTCGTTCAGGTTCAAGGATTCCATGTTAGGTAAAACGTTCTATGATTTTTAAAAAAAATTACAAAAATTCATAGACCTGAGCAATAATTCTCCATCGTCTGCTACCATTTGTCAGATATATACTGATGGTCGTGCTCATTCAGTCTATGCGGAAGTTATTTAGGCCATACAGTTTCAGGTTTAAAAGTTATTTTATTATTTACAAATATACAATAATGAACAGGGTGTCCTGCTGCATTTATTACCCTGACTGTATGGCTCAGAGGTTGAGAGGGAGAGAAGTTCACTGCTGTCTTGCTGAGATGGATGGGAAGAAATTAGGGAAGATATCCAATTGATTTGTGGGTATGATTCCAATAAGGGAGTTCATTGGTTTATACAGTCACATGGGATGTCTGTAGACTTAGAAGACTTAACCCCTTCTGGTGCCTGGGGCATCATACGTAGGCAATATCTGACAGTATCTATATTTGAAATATGCATATTTTGATGATTGAAGCTTCACACAGTCCCCTAAAAAAATCACCTCCATGTAACATCTCTGTTTGCTTTCTGGCAGTGCTAGTTGGAGAGCTATTGAATATGTCGGTTTCCATTTTATAGCTGAAGATTATGATTTGCATTTTTCTTGGTAAAAGGCAAAAACAAAAAGAAAGCCAATTTCTGCTTAGCAGGTTTTATTTGTTCTTTGGTTTTTAGCATTTGGTTACTATTGTGAAAGGCCCATTTGGCTAATCAATGTGAAAGATGCCCTTCTCTAATGCGAAATTCTTCAGAAAATGTATACAATAAGCAATCTACGACAGCAGACAGGTGCACCACACAGATATTGCTATAAAGGCAGTGGGAAGATACCTTCTTTTATGCAGCTGTTTAGCAGCAGTGTCAAAAAGTTCTGGGCAACCCTTTAAAGAGCTTGATGATTGTAAGTTTAATTTTGAAGGCTTTGTCATCAGAACAAATCTGTGCTGCTCTAAATTTAAAAGTCCATTTGTAAGAGAAATGCAAAAATCAGTTCTATCATGTTGTGAAATGGGCTGACCACTCTTAACTAACTTAGAGATAAACGGTCCACTCTCTTACAATCCATTAACAGATAGCTTTTTAAAATACCAAAATTCTCATAAGATTTCTAAGGGACCCATGTACTGAACTGTTAAATGCAACAAGAAAGTTATAATTGTATGCATTTATCGTACAATCAGCGTAACAATACAGACTCCCTTAATATGGGCCCATATTGATCCAATAGTTGTTTTTAAGTTTGTACCTCTATAAAATGGGACTACCCCCATTTTATAGTCAGTTTGTGGCAGCAGGTTCCATCAAACATGGTGTGAAGTAATTCTAGAATGCCATGTATCATTTTATAAATCTCTATAATGTCTCTTATATCTTTACTTTTTAAAGCCAGAAGTGTTATGATTTCTCCTCCTGTGATTGGGCTCCAGGCTTCTTGATTCTTTCGTTTGCCTATTTCATTTTTTTTTCTGTATCTGATTGTGTATATGTTTTGTGTGTGTGTGTTTGAGAGAGAGAGAAAGAAAGACGGGGGGGGGGGGAGAGAGACTTAATGACTAAAACTAGATGTGGTATTACTAAGGTGGGAACATTTAGATTGTGTAAAGGCATTATAACATGGACAGTTTGGTTTACAGTCTGTTTTGTTATATGCCCTGAAGCCAGGTATCATTATGATGCTAGCAAGAGTCCTCTAACTGTATCTCTTTGACATAAAAAAGGGTTATAAAAGTTCTGTGGGAAAGTTTCTCCATTCAGAGAACAATCCCCTTAGTCTTAAACTGTTTCCATTTCTTTAGGCAATCACTGATTCATAGAGTTGGTAGCTGCTTTAGTCTTTTGTAGCAAAATAACAAAGACTCCTCTAGAACCTTAATGACTAATGCATTTATTATCTCATAAACTTTTGTTGATCACAGTCCATCCCATTAGAACATGTCCCAAATATCACCAATCACATATTGCTCCAGAATTTCACTTCCAGAAAGTCCTTGTATTATCCTAGAATGGCCAGGACCTGGAATAAAAGTAGAATATTCTGGTTTTCCCAGTATGTTATCTTCCTAGGTATATTTACATATTTTTGCCCATATTTATATCCAATAAAGTAACCTATGATCCATAAAAGTTTCCATGATGGCACAGAAAAATGTTTCTTAAATGGAGGATCATTCCTTTTATTATATAATTGATACATTTTCTCAAGAACTTAAAAGAGTTTCTGAAGGAAAAAATGCTGCATGAAACATAATGAATTCATCTACCATTAGAAGTATAATAAAATATACACAACTGTCTTCAGAATGTATGTGCTTGAGTGAAATATAATGTGATATCATAGTGAGACCTAATGAAAGAATATATTGGTAGATTTTATACTATATTCTCATGAAGATATGAAAAAATTCTGAAAAGCTCAAAACAAATGAAATTGGATTTTTCTGATTCTGCCGTCCAGTTAAACAATGCAATTATTTGAACCTGAAACATGCTTTGAATAGGTCTGTACTAAAATTCCCTGAGCTTGGAAATTAAATCCCTCTTGCTTTTAATACTGGGAGATCTGAAGCTTCTAAAACTTACGCTGAATGAACACTTTCAAATCTTCTGAACTAAAAAGGAAATATTTGTTCAGGTTTATGAAGTCATAAATTCATAACCCCTCTTCAGGATATCTATTATGCTTGTATCCTTCTCACAATGCTAAATGTTAAATTTTCATTGCAGACTTATTCTGTTGCCTTAGGCCTCCATTTTCTTTCAATTTTTTGGCTACTCAAATGTCTGAATCAGGCTACCATAGTTCAAAGGAACCACAAGACTTTCACTGCTCCTTTCTAGCCATTAAGAATATATGAATCTACTTAGTCTGCCAGGCATTTCTAATCTGTAAAGAGAGGAAGAAGACATCAAAAGGTATCTTTGAATATCATCTCCAATTGAAAACAGCCTGGACACGTTGCTCAGAATAGTGAGGATATGGTGGTAGACAAGAATAAGTCCTTTTTTTTACTATTTAAATTAAATTATCTTTGACACAATTTGACTGTTCCTAAATGTTCATGCTGTACCTCCTTCTTCAGTGTAATATCTATGATTCCCCAATTTACTGCATAGCAAAACCCATTTATTCATTCTGTTAGATTGCTTTACTGACCATTAAAACGAAGGTTTTGTACGTTCAATTTGATGATTAATCTGTGGAAGTATTTTAATCTTAGCAGCAAATCTTTTGTGGAATTAGGCAATATTGTATTGCCTCTGAAATTCAACATCGTACTACTCAAATGTATTCAAGGAAACAATTGTGGCATGTGCTGTTTCCATTTAAAGCTTTTATTTTATAATTGCCCTTGATTATTAACGGAATTTTACAGGATGAGGACAGTCCTAATATTGTCTTTCATTTGTAGCCATCTTGTATTTAACTATTCTTTTTTTATCATGTATGTCTTTGTGTGTGTGAGAGAGAGAGGGAGGGAGGGAGGAAGGGGGGAGAAAATCCACTAAGGAGAAAAATATAGAACAAATCATCAATATCTTATGAATGAAAGTCTTAGGAGTTGTTTAGATACAATCTCCTATAGGGTCTCTTGCCTCTATATATCACAGTCCTATTCTTTATGGATTGTGAAAACTTTCTGTTTGTTGAAATATTTACTGGATATTTTTCTGAATTTACAGTTAGGACACCTGACAGTGCAAAATTTTTCTTTCCTCTCATTTTTTTGTATTTTTATTAAATACCTTCTTCTGCCTAAACATTTTTTCTGTTATACTCTACATTTTGTTTCAGTCTTCCTTGGCCTATAGGGGTTGAGTTTAGGTTAGGATAATTGATGAAAATAGCTAAGAAAACCTATGCGGTTATTCAAGTCCAGGTTCAAATGAAACAGGATGAAAGATAAACCAGATAAAATCATCAAGTCCAGGCAAGGATCAGATTCTGTGGGTCTGAAATTGCTAGGAAACACAGCAATGGAACACTCAATACAGGCTGTAATGGGAAGATATTTCAGTGCCAAATAATCTCTGATATATAAAATATCGTATTTTAAGATATAGGTAGTCCTCCACTTACGGTCACAATTGAGCCCAGAATTTCTGTTACTAAGTGAAACATTTGTAGAGTGAATTTTGCCCCATTTTATAATCTTTCTTGCCACAGTTGTTAAGTGAATCACTGCAATTAGTATAAATTAGTATCATAGTTAAGTGAATCTGGCTTCCCCATTGACTGTGCTTGTAAGAAAGTCACAAAAGGTGATCATATGACCTTGACACACTGCAACAATCATAAATACGTTTGGAGTTGCCAAATGTCCAAATTTTGATCATGTGACTATGGGGATGCTGCAGTGATTGCAGGTCTGAAAAATGGTCATAAGTCAATTTTTTCAGTGCCATTGTAACTTTTGATGGTCACTAAATGAACTTTTGTAAGTCAAAGATTCCCTATATTCTTCTCCTCTCCCTTTAACTCCCTTTAAGAGTTTTAATTACTCTTAAAACTGGATTTTGCTAGCAAATTTGTCCAATAGAGAAAAAAGCTAAATATCAATCATTTTGTCATACAGAAGTTACTAAAGATACAAGGTCCTATTTTCATTATGGTTTTGTGTATTTAATTTTCTAGCTAGTTGTAGTATAGCTGGACATAAACATATAAATTGCCCTTTATTCCAAAGTACTATATATGGAATTAAGGTAGTTTCAAGATGATCTAATTCAGAATGTATAATTCATTTTCAATTTTCTTTACTTTTAAACAACTCTCTTCTTTTTATCTTTCCCATCAAGTCATCATGAAAGAAATTCTGTTTTCTGCATGAGTTCAGGGAAAGGTGTGCCCAGAGGTGACTTATATGATAATGAAGCTCCAGAAATGGAATTATATTCCTGTTCCTTGGAAAATCTCAACAATTATTAAAAGGAAAAGAAAGGTCTCAGTTTAACTGTCAGGCAGAACATCTCTGAGGGATTGCAGTTTTATTGAGTGTTAAATGTCAGCATCGATGTAATAAAGATGTTACATGGTAAGTAATAAGTGGTTTTCAGATGAAGAATTGCTTTCCATGAGTTGCTAACCTGTTGAGTGTTGTAAATTATTAAAAGAAGAAAGAGAGAGAGAGAGAGAGAGAGAGAGAGAGAGAGAGAGAGAGAGAAAGGGAAGGAGGGAGGGAGGGATGAAGGAAGGAAGGAAGGAAGGAAGGAAGGAAGAAGGAAGGAAGGAAGGAAGGAAGGAAGGAGGAAAAAAAGATATGGGAGGTGGGAGCAGATGGGACCCATTCCTAGGCATTTAACATTAACAAAAGGAATGCAGATTCCCCCCCCCCCCATATGCCTGTTTGCTATTATCTCAGAAACTTATAATATTTTATAGTTTAATACTTGAATAGGTAATCACAAGGTAGAGACTAAGGTAAGACTAAGAAGCTGGGGGGAAAAAGCTTTCTGGAAAAAGACAATGGTAAACTCACTTTCATATCATTACCAGAAACTCCTCCATGGAACTGTCTGAGCTCAAATGAGATTTTATCATTACTTTTCCCCCCCCCCTCTCTGCTAGTGACCTGGCAAGCTCTAAAGTTTTTAATAAGTTCCCAGTGTTCATCTAACACTAAAAACCCGGTTGTTTCCATCAGCAAAGGTTTACCCAAAATATGTTCAAGTATGAGCAGATTACCAGTACTTTATATATCATTCTGGCATGGTTTATTGTATACATTGATGTAAGTAATTTTAAGCTGAGAGGGCCTTAAAATAAAATCTGTGAATAAACATACTGGCAATTTAGCAGACTGCTATGCCAAGCATTTTAATTATTCTCAAAGAATCATTCTCAAAGGCCTTTGCAATGACAGCTTATTAATTTTTTTTCAGAACATGTCTTGCAAATCTTTTCATAAAATGGACCAATAATTTAAAACAGTGAAAGATCTATGCTCTTCCAGATGTTTCCTGACACTAGTTCTATCAGCTGCAGCCAGGATGGCCAAGTTATCATGAATTATGGGAATTATTCCTAAATATCAATGTATAAATATGCATTCCCCACAAGTTTTACTCAGACGTTTCTATCAAAGTTTATTCTGCATTCTTCCTTGAGTACAGTGTAACAGCTTTACTTAGCAGATGGTATCAGCTTGGCTTTGGACCTTGGAGATGCTGGAGAATCATGATATAAGACTTTCTTTTTTATGATCTTGCCAGACTGTAGTGGCCATGGAACAACAGTTTCCTTGTTCCCAAAATGTGTAATCAAGGCCCTTTCTGTTCTTATTTTGCACAAGTCCTCCATATAGACCATTCAGCAAACACAGACTTCTTTCAGATTTAGCTTTGATCAAAATAAAGTGCCAGATGATAAGGAAGGGAAGATTAGACAAGTGTTCATCAATCTCTGTGATTTCTTCTTTCAAGTGTAATACGTGTAGCATGTTGTGTAGATCAGATTAGAATCTTTTGTGGCTTCCAGGAGATGGGGATAATAAAGAGAGGAGGGGAAACCACTCCTTAAAAGCCCTGAACCTCTAGTGAATGTGGCCCCTGGCCAACTCCATTTTGGAGTATAACTCTTGACACGCCATATCAAGCCTTATCAAGTCAAAAGAGATTCTGGTGCTTCTGATGTAGCTGTTATAGCAAAGACTTCCCTGTGTTATGAAGTTTTTCATATCTTGAACTTGTGAAAAGAAAATGTTTGCTACTATGTTCTGAGCCTGCATCATTTAGAGTTATTGTTCACTATATAGTCTCTATAGATTTGGGTGTGTCTATGAAAAGTGGCATTGAATACCTAGTGGTACATTAGACTTTGTCTTTTTCTTCCATATTATGTGTGTGTTTGTATATAATTAGCACTTCAAACCAGATATGGCCATTCATTGATTTTTATGCACTTACTATAATTGTTTATTTTTAAAATGCATTTAATTTAAAGGTCTGGAGCCCTCATGGCCCCTAGAAAACTCTGGGAGCTTATAAAAGATAAAATAAAAGTTAAAATAATAATAAAAGATCAAATAAAATAAACACTAATCTTCCTAATAATAGTTGCTGCATTGGGACATCTATTCAAAAGATTGTGTACAGTAGCTATGCCTTTCTTCTTTTTCTTAACTGATTCTTCTTTTTCTTGTAAATAAAGACTGGGGTAGTAATGGGAAAATATGAGAAAGTCACAAGTGGAAGACTAAATCTAAAGGAGATAACTGTGAGAAAACCTTCACTGAAGTATCAAAATTGGGATCTACAACAGCAAGATGCTGTCTGAAACAACAACGATTTGCTACAGTGAATTGAATTGGACTGTGAAAGCAACATGATTCACTCAGGTAAAGAGGCCATCTGCTTTACCTTAGTGAAACAATCCAGGTGGATTTGAATCACTTCAGGCCATCAATCAATACTGTGGGAGCTTTTCTTGGTGTTCAGGTCTCTGAATTGATGAATGGCTTCCAAGATCACTAACCTTGGGATTGTTCACCAAAGCTAATTTGATTCACCAAAACGACATATGTTGATGTAGTTGTAGGCTGGACATTTTAGCATCTACTGCAAGGAATCCTATATTGTTTGCTGTGCCTGTTCAGACCTGAATAGGGGCCTTAAGTTCAGATTGTCATAAGTG
Source organism: Ptyas mucosa (assembly GCA_012654045.1). Classification (NCBI taxonomy): domain Eukaryota; kingdom Metazoa; phylum Chordata; class Lepidosauria; order Squamata; family Colubridae; genus Ptyas; species Ptyas mucosa. Next base: position 13,538,127 of record WNWU01000001.1, on the reverse strand, counting down.
CTACATGAATATTAGTTCATTATCCTAAAGGCCACAACCCTGAAGCTTTTGCATGCATCAGTACAAAAGTCCCTGGCAAGTAAAAAAAAAGTCTAGATCAATTTATTATTTTTTTTTAAAAAACCCACTTTACTCTGCAGCTACCTTTTCACCATGTCACTTATCTCGCAGTATTTTTTGTTAATTAGAACACCAATATTTGGTGAATATTGGTGAAGTTATTTTGATGAAAATAACTTCAAACTCTTGAACGTAATCATCTGAAACTTGGCAAGGTTTATCCCTCAGAAGGATCAACTATGTTTGAAAATTATTTCCAATTCTGCCAAGAAACAAAAATTACATTGGCAGTCCTTTGGGATGACAAAAATCTGATTTTCCCCCTTTAATTTGGCATGTGTTGTCCTCTCATTCCTGCAGATTTTAATGGGAAGCAGGCTAAAATGATTAAATAAGTACAATTTGTCACACAGAAAAATATGGGTAGCCATCTGTTGTATTCCTGTCATAATTAACTGGGAGATATGGAGATTTGGGAACTTGAATCAAGTTTAAGAATTTATCCAGTCTTTGTTCCATCCAAATCATCAAACTCCAATCATCTGATATACTTTCTTAGATACTTAGACATTTGTATCCAGCTGCGGTGTTATATACTGAACTCAGTAGGACTGATTTAACATTTATGGAGTCCAATATATAATACACTATTTATTAAATTTTTATCCCGCCTTTATAACAGTCCTTTATAGGTAAATCAAGGTGGTGAACATATAATACTTCCTCCTCCTATTTTCCCTAAAAGGAAAGTATTTCCCTATTTTCCCTAAAAGGACAACCCTGTGAGGTGGGTTGGACTGAGAGAGAATGACTGGCTCAAGGGCACCTCACTGGCTTTCATGCATAAGGCAGGACTAGAATTCAGAGTTTTCTGGTTTCTAGCCTGGTACCTTAACCACTGGACCTAATATGACTTCTGCCATATTTATTTTATTAAAAATATTTATCATGAGTTTGAAGGGAAATTGAATTTATTTACAGTGACAAATGAAAAATAACGGAGCAGGAAAATCCTTGATTTTGGTTTGTAAAATCCTTCATAGTGACGATTTTTTTTCTTTTGCATTCCTGATGGTAAAGAGCTTTTTTTAAAAAAGCAAGAAAGTTGCATAATAGGAATTGAGAAAGGAAGAGTTGTTTTTGAATCGCCATTTTGCCCTTCAACAGATCAAGAATAAACAGAAGTACATCTAAAATTAAAATCTGTGTGACTGATGGAAACAAAAAGGGGGGAAAAAGGAGGAGGCTGCCCCTCTGGGCTCCTAGAACAATAGAAAACCCTTCTCTGCATATTCAGCAGGATAATAACTGCTTGAACAAAGATTTCCACTTCCAACCTCACCAGCCACTGAGGAATGTATGTATGTATATGTATGTGTGTGTGTATGTGTGTGTGTATTTGTTTTCATAGATTTTCACGGATACAGGTATGTAAGTCTTGGCGTATTCGGATCTTTTCCCATGTAAGATTGAGAGTATCTTGGCGACATTTCAACAAGGTCCCACTCGTCATCTTCAGGCTGGTGTCTTCGGCTTTGTGCTTGTGCGAGCAAAGCATGATCGGAGATGTCGTCTCTCTATAAATACTGGTGGGGAGATGTGGAGTACTGGCTTTGTTTTGCAAGCGGGTTGGTTGACTGTGTTGTTACATCTTGATTAGTAGATGGAGTTGATGTTTGCAGATTAGTCACCTGTTTTGTAACATCCTGTGTGGGCAAGGTCCTAGCTGTGTGCCCATTAGCCTTTTGTGTTGTAACGACCTGGATAATGGGTTGTGTGGTAGCATCCTGAGTTCTAGTGTTGTGACATTCTGAGTCCTGTGCTGCAACATCCTGGGTAGTTGGCTGTGTTGTAACATCCATCTTCAAAACTCTCCTTCAGTATTTTATTGTTACAATGTTTTGCATTATTTTACAGGCTTGTAAATCTTTCCTTTATTTAAAATAATTAGTCTTCTTTGGGGTTTCATTTTGAAATCAAGCAATTGATTTTTATATTGTACTGTGGAAAACTGCTGTTTTATAGTCTCTTCATCAGGATCAGCCATCCAGAGCGCATGTGGGCAATCCCCTGTCCATGTCCTTGTCTGAAGAGATTCCAAAGAATGCTTCATTGGTTCCTTGGTCTTTGCCACAATTGTTGGTTCCACTTTTGGAGAGCCATCTTTACTTCCTTCAGAAGCCACCAAGCACTAAGGATTTTATGGTGATATGTAAGGACTATTGGTCTGAGTAAGACAGGCCAAAAGAGAGGTGCACTCCTAGGCCAGTGGTATAGTTATATCTGTGCCTTCCACTGAGACCATCACCATCATCACCACAGATCCTTGTTTCAGTGACTTTAGAATGAGAACTATGACTGCAAATCTGGATGAGATACGCAAAGTAGCTTTTCTCCTAGACTTTCATTGAAGCACTTCATAGCCAGGGTGATGTTTCTGGTAGCTGGTAGGAATATGGTCTTGGTGTGAGACTGGCTGTTATGGGGTCTCAATGGTCAGAAAGAAATCTAGCTGCCTTCAACTTTCCTCATTGAAGTATGGAGCTAATCTTTTCTTCTATAAGGATCCTTAGTGGTAGAAAGTCAAAAGGATATGCTTGAAGAAAAGAGAGAAGATTCATTGCCAAGAAAATGAATTGAAATATTGCTTAAGCCCAGAAAAGGGAGGAGGGAGATGAGAGCATCTCAGACACACACAGAGATATGCAGGAAGAGAGAGAGACAGAGGGAGGGAGAGGAATTGGAGCCCTTATAGCTGTAGTGAAATCTAATGTTCCCCAGTTCATAGAGGAAATTTTGTTCTGGTGTAGGTAGTTTGTAGGGGCTTATAGAATTTTCCTAACTATCCCAGGAATAACAACAACAATAATAATGAAAAAAATACAGCTTGACTCTCAGTGATTTTAGTGGTTCAATGAATACCACTGCTATTATTCAGTGGGGTGAAATATTATTTTACTTCTGATAGTATTTCTTAAATATTGGACAGATTTCCTTTCCCATCTTCTATGGAATTTTCTAACAAATTTTATTCCACATAGTCACTATTTTTTTTTCTTGCAGCACAGGGTGTTTAAAAGACCAGGTTAGGTGCTATAAATATTAACCTTACTGTGGTGGTTTTCAGAAACAAAACTTTAATTGTAAAAATGGAGGAGATGGTTACTAAACAGTGAATTTATGATTTAGTGTAGAGTAAATCTAAAATGAGGACGGTAATGCTGGCATTAACTAAAAAGACACAGGATGTGAATATAGTCCTATATTCTGATCATTGCTACATCGCTTGATAGCATTGAATAAATTGCTGGAATATAATATCTTTAGGTTGATAGACGCATCAGAGGGCTGATCCAGACATTACCTTTGATGGAAGGTATGGCTTTATAGCTAAAGGAAAAGATCCGGCCAATCTCAGTAAAATGGTCCCAGTGTAAATGACCCAGACAACACAGTTCTATTAAAACAGTTCCTGTGCCAGAATCTGGTATTCCTTTTCGGCACTGTAGCTAAACAGGTGGCTTGCACAGCCTGACAGCAATACTAGAATAGTGACAGCTAAGCAGGGGGGTTGACAGCACTGCAGGGACTGCACAACATGACTTACTGACACGGCAGCCATGTTAATTTCCCTCATGGCAGTTTGGGACAATTAAAATAGTGGCCAAATCAGGAGCCAGGTGCTTGGAGCCAGCATTCGGGGACTAAAATTCGAAACATTGAAATGACCCACTGTCAGTTCCTACCTCGCAGACTTTGCTGAGTAGACTGGATGCCAGTTCCAAGCCTATGGGAAGAAATTATTGGCTTCAGTATGACAGTTTATTATTAGCATGTAAGCCAGGAAGATTCAGTTCATATTTGAGATTCAATATTCAAGGGTAATTAGGTTCAATTTGAATCTATTTCAAGGTTCAATTCGTTAAAAAAAAATCCCATAGGTTACAATGGGGAAGCTTTTGAATGCCTGCAGTTGATCCCTTTTTGACAGAATGGGATGAAAATGGTAGAAATGGTGAAACTATTTAGAAGATATTAACCCAGAAAAATTTCAGTCAAATAGCTTTTTGTGTTTCCTAGAAGTTTCCTAGTACATTTTGTTTCCTTTAAAGCAAAGATAGCAAGGTTAAGGAAAGGAGAACACAAGCAGCTTTCAATTTGTGCAGTAAAAAGTCACTGAAGAAGCTGAGCAGAGCCCGTTCAGAGAACATCCGACTCCAACCTAAAAACTTCGAAAAACTGTTTAAGAAGTAAGCTCTTGCTAGATACAGAAGATCTATCATCCTGCGATCACTTGTTTGTTGGAGCTGGTAATCCTCTAGTGGGGCTGAGGAAGTGGGGAAGTCTATTGTACGAATGAAGCTTAATCAGTTGCTTCTGTAACAGGATGTTATGTGCCAAAAAATATCAATGGTGTGTATTAGCATTGTTACATACCTGTTATATTTCTATAACAGGTATAACAGTGTAAAGAAATATGTGTTACATCCAGTCTTCTAACAACAATTATGCTTTCTCAGTCTGCTTACCCAACAAAGAAGAAGCACTGAATGCATTGCTCATTCAAGGCTAGGCAAGGTAGAGCCAAAGAGGTAACAGAAAGAAAACAGGATATGTTTTAATAAAAAGGGAGAATATGGAGAAAGAGAAGACACTGAAGGGGCACTAAAATAGCTAAGAAATGCACATAGTAAAATAGAATAGAATAGAATAGAATAGAATAGAATAGAATAGAATAGAA